>JACTTY020000051.1:2400000-3147464 GCA_014595695.2 Epargyreus clarus clarus
GGGAACCAGTTCCAACAGTTTCGATGCGAAATTATTTATAGAATCGCACGTTGGGTATGTCTTTCTGGACGCGGTAACGCGAGAGAATCGCCGCAAATTCGCCCAGTCTAACCAAGATCTCAGACGTATTGTTATTGTACAGGACTAAGTTGGACTTCCTCGTATTTTTGCCTTCATATATCCTTGAAGACTCGTGAAGATATATATTTACGAATATATACAACGAAATTAAAAATCAATTACTTTTAAGATTACGTACTAAAATGCTATTTACAGATTTAGCTACGAGTAACAATCAATTCTTCCAATAGTTACGCAAGAAATTGTAAATATGTTTTACGAATAAAACATATTTACAATTTCTTGCATAGTAACACAGATGTCTCATTGAAACACCATTTGTCTTCATTGATCGTATATTTGTTCAAGGCTATTAATTGTAATAAAAGCTATCATCATCATATAAATATAACATTAATGTGTCTGTCTGCATGATACTAAAACTTCCCTTTTTATTTTGTCTACCTGTCTGTAAGAATCATGGAAATAAGGTTGATAATACTTTTCCGTACATGTAAATTTAACGAAATGGTAACTAGGTACATATTTATCCTGAATATGATTAGAGAGTCCGCGTAAAACTATAAGAACCTTAAACCTTAAACCTTAGGAGAGCCAGAAACTCTCATTTTAAAACAATGAACATTGGACAACTCCAATTTTTAATAATTCTAGGTCCTATTACACCCATATAGGTAAGCGAGAATACTACTTAATTTAAAACTGCTTTCTCAGCCTAAGTTTTCCATCCCGCTTATTTCCAAGAGCTCTTCTGGGAACGGCTTCGACTACCAGCGCCCAATTTTAACTTCATGAGTTCAAGTGCATGAGCAGCTGTGAAAAAGGAATTAAATTTGTTCCCGAACTTATCCTTTAACTTAAACCTCCTTTGATATAATTAACATAGTTAATAACTTTAGAAGTTGAGTTACTGTCACTAGATTAAGCGAAATTTCATCTTTATCTGTCGTGGGAGTTACAATATAATTTTGCGCCATAGCCATATGTACCTATACTATGTGTATAAAGTGTAGAGTCTATTGAAAACAATACTATTAAAACTTAAAAAAGTAGACACTTTTTGTATATAATCAAAGTATAATACAAGTAACCACAAACGTTATTAGTAAAATTTTTTAATTGTTTTTGGAAAGAACTTCTGTAAATCAACCTAATATTATTCTATTGTAAATGTGAATGTTTTACATCTTTTGAAACTGAGGCATTCCCCATTTTCAGTGAAAATTAAATAGACTAAAGGGTTGCTTGTGGCATGTTTTTATCACCTTTCATAATGGCTTATGGTCCTAGCAGACATTCTACTTTTAGCCTTTTAGAATAGGTTTGTGTTTGCATTGATACATCACTTTTTGGCGACTTTCTGCGTTTAGTTGCACTATCGAAAACGCGTGTTTGAGCGATTGAATTAATGTTGCATCGCGTTTTTAGCGTTCAGTTACTTCATGGAATATCCAAAAGTAGATGGGACCGGCGCTCAAAAGTTTGCGAGGTGTAGCGTTTGATCGCAGCGTCTAGCTTCCGAAAAGCAGCCAAATCCTGGATAGCCGATCGGAAAAGTAGTTAATCTGTCGGGGCCCTTACCCTTTAAGGAAATGCATTTAAAAGATCTTTTCAACCCTGTTTTACTATACAATCTAGTGGTTTCAATTTGTTAGATGAAAGTAAGCTTAGTGCTTAGACGCTTATAATGCAAACGGCATAATTAAAGAAAACAGTTTTCTTAAGTTTTTTCCTTCCGCTTATTGCTGAGAGCTTTCCACTAAGCGCCAGCTTTCCTTTAATTTCAACTTCAAAGGTTCAATTTGAAAACTAAAGACTTACGGAAAAAAGTAATGACGACACTTTTGTAATTGCTTTGTCGCTTTAAAAGAGTTTCAATGGCGGCAAAATCAGTAGTAATGTTATGTAAATTTTCTTCCCTAAGTAGCAATAAGCTGATCGAATTAATTCAAGTACAATTATAATTTTTATTATGCAAATACAAAAATTAACACCACCAACTCTTAAAATTCCGTTGTACGGGCAATTATTAAATAAATTTTATAGGTCTTCTGAACCTTGTAAGGGTTCACCAATCCCACACCAATTAAAATTATTCAATATTTATCAACTTAATATACTGTTAAAAATAAAACTCTCGCAAAGATGAACTGAAATGTAAAAAAATATAAAAGACTGTTTACACATGGTTTCATAAAAGCATGAAATGATGACGTAATAAAGGATAACATTTATTAACAGTGCATATTATAAGTAATCGGGGAAGAACAACAAGTCGGACAGAAAGCCACTTGGCTTTCTTGTTGTTGTTGATCCCTCCGTATGAAAACCTACCTATTTAATGCCGTAGGGAATGAAACTTTTTAGCTTTGAGAATCATTCTCAGAAATATGAACATATTGCCGTTAAAAATCGGATCAAGCACGTCGTTTCTTTGGACCTCTTGAATTCGTTAGTAAATTTTAGACTCCTTTATACTTTCAGAACAGAATAGTAATTCCAATTGTCGTATAACTTTGTCAATTACACTCTAATTAAAATAAAATCAATAAGATATTTAATTACCCCCACCAAAAATCTTATTGACATATCTCCTAACAACTGGAGGACGCCTAGCGCACAATCTAAGCCATAAAATGGGATGGCGAAACGATGTCAGGTATAGGATATACCTGGTTTAATACATTTTTTTTATAATATAAGAGTAGCAGACGAGCATGTAATCCACCTGAAGTGGCTACTGCCGCCCATGGACATCTGTAGTCAACCCCAGATAGGATTAGATATTCCTACCTGAGGTCGGCCACAGATGCGCCACTACCCCTGAGGACTAAGCTGGAACGCCTCGGAAAAGTATGTCTCCCTTACCACACCCTTCAAATCGGAACACAGCAGCGCCTAACACTACTGTTATTAGGCAGAAATAGGTGTGACGGTGGTGCCGCCGGAGTCGAACCACAAAGGGTTCTACCACATTCAAAATGTATTTATTGTTATACGATCATCGTATGGAGGGACTATAAAAAATATACATTTTGAACTACTTCATCCAGATTAGAATTCCCGTCTGCCGCACTACAGCAGACATTCCTACGCTATCACCACCAAGGTTTCATCATTCGCGAATTACTTTATGCAAATACTGATTCTACGTAAACTCAAGCGAAATGTAGAAAATTTGGACGTATAATACCATATGAGAAAATATTCCATTTAGAGGGAAGAAATCCAATATGAAGCCGGAACAGATTCAGCCGAGGTCGCCTAGATGCTTTCAGGAATAATTTTTATTCGCATTTCGTAGAAAAAGTGCGAGGCGTAAGAACCACAAAAGAGCAGGACTAAAGTATGGCAATCTTACGGTAATACATTACTACATACTTACGGTAATATTTCTGCTATTAAACGACCAAATGTATCTCTTCTGCCTTTTAATTACAGAGGGTTTTTAAACGAGATACACATATAAGCTTCTTTTCTTAGCCCTTACAGATATCATCATCATCATCAACAAACCATTACTGTACTCTCATACCTCTCATACTGAGAAGGATTAGGCCATAGTCCACCGCGCTGGCCAAATGCGTATTGGGTAGACTTCACATACCTTTAAGATTTGTTTGTTTTTTTTTTATCTCAGGTATGCAGGTTTCCTCACGATGTTTTCCTTCACCGTTTAGCAAGTGATAATTAATTTCTAATACGCACATAACTTTGAAAAATCAGAGTTGCATGCCTGGGATTTGAACCTCGGACCCCCCCATCGAGAGGCCGAGTTTCTTAACCACTAGGCTATCACTGCTTTTACAGATATCAAGAACTCTAATTTCCACGGGAGGAAGTTGCTACTTACCCTCAGGTGGATTGTATGCTCATTTTGCTACTTTAATTACATAAAATAATAATAATACAAATTACGATGAAGTCGTCACCATGAATCTTTATTAAGTTTATATGTACATTGTACATACTTTTAAATGACAGACCACTAAATATTCACACGTCATTACACTAACCGATTGAGCTAATCGACGAATCAAAACCACAAATTGGCTATATTCATAGACCACTGAATACCTCATTAAATGAAAATAGTGAGTATAAAGTTTTTTTCAATTTGTAATAATTATCCGACAATGGATGGATGCTATAAACACAATTTTATACAATTATAAGTAGTTAATGTATGTATGTATAGTCCACACAGATATTTTCTTATATAGATACAATCTTTTTTTTATTTGTACGAAAAAGTTGTCCAGAACAATTTAATACGCCATAAAGAATGAAAGTGGCTATAAAATTATTTTAGAAATATACCGAGTTGTAATAAATTACTAAAATTAACCATATATGATAAATAACAAACAAAAAAAACAAAATAAAAAAATTAATGACAAACCGACCAAAGCTACCCACCATGTTTTTTGTATTAGTCAAAAAAATCGACCAAGTCTCTCTAATTATATTGATAGCTTTGACAGTAGTCAACAAAAAATATGCAGATATAGATGATAAAATCCTAACTAATGTAACTTTATTTGTTTGTTTGTTTCACGACTTAACTTGTAAAAATGTTGTCAGAGGTCCAGAAAATGACATGGTACCTTATATCCCGAAAGAAGTACTTGTCCCGGAGGATAGATAAAACTCTGACCGCGACCAAAGCCGAGGGTAATAGCTATAAAGCAAGTTATAGCCCTGGAATCTTTAATATTTAGATAAATAAACTTGAAATATGTGTTTTTAATTTAGAAACACAATTTTGCTAAGTTCCTTTATTTCTTCATTTGCACTTTTTATACCACGACTGAAATGCATTTTCTGAAGTTTTAAGCTAGAAGGTACATACTGGTAACACGTTATATTCTTGAGGATTACATTTCTTTGCCACACTCTACAAATTTAAGTTGTGTGCCGTCGAATCACGACTTTAATACATAACTTGTTAGATTATTTATAACCCAAACATAGGTACATATTACATTCCCGAGGATTAAATATCTTTGCCACACTCTACAAATTGATGTTGTGTGCCGTCGAATCACGAGTTTTATGCATAGCTTGTTAGATTTTTTATTACCCAAACATAGATACATATTACATTCCCGAGGATTAAATATCTTTGCCACACTCTACAAATTGATGTTGTGTGCCGTCGAATCACGAGTTTTATTAGCTCGTTAGATTTTTTATAACCCAAACATAGATACATATTACATTCCTTAGGATTAAATTTCTTTGCCACACTACAAATTGATGTTGAGTGCTGTTGAATCACGAAGAGTTTTACCACTAGAACATTGCTAACTTGAAGCATATACAAATAGCAGAGCTTTGAACTACTGCAGTTCAATCCAAACTTGTCCCATTATGCCGTTTGAACTACCTCTGAGGTGCAAGGTTTCAATAAAGCCAGTGTACTGAGTATTACTACGGTTTGGTTGAAGACGTAAATCAATTTATAAGTGTAATTTCGATCTTATATGCTCCTAATAATCAAAAAATGTTTTGCTTAATAAATAATTTAGGAGGAAGTGGTTTAAATTTCGGTTTTCACTGAGGATTGGGGATTCAAAATGGGTGCTACATAAATTTTGGAATTATATTATATGTACTAAATTTATAAAAATAAAGTTAAAGAGATTGCTTGAACCTAATAAAATCCATAGAAGGGTTTGAAAAAAGATTTTCGAATTTGATAGACAAATGATAAAATTGTGGTAGGTTGCCTCAACCTACCACAATTTTATGAGGCTTTAATAAACGTAATTTTTGTAGCATATTCTACAAAAAAAACAGCGTTATATGAAACATCTGCGTTGTATGAAATTATTTCGACGTTACGTCATTTTCGCACCGCTAGGTACAAACAATTATGCAAAAAGAAAAGATTATAATCGATTACGTGGCATTACAAGGAAGTCTGATAGCGAAGGTTGTTTGCAATTTCTATTATAGAGACTGTTATTATCGTTTCTTACTACCGTTGTACCTATTTCCGTTACTATTTTATTAGTTTACGATTGATAAAAAATGCGACCCCCAGTGGTGTTGTAACCCTTGCAAAGTAATAGTAATGACAAAAACATAGGTTTAGATTAAATAAAAATATACCTTGAAAAATATAAATAATAAAAGTTAAAAACTTAAAAAAAGTTAAAAACTTAATAAAATGTGTAAAAAATAATTTCACGTAATTATATGCTGATTTGTCGTGCAGAGAATCCCAGGTTCAACTCTAAGAAACGTGGGCGTATCTACGAAAGGAAACTCGTTCATCAATATACGACCTCGTAAATAAGGTTCAGAAACACTGACCTTATGTGTCAGTAACTAGTATTCATTTGATATCCCGCTAATGACAGTAACAGCGTTTGTCTACCGCCGCCGTTACCGGAACGTCACCGTGGACGAGACAACGCCGAAGCAGCGTATATTTACTACATATATTACTATAGCATATATTTACTATAGCCGCGTGTTCATCGCACGTCCGTCATGTAATATTAAACTCTTCCAGAAATAATCTCGTTCTCGGTGACGGCGGCGGTGGACAAATGCCCAAGTCCGGTTGTAAATTATACGGCGCTCTATACAAAAGATCTACGATGTACGAATAATATAAACATTACTTTAATTGGGCAATACATCTTGTTATGAAAGTCTATTGGTTAGTAGAACATGAGTAACAATAAAACAAATGAGTTCTTTGAATTTTGTTGTTTAGTTTTTCTAGACATGTCCTTGGAATAAAGTATTGAGAGATTACGCTAGACTCCTACGTAAGGCTATTATACTATTTTCTATTAATAGAAGTTTTTATCTATATTAGCGGACTTAAGGAAGAATTTTCAAAAATCATTTCACTCACATGGCCATCCCCTTCTTCCATGTGCTTGTCTGACAGTTTCAGTGTATAATTAAGCAAATAAGTTTATTGAATAATAGTAAAAAAAAAAGTTATTAAATTCAATCTCAACTTTTAAACCAGAAATAAAACGTTTGTAAAAACATGAACTTAATACAATACTATAAAAACCAAATTCAAAAATAAAATTAAAACTAAAAAATTGAACAATATTTTTCTATAAAGAACCGATCGTCAAACGAATTGATTACTTCGAAGAATATTTCCCCACAATGCAATGAATTAAACTTCCCAAAGCTGTATGCATTCGAGAGAAACTTCTAAACCACCAATATCCCAACTTGGTTAATAGTTTACCATTGCAACCGGCTTAGCTACATCCAACTTAACCTGGAGAACTTTGTTGTAAAACAAATTAAACGTTTTTAAAGTAAGTCGTTTAATCTCAAAAGTAGATAAGTTTTATTTGACAAGCATTCGTCTTCTTTTAGTCTCATAACGACGAATTTTCATAACTCCTTCCTTAGAAACATTGTTATACTAAACTAAATTACACTTTATAAGGAGTCGTGCGGATTTTCGTGGTTCTAGATCCGAAATTTAAAAGCTATGGGATGTTTGTAAGTTACTACCTTGGGGGATTTAGTCTAAATATATATAACTCAAAGGTGACTGACTGACATAGTGATCTATCAATGCACAGCCCAAACCTCTGGCTCTGGACGGATCGGGCTGAAATTTGTCATGCAGGTAGATGTTAAGACGTAGGCATCCGCTAAGAAAGGATTTGGATCAATTCTACCCCCAAGGGGATAAAATAGGGGATGGAAATATTACTTCGTAACGTGAGCGAAGCCGCGGGCAAAAGCTCGTTGGGTATAAAAACCAAAATACATCCGCGAAATCGTTCCGCATAAAGTCAGAAATAAGCACAGTCACGACTAATTCTAATCCTATATCATCACCATCAAACCCGTTAGGTATACTCGATTGAACTATTATTAATTAAGCTTAGACTGAGACCCTTCCAGTCTAGCATATATTAGCAATAGACCTTACGCGGCACGCGGCCACGCACCAATGCGCGCGTGAAATCGCATCATATGGTCAATTAGGTCCATATTGCACGATTATGATGCTTGAATAAGCTATAATAACGATGTAGTATCCTAAGGATATCGATAGCGTAGTATTGTGTTTCGTTTCTTAGGGGCCAAGCAGACATACGACTTTTAATATCTGATGACGCTACACACAAGTTTGAAAGCCGGTCGCAGATACTTTTTTTATAATATAGGTGTAGCAGACATGGACATCTGTAATCAAACCCAGATAGGATTAGATATTCCTACCTGAGATCGGCCACGGATGCGCCGCTACCGCTGAGGACTAAGCTGGAACGCCTCTGAAAGGTATGTCTCCGTTACCACACTCTTACAAACAAGTTACAAACCA
This sequence comes from Epargyreus clarus clarus, assembly GCA_014595695.2. NCBI lineage: Eukaryota > Metazoa > Arthropoda > Insecta > Lepidoptera > Hesperiidae > Epargyreus > Epargyreus clarus. The sequence goes on from JACTTY020000051.1 coordinate 2,408,408, forward strand.
GAACACAGCAGCGTTTAACACTGCTGTTATGAGGCAGAAATAGGTGTGGCGGTGGTGCCGCCGGAGTCGAACCACAAAGGGTTCTACCACCTTTAAAACACACTGCACGTTTGATGTAGACGAACGTGCAACAGTAATGTAGTCTCTATTAAGCGTATTTCGATACTGGAACTGAACGCAGAAACCGATGCAAACATTAAAACGCGAATCGCTGATGCTTGAAGTAGCACGTCTGCTATGACCACTATAAATTAATGTAGTAATACACTACAGTGATGCATGTTACGCATAGAAATAAGAAGTTTTTTTTTTGTATAGAGACACTTACTTTTTGTATTCTAATCTACGTTCAAAAAATCATACAAAGAAATAAATAGAGGTGTCTGGCTGCAATTTATACAATACAAATTTCAGGAAGGCAAAAACTCAAACACTAGACTGTTTATACTGTTACTAGAGTGCAACACCGTTAGTGCAACGGTATTTAAACTATTTCCTATTTTATTATACAAACAATGTATTACAGTTTAAAGACATTTAAATACAATAGAAATTGCTTTGTCATTTAATAAAAAAGACAGACGAAACAAAAAGGTTGACGTCGGCAAAATTCTACACTCTTTGGCGCGTCGAGATCACCGAATCCACTTTTTGCTTACCCTTCCGTTCTTGAACTTAAAATCTTTAAGCGATCGAATCTAAAGATAAACTTTTTACAATAACTATCTGTCTATCAGTTCACCGGTTTCGTGATATTGCAAAATGAGATTAGAATGTACTGGATGTTTTACATTAATTTACTTGTGTATTCACCATACAATGCCTTAGCGATTACGATACGATAGAATACGATTAGGAGTTTTTATATCAAACATTTTAGAGTGTGAAATCAAAGTAACTTACAAACATGCAGTCCCCATTATTATTAGAGGTCACTGAAACCTGTAATCAAACCCAAATAGGAGTCTAACGACTAACATGAGTGTAAGACAGAAGATGCGTTGCTACCCCAGATATTATACGTCTCGTGTAACTGTATACCTTTCTGATACAATTAAATGAATTGTGGATTAATTAGATTTTATTGGATTGCTTTGAAATTTACACATTCACTTTACAATGTTCCGCAGAGTAGAGAGATTAATAGACAAGTGTCACAGATCATGAAAAAGACATTAGACACGAAATTTAAATTGTACAGATAATATATTTTAATATTTTAACACTTCCTCTTATTTGAATAAGAGCCTTCCTTCAAACACAAAATTAATTTAAAAAATATATATATTAAGTTTCTATATTTAACATACCAATGTTACCTCTTAACAACTTAAATCTATCTCGAGGTAATGCTTTTGTAAAAATATCATCAAACTGATGATCTGTGCTTACATACTTTTTAATATTTTTTTTATTATACTTTTCTTTCACAAAGTTATACTTAATGTCTATATGCTTGCATCTTTTGTGAAATTCACTGTTTTTAATTACATTTATAGCACTTAGATTGTCAATATGTAGGCACACAGAGATTTGTTTATACTCTCCTAAATCACTTAATAAGTATTTCAACCACATTGTTTCTTTGGTGGCTGCACAGGCAGCCATAAATTCAGCCTCAGTGGTTGATAAGGCTATAGTTTGCTGGCATTGACTGGACCAAGTTATTGCAGCTCCATTTTTTATAAAGACATATCCTGTCATAGATCGCCTTGTTGTTATATCATTGGCATAATCCGCATCACAATAGCCAACTAGATCTGAAGACAGTGGCTTACACTGATAACTTAAACCCAGTTGTGATGAGCATGAGCATTGCATTGCAATCCGAATCTTACACATTCCATTCCTAAAAGGATGTGTAACGGGAGTCACGACACGTTTTTAGTAATCAGCAAAATTACAACAAAGAACTTTAAACTACTGTTGCTGCCTGTGTTTGCTTATACTTTTAACTTTAAATGATACTATGAATACTTAGAAAACTTAATGAAAGTTTGTTTTTCTTAATACAGAGCGACAACCAAATAAAACAAAACAACAATAACTTACTTATTATAAAGGTTGTATAAAATACATTTAAATTACTTAATCAAAAACCTTTAAGATTTAATTTAGTTGCTACATATGAGTAGAATAGAAAATGTGTTAAGAAGTTAAAATTTGATAACAAAAAAAACTTTATGATCATAAGTAATACGGATAACACTTATAATACGACAAATGAGCATTTCAAAATTCTGCAATACGACTATATATTTATTTTATTTATTTATTTATTTAAACTTTATTGTAAACCTAGTGGTTACAAAGGGCGAACTTAATGCCTAGTGGCATTCTCCACCAGTTAACCCTTGTTGATAGAGAAATAATATATTGTTGGTGGAGAATTAATAATATATTATTTTAAAATTTATCTTTTTAGAAAAAAAAATTATTACAAATTACAAAATTATACTTGTTTTCTTTACCGTATAAATAATATCGCGCTGGCTAGGGTAGGAGTCCACTGGTCAGTCAAGGGAGTTTTCTGCTGGGCTGCGATGACCATTGCTGGGCGGGCGGCGTTCATTCTTATAGTGCGCAAACGATGACTTTCATGACGACGATGATTCATTACGCAGCAGGTGTGAACTTTACAAGACATACCGTTGACTGCGGTTGACGATGAAGTCATTGACATTATCTAACATATTTTATGTAGATCATTTTCCTCAAAGTTTTCTTTCGTAATAGTTTTTTGATTCTTCGGTAGGGATGTTCATGGTGTGTTCCTTATCCGTGTTGTCTTCCAATGCATATTTCTATATTTAACTTCTTTATTCATATTTCTTCTTTTTTTTCAACATCTTCTGTCTTCATCCAACATTTTCTATATAGAGTGTAGACCATTTCTTCGAAGAGTAGTGTTCCTTTTCCGGAGTGTTATTTTTCTCTCGTGATAATTGTCTATTGTTCTGTAGGTAACTTCTGTCTTCTAATATGTATTTTCTGATTCATCTTCTTTATTAATATGTAACATCTCTTGTCTTCGTCTTCTTAATGTTAATTATTATTTTTTTCAACGCCTGCCGGTGCGCGTGCACCGTGGCCGCGCCACACGCGCACCGGACTGGCAGGGTCGCCATGTAGTGATAGGCGTGTTGATTGAACGAAGGCTTTATTATAACTCTCTTAATATTACTCTAACACTAACTTATATTAGGGTGCCTTAGCTCCACACTACAACTGTCGTGCAGCACAGAACATTGGAACGACCAATCTCAAACAGAAGTTGTCTCTGTTTGAAACTTAGTTGAAAAGCCTTTTGTCCGTGATCAAGACTACAAGTTATTTACGTACAAAGCACAACTCCTTAACTGAACATCCAATGAGTCTGCAGTCTTGCTGTGCATCATGCAACGAGCTGCATGGATCTTTCCTACTTACATTTCCAACCAAAAGTTATATGACCGTATTTTTTAATTATTTAACTCCGAAAAATCTCGCTCAAATAATAATACATTTTTGCATCATTTTCAACAATTTTAACCCACCAGAGACATTTCCGGTTGTAGGCTGGCGTCATAATGAAAATTAAAAAAGTTTCGATGTGGCCCAGAAAGATATATTGAAGCCCGAAGGCAAAGGCGCTGAAGGAAAATTTGATAAGTTTCCACAAAAAAAACATGAAAGATTTTTGTTTAAGAGCATGCATTATGTATAAAAACCCTAAATTTACAAGCCCAGGCGATGCTTTCTGAATTTGTATAGTATAATGGTGAATGAGTGAAGTATATAAGTGTAGGTATATAAATAAACTTCGGATAAATTTGTAGATCTATCTATCTTTTCTTAATACAGTCGAGAGTCAAAACAAACAAGAAAGAAAAGTAGAATTATCCACCCTCTACCGATGTTTCTGGCTTATCTAAGGTAATCTAAGAACAATCCCTAAATTGTAGTCGTTATAGTATAGAAGCTTTACCTGAATACTTTGATATATATTCATAACAAAAACTCAGTTTACCGCACCACCGGATTTATTTGATCTTTTGTCACTGTTTTTACACAATTATGTATCAACTTCTTTAAGGTGGTAGAACCCTTTGTGGTTCGACTCCGGCGGCACCACCGCCACACCTATTTCTACCTAATAACAGCAGTGTTAAACGCTGCTGTGTTCCGGTTTGAAGGGTGTGGTAAGGGAGACAGACTTTTCCGAGGCGTTCCAGCTTAGTCCTCAGGGGTAGCGGCGCATCTGTGGCCGACCTCAGGTAGGAATATCTAATCCTATCTGGGTTTGATTACAGATGTCCATGGGCGGCAGTAGCCACTAACCATCAGGTGACTGCATGCTCGTCTGCTACTCTTATATATTAAAAAAAAAAAAAAAAAAAAAAAAACAATTATTTATCAACTTCTGACGTCTTATTACGTTACTTAACAATACGTTATTTAACAAGGGTTTAGAAAGGAGTACAGCGTTTACTCTCCTGCGCTTATAGCCAATTAAATCATGACCTACCTCCTTATTTTTACCGACTGCGGAGTAATGTTTTTAGAGCGTATGTATGGCATTCTTTGGCATGTCCTAAACTGCTTGACAGACTTTTACGATATGACTATGACGTGTCATCGGATTCGTCTTAATTGTGGGAGTAACATAGGTTATATTTTTGAACAGTGAGGCTTTTTGTTTTTGACACAATTTACCTAATATAGTAAGACTATATTAGGTATAAAGACCTTGATACAATTTAAAATACGATAATTTTTTTGGTGATGTAAATTAAAAGCTGTTTGTCTTGGACATACCTGACCAATTACCTTTTTTTTTTTTTTTTTTTTTTTTTTTTTTTTTTTTTTTTTTTTTTTTTTTTTTTTTTTTTTTTTTTTTTTTTTTGTTAACGAGGGGGAAACCTTCAAAAGGTACCCGGTGCCGTGGGAGCGACTCGGGGTTATGTGGGACTCTTACCGCACTAAAACCCCCCCGGTGGCCGTCCTCGGCGCTGCGTAGAGGACTCCGGGATCTCCAACGGAACGCAACCGGAGCCCTCTTAGCGCTGTGCCCCGTCGGGCTCCGCCCAGGTGAGCTTGATGCTCACCACACCGTCTGGTGTGCACGACGGTATGCGACCACACATACCGCCGTCCTTCCCGGGGTCACTGGCCGGGCGGTTTGAGCTCCCACTCTTGCCGTCCGCAACCCCGGAAGCCCCCTTTTAGTCGCCTCTTACGACAGGCAGAGGATACCGTAGCCCTATTCTGGTCCCGGAACTACAGGGACAAACCTGACCAATTACCTACTGCGTAATTATCTTGTACATATTTGGCAGCAGTAAATTAAACTTTTGGATTAATCTTACAATGTTGCTTGGCACCGGCTTAGTGACGATTATCTTCACCTTTTTTTTTTATAATTTAAGAGTAGCAGACGAGCATCAGTCCACCTGATGGTAAGTGACTACTGCCGCCCATGGACATCTGTAATCAACCCCAGATAGGATTAGATATTCCTACCTGAGGTTGGCCACAGATGCGCCGCTACTCCTGAGGACTAAGCTGGAACGCCTCGGAAAAATCTGTCTCCCTTACCACACCCTTCAAACCGGAACACAGCAGCGCCTAACACTGCTGTTATTAAACTGTTATCACCTAGCTTTTTGCAAGTGTCTTTGCGTGTGTAACTGGTGGATTTGTAATTTTACATTTTACTAAGATAACTAAAGAAATATTTTTAAAGAATTTGTAAAATTGTGTATAAACCACCGATTAGATTTAGGGTCCTCGCAGAATCCAATCAAGAATCGGCGAATCGCGTTTTGGCGATTGCATCGATGCAGCATCACGTTTTGGCAACTTGTTGCGTTCGGTGGGGTATTGAAAAAACACGTTTATAATATATAATGCAAATATTCAAATAAATGTAGAAAATGACAGTTTTCTTAAATAGCAGAGATATCAGTTTAATTCAATTTCCATATTTATTATCCTGTTTGTATTACGATATCGATAGTAATCGATTATCTTGCAAAAAATAAGTTTTATGCTCAGAAGTTGTCTCATTAAAGGAAAAATCAACTCATTATCGTTCGTCACATTACTTTTGCAACAAAAAGTTCTACAACATCGGCAACATACGAATATTCGCACGTACAATCACAACGTTACAAAGTAACTTTGCCAAAGTCGCACATGTCAGGAAGATGGGACGGGAGAATATTTCTTTCTTGCCAAAGTCTTGAGTAGCCTTGAATAAGCGAATTCGTTAACATAAAATCAATGCTTCTTAAGGACAAAGCAGAATACGAAATCATACGTGTCATGGTGAGATACTTTCACTTGTAAGAACTAGACTGTAAAAATATCTGTATTTCATAAATTGGAAAATATTTTTTTGATATTACACAGTAATTTCATTTTGTTATTAATTCGTGAAGATATACATAGTAGAGAAAGAGTGTCCTCCAAAAATAAAAAAGATAACATCTCTACTTGTACCTACGTCATAAAATAATCTGTTAATATTCTAGACCTAGCGGAAATAGATTTTCCTATATTTCCTGATACGCTCGAGTTAAACACCACAAAGCCTTGAAATGCTAAATAGGCAATTGTTGGCAAAGTCAGCCAATTAGGGGCTTACAGCGGAATTAAAACTTTTGACTTCTGTTACACGCTCAGGAAAATGTGAAAGCTGGTCTTAGTACTTTCTATTCGAAAACAAAGGCATAGTAAACACCTACTCTAGAAAACACCTTATTTTTTTATTTTATAGTTTTCTTTCATAATTTTAAATCAATATGGTAGATTGTGATCCACTCTCGTTTATTGGTTCCGCGCCTGTTTCTAGCAGTAATGTGTAAAAAAAGTAAACTTTCATAATTGAATTTCTTTCTTTCGTAATTCATAGAAAACTGTAATTTTAATATATTAATAACTTAAAACTACTTGAATATATTCGCAGATTTTTTACAAATCAAGAAAATTAAATTGAATAATTTGAAACGCCATAAAACCCTATTAATATTTTGTTTTATTTCTATTTATTTCTGAAATTTACTCTACTGCTTAGAATGTAAAGTGCTTATGAACCCAAGAAGATTATAAGCCTACTTAAATAACTCAAACCATAACCGGTTGCGGAAACTTTATCACGAAGAAAAACAACCTCATTAAATCAATACATCTATGCTTCTAGCAATCGATCCGACGTACGATCCGACAACGATGACGGACTACAAATGATGACGATCCATTTTGCTGATGTGTGTATGAAAACATAATTAAAAATAATAGTTATGTAATATCTTGTATCGGGTATAATCGCGTTTCCGATATCGGATCAGTTAACGATATACATCTCAATGCACCTAAACGAGTATATCGCATACACCGTGCGGCCTCGTTACGAGAAATCGTATCAGAATATCTGAAGGTGAACAGCCTCAACTTTGATCAAAACAACAAATGCACCCATACATAATAACCACATTGCTTATTCTATCGGCAACTGATTTAAAATAGCATTCAATTTACCTTTTAACACATACTTTCTGCGCCGCTTTTTCCGGATGTAACATGCGAACAGTTTTATTATTTTATTGTAGACATCTTTAGATATTTTTTTATCGGATAGGAGAAGCAAATGAGCATGCACTACACCTTATAGTTAGTGACTACTGCCGCCCGTGGACATCTGTAATCAACCCCAGATAAGATCAGATTCCTACCTTAAGAACGTTTACTTGCTCTTAGAAAATAGCAGTAATTGTAATATAACAAACGGACACTTCTTAATATTTATAAGTGTGTGTTACATTATGTATAAATCGACATGCAGCCCACTCGATGGCAGCCTATACATATTCTATTACATTGCTAAAATAGGATACGGCACCTTTGTACCTGAGAAGTACTATTATTCATTATTTTTACGAGGGCTAAATCTGACCGCCTCCAGATTTTATGGCACTTTAAGCTGTAAATACCATTACCAAACTATCATTTTTTTCTAATATTAGAATGGCTAACGAGCTTGCAGTCAACCTGAGGGGAAGTGGTTTCTGCTGCATTTGTAATCAACCTCAGATAAGGTTAAATTCCTACCAGAGATTGGTCACAGATACGTTCTTACCCCTGAGGACTAAGTTGTAACGCCACGGATAAATACATCTTTACAATACTTTTCAAAGCGAAAAACAACAGCGCCTAACTAAGATTAGGGAGAAATAGTCTCCAGAGTCTAACCACAAGGTCTACAACCATTACTAGTATTGTTTGTGAAGCTGTATATAACAGAAATAATTGTGTTATTTGTTGTACCCACACATCTATTGTTTACGCGTTCGTCATACCTACGGATATTCAAGATCAAACTAAAGATATATGACATCATGTTACGTGTTTAATATTCTGCATTACGCTCAAAAGCTAATTACATGCTTCACTATAACTTTGTATATATGTAACTTAACGTTTAAAAAACTAATAAATGAATATATTTGCTGGTTAAATTATGTTTTCTATGTTCTTCAACGGTAGTTCTTTATTTAATTACACATTAATATATGATTTACTTACGTGCGATTTGCGTGCGTATTATTAATTACCACTTGCCCACTTGCTTTAACGGTGAAGGAAAACATCGTGAGGAAACGTGCATACCTGAGAGATTAAAAATTTAATAAAATTTCTAGTGTGTGAAGTTTACCAATACAAACTTGGCCAGCGCGGTGCACTATGGCCTAATCCTTCTCATTCTGAGACCCGTGCCCAGCAGTGGTACAGTAATGGGTTGATTTTATTTTATTTTATTTTATTCGGAAAACATACAGTGCTTAAAAACTAAGTTACTTACAATATAATCACATACTACACCATTTATTAGTTTTCGCATGAAGATGTCGATATGATTTGCTACTGTTATCACAATACGCATTACAGTACTTAAAACACCTTAACAACTTTATTTGTACATACACCAATAAGAGTTTAGCCTCTAAAATACAAACAGTAACCAAAAAACGGCATGACTATATACGAGTAATAAATGGCCAACAAAAAATTACAAGGTGTACAACATAATGTACCTATTAATATTTTAATATACACAGTTACATATTATGAACGTAAAATTAAATTAGCTGTTTTTTCATAACCCTAAATTAAGAAACTCGTTTTTGAGTTTTGGAGTTGTAGGTCTTAAGGTGCGCTAAAGTAAAACGAGTGAGACTTTAGCAGCACGCATCTCAAGAAAATGTAAGTTCAACGACTTTTGATCGCGTATCCCGTACGTAAATAGATCTTACTGAAGTCCTTAATATGTTCATACATGTGTCGTATTCTTTTTGTTTTGCTACTTTATTTATATTGGACACGAATGAATGTGGCAATTATGGGAACTGGCACCCTCCTTGGTACCTATTACAGGAACTATGAAAAAGACCTTTTCACAAGCTAATGTTCAAATTTGGTTTATTTATTTCGAGAACTGGTAGACTTCAAATGGTTGAGAACATTACGGTGAATAAAATTAAGTGTCAGCCATATAAGGTTCCTCGTGATATTTTTTTCACCGTTAAAAGACATGATATTTTTTTTTGATTTTTTTTATACTATTTTTTAAAATATGTAAAACAAAACCAAGTTCCAATCCTTGTTTTGTTGATTCTAATAAATAGTAACGAAAAAAGGAATTCATACATGATAATGACGCGAAATAAATCTTAGTTCCTGTATAATCCAGTCCATACTTTCTAACGCAGATATAGGCTGTACTAACGTCTAGGTACCCTATAGACTAACTTGAACGCACGACCGCTCGCTCTTTCGAGAACCTGTTTCAGACCTTGCTCGATACGGTATAGACCTTAACGTAATAAGTAATATCGACGCAATAATATAAAATGAAATACAGGTCATATTTCGCATATAGCTCGTATTAACATAAGTTATTGGAAAGATAAGGATTTTAATTAAAGTTCTATATGTGTAGTGAGAGAGCAATAAACAACTAGAAATATTGCTAACCTTTACGATGCGATTCTGTTCGCTTTTATAAGTACTATCGTATTTTTATGCTCTACTATTTTCTTCATAATACAGCTATGGCTACCATCTATACTTCAGAGTTCTATACTACAGTATCAATATAGAAGTATATATCAATAGATTTATAGATGTGTAAAAAATACATAATTTTTGGTAAACGATTAAGTACATCTGAAATTATTGAACAGTGTTTAATGATTTTTTATCATTAACGCTATCTGTACCAGAATAATTATTATTAAGCAATATTTGAATCCTGATATAAAATAAGTTATCAGCTTAAAGTGTTTATATTTGTAAGCAGAGGGAAAAGCGTTACTGAGCTGAAAACAGCAAGATAATGTATCTTGGTACACTAACAATTAGGGATAATCTTACAAAAGAATGTCATCAATAAGATTTAATTATCAAACGAACACCAATTACCCTATAATTATAGCGCTACCTACGGGAAAGGGCAGAACGTGTGCCGAGCTGGCTTAGATAAAAATTACGGTTCAAGAATTATTAGGCTAAACTAAACCAAGAATACGTAGTAGGTAGTAATAAGTATTCTATGCCGGTATACCTTCCGCCAAAGATAACATCTGTAGACTCCACAACGCCCAACAACATTAAATGACACGCGAAAATGTCACGATAATAATTGACGTGTGCGTGAAAGGCACGCGTCGGCGTCGTATTCACATTAACTTAATTACGTCTGTGTGCGTGACCATTGTATAACTCACAAACGATGGGAAGAGTCTAAGATTTTAGACTGCATTTTCCAAACAAGTCTTTCAATGTGGACATAAACAATATTTTTGTCGCTCGCAAAAGTTACAAACAGTCCAAAATACTAACCTTGAAAACTAGAATGACAAGCAAAACTATCTGAGAATAATTTGATAATTAACCAAGATATTTAAGTATTATTGAATTTAACTCAAAATGTTATAACACCAGCAAATAAATAAACATTCAAACGTAATTGAACCATTTAACTAGTCCGCATATGTTTCTTGCGCATGTATTAATGGTAACATTAATTGTGTTATAATATATGTATTATGCATTCCTATACAATTATTTAATGGTTTATACAAACAATGCCTAGTTGTTGACTAATATATAATTTAACGACATCTAAAATTATTGACAACGGTGACTAATTAACTATTAAGCTACACTGACTAAGATTATGATCTTTATAGCAACACTAGTGGTGCCCGCGGCTTCGCCCGCATATTAAAGAAATAATATGACATACATAAAACAGAAAATTTGTACCTTCATTGGAATGACAGTTGCGCCATCTGTCGAAAATTTGTCTTACCAACTCCCAAACCTTCGTGGGTTCTTGGACAAAAAACATTGCACTTGATCAAATGCATAGTTTCGGATTCTATAAAACTGCGATGGTAGCGAAGTCTGTCGAATCCAATGTGAAACATTCCAAAATCAACAACTACTTACGAATTAAAAATTAATTAAAAAAACCTTTTCCCACGGTATAATTGTGAATCTAAACCATTCTCAAGTCACCTTGAATACACACAACAAATATCATCAAAATCAGTCCGGTCGTTTAGGAGGAGTTCAGTGACATACACACGCACATAATATGTATATAAAGATATATATATATATATATATATATATATATATATATATATATATATATATATAAAGATTAAGCTTAAATTCTCGTTGAGTTATCTGTTATATGAATCACTTCTAATTCTAACAGACGAAGTAGCGAAGTAGTCTCCAAATGGAAGTATACTATTTCTAGTAACATCTCAGTTAATTATATAAAGCGAGATCTACAAAATTCACTTACTGGTACTACGTAATAGAAATAGATCATTTGTTATGTCGATGAGTTAACACTTTTGTATGATAGATAATCAGAAGTACGTATAATGTTATTTTGTATAATCCTCTCGAACAATGTTTTCCAAAGTGTTTCATTGTTTAGTTATGTATTTAACGGATAATGATGATGTGAGTATAAATATTGTGTGCGCATTTCATACTTGCAATATAATAAAATACAAGTGCGATATAGCGTTGGATAGAGGGTGGTGAAATATTTTTACACACTAATACCACGGTACAAATATCTATACTAATACGCTGTGCAATAAAAAAGCTTCTCAATTTGTGGTAGTGGTTATTTGATGTAAAAAAAATATTTTTGGCAGAATTAAAATACTTTCAATAAAAACTTCTCTATGATACTTAATATATCTACTTACTACATATTCCATACTATTGTGGTACTTGCATGAAATTTCAGGGCATTGTAGTTTTTACATTTTGCCCTATTTACATTATTGTTTAGATGATTAAAATAAGGTGAAATATCTATTTTATTCATCAAAGCTTTATTTTTAAATTATGATAGGTTGAAATTTATTTTATTATTTAGACGCAAATAAAATTTTCAATATCGTCGATTAAGTTCTAACACCATGAATCTCAAAAAATGGCCATTTTGAGTTACGGGTATCAATCGAGAAAAAAAACACTAGCGCATAAGTCAGTATTGTTTCATATTGAGTTGAGAGGTGACGAGCACGACAATTAAAATAACTAAATGAAGCAGTTTTTTGCTTTCCTGAAAAGTTGGTAACTTTGAGATCCGCGGTGTTAGAACTTAAGCGACAGTGTATTTTGTACTACTTGTTTACACTGATATATGAAATTACAAAGATTGCGGTTCAGAGTACGCTCCAAGCCTCGATCATTCATTGCCACATTGCTCGTTAGATCCGTGGCGTCAAGGACCTGGATGGCCTTGAATCCACATGCCGATGAAGCTTTTGCTTTTGCAACCTTCGGCTTACTTTTTATAAGGTTCATTATAGGCTTTTCTCTTTGTTTATTTGTTTTTTCATATCATTAACGGTGATATTGTCTGATGTACTTAAGCTAAGGAACAAAATATTTAGAATATTTGAACCACGAAAATATACGTCATATTTTCGTTGTTTTTGGATTTATTTTAATGAATATCCACGCTAAGTACACTTTTGTTTTATGATTTGTGATGTGCACCGTTGTACATTATGCTGTATTTTCACTTTTATTTATAATTTAATTTATCACGTATCTAAGTAGTATAATTACATATTGAATGAATAAATCTTAGTTAATTCACTTTCTGAAGTCTTTAAAAGCACTGTATTACTCAGAAATGTTGCTTTCCTTACATATTTGACATTTCTTTCCGTGGGAATACAATAAACAATTTCCAACACACAAATAAATTCTACAATTTATACGTGCTTGGGAATCGAAGTCTGCCCTTTTAACGTAGGAGGCTGATTCACACAACTGGAATAGCTTTTGCCCTGGTGTGAATTAAACGCATTCAGCGTTCACGTTCTAATAAAATCTGATCGATCATTGGCAGTAGATCTACTTGCAAAACGGCGTATTATTCATTGGCAAGTAACACAGTACCCGAATACGCACTGTGTCGCAGCGGCAACAAATTAACATTTGCTGTACAACTACCCTTTTGTTCCAAACTATATTTCATTGGGCGAACAAAGCAAGCATTACATTCGCGCCAACTGGGTAACAAAGCTATTGACCGATATACAGATTGCCTGCAGTCTACCTACATCCAAGGTTTCAACACACTTGACTGTGTAATTCATTCAAATCAGCGCAGATTGGACTAGAATGCGAGATGCATTTTGTCTATAAATAAACGTATAAATACTCTAATGTAAAGAAGCCGGCCCGGAAATATTTAGTTATAATGGTTTCAATAAGTCTATATTTACTTAACACGTGTCGGTACAAATTGGTATGTAAATTATTTAAATTTATCGCGCAAATATATTAAAATATATTTACATAGTTGTCTACTAATATCGATATAATCAATGATATATGAGTTATTATATCACGGATATAATCATTACATCTAGGTTCGGTTTAGCAGCTACCCACATATAGAACTAGCCTTGGAAGCCTAAACTTTCATTTCTAGATAAACCTATAAGTATAATGACTTAATTCTAGACTTGTTTTTATAATATGATAGAAAATTCAAACAACCATGACCTTTTATATTAGATAGTGCATTATTATTTATTACATTGTTTACAGGTTGAGTATAACTAACCTAACCTAACTTAAATCCACTACTAAGGTCGAACGTCTATAGGCACTACAACAATTCTGAAGAATATTTGTGAAAGTCTGGAGAACCTATCCCACTACTCCAAATCGATCATATTTATGTAGGCAAGGGCCTGCTCTGAGTCTTGATACAAGGACTGCAACATCTAATATATAAAATTCTCGTGTCACAGTTTTCGTTGCCATACTCCTCCGAAACGGCTTGACCGATTTTGATGAAATTTTTTGTGCTTATCCGGTATCTATGAGAATCGGCCAACATCTATTTTTCATCCCCCTAAGTGATAAGGGTTGTTCACCCTTAACATTTTTTTTATTTATATGGCAACACAACGTTTGCCGGGTCAGCTAGTCTTAGTATATTATTATGTAATAAATGGAGTAGGATATAAGTATATGAAATTGACTAGGAGCTCGTAAATTTAATTGCATGCGCCTACCACTTTCCGATTTACAGTTAAATATGTTAATGGCTAAAAATCATATAATAGTTCGTTTTAGTGTGAAGTTATTTAACATTGTGGTAGACCTATTGTTTTGATGTTAATTTAAATTATTTTAATTTAGTGTAGCATTGTAACACATTTACAATATTTAAATAGGCATTTTTTGCGCATGTTCTGTTATAGTACCTATTCTTATTTTAAAAATTCACTAACTATATCGATATCGACTTTTATTTTCTTTTGAAAACATTTTATGTAGGTACCTACTCAATAGATAATAGTGCAATAAACAGCCTCAATGCAAACATAGTAGGTGTAAAAGTTAAAGGACTTCTCACGAGTGCATAGTACCTTCAATAATACAGTTGTAAACAATGACACATCACATACTACGCTTGTATTTAATTAATCGTCATATCGAACAATGTGTTGCACATTGTTAATGTTATTTATTTTTTATTAGCACTCCTATATAATTCTAAAAAATAATTTCATAAAAACATATTTCTATATACGTACTCTAATTGCTATACATATAAGTATATATAGATCTTAAAATATCCGATTGTACGTTTTTACTTACACCATACACTACCCCCATATTTAAAAATATATGTATGACGACTTACATTTTGGGATGGGTTGGCTGATAAAACCGGAATAAAACTGTGGACACTAAATCGCAACACTCACAAAACACATTCGAAAACAAATGCGGCACTGAACATCGTAATGTGATTTCACTCGCGTCACTGAAACGACTAACACAGACCACACGTCCGCTTACTGCGGCAGATGCCGGGGCACTGAATCTCAAATTCTCTACAGAGCTGAACTAAATTCCATGGAGCTATAAGCTGCGTACAGATAAGGACGAATATCTCATCCTTGCAAGCAGGCTTGCTATTTTTCGCCATTGTGACGCAAAGCACACGCGTACTTAAGGACAGTTAGAAAACTATCTTCTGGTTCGTGCTCGAATAAATATAATTCGCATTGCTTTTCCGCGGTCAAGGTCATTGTTTTCCTAGCTTTCTCAGTTTTAATAGTAATAAGTTAATAGTATAACAGTTTAAGGATTCTAAATAACACTAGCGGAACAAAATATTGAATGTTAGCTAGCGTATAAGAGGATTAGATTTACATGATGGAAAAATTGAAAAAAATCGTGATTGATTACGCTGAATCACCAGCGCTAATTGCTATTTGCTATTTAACTACCTACGTCGTTATGATCTATAAATTTTAATATGCATAATGATTATCTCAGTTTTTGCTTAGCTAGTTTGAGCACGTAGCACTAGCATTGTATTTATTTTCTCACTTCAGAACGGGCCATTAAATTTAGGTTGTTAGCACCAAATTAATGCAAAAAGATTGCTTCTGTTAAAATGATGATAGCAGTGTAACAAACAGTAAATCTGTCGTATTAGAATCATAGAATGGTTATTACTACGCTATTATTAGCTTGACCTGTATGTATGTAAGGGAATCTTTCAACTCGAGTTTTACCCACTCTGAACGGTCCGATTAATTTAAAATTTGGAATACTTATCAAGAACCGATGACAATACATGATTTTAATAATTTTGTCCAATTCTAATTTTGTCTCATCAGGATCGTCAGGAGTAACGATTTACCTTGAACGATTTTAACGTGGTTTATAGTTTTTAAACGAATTATAGTTTACTTGATTATAAACGTATACTTGATTTATGTAGCACTGAAAATTAGGAATCATAATATTAATAATTATTAATTTACTTTAAGTATCTTCCTTGTCCAATAGCTCTTAGCGGATTCCTGTTTGGAGATGAATTGTCTTAGATTTAGACACAGATGTTCTCCTGAATTATTCCTGGGTGATACATTAAAGTATATTCATTCAACACGTTTATGAAAATTATACTTTAAAATATATTTCTATTATATTGTCTGTCTTTATGTTTGTCGCGGTCCGAGGATATCCACGATACAGAAAATAGTATTGGGCAGCCGTATGAGCGTATAGTAGGCGCTATATTGATATTAAATAAAACATCGTTTTTTAAATTATGAATAATCGATATTGAGGAAAACATTTATTTAACATTTATTTTCATTATATTTGTAATAAACATTATAGTCCAAAAAGTTCATTTGTTACACGAATATAAACAATATATATTATTTTCTACACTCACATCGTTCACATAATTTATATTCTTTAGTCGTATTATGAGTAAAGGAATGTTAAAAGAACTTAGCGGTTTGGCACGCAGTTATATCTCAAGACTGAGAAATAACTTAGATATGAACTGGGCCCTTTCAATTATAAATAAGTCTAAAAATTATGACTCCATATCTTAGTTTATAAAAATGTATTAAAAGTTTTTTACAAGAAACTTCTTCGTATTCATCAACTCAACAAACCTTTTCATTTGATGCCAATATAATGGAGGATAGGAAAAAGAATTATCCGCCATTTTGCGGCATCCGCCATATTGGATTAAGGCTTAGGTCACAAAGCTAATGTATTTTCATCCAAACCGAACGTGCACATGGAAAATTTCAGCTCAATCGTTTACAATTAATTCGTTTAAAAATCATTCCAAGATTCAACCCACACATCTAACGAACTAACAAGGCAAGGAAAATAAAAGCTTTTGTCAATATTTTTCAATAACCAACCTTCAATTACTACATACGTATTATCATATAAAGTGACAAATTTACCTCAAACAAAGCTTTCACATCGCTTTATGCCAAAAAGCAATGCAATTTAGATAAAATGCAAAATATAAAATGTAAAATATTGTCCGTGTACAGCTTTTTAAGCTTTTACTCGTAAATGCTGTAAAAAGCGCGTCATTTACACACTAGAAATGCAAACTCGATTCTGAGTTAAAATGGGAAATGTTAAACGAGAATCGAGCCGGGGAAAAATCCAAAAAGTAAATGGAAATTGAAAATTTTACAGCTTCAAATTGACAAATGTGACATGTCATTTGAACAAACTGGCCCTTGTCAACTGGCCCTTAATATTCTGATTCGTTGTTCTATGCCGACAACTATTGTATAATTCTATCATCACGTGGGCATTATTACCTAAGATCAGTTATAATTATATCAACTCGTATGCCCATGGATCTGGTGACAAGCAGGAATCGACCAGAAGAGCTGTAATCATTCGAAATTCATGTTTAGCCAACTTTATTGAAACTACATGCTTATCGGTTATATACCAACATATTTGCTATGGTTAAACATTCGCACTTAGACCATAATGAACCGAATATAATTTGTCAAATATCAAGTTAAATTATTGGTAAATACAACTACTACAGTTGCCACTTAAGCTTTAGAATGTTCTAAACTTGTAAATATGTAAGTAAGTATATAACGACAGCGAAAAAAAACAGAGTCTACATTTAGAAATTGAAAACAGGAAATATTTATCAACTAATAACGAAACCATTAAAATTAACGAAATATACTTAGCATCCTGTTGGAATGATGTAAAATTCCAAATGAACATAACGCGAATATTTCATTTCATAAATCAGATTTGCGTCACTGATTAAGATATTGTCTCGCAGAATCTAATTATGAAATTATTATGAAAAGCAAACCTCAATGAGAAATGTTCTGAGTGAAACGTTCGTAAATTACAATTTTTGGATAAATTAATTGAAATTCAAATTTTAGTACAGTAAACTCCATTTTTGAATTATGATAATTTTAGACATGCAGATATAAAATGCCTACGGTATATGAAAATAACACAAAAACATCTTTACAGCTACTGACGCCCATGGACATCTGTAAGCAACCCTAGACAGAATTAGATATTCTTACCTGAGGTCGGCCACACGTGCGCCGCTACCCCTGAGAACCAAGCTGGAAAAATATGTCCCTACCACACCCCACACCAGAACACAGCAGCGCTTTACAATGCTGTTATTAGGCAGAAACAGTTAAATATGTGGTGCCGCCGGAGTCGAACCACAACAAAACAAAGATTTTTGTAACTAAAGTATTTTTAACAAATTATACTAACATTACAATTAAAATAGACCCAAAATTATTACTGTCAATTTCTAAAATCAAATAAAAAAAGATAGCAAAGAAACTAGTTAGTCGGATTTACTTATTTCTGCTAGCTATGAGTTAGCAACACTATATCGTTCATTAGCCGATGTTCGTCTACTCATGTCCACATCACGTTTGCTCCAATGGTCCATTTTCTTTGATGTTACCGCTGCGCTACGAACTGCAAGCAAATGCCAGCAAAGCTTCGTTAGTCCGTCAATCCGTCCATTTAGGACGAATTCTGTTTGTTGACTTCTATTAACTCTATGTACACTGCTTAAGTTGACAGACAATTTCCGATCGATAAACAATTGTATGCATGTATTTTTTTTTAATAGTTTTAGATGAATCTGAATAAATACAACTTTTCACAACTAAACAAAGACAATTTTCATCTGTTATTACAAAAGGATTTCTTATACAGAACGTATTACTCTTAAATCCTCTCACGATCACGTCATTAATAACAGATTTCTTACCAGTAATATTGGACGTTAAAGGCCTACGCTAGAAATTGTTCCTACCTCACGAACATGAGCAATTATATCCACAAGGTTACCCGACAAAGAAACGATCAAAAGAATACCAGTCACTATGCCATAATGCAATCCATTACTGTGTTTTGGTAGAGCTGGATGAGCGAGGACAAAGCAACTATGACGTTCTAAGAGCCGTTTGCCAAAACGATTCCGGTAGTGACATCTTAACCTAGCTTTTTGTCTTTTTTGAGGAAACACAGCTTGTAGCGGACACATTTTGAAGCTGAACTCTAGAACTTTTAGTGGTGTCATTGCGGAGATAAATTATCGCTTTCTACACTTACAACCCCACAGTAGGATTTCCTGTATCGTGCTTGCTATGGACATACACAGAGATAAGTACACAAACACCCAGACCCAGAATGAGAAACCTAAATTCATAATTTCGAAATCTGTCTGGCCGGGAATCGAACCCGGGACCCTCTGCGCGTCAAACCGGCATGGTGACTTCGCCACGCGGGTCGTCAATCTTCAGATACGCCATCTTTGTCTTATAGAAATAAAGTACATACGATTTACTTGATTGATTTAATTTGATGCATGTCATGGCAATTTTACAGTGTGTGCCAACTTTTTAAGGTGATAGAACCTTTTGTAGTTCCCTGGAGACACCACCACCTCATATTTTAGCCTAATAACAACAACGTTCCTTCCGAGGCGTTTCAACTTAGTCCGCAGGACTACGCTACAAATCTGTGGCCGCCCTCAGGTAGGATTCTAATTTTATCTGGGGTTGATCACAGGTGTTTATGGGCGTCAGTAGCCACTGATTAAAAAAACCTATGATATATTTCAATGTTTACATGTTGTTGTTGATAATACTCGTATAATTATGTTATACTTATTTACTCCTTCGTGTTACTAAGACCGCTAGTAACTCGCCAAAAATAATATCGAATATATGGCGTAAGAAAATAGGTATATCTGAGATATGGAAGTAATTACTACTACATTACTTGAAGTGTCTGTGTTAATTAACTACTAATACGTAGGCCAAGCTATCGTCAAAGTCGTAAACACAAGGGAAATATATGAATTATGTGCCCACCAATACTAACACCACGATGTGTTTTTTGTCTGACTGTCCTTTTTTCTATTTATTGACATATTTATCAATCCTACCTTATCTATCCAGTTTTTGATCAAATATTGATCAGTTATTAAATTGTCTATTGTTTTATAATCACATCGTGTCATTTTGGAGTTCGCAGTCTGTATTATTTAAAGCTTGGATCGATAATTAAACGAGAGGTACGCGTTTTATTTCAATGAAAGTTCCAAAATAATTCCTGTTAAGTAATATTTTTAAAATGATGTTAATTATCTCAAACATAAGAAACATTATTCCTAAATTACTAACAGTCTACCATTTTACTTATATTACGTTTAATAATAACATAGGTTACCTACTAGTAATTTAATAGCAAAAAACTTATAAAAGTATTAATATTTTCTATAACAGCACAGCACTAGATATTGCTGTTAAACACCAGAGTTAATTGGGTTTCCCTGACATCTTGACGACACACAAATATCATCTTCATACAACTCCTTTGAACCTTTCAAAATCACAAAGGGGGATGACATCCCATCAATAAACAGGTAGATTGAGCTCGTGTGCTCAAATATCAGGTAATTATTATCAACAAAGGTTTTTGCAAAATTTAAATATCGGTATCTGCAATCGATTTGAAAACTCTGTTTGCAATGAAATCATAGCCCCTATGCTCGTTACACCGTATCTCGTTACATGTGGCGATATAGTGGTACATTTCGTAAACACAATGCCACTGATGGCATATTCCACGAACACCACAGTTTCGCCTGACGTTTTGGGCATTTACTTAAATGAATGAACATTGAACGATTTTACAGCTAAAGCCTATTAAGTGTCATTATAAATCCATCCGAAAAAAGATTTTTACTGTAGTTTCGCCTGAATATAATGTCGAATTTCACTGGTCTGAAACAGTGAAGAACTTATGGACGGATTGGAGACTGGAGACAACGCGTTTATTATCGGTTTCATGTGTACCTATTTAGGGGTATTAGGGCTTATTTGGCAGACATCCAAAGACCCCATTTACTATCCCATTATATAAAATAACGCTAGAAAGAATATAGAACAAATATTCCAAACTAAATATGTTTATACAAAAGCACCATCTCCGATTTATTTCACGTTTTAAAAGCAATCCTTTTTCACATCGCCACCCCGAATTGTGTACCAAATCAGTATACAGCTCCTCTTATTTCGTAGACGAATGCAAAGCGTGTGAAATAGTAACGAGAAATGCGACAAATCCCATTTTCATCGAATCGTGCTGCGAAAAATTCAGGTGTTTCATTTGATGCTACGGTCCACATATGTCGGTTCATTCGGCCACGCGGTTGACGGTTCTGTTACTCTTTTTATGATGTATCATAATGTATTGCTCACATTCTATGGGTCTTTTGATGTTTTTTTCTAATGATTTCATACAGGATCTAGATATATTTTCACAGGTTTTCATATACAAACATAACCCAGATATGTCGGATGCCAAAACTTGAATTTTTTGCCGGTTTTCATACGTAACAAAAGTTGCAACGCAATTCAAGAACTTTGCACGTTTGTTTGATTTTATATTTTTCAAAGTACATAGACCACAAATTTACATAGAGCTTTCGTTACTTCTGTCCATTGACCGCTGTATGAATGTGTTTTTTAAGGAACTGACTTACAAGTTTGTTTTCTATGTCACTGTGGGTTATTTCTAACTGAACAGAGCCGAGCAGAAAGGACCGCGATTTGATTCGGCACTACGACTTCAATATTTTCGGCTCGATTATGTATTTTAGATATCCAAGCCAAATTCTGAATGCTGAGAGCTGAATGCAGTAATAGCCTAGTGGTTAAGAGACACGGCCTCTCGATCGAGGGGTCCGAGGTTCAAATCCCAGGCACGCACCTCTGATTTTTCAAAGTTATGTGCGTATTAGAAATAATTATCACTTGCTAAACGGTGAAGGAAAAAATCGTGAGGATACAAGCATACCTGACTGATTTATAAAAAAAAATACGCACTTGGCCAGCGCGGTGTACTATGGCCTAATCCTTCTCATTCTGAGAGGAGAACCGTGCCCAGCAGTGGGACAGTAATGGGTTGTTGATGAAGCCAAATTCTGATATGTATAGATACGTCATCCGTTAGGAAGATAAATAAAAACTTGTACCTATAACGCACGCGTGATACTCGTAGCATTAGTTCTCACTCACTTATTAACACAGGTCACGAGAAAACTTGCCGATAACACGTAATTAGCTGAAGTGTTCTCGAGAACGAAACAGGCGAACGTTGCTGAGAAATATTAAATTACCAAAGTATCAAATGGTGGAAACGTGTTCGCTGAATATTAAGTGCTCATCACGAACTTGTCAAAAGTTTGGACTCCTAGTCGTTCCGGAATGCAAACTTCGCGGAATATTATTAAGATTATGCTCAGTTGTTTCGTTATTTGGTTATATTTCTGTTTTGTTAGCCCACAACTCTTCTTTTCTGTGCTACAGGAAGGTGGCATCACGTGTAATATCTATACAACAAGGCTTCTAACGTATGTGAAATTCTCATCTGAACTAATTTGATAGTTTTAGGAATTAAGCAGTACTGTACATCATTGAGCTACAGTAGAAAATCCATAAAAATACCAAAATTTAGTAAAACTGACTTATTGCACCTTGAAAATTTGACTTTAATTTCATATTATTTATTTCAGGTAACTGTATTGCTATGAAAGCATTGATCAGTAAGACACAGGTCAATCCCCCACAGCTAAGGGCTCAAGCGTACATTTAACATATTTGAACTGGAGCTAGAGACATTCAATAGGTATACCATATAATCTAATATATCTTTAAAAATATCTCTACTTGAAGTAGCAACTAAAAAGAAATTAAATTTCTAATAAAATCTAATAAGAATCATACTGAAGATACCCTTAACATTCTAGTAACTTAATACTTTCTTTGTTTGAACTAACTTTGTTGGTCCGATTAATTGTGTTCAATGTCGATGTAAAGAGCCATCTGACGACTGGTCATTAAATAAATAGCTCTTAAACATTTACAATCGAATTACTTAAAGGAAAATTGCGTCCCTAATTCCAACCGTTCCATTTTCTTGAATCTCCTTTCATTGTACTTGTAATGTTTCGAATATACCTACATCTTGTTTAGGAGCCGTGATAACTTGGTGGTACGTATTTATGACTCTAATAATAGTGGTCCTGGGTTCAAATCCCACGTAGACACTTCTTCTGCGTTTTTTATTTTCCTGATTTAAAATAAAATATCACATGCTGATTCATGTTGTAACGATAAAAGAAAACATCGCAAGATAATCTGCTTAAAAGTTTATCAATCCGAACTTGTTCAGTGTGGTGTACCGTAAAGTAACCATAAAAGAAACAAACATCCAAACAAATCTACAAACGGTAAAACCTAAAAATGTCACAAATTATTTACATTTGTAACCGGAATCGAGTCCTGAACTATTTGGGTGACAAACATGTAGGATTGCAGGATCACGTTTAAATAAGAAAGGTGCCAGTCAATAGGAAGCGTTTATTAGGCAGTCAAGGCTTGTTGGTAAAGCGGTCACGTCTACAGGAACCTTCTTTTAGTATCTACTGTCCGAACGTTCTTGTCTATGTAAAATAATCTTTATTACTCTAAAAATGTTGTAATAGAACAGCAGTTGAAACTCGGTTTCACGATTGAGAGGTGCTAAATTCACCCTCTATATTATTCCACTATCTGATAGTGTCGCTTATAAGGATCAAATTCTGGGAAGTAATGTTATGTGAAAAATTAAAGGAATAGAAAAATTTTGAAGAAAAGGAGAGGCCCTGAAGGGCGCGGTGAACTATGGCCAACAGTCTCTTTAACTCTGATATTTTTGTTTTTGATCCAATAATTCTTTTTTTTCAAAATCGACGTCTTACGATAACTTCCTTAACCATCAACGCAAGTGCTAAATTGTTTCCTTTTGACGATTTAACAACCTTTCCTCTCCAGAAAGCTCCTTTGAAGAGATTTCGACTTTGCCGCAGAAGTTACTTAGAAGACATCTCATTCCGTAGCTCCTATGATACATCCGATAATAAAAAGCTCTATTAATTGTGTAACATGTGAAATATATCACGTTTTTGTATAAATTATGTTTGTATCTCAGCCGACCCGTACTATTGTTTGCAGGGCAGTCACGCCCTCCGTACCACGATTCAATAGCGCACATTATTGACAACTGGCAGAATAGCTGGCATAATGCTACGTAACTATGTAATACATATATACACGTTATACGTGTTTCTTGACCATAATATGGTTACGGTGTATTAATGATAGATCGAAAGTCATGTGAAAAAAAGGTTTTTAGCCGACTTCGAAGGTAGTTTTCTAAAGCGTAGGTACTCGTATATACGAGTATGTATCTTTGTTCAATTCTTTTCCCCGGCCTACAGCCCAAACGGCTTGACGGATTTTCAACATATGGGGATTCATTGGATTCAACTAAATCGTGTACTAAGCTAAATCACGTCCCTTTTCTCTTAATTACTTTTCATAGTTGGGTTTTTTGTTTTTATAATAATGACTAGCTATATCAACTATAAATACTAGCTATACCAACTATATCGTAGATAAAAAATACAGCTTGGATTAAGAAATACCTACTGTTTTTTTTAAATAAGTATAACACTACCGAGCACAATCGATCATTGGATTGATGACCGGTATTGGCCAATTTCCACAAACAAGTTACTGTTCTTTGTCCTTATTGGTTTCTTATGATATTCATCAAGAAACAGACAGAAAAGATTGGCAAAAATAGACTACAAGTTGTTAATTTCAATTTCACCAATGTTACCATCGGAACTAAACATTTTCCGAGTAAAATCCATTTTATATTGCTATAACACTAGCGTAGTAACCTACATCTCGTCCTTCTTTTACCAATTAGGATGAATAAAACTAATCATAAATCTCGACCACGCTGCCCTCAACACTCTAATTAAAATATTTACTTGGCATTTATTACACGATTCGTCTTTCTCGCTAACTTAAACTGCACTTAATGGGAAAACATACGTTGGCTTACTATGGACAGGACTGCCTCGTTATCGAACCTATACAAATAAATTATTGGGAAGTAAAAAACAAACTCCAAATTGTAATTGTATTTTTTAATTCATTTGATTATTAAATCTCATAGGTAGTAGTAGTAACTGCTCCCCCAGGGCAGAGTCCGAACGGGGCATCGCGTTTGGAGGATCCGGTTGTGTTCCGTCGGAGATCCCGAAGTTCTCCACCAAGCGTTGACGACGGCCACCGGGGGGGTTTTAGTGCGGTAAAAATCCCACATAACCCGGCGTCGCTCCCACGTCGTCGGGTACCTTTTGAAGGTTTCCCTTCGTAAACAAAAAAAGGTATTAGTCAAATGTAATAGAAAGTAAAATAAACATAGTTCAACCCACAACCAAATAGAACACCCGCAAAACAAACAATTCGTCATATTATGTTTGTTAAAATAAAATCTACATTTCGCGGTTGCGGGCAAAAACCGAATATGAGATTGCATGTTTACACTAGCAGAGAGCAAATGCTTTTAAGTGACGCGAATAAAGTAAATTGGGGGCATGCAGCTGCATTTAGTGTTTGGGACGAATATTCCGGAAGGAATTATTCAAATTATTTGCCTTTGATTAATATTACAGCCAGATATTTAACGAAATTTATAATATTGAAAGGCCAATAAATATTGTAACATGCTACACTTTTAACGTTTTACTTTAAACGATTTTAATTATTTTTCAAACATTTTTAATATAACTGATAGTTTTTACAAGTTATTACCACGCTTTTATTAGCTTGACCTGTATGTGTGTATGTATGTCACGGAATCTTTGAACTCCATTTTTAACCACATTGAACGGTCAGATTAATTCAAAATTTTAAACAATAATCAAGAACCGATGACTATACACGATTTTAATAATTTAATCCCATTCTCCTCATCAGGATCGTCAGGAATCAGGATTAACGATTTTCCTTGTGCGATTTTAGCGTGGTTTTAGTTTTAGCGTAGATTTCTAAAAAGAATATGAGGAAGAGAATCTTCATAATCCAATAACTTTTTCAATAAGTGTATAAGTATACTTCCGACTTCATCTTAACGAAATTGAGGAATATTATAATAGTGTTGTGTGAGATTTAACACATGGGTAATTACGACAGATTTTGACAGCATATGTTAGTTCAGTTTTTTGTATTTGTACAGTTCTTTTTTAAGAAGAACAACATCGCTCAAACCGGCAAGTCACCGAGCATTCTTCGGCAAAACTAATTGTCCGCACTCTTTCGCGAAAAAAGTACTTCATCACGCTCAAACAATTTAAGGAAACCAACAATTACTTCTCACCCTCGCAATGCGTGTTTTAAAAAATAACAATAAAGAAAAAAGTACGCATTATTGCTCTACGGTATATCTATTAATCTCCTTTTGTAACCATTTGCATATTAAAGAAATGAATTGAATTTTTTTAAACATTTTGAAGGTAGTAAGGGGTGCCTTTTAATAAGAATTCATATTCTAAGTTCCAAAATTTAAGAGAGGTCGTTACGTACTAATTACTTGCCATGATTCAATATAAATAATGTAGCCAGAAAAAGGGACAGGCCGACTTTAATTAACGAAGCTTGATCTTACTTTACACTGTTCGTGATTGATCGCTTTTTAGTACTTTCTAAGGCCTTATTTTTCTTAAATTAATTCCTATATTGCCTTACAAGATTACCTTGAATATTTATCAATAGGTGCATAGTTGCATTATGCCTATTTTTACACATTTCCTTCCATATATTTTTAAGAAGTTGTACCTACATGATATTTTATGAATGCTTAAACATATTACATAGATTCAAAACTTGTGTAACAGCAAACTTTTCTAAAACAAAACTATTTATAATTAGAGTCTACTATATTTTTAATACAAAAGAAGCCAGTCAGCAAGCAGTCCACATGATGATAAGTGGCCTTCTAGAAACACATAGGTAACCAACGCAGATAGGACTAGAGTAGTACCTGACCACATAGGTTAATACACCCGCCTAATCTGAACACAGAAGTGCTTAACATTGCTATTATACCTACTATATAAGACTCAAAGATTAACATTGCTATTATAACTACTACTATAACCCTTTACACCCGAAGATTTTTTTTCGCAATTTCCGATTCAAAACGTTTATTACGGCTTTTTATATAGCTTAAGGGATCCACAAAAAATACGAAAAAAATCCAGAGTTTATACTTAATCCAGAAATCGACCCGCACGATCGTGAGTCTCCGGTGGGAACTGTCACACTCACGATCGTGAAAATTGCAAAAAAAAATAGTTTTTTATCAAAAAATATTAGAAAATTAAAACAATTTGGAGATATTTAACATCACTGTCTTTATTTTCATTAGTCTTTATAAAAAATCTGTCTTGGCAATGAAACCTAAACTACGTAATTCTATGAAAATCAACATTCTTCTTTCTTCCGTTATTGCCTCCGTCTACAATCCAGGTCTCCAAGGCGTAGATATTCTTGGCTAGGGAATACATCCAATGATAATGCAGATGGAGAAAACTTTAGCCATATCTATTGCAATTAAATTAACTTTTCGACCGGTTCTTCTTAGATAATATAAATTTGTGCATCTGGTTACATATCAAGAGCCTCATAATTAAAATATTAAGGAAAATATTTCTTTGGAAACTTTACTGGAGATGTTGGTAGGGATGTATAGACCTTTTCAAGACAGAAAACGTATTCTTTTCCAAGCTTTTTTTCGATGTGTTGGACGTGAAGATGCTCGGCGGCGAGAAATTTCTAGGGATGATTTTAAAGTAGATGGTTGAGGTTTAGGCTCAAGTTGCAGATCCAATTCTAGGTCAGTTTCTATTTGAGGGTCTGCATGTGCTTCTGGATCTGTTTCAGGGTACAATTCTTCAAATTGAAACTCTTCTAATCTATTTGGTTGAAGCTCTTCACTTTCATGAAGATCTTCAATATCCGATACATTTCTCCTCACCCCGCACTGGCAAAATCTGATCGTCATTTAAATGTACCCCTAAAATTGTAACAAACAAAATTGATATTGACGAAACTTACACATAACTGGTAATAGCAATAAAAGCATTTTCATCAAACGTTATTCTGCACCAACAACCGTAGGCACACGATCGTAACAGTTGAAATTTGCAACCTAATTGTATCTAAATTGCAAGTTAATCGAATAAACTACTAAATTCCACGTATTTAGTGTTCTTTTAGCTTTCAAATTAGCTATAATTAATGATAGATACTAAACATTTAATACCAAAAATAATTATATACCTGTGACAGTGCGCGGGTCGAAAAAATCTGCCATCTTTGGACGAGTCCCTAGCACAACTGACCGCCTGCACCCCGCTCACTTAGCCGGTAGCACGTGCGATCGATCGGCATCGGTTGCGTTTCGAAAAATAAGAAGCTATCACGTGGGAATTTTTTTAAAGTGAAACTCACGCTCATATCATCTCGGGTGTAAAGGGATAAGACAGAAATAGGAATGGCGCTGGTGTCTTAAAAAACGAAATGCAAACGTTCCTAAAATCTATGAGTACCTATCTTTAGTTCCGTAATCTATCAACTTACTCTGTTCAAGACTTCCATTTTTAAAGTCCCATCACGATAAATAATATATCTGTCTTGAAATATTAAAAAGTCCATAACTACATAAACCACTCTGGTGTGAACACCGGGCGAAAAACAAACTTGTTCGAACTGCTGAATTGGAACTGTCGGAGCTAACCACTGGCACACAAAGTTAATAATTTTCAAGCTCGAACATTACTCTCCATGTGGGTGTCAACTAGTCCGTATCTGTACGACGACCACGTAACTGGAATTATCTGGTTTAACGTTTAACTTGGCTGTTAATAGTTATTTTCAAATGGACCTCCACAACGTTGCATGTATGTCGTTTGAGTACAGCTGCAGTTATGTTTAATTGTTCCTATCAAATCATCTTTTTGTTCTATTTAGGGCTAATATAGATTTCTATACAGACTGTCTGTGTTGTACTATTACCGTTGTAACAAGAAATAATTACAAATAAAAAATGCGGGCGTCATTAAAAAAGCGTTTTTCATTAAAAAATAAAGGAGGGTGTCCCCATACAAGTAACAGGAGAATTCAAATTCGGAACTCTGTGTTCGCATCTCACTTGGCCAATTATTTCCTTTACAATTATAGAAATAGTAAAGACGTCTATTAACTCAAAATGTGTACGTATTTGTGTAGCAAAATGAAATAACAGCAACCCTTTAAGCCGACGTTAGATTACGTTACCCCCAAAAACATTTTCTATCAAAAAATCGAATTGCCATCCAAATCGCGCGAGAAGAGCTTTTACACACATAACGTTTTTTTCAATTCAATGGCCTTATTAATGTCTTTAGGCGGAATAGCGTTACAGTAAATGAAATCATTTTTAGAAAATTCCCAGTATTTGCCACAATTTCCTTATTGCTCGAAGAAAATTGAATTTGTGCTTCTCAGGAATGAAGCGTAAAATTAAGGATTTATTTGCCACTTTCTTGTACAGCTTGTAAATGAATGGTTTGTTTTAATTTACGTTACCGTTAAATATTCTTCTTCGTCTTCATTATAATTCTAATAAAGAGAATTTAAAATAAGTCGGTCGAATTTGTCCCTTCTGTAAGTACATAAATGTCGTGATTGCTACCTAGCTTTTACATTTAAATGAAGTATGTTACTACATTTTAATGTACAGAAAATCTAATAAGTAGTATCTACATCTTGTACATTTGTAATGAAATCCAGTAGCAAAAGTATTATGTTATGTTGCTAGATCTGGGTAATCACGCGAGCTAGTAATCTGTCTGAAATAATTTCTGCTACATAAGCATAAGTCGCCGATATACTTATATGGACAAAGTAGCTATGAATATTGAATATAGACGAATTTTCTTACATACCTACAAAAATGTAGTATAGGAAAAGTGACAACATTTAAGAAGTTAACCATTTTATTGGATCATATGTTTACAACTCATTAGGTACTAATCCACTGCTGGACAATTTTATTGAGAAGGACTTTAGGCCATAGTCTACTGTGCTGGTCAAGTGTGCTGGTCAAGTGCGGATGGCAAAACTTCACGCACCCTTGAATAGTTTTTTCAGGAACTCTGATTTTCCTTTTTGACATAACTTGGAAAAATCCGAGGTGCTTGCCTTGTATTCGAACCTCGGACCCCCCGATGCAGGAGCGTAGTTTTTAACCTGTAGGTTATTAATAATTTTAACCCCAGGTGACTGGGTACTAATTATGTAATTAATAAGTGACTGCTTTCCATCAGGTAGCCCGTCTGCCTTATCGTTAGGTTATATATAAAAAAATGTAGGTATTAACTGAAACTATGTATTACAAACATAGTAAAATAATCAAATTACCCGTTATACAACAACTTAATCAACATCAGATTTGTCAAAGAATATCAAAAACTTCAGTAACCTGAATCTCTTTATTTATTCCAGTCTCATTCAAGTTTCGCCGGTGAGGTACCATTACCTATTCCAAAGACATTTTGCGGGTAGCTTGGTCGTGTCGACGCCATCAATAGCTCTCTTGACCCGGTAAACCACGGACATTCACATCTCTCCCTGCTTACCGGGATCAACTCAAAGGAAGGTACAAAAAATCAAAAATGGATGAAGGCTACTACTGACACATCTTTAAACCAGTTTTATAAATGAAATTTGCAATTTGAGACGTTTTTGAGTGTTATTGGAAGTTTTTTTTTGTATATATGATTGACATAGCAAATGCACGTGCAGTCCACCTTATATAGATGTATGTATGTAGTCACTCCTGTCGACCGCAGAATTAAACAGACTGTCATCGATATTTTTTCCAGTTTATTAAAAAATCTTATGTTGCAATATTTGCATAGCACCACTCCTCAATCCTCAATATGTCCAAAATCTCGACGTTAAAAACACAAAACTTCACCATAAAGATTTGCGTTGAAATAAAAATCCAGCAGCGGCATTAAAATTAAGAATTTCGTAATTTTCAGATGCAAAATTAAAGCGCTGTGGACATTCAACGCTCTTTTGACGAAAGTCGTGATGCAATCATTTCCAGCAGGATAATTGCAGATGGATCCAGGTTCCGGCGTCCGGGAAACTTACTTGTTCAAATGTAATTATAACAGCGTTTCATTCACCGAAGCACTCTCGGGAAATTTGCATGGTTGTTTTTAATGAATTGTACAGAAGTGTTTCATTCGGAAGTAAATACTAATAAGTTCTGATTTCACTAATTATTCTCTGAAGGAACTCTGATTTATTTTAAATAAATATGACCATTTATCGCATTCAAGGTAAAAAAGATGGTAAGTGCATACTTAAAAGTGTATGTACACGTAAGTATACACTTAAGAACCTACGCACGTAAGAATCTCCTTTGACGTAATTATTTAAAAATGTCGTATCGTATTTTATCATATCTATAAATATAATATGTATTTATCCATAATAATTAAATATGATTATGATGACGTAACTTTCCAACCGTAAGCGTAACTGTTACAAAAATCTTTACAATACTTTTCCCTCTCATGGCGCGCCCAAAGCAGTAGGACTACCATGAGTTTACAAAAGTATTACTCGCTAGCGACTGCGTAAAATAAATGTATGAAAAATTGTACAGCGCCTCTGGTGGTTACTCGTAAACTAAAATCCGTAGTGACGTAACTCGATACGTAAAAAACCTATCGAAATCAAATCGCTAGCGAATGTCATTATGATCTATTGCCATACAAATTCGGTCCCATGAGTCATTAATTTGACAGACGTTGTCAAGAAATACCGTAACGATAGTAGTTATATTATTCACTCGCAAAATGACAATAGTTTTCTATTTACCATTTCTATAGTGGCGTTTCTATGCCAACTCATGGTAATGCTACAGAAGGTATAACTTCAATAGAAAGGAAATCATCTAAAAATTCTAAACTGGAAATATTTTGTACTTGACTACATATTAAAAATATATAATAACAGAAATTTAGAAAAAAATCTTATGTATAAAATTCTCGTGTCACAATGTTAGTTACCGTACTCCTCCAAAACGGCTTTACCGATTTTCACCAAATTTTACATGCATATTCAATAGGTCTGAGAATCGGCTGCTATCTATTTTTCATACCCCTAAGTGATAAGGGTTGTTGACCCTTAATATTTTTATATTTAAGTGGCAACACAACGTTTTCCGGGGCAGCTAGTAGGTATATAAATAAAATAAGCCATCTAAAATTGCCGTGTGAAATTGATTATTCATGTAACATAAAACATCGCAATAGATTAAAATGAACAAACGTAAAGAACATCAGTACAGTACCTACCGTAAGCACCTTTTTAGAATCAGTGAAGTGACAATCACGACACATCAGCCTTATAGGTATTTATTCAGGAGTGCTATGAGTAAATGTTTTGTTCACGAATTGGCAAGGATTTCGGTACATACTAAGGAAGGAAGGAATCTATTGTTAATCTGGAATCGAGAACCATTTTCTTTTAAATTATCCGACAATTATACAATGTCAAAAATAATTATGAACACAAATGCTACCGGTCGTAATTACGCTAAGCAAGTGTTTTATTCAAATGCCCTAATGAAGTTATAATTACCGAATTGCTATCTGTGTCTTGTTTAGTTGTTTACTTCCTGCACTATCTACTTGCAACACGGGTTATGTAAGGTGGTAGATTAGTACGACTAATTGGTAACACACATTTGTGTTATCGATGACACTGTAGATCTAAACTATTGATTTATTTTAGTTCTCGAAATTACGAGTACAACGCTTTCCACGTCCATCGGGGTAGCGGCGCATCTGTGGCCGACCTCAGGTAGAAATATATAATCCTATCTGGGGTTGATCACAGATGTCCCTAGGCGGCGGCAGCCACTTACCATCCGGAGGACTACATGCTCAGTATACAGTAATAAAATTAGAGGTATACGAGATGTAGGAATTAGTATTAATACCACATACCTTAAACCACATAGAAAATACGCGATAACTCCAATGTTATCGCAACTCAATGATCGGAACACATCGAAATCAACCAACATCGTTAACGTAAACACTTTCGCGTCAGTTAGTGACATGACAACGTCGCATCGTACCGTAACAACGCCATCAATGTTTGTCATGTGCCGATAAATAAACGCTAAGTGCTTACCTATCGTTCCCGAATAACGAATTTCTTCCATTCGATCACGCGCAAACAATCGAATCGTTAAGGAACACGTCGTTTCTTTTTCGTAGATGGATGATATCAATCGCCGATAGATGTATCAGTTCATTATAGCGCTGAAATTGCGCAAGGTATTTTTACACCTAGCAGAATGTGTATATCGAGAATATGTCTTAATACTGTCTTATATTTAGGGACATTGATTTCATATATATTTTCTATTTACCTAGTACCTCTACATACATACATTTTTATTGAAGTTAACATGGGCGTAATTTGGTATTTCAGATTTATCTATATTCCTGTAATATTTTTACATTTTTCTCAGGTAAGGTTTCTAAGGTTAGGTCTCACTTTTATATAAGAATACAAACATTTAAAAACATTTTCAAATAAAAGACAGTTTATGCCTTTCACAAGATAAACATGTCCAGAAGCGTTTTCTATGGAACCTGTCATATTCGTACAATTTGGCAAAAGCGATTAACTCCTATAGCGACAGGCTGTCATTCTTTAATATGCAATCGCTAGCGGACCGAAGACGCATGCTTGATATCATGTTTCTCGCCAAACTTACAAATGGTTCACTAGATGCA
The DNA here is from genome assembly GCA_014595695.2 of Epargyreus clarus clarus. Classification (NCBI taxonomy): domain Eukaryota; kingdom Metazoa; phylum Arthropoda; class Insecta; order Lepidoptera; family Hesperiidae; genus Epargyreus; species Epargyreus clarus. The sequence continues at coordinate 2,442,594 of JACTTY020000051.1, forward strand.
CGCGAATTATTGTCAACGTTGACTTTTCCCGCTCCTAAGCTGCCTAGATACTCTAGATTTAACATTTTACATAACCCGATGTGCTACTCTAACTTAGGTCGTAAGTAACGCTCCGATAAATAGATTTATAAGAGAATACAATTCGCTAGAGAAAAGCAAAAATTTAGACCTTTTCTCCGATAGTAGTGAGAAGTTGAAGAAAAAGATCTTAATTAGTAAATTATTTAATTAATTCATTTTGTCTGTTTTCTAATCTCATCATTTTTTTCTTAATTAAAATATTGTCTTATTTTAATATTATTGAATTATGATTGTAGATTAATTATCATATTTTTACTTACGATGTTTGGCATGATGTCGTCACTAATAATTGTACTGCCACTTAGCAAGTAGAGATTATTCGATAATGTAAATAATTATGTAAAAGTGATAATGTGTATGTTAGTGACCATTAAATAATAAATAAATAAATAAATAACAAGCGCGATAAGATGAACCTGCTTAAAACTCTTATGCATTTAAGGGTAAAAACTTTAGGTACCTACATATTAGTAAATCCCCAGCACCGCTTATAGGAATATGTTGAAATCCAGTAAGAGTAAGTAGGATCTCATTGAAATCAATTGAATTTTTAAGCAATACGGTACGAAACCTAAACTATGTTACTCTCAGAACGTAGAAATAGATTCACGAATACAGTTTGCTCAGTACACAAAATCGAATGAAATTAGGTATTTATTTGCTAGCAATTTCGCTCAACGTTTACATTGACCTGAATACGAATAGAAATTCGCAATATGAGTGTTCTGTTAATATTAAACGAAGAATTGAGCTTCATACTAAAATTCCCTGTCATGGGTATACCACTACCACATACACACGAAAGCTGTGTGCATTATTTCGGCAGAAGAACAATATCTAAACTAGTTTTTTTTTATTTTTTATATTATTTATTTCTCTTTCTCCTTTACATAGTTTGACTGATTATTATTAGAATTTATACTTATCAGTTAAAGTTAGGTAGGTACATCAAATTCCAAATTATGCAAGCTACACTGTAACTAAGAATAAAAATACATAAAGAATCGTACAAGGCCTTATGAGTGTGAAGGTGGTAGAACCCTTTGTGTTCTGGTTTGAAGGGTGTGGTAAGGGAGACATACTTTTCTGAGGCGTTCCAGCTTAGTCCTCAAGGGTAACGGCGCATCTGTGGCCGACCTCAGGTAGGAATATCTAATCCTATCTGGGTTTGATTACAGATGTACATGGGCGGCAGTAGGCTAGGTGGACTGCTTGCTCGTCTGCTACTATTATAAAAATATAGTTTAAAAACTAAAAACCACGCTAAACAAGGAAATTCGTTAATCTTGATTCCTGACGATCCTGATGAGGAGAATGGGATAAATTTATTAAAATGGTGAATTGTCATCGGTTCTTGATAATTGTTCAAAACTAATTAATCGGACCGTTCAAAGTGGGTAAAAATCGAGTTCCGTTCCGTGGGTAAAAATTCCGTTACATACATCCATACATAGATACAACCCAAGCTAATAAAAGCGTGGTAAAAATGCAAACTTCTTGAATTAAAAATATCTTAATTTATTCGCTCTGAGTGATGTTTAATAAAATGGATTTCCAGTATCCGTTGTTGTTATTGTTGTTGAATCAGTAGTTGAAGTAACAGTTACAGTTGTAGTGAGTAAAGGTGTTGTTGTTGGAATTATTAATTTTGTTGTCATAGTAGTTGGAGATGTTGTTGTAGAAGTAGATGTTAAAGGTGTTGTAGAAGTAACTGTTGTTGGTGTAGGCGTAGCAGTTGTCGTAGATGTGGAAGTCACAGGTGTAGGTGTAGTTGATGGAGAAGTCAAAAGCGATGTTGTTATACTTGAAGGTTCTGTTAACGGAATGGTTTCTGCGGAACTAATATACGTTGTAGGTGTGTCTATTGTAGACACTGTTGTCGTTGTTACAAGAGGTGTTGTTATTGTTGTCGGCGGAAATGTATGTGAAGTTGTCCATGTAATAGTTGTTGATAGTGATGGTGACTCCGCAGTGGTTGTCGAATCCGCAATGGTAGATAAGGCTGTAGTGTCCTTTGTTATAGTAGTTTCTGTATGATCCCAATTAACTTTACTTGATGCATCAGAATGTTTATTAATCTCATGTACATCTGGCACTGAACTTTTCTGTTCTTCCCTCGCAGTTTCTTCTTCTTCAGTATAACCAGTTGTTTTTATTACATTTTTAGTTGTTTGTGTATTTATACTGGATGTCAACTTTTTAGTAGTTGACTCTCGATTTGTATGTTTACCTTGTGACAAAGTTAACTTCAGTTTTTTAGTTCCATCTTTTGTTTTCTTTGGAAATATGTCGTTGTAATTCTTCTGTGGTTGTGGTGTTGATATAGTCTGTACCCTCATCTCCACTATGCGTTTAACAATACTAACTGGGATCCAGTGGCTGGGTAGTCCTGCTTCTATAGGATTATTTATAAATGCCACTTCGTCTTTTAAAACATCTGACCATTTAGAACATGAGACAAATTTACTTAAAACCATCATGCGTAATAATAAGATCACTGAAACAATAAATATTTTCATACATAGTATTATGATAATGAATCCTTTCTTAACTCAGTTCTACTCTACTGTTCTCGTGTTTTAGATGTCGTGACACCGAAAACCGAAAATTTCCAAATATCTTATTTAGGTGTGTTCGGGGTCGTGGATCAAATCCAGTACCCCTTAACAGATTATCATGATGACAGCCATTTGATTCCTCAAATATCAGATATGAATTAAAAAAAGGTTTATAATTCTGAATTAAACAACTTTGGAACTCACTTTCAAGTAATTATTGGCGTATTTTTCATTGTAATCAATCTTCATTTCACCGTCACATAATGACTACGACTTTCCCATAAAGTAAAAATTCCATAAGAAGAAAAACAACAAAATTGCATCGTGTTAGTAAAAAAGTAATAAAACGAGATATTTGATGAAGTATTTTTTGAGTAGATCACGCATGAAATTGAATTTTACTCTCGATTGACTTTATGTCTAGGTTTATAAAGCTTATCGTCATTATAAGCTCTTTATTATCTACACAGCTTCAGACGTCTACTAAAATAACTTGAATAAAATCAAATTACCTTCTTATGTTTTAACATTTCAGAGATTGAGAGTTATCCTAACTGTTAATTGATTTTATAATATGGGTGCAGCCATGGGATGCAGCCCTTTTTATGGCCCATTAATAAGCAAGGGTTTCTACCACAAGTGAGGAAGGCTAGAGCAGACTTTACTATTTACATACTTTATTATTTTACTCTCATTCTCCAATGTGCTGGCAACAAGGATTATTGGTTAAAAAAGGACGATGGGGTTAGGAGTTAACTACTGTAAAAAATGCATATCATATCTCTTAATTTTTAATCCTATTTCATTTCAATCGATTATCCATGTTACCGGGCAAGCGATTGCCGTGCAATAAGTAGAAAGCGAGCATGAGATTCAGGCGCTAGCGATCTTTGAACTCATTATTTAACTTTTAAAACAAAACACTGCTTGCGGATTTCGTTGCTGCAACTTTTGGAGAAATGACACAAGTTACTTTTACCCTGAAAAAATCTAGTTAAAAAAGTTTTTACTGAAATCACTAAAAATAATACTACAATTGCTTTAAAACTGACTTTTAATAAAACTAACAACACATACTCAAATCTCTTAAATATTAACTAATGTTTCTAGTTCTGCCATTTCTTGGAAATATCAATGTATTCTCCATCTGGTGAGTCGTAATTCTTGATGGGTGGTGTCGCTACTGGTCCCGTGATCGTGTAAGGTATCAACTGCAAATCCGGCTGTGAACAAGCAAAATTCAATTGCTAACATTATAAATTTGTAAAATAATCATAAAACATACTTTTGGGATCACAATTCTTTGGGAAAAATGATGTACCATATCTATATAAAAAAAATCTATGAATGAAAAACAGCACACTGTTCAATTAATATGTTTATAACAATGGTTATTAACTTATTCATTAAAATATTCAATACATTTCATATCCTGCCAAGGTTATTTACTATTTGATGGTATACTTAAAAAATCTATTATTAATATTTTAGCAACCATGGATTCCTGGTCCACAAAAGAGTGATTTTGTTCACAAATTCCTTTTACAACATAGGCAAATAATAATATATGTATTTCAAATTCAGTGCATTAAGAGAACTAATTAATGATGTCTTTAGATTTCCAGAGTATGGTCGTTTGTCTACCGTACCGTCACCGAGCTGATACCGAGAACGAGTTTATTTTGGGGCCGATTTTAATATGTCGTGACGGCGATAGTTTGTCCACCGCGACCAATATCGGCGGTTTATTTTGTTCCTGCTGTCACGCGTTTGACGGCAGTGTATGGATAAGTTCCAATGTGTCTAATATTGCCGGCACATCAGCCCGTCAAAATCTCGATGCCGATCTAGCGGTCACGCCGATCTACTCGAAATATCGGCGGCCGGGATGACGGTGCTCGGGTGACGGACGTGCGGTGGACAAGCGGCTATAGTAAATGTATGTACGCTACTTCGGCGCCGTCATTAATTATCGGTATCGGCTCGGTGACGGTGGCGGTGCACTAACAGCATATGGATGTATAAACATATATAAATTCTGTCGGTGAAAATCCATGGGATCTATGACACAGGCAATTCTAGTATGTGGCTATGAATGTTAATTATATTTATAACTCACCATAACAGCTTCATCATATAGCTCTTCAGACTCTTCATACAGCTGATCCAGGGCCCGCTTCTGCGCTGACATTATTCTATCTATCTGAGCTATATTGGCCATAAACTCCTTCCTCTTGTACCTAGCCCAGTCCTTTTCTAAAAGGGCCCGTGCTTCCACTTGTTCTGCTGTTAATTGTACTGGAGGCCTCTTACGTTTGCTGGTATAACATTAATAATTAAGTTAATATTAGTCAAGGTATAGAAAGTTATTAGTTTTAAAATAGCAGAAATAAGCTAATAAAATCTTAAAACATCTATCTTATCACATCTTAAATATATCTTGTTGCAATCTATTAAGAAATTAACAAATATCAATACTGAGCCAACCCATGCAGATGTCATCAGGGTAGGGACTACCCTGATGACATCTACAATTTGGACGTGTACAAAACGCCTGTAAAACTTTTGAGTTTTAACTGATTGCTACCTATTTATGATTAATTATTGAAATATAAATATTCCATACATACTTAGGAGACCTGCGAAATCCCCATAGTGTTTCAGTGTCTGTGGGTTTATAAAGAACAGAGAATAAAACACAAAGCTTAAATAAACAATTAATATAAACCTCATTTGATCTATCAGATGCAATGGAACTTCCAACTCATCAATAGGTTTTAACTGCTGCGCATTCTTCTCTAATCTTCTGATTTGCTTCTCCAACTTCTTACGTCTGCGATCCTCTCGGGCCTTGATGATAGCAGGATCAATCTTCTTCTTTTTCTTCAAAGGCTCAGCCCTGGAAATACAAAGGATGGGTGATTAGTGAAAAGTATCAAAATTATCAATATTAAAATATCATTTATCTTACTAGTTGCTTTTAAAATGATTTTTTACATTATAATGTCAGTAGTTCTTCTCAAATCATATATCTAGAGAGTAATTCAATTAGTTTCTTAAAGTTAAAATAAGGAAAAGGAAAAGTGTTACACTTAATTTACATATTTAACGGGCTCTAAAATAATTTTGACAAGGATTTCTATCGTACTAAAGAAGTAGGTACTAACTCTATATTAATTGAACAATTATTAAATATGTTTTCTTACCATAGTTGGTCTGTTATCCTAAATTGTAATGCTGAAGACGTGCATATATTTCGAGTACTCAAGACTGAAGATGCTGCACTTATCGACAGTCTGTAAAAAAGTATTTTATATAATTTTTACACACTTTTGAGGTTACATCAATAACTAGTGATTTACTTACTTTGAGAACTGCCTAAGAACTGAAACATTCAACATTATATAAATATGTTGCGTATTACTTTATGTTCTTGTAATAATGTTATGATAATTATAGGTTTTATTTATGAAAAGAAATTAAATAACATTTTATATCTAAACTCTATTCGATGTTGACATGAGTGACATGACTGTTGACTGACAGTCTGGTATCAAAGTCAGTGTCAGTGTACAGTGTCTTGCGTGACAATGTAGACGTTCTTTTCCACTCAAAATGTTTTCTTTCATTGGTGTCAAAGTTTGAAATATGGAAAGATAAGTGTCTTTCATTACAATATATTGAAATTTAGTTAAAATAACATAATATAAAAAGTACTCCTGTACCTTATTAGCTGCTATTATTTTTAGAATTATTTATCAAAACCTTTTTGTTTTAATCAAATACAAAGACTTCAAACGGAACGTGAATGAATAACGTTCCTTTACAAGTTACAACCCACACACCAATAACATTTAAATATTATTCTTAAAACGCCAAGAAAAATATTTTTATAAAGGTCGTTCAATGTAGAAAAAAATAATATAATAAGTTAATAATTGAGTTTTGGAAAACATGGAGAGAAAAAGGTCGACCAAGATGTGGCTCTAGATCGACGATCAATCAATAGGGCAGACAGGCTACCGGAAGTTGTCATCGACACCTATGGACATTTGAAACACTAGGGGAGTTGCCAATGCATCGCTGGCTTTGAATTTTGGCATCTTTCTTGAAGATGCAAAAAATGCTCTTCTTCAAATCTCTACTCTTTCTACGTCCACCTCTGAATACAAACTGAATTCAGAGGTGGGCGTAGACAGGGACAATCGTTGCCGACTCATCCGTATTTGTCGTCGATTTATTGTCGATCGGTGTGGCAACAACGATTGACGTTGAATTATCGATTATACGATATATTAATGGTATCAATCGTGATCCATCAATCGGCCTTGTGATGCGGGCACCCTAATTGTCCCTGTTTGATTCGTTATATACCTACCTACCACAGACCTGTATTTGTTTCTGTGATACCTACCAAACTGCAGGCGCTATCTACTTATAGGTACCATGATTTACTGCTGCCTACTCTATTCACTTCTTAGATATTTCGGCTTATATGAGTCAAACATGAACCGGATATCGTAAAAATTGTTAACTTTAACATTTTTATTTTTATTCAAGAAATACCTAAAAACTGAACATTTATCTGATGTGTCATTAATTAGGTTCTTTACCATATACGTGTACTATATAAGAGTAGTTGTATTCATATGTGAAGGGACATTCATATTCTAAGCACAATCACGACGAATCGGTCTAATAAATTATTTATAGTATACACACAGAAAACCCATTTTTGTTTGGCGATCTTAGTCATTTCAATCGAAGAAAAAATGAACCGATTATGTCAGAACTTTACAAAACGGTAGAGGAGCTCACGAGGAGCAACATGACTACTTTCTACACCTGAAAGATCTCATGCCTGCGTTTTGATTGAAAAACTGTACAAACCTGTACGACAATCTAAAGCCCAATGGGAAGACTTAAATGACTAAGAATGTGCTGTCTTTTTTATTGTACACCGACATCAATAAAAATGTAAATCATCTCATTATAGTAAACAAAACTCGCCGCTTCACATTATCCTCAAGATGCGCGTGTTTAACTTTATCTCATTCTTTGTTAAGGATCCATGGTATTGACATGTGCTGACATTAACGTACACAACATACAAACTTATTATTTACTTTAAACTACTAATTGAGTATGTGTCACTTTGTTTAACATCGATCATGGATTTCGACGCTTATGCTCAATCTAATCAAACATTGCCAAAAGTGACCAGTGATTTATATATCTCAAATCTGACATCCAAAAGTGTAGTGACCGAAGTGTTTACTGATTTTTACGAAATGTACAAAAGTGCGGAATCGTCACAACTTATGGCATACAAAACGGTTTCTTATATCTTCGGAATTCTAATTTTCTTGAGTAACCTAACTGTTGTTATATCTAGTGGGCTCATATTAACAAAAGGTACGTAATCGTCTCTTTTTAAAAGCTTTTCACTAAATAAATTACAAAAGACTAAAATTTTAACATAAATAAAATAAATGAATACACACACTACAAATCATTTAAATAATTAAATTTATCGACTAATATTTACATTTAGTAAATAGATACTACTTATTTCATTCGAATTACTACTGTAAATAAAGACTATTCATAAAATTATGTTACTCCATAAAATATCTAAAAGTACTTCCCGACTGTACTTCACTTGCGTCCATAATTTTTGTGCAATTCAAATATTATCCAAGAACAAATGCTCCAAAAAATATTCACATCGAATAAATAACCTATTTCCTTTCGGAATCAGTTATAATGCTTAATACATCACTTAGCCTTGACCTCTCTTTTTTACAATGTACAACAATTGACCAGCAATCTACATCGTCAACTTAAATAACGAATACGAAAGATTTAAGTTCGTAGGTAATACCTTTCACAATTTAAAAAGAATATTCTGCAATCCAACAACAAAATTTCTGTGCGGAATTTCCACTGACACAAATACTTGGGACTACTTAGAAGAAGCTAATTTGAAAGCAAATATTTCATCACTGTGTAGTATGAGAGTTCATTTGATTCTGATGTGTGATATAATCAATATACCATATGTTACTTAAGTAATGTAAGAATGCGAAATTTATGGCAACTTTTATATACACTTATAATATGATCATATTGTTAAGTAGGTAGGTACATTTGTCCACACCGGTTCGCAGTTCAAATGACCAGGATGTATTATTGAATATTATCTTATTTTCTTAGAAAACAAGTATTATACAATTGTAAGGTGGTGATTGCAGCACGTTAACAATTCCAAACCGGAAACAATAACTTTAAAACGATTACACATGCATTACACCCGAGGACAAAAGTAACTATAGGTACTAGAAAAAAATCTCGGTGTGTCCGATGACACAAATTTAAGCCAAAAGCCTATCACACCTACAAATTTATTTAAAATGGTTTACCATAGCATTCCACACTCGATCTCAGACAGATATTTTTGGGACAAAGTTGCGCACGCCAATGATACAAGTTAATTATTATTAATTACGTAAAATATTTTAACCTCTTACAGACATACGTAAGTAAACAACATTATGAATAATTATTTACTTAATTTACCCGCAGGTCAACAACCGAAAAGCACATACCTTTTACTTGGCAATGTGTCCTTGGCTGATATGATAGCTGGAGTCTCTATCATCTTTAACGTCAGCATGGAGAACCCGATGAGTTCGAATCTACTGTGTATATTTCAAATTGGTAAGTATATTTCACAACAAGACCCACAACAAACATTCAAATTCAAGTCTCAAACCAACTCCAGCACGTGTTGATTGAGTCCTACATTCAAATTGAAATTGAATTCTTTTGAAGGTGGTATAACCCTTTGTAGTTCGACTCCGGCGGCACTACCGCCACACCTATTTCAGCCTATTAACAACAGTGTTCTGAAGAGTGGCTTGAAGAGTTTTGTAATGGAGACATTCTTTTCCGAGACGCTCCAGCTTAGTCCTCAGGGGTAGCGGCGCATCTGTGGCCAATCTCAGGTAGGAATGTCTAAACCTATCTGGGGTTGATTACATATGTCCATGGGTGGCAGTAGCCACTTACCATCAGATGGACTGCATGCTCGTCTGCTATCCTATATTATACACCTTTTTTATATACAGGGATGTTGGTGTGTCCAGCCATGGTGTCCATATTCAGCGTCGGACTGATCGCAGTGGACCGGTACATCTACATTCTTCACGGGATTTATTACCAACGCTGGTTCAACACCACCAAAGTCAGGATCAGCATTTTATTTATATGGATGATCAGTAAGACAATTTCCATTATTTTTTAACATTATCTAAATCGTTTCTGAAGGTGAAAAAACCTTAATGCATTGTTTTCAATATAATTGCCGACATCGCATTTCCAAAAATAATATCCAAGTAAGTAACTATGCTTTTAAAATATATAATATCTTATATGTTAAGGACACCCATCGACATTGTATAACGTTAATGTGAAATACCTATAGTAAGCCTGTGAATTTAATATAACTTATTTCGTAAATAAAAATCATCTAGAATGTCCTAAATAGGTATAGATTTCATCAGATTCAATATTTTTTGCATAAAAATACGATAAATACACCAACAAAAATTTGTAAATTCTATAGAAATGGTTGTTAAAACTGTTAACAAGAAAATATAACATTATTTATAGTACAATGTGTTGTTAAACTGTTCTTTCAATCTTTGTCCTAATACTTGATTACCTACTTTACTTACACTGAGTAATTACATAGTCATAAAATGAAAAATGCTAAGTCATTTAGCAAGATTTAATGAGTTATGATGTAATGCTTTGTTACAGGTATAGTCTTAGGTTTTCTACCCGCAAGTGGATGGGTTAACAAAGAGCTAATGTTCAGTCGGTGCTACTACGTATCCCTATTTCCCGGTGGACTAATTTTACTGAACTCCCTGCTAAGTATTGTACCAATAATTGTCGTGGCTGTACTGTATTCTATCATCTTACTACGAGCTCTCAGAAATGTTGAAGAAATAAAAGCCTCAATAAAAACAGTCAGCGCGAAAACGCCCGATAAACCTGAAATGAGAATTTATCGGGGTAATGGTAATTTAGCAAAGAATGCTCAATCAGTCAAGTCGCCCCAGAAAAGCACCCCCATTAAAATTAAAAGGAGTTTCTCGTTCAACGCTGGCTACGATAATAAAGACGTAACACCAAATTGTGCGAAATTTACCCAAAAATCCAAAAGTAATGACGACTTCATTAATACTAATGAGCTTGAATCTCGTCTTGATTATAATGGCATTGAAAAGGTTAAAAATAAAAATGGCGTTCAATTTAACTCAAAAATCAGTGTCTCGACACTGAGTACAAGTTTTTCTGATCAGACCATTTCTGTTGTAGATCTAAACGAGAGTGACGTGAAAAGAAAGATGAGTTTAAAAGCTATAGAAAATAATTTAAAGAATAAACCGAAAGAACCTAATAAGTGGAGAGCGATAATAATTGTAATGCTTACATCTGGTAGTTTCATAGTAACCTGGATGCCGTTCTTTATAACTGTGATTTTCTATGTATTTTGCGAGGAAAAGATAACAAACCCAAAATGTATGCAAATTCGTATGTTATTGGGTGGACCTTTAGCTGTATTAGCCTTTTTGAATAGTATCTTGAATCCTTTAATTTACGCTTGGTGGCATAAAGGTTTTAAAAGAAGCCTCAAGTTATATATTCGACGACACCTATGTAGGTACTTCTTAAAAAATACAAACAGATGAGTTTATGAACATTCGGTAGCCACAATGTGATTTATTAAATTGTAGTATATAAAGCAATGTAGATATGTCTTCCTATATATCGTTGCTTATGCTAAAAGCTGCATGCTAGGGTCGTTAATGTAAAATTTATGAAATACATAATAAAATTATGTCTTCGGCTGTCTTTTTAAAAGCTGGTGATTAAGATTAATGCTACATGGCTCTCTATACTAAATAATAGTGCTGTTTTTCAATTCCTTCCTAGTCATACTTTCATAATTCTTTATGACTGAACTAATCATAATATTTCAGAAATAAATAGTTTGATCTCTTATTTCGTGTTTATTTTTTATATTACCACCAAAATTGGATGATTTCCTATTAAATAGGTAGTACCCGTTGGTAACATAGATTAGTAAAGAACTAAAGATACTTCGCCGCCTTGAAATTGAATGAAGCCACAAACGGCTTATTATAGTAAGTTCTTTTTTTGAATTCTTGACAAATAAAAACATTTTTAGAGAAAATTTACGAATTAATAACTAATACTGCGTAATTTACAATTACAATGTATAATTTACATAAATAAATAATTATTTCAAATATTTTAGGGACATTTTAGCACGGAGACGTGGCAAAACTTTTTTACGCAACTATTTCAATTCTCAAAACTGGGTACATTTTCTTGTTAGGAGTGAGTAATCTTTACTAATCTATGGTTGGTAATAAGCAATCTTAACCAATTTATGCCGTCCACGACTCGAAATGTGACAATTTAAGTACCAAAAACTGTCAAACTTTGAACTAGGGTGTGCAAAAATTAATTAAGCCTGATTATGATTTACGGGCGTAGATATAGTTAAACCATTTTCATTTCGCCTTAACACTTAAACCATAAAAGTGCATTTACAAAGGCGTAAGAAACCATCGAATAGAATCGTAAATATACTCGTAATTGTAGTTAAGTACTTAACGAGATTTTCTTTAACATTACGTAAGTACTTAGGTCATAGATCAACAATACTATGATCTAAGTCAGTAAACATTGACTAAGGTAGATACAATTTACCAGGAACTGCATACAAAGTAAATATAGGTAGATTTCTAGATGAATATTTACTAAAATATGCAACTTGATGTAGATAATGGTTGATCAGTACTCCCCATAAATACATATATAACATTATGTAGAGATCGTTAAGAATTATAATACGAAAGTAATTACTGTGAAAAAAAACGTGCGAAAATAAAATTCCACCTTTTTTGCGTTTACTTTTACACTTTTTGGGTTCGACTTCGGAGGCAACACCGTCACACCTAGTTCTGCCTAATAATAGCGGTATGCTGTGTTCTGATTTTAAGGGCGTGGTAAGGGGGACATACTTTTTCTAGGCATTCCAGTTTATTATTCAGGGGTAGCGATGCATATGTGGCCTATCTCAGGGAGGAATCTAATCTTTCCTGGTATTGATTACAGATGTCCATGCGCGGCGTTTCTATATGATACTCTCAGCACCTAATTTAATTATCAATTAGTAAACTGAAATGTAATATAATAATAGTAGTAAATATGCGAAATGGCAAAGTTGCGAAACTTATCATTACCAAATTACATTTTATGATTCTATGCATACATTTTACGGCCCTTTCGTATCTATCTATCATACCAACGGAAATTGGTATACCTAATAATGATAAATATTATATGATCTGGATAAAGATATCTTAATGATAATAAAAACATATAGTATATAGCGAATCTATCGTCGGCAGCGCAATAATATCTAAAAATCCATTTTTTTTATGATACACACCACAAACTGAAAATCTTAGTTAAGAATTAGGAAAATAAGTTGTAGAATTCTTATGCTATCAAAAGGATAGTGCCCAGCCCTTCTGTACCTTGAAAAAACAGTAAACAATGGATGAGTTAACAAATTGCCGTCCTTTACTCCTAACAAGATCAAATGTTATCGTTTAGATCAGCAATTACGTAGATCTGTTAGTATCGTAACATACCAACCTCGGATATTTAGGTAAGGACTTAGTTTCCATGGCCTGAAATATGAGTTTATTGAGCGCAAAATAACATTTGACCTTTACAATATAGCACAGGTATCCATATCCGACGAAGACATTTTAAATTCGCATTGAGCTTCTATTCTCCGTTATGACTTTTAAATGATGATGATGGGCATCACTAATTATAGCATCAGATCCTGAAATGTTTCAAGAATACTCGTCTCTTATTAATATATATTTAATTGAGGTAAATGCCGGGTTTTTTAAACATCAAAACATTCTCGTTACTCAGGAACTTTACCTGTTTATCCAATTACCAAGTTCACTTCAACGAAATTATTGAAGATCTAATCTAAGTTATCGCACAGGATATGTGAATTTAAGGAAAAAATCTGATAAATATTTCCGGGATTTCAAGATAACTTTGTGCTTTGTCTCCACAAATTACCTTTTTGCTACGTGCGTGCACGCATTGCACGTAATAGGTGCTTTACCCACCGATGTCATAAAATGTTATTTACTGGGCGCCATGACAATGCATTATTCAACTTTGTTCTGTTTGTTCTTTTTTTATAATATAAGGGTAGCAGACGAGCATGCAGTCCACCTGATGGTAAGGCTACTGCCGCCCATGGACATCTGTAATCAACCCCAGATAGGATTAGATAGTGCTACCTGAGGTCGGCCACAGATGCGCCGCTATCACTGAGGACTAAGCTGGTACGCCTCGGAAAAGTCTGTCTCCCTTACCACACCCTTCAAACCGGAACACAGCAGCGCCTAACACTGCTGTTATTAGGTAGAAATAGGTGTGGCGGTGGTGGTGCCGGAGTCGAACCACAAAGGGCCACCACCTTCTAAAAATCGTATTGTTATTACTGTACCCGATACACACTTTTAATTTAAGAAAATAACGCTTCTTACTACAGACCTGTATTGTATTGTACCTACCTATGGTCTATATTTCCACCGCCCACCTGGGATTCACCTAGTATTACACGAGTAGATACCTGAGCACCCAACTTATAAATCTAACTACAACATATAAATATAAATCTAACTACATCATTTACTTATATCTAAAATACCTGTCCGGGTATCGCTTTACACAATCGCACATTATACCTACCGTCCAGCAGTTACGCGCTATTGTGTTCTGTGTCAAAGGATTATGGTAAACCACACATATATAATTACTTAAGTACTTGACACATTCTATCATATTATACTAATTAACACAAAATCAATTTATTTGCATCGAATTGATAATTACCAGAAACATTCCATGGATGTCTATACTTTAAACATATCAATATCATAATAAACGCTACTGATTACAGCAACCATAAAGATATAGGGATTACAATTTGATGAGGATAAAGTCTAAAACAGTAGCGCGAAGAGTTGCTGGTTTATTACGCAAAATGGCTTGGTTGGGGATATGTCTTCTTCTCGTGGTCTCTGTGGTTCAGGGACACCATGAGAAATATGAAGGGTAATTTGCACACTATTACGTTTTTCATCCAAATCTATTCATTGACTTACTCCACGCATCAATCGGCGATTATAACCAATTTTTGTCCCCAAATTCGAAATTTGTCAATTTTTGCCAACCAAAATTTGTCAAATTTTCAATTGAGAATTGGTTAAAACTGATTATTTATAACTTGTGGTGGTGTTAGCCGTCTATTTATTTTTAAGTGTGCTCTTTAATTCTTAACTTTGTTCTGTAGACATCAGCTATATCGCGTGGCGGGTTCATCCCTAGACATTCAGGAGTTGGAAGCGAGCTTGGATATCCTATCAGCAAAGCCAGTAACGAAATCTGATTCTCGCCAGCTCGAAGCTTTAGTCAGACTATCTCCAGAAGTTAAAGCAAAATGGTTGCAATATTTCGATGAAAAAAATATGGCATATACAAAAATCGCTGACAACCTTGCAGAGTAAGTACTCGTAAATAAACCTACACCTGAATTATTATTTTTATTTAAAATTTTACTGAAATAGCCTTTAAATTTTAATCTATGTATAATCAGTGTAATCAGATACCATATTAAAATATAGCATACTTCGAGATGAAGAGGCCAAGATCGAAGCGTCTAAAATGGCTGCCTCAAGAAGTGGTCGTTCCATGACCTGGAGCACATATTACAGACATCAAGAGGTAATATTGTGTTAAAATTATATTATTCGCTGATGAAATGTTATTATTGTTGCCTTTACCTTTACCTTAGTAGATTTCGAGGTAAATCCGCTCATACAAATAGGCAGACATAATTTTTTCTTCAATTTATTTTAATAATTTAATTTACTAGTAGTACTTAAGTAATACAAAATATTTCACAGATGAACGACTATTTGGACGAACTAGGTGAAAAATATCCAGATCTGGTAACAGTTATAAACGCAGGAATGAGTTATGAGGGCCGTCAAATCAAATACGTGAGGATATCTACCACCCGTTTCGAGGACCTGCGTAAGCCTGTTATCATCATGGATGCCGCAGTACACGCTAGAGAATGGGTCACGCCACCTGTAGCGTTCTACATCATCAACAACTTGGTGGTTGATATCGTTGACCGAAAATTGACTGAAAGCCTCGACTGGATCATCATTCCTATGGCCAATCCTGATGGTTACGAATACTCTATGGATGAGGTAAGAATGTAATTAGCTAGGAATGTCCTTCGGGACAAACACCAATTTATCTAATTTATAAATTCAGCTACGATATACAAATTAATTTTGCAGGACCGTCTGTGGCGAAAAACACGTTCAAAGTCGCATGAAGGTGCTGAGGAGTGTCCTGGTGTAGACGGCAATCGAAACTTTGACCACTACTGGGGAACACGGGAAGCAAGCGCGAACCCATGTTCTATTATTTACGAAGGTCCTTCTCCCTTCTCTGAACCTGAGATCCGGATCATTAGGGATGCTGTATTGCAAAATCTCGATAGAACTTCCCTTTACATATCCATACACAGCTATGGCAACATGTTCCTGTATGCTTGGGGTCACAATGGTACGTATAGCAATACGTTTTGGAATATAAATATCCTTTACAGGTCATTTTTCAAACGTTTAAAACATTAAAAAAATCGGTAAATTTGAGTTTAAATTTTGTCAACGGCAAAAACGCCGGCGATATAAATTGTGCTAATTTCTGTGATAAAATGTTGTGATTTTTCTTTTTTTCGTCTATGCAAAGGCGGAACGCTTAACCTCATGTCATATTTTAGGTTGTAACGTATTAAATTAATATAGATGTAGTGTGGTGTAAAGTGGTTTTGTCTAATAAACGTTGTTTGTTTAAGCTACGCTTCCACCGAACGGTCTTTCGTTGCACCTTGCTGGTGTGAGAATGGCGACAGAAATCGATAAGCTGAAACTCGATAAAGCACCGAATTATATCGTTGGTAACGCAGCCCTCGTGTTATACTTTACTAGTGGCACGTCAAGAGACTGGACCCGAGCTGTAGGTATACCTCTAACGTATACCTTGGAGCTCCCCGGATATGAATACGAGTTCGTTGTACCCCCAGAGTATATTGAGCAAATTGTTACGGAAACATGGGCGGGCATTGCTGCGGGCGCTCATTATGTACTTTCTATGTATAACTACTAACTGATATCAAGTAGATAATTAAAATTATGTTATTTCATGCCGTGCACAAGTAATAATAAAACATGCAAGTTATTGTTTGTTTAATTTACGCATAAAATAACAACTCTATAATTTTACTACACACCAATTTCAAGTGTTATTTCATTCAATATTTTCACAACAGATTCATTGAAAATATCTGTTGTTAAATTGGTAAAGGCGATAAACATAAAGGGACGGTTAATGTTGCCAATATTATGACATTATGGCAAATTTTCTGCGTATTACAAGTTGTTTAGGCTATCGGCCATAGATTCTATCGGCTATAAACTAAACGTACCTGGACTATTGTCTCTATGAATTTATTTCTTATTCAGTTTTATAAAGCCACACACTTAAAACGTGATTTTATTAGTGAAGTATATTACGATAGTTCAAATGGATTATCATCTTTTGTACATTCAAGTTATTGTTTACTGTATATTTGTCCAAAACTCAGAGCATGTTACATTTGAGCGAACTATTCAAGCAACATCACTTCCATATTACAAAATATTGATGACATTGGGATATTGTAAAGGTATTAATTATAAAAATATGTATTTCCTTGCCTGTTATGCTACCCTAGATTGTTTAAGCTATTTTTACTGTAAACCTATACGAGAACATATTTAAGATTGCATAACGTGAGCACATTTATGAACCGCTGTGCATTCATAGTTACACTCTACTTCACTTTCTTTAATATTAGATTATTACAAAGCAAGAATCTACTTAAGTACCTATAATTTACAGATTTTACACGAAAGAAAATAAACATTTAAATTCAATGTTTTGGAGAGTATTATATATGAAGAACTTGTTGAAATAATTTTATTTTTATAACTGCTATAGATATTTTAGGTACACTTATATAGATCCTGTATTGTTTATTTCTACAGAAAATGTTATTTTCAAGGAATATAAAAGATGGCCAACCACGAAGTTAAACAGAATAATGGACATATACTATAATAGTAATAATGGTAAATAATTGTGCCAATATTCACTAGAAATCATAGCTAAATTAAATGATTATCATAGTTTTTTTTTAATATTATGCTTGTTTTAGATCAGATAAGGGTTTCAAGAGTAGAAGTTGTTATAATAATAAATAATACAAATTGTTTGGCATTGTCTGCTTTTGGAGTTGGTCGAAGAGATTTTGCGGCAACAATATATTTCGCTACAAATATGGTTTTAATATCTTATGTTCTGACTATTTACTCTTGCGATAAAATTAATGAAGACATAATTTCAAATTCAACAGAAGATAAGTCTAAAATACCTTTTTACATATACAAAGTATTTAATGATACAGTGTTTTAATTAATTTGATACTATAATTTACCCTATTTAATGTATTGCCATAATGCCTCGGTGTAATAATATATTTTGAAATATAGAGTTATTTAAAAAAAACATTATATATTTATGTTGTAAATGTGTTTTAACCTTTACAAAACTATAGACATATTATAGATTACAGATTAAAAATTATATGTCAAAAAATATCATCTGTGACCGAAGACACAGCAAACGTAATACGGAACGTTATGTTTATTTACGTGCATAAGTCAATCACACGCAAATCACAATAGTCATTACGCACAAAAGTAAAAATTCAAGTGTGATGAACTTTCAACATTTCTGAAGATGTTGTGGTATCTGCCATGGTCTGAGAGCATCAAAAAGAGAGCTTGTAGGTACCTTCTCCAGCGTTACTTGGGCAACTTTCTCGAGGAGAAGCTAACACTTAATCAGCTGAGTGTTGATCTGTACAATGGAACAGGGACGGTATCAGATGTTAGCCTTGACTGCGAGGTAAATATTTATTTTATTATTATTCCCGGAGCTTATCAGTTACATTTTTTCGTCCGAAACTTTAATTTCAATGCCATTCGTACGTCCTTGCCAATTTTAAATGCGCATAATATTTATTCAAAGCAACACGTGTTTCTAATACTATCCGGAACAAAGAAATCTTCGATTACAATGTCTTTACTTATGATTTCATTTGCCGAGATATATCTTGAGTAATAAATTACGTCAAATAACAGGTAACTGGTTACTTAAGAAATCTGTCTCAGTTAACAATATAACAATGATATCTATTGTTATAGGGGGCGAGGTCAATTAGATAATGTAGACATATGGATTTGATCCAAATTGATACTATTTTTATACTACAGTATAATATTTATAACAAACGACATGTTAGTAACTTACAATACTGTAAACAAAATATTAATATAAAAAAAATATTGTTTACTTTAGAGGGACCTAGCAATAAGACCTGCATGTAACCTTGAAATAATTGAATAAATTATCTCTCTTCCTGGTTTTATAACTGTGATTTATGTTACAATATTGAGTACTCATGAGTACTCAAGATTACTAATGAGTACTGACTTACATACGTGACATACCCTAGTCTTTAGTCTTTTTGTATGAATGGTAGCAAAAAGGGTCACTGCATGTGCATCAATCAACTTGAATAACAACATAGTTGCAAGATAATGTTAAATAAAGAAAACTAAAATACAGAATTAGTATAAAAATAACTAATCTGTGGTTGGTGGACCACGAGTGCTCTGCATAGGCCAAACTGTAGTCCAAAAATATTTTAAATGTAGTAGCCCTTGTTGTAGTTTGATTATTACAGTTTATTTTTATTACACCTACATAGTGGTCCCTGCTAACAAGAATGGCATTAAAGTGGTCTTTGATCTAGAAAAGGTTGGGGACCCCTGCTATAGATAAATTCAAAGACACTTTATATATAAAAATATGTCAAGCTATTTGGGCTGAAGCATTCTCCAAAGAATGAAATATACACACATATGTTCAAAAAACAATACGCTCCGCAGTTGCCTAAGAATACTCTATAATTCCTTGCATTTATATTCATTAGGTATAATTCTCCAAAATATTTTTTATTTGTCACATTAAAATTCACCACTTGTTGCCATTACCCACCAGAATATTAATATAAAATTGTTATTCAGATTTCATTTAAAAAATGGATTACAGTTGTCAAGATCAGAAATACATGTATGATAACATTTTATCTATAATATTGGTACAGGAAGCTGTTTAATGTAGGACTCAGTAAAGGCCAAGGCAGCCTAAATCACTTATAATGTTAACACTTTTAAATTGAATAACATTAAATGTTATTAACAAGAGAAAAAAGGAAATGTCTAGGATTCATTAATACAAAATCTATCGAGATCTAATAAGAGAGAGCTAAATTTTGCTCTTAAAGTCATTTATGTATTATAATATTTTCATAATTCTCTCTTATACTTAGTATCAGTACTTTCACCAAAATCTTATAGGCACTCAATGAACTCGGCGATGCGCAAAGCTGGCCACTGGAGATAGTGGATGGTCACATGCAAGAGATCACAGTCACCATACCCTGGTCTACATTATTCAAAGATGATTCGAAAGTGGAAATCAATGGGCTATCCCTTACAGTGCAACCTAAGGTGCGGGTTGAACAAGGTGAGTGAAGAATAAATATTTCCTAACCCAATTCAAAGAAGAATAAAATGTATACCTATAATATAACTTAAGAAATGTGGCTTTACCCCTTTTTAAAAAGATATATTTTTGTATAGCAGCAGTGATGAGAGATTGTAGTTTAGGAAGCTTAGAACATCAAATCATGACCTCATTTATAATTTATATATTATAAAAATTATATTATTGATTAACAATTATATCATATACATATTATATACTAAACATAGAAATTGTAACAACTTTATATAGTAAGAATATCATTGGTTATGTGAAATATTTATAGAAGAAAGTTGTAAATGAAATATTGAGTAAATTTCTAGTTTCCTCAATGTTGGAGTCGATGTGGTCATCCATGTCCTCATCAATGCAGCTAGCAGCGGAGTGCCTCCGTGAAGAGGCTGGCCCTCAAGAGTCCAATCCTGTGGAGGGAATTGAGATGTTTGCCCATGCTATTGATTCAAGTAGGTAACATTCAAATTTTTCATGTAGTATCCTCTTCAGATATTTTAGGAAGTTTTTTTATGTTATGACAAAAAGTAAACAACTATAAATAATTTAATGAAATTTATTTTAGAATAGTCATTAACATGTTATTCCTATAATTTCCTAATTTTCTTGTATTTTTCAGTTCTAAGCAGAGTAAAAGTTAAATTTGTGAATACAAAAATAAGAATAGAACATGTTCCTAAAAATGGAGATAGAGGTATCGCCTTAGAAATTCACATTCAAAAGTAAGTCTAAATCTAAGTCACTTAAAATTGCAAAAAGAGAGAGGTTGGTGTATTATATTGGTATTGTATTTAATAAAAACTTTAAAAGACAATCAGAAGTATGGCTGACTACAAAATAATTCGCTTTATAGTGTTACTACAAATAATATATTTTTATTTTACTTAATAAATAATTTATATCAATATAGTGTAACTATTTCACAATATTTTTATTGATTAACTTTTCATTTTAGCATTGATTACTTTGATGAGGCTGGCTCAGAGCCAATGCCAGAAACAACAGATCCAGAAAAGTCCAAAACCTACATAGTTGCTACATACACAAACAAGAAAATCAAATTCACGGGTGTAACCCTATATGTAGATGAATTCCCGTCAAAATTGCGTACGATGGCACCTAGTCTTGTGATGGAGAAGTCAGTTTCTTCCCAAGCAGACAAATCAGATGGTACCTCAGTCGAGACTCCAGATGCCAACTACCAAAGTACTCTATCAGATGTGTTTTATGAAACCAGAAGTGTTATCTCGACCATTGAGTCGGACCCAATAAAGGATATAATTGAAGAAAGGAGTCAGTCTGAACAACCACGGGAAGCGACACCCGAAGAGAAGGCGAATCAACCGGATCCCATACTATTTGCTAAGCTAACAGGCCAACAGGAATTGTCCTTGAAACTGAAACACTCGGAAGAAGTGGAGGGACCGAAAGTGGAAGTGAAAATCTTACTAGGATCATTTGTGTTGTTGTTAACGCCGAGACAATTGCACACGTTGATTGAATTAGTAAATGCGTTGAACCAACCTGATTTAGAAGATACCAGGTCAGTATTAATAAAAATCATACAACATTTTGTAAGTTTTTCTATAAATACCTTCACTCCAGTTTAGAACAATTTAGTACGGCTTTAATCTGTATTACTGGATACAATCATCTTGTGAATATCTGGCTTTAGAAAAATCCAAAAGTTAGGTGAGTATTCGGGGAATCAGAAATATAACCTGGGTGACGTCATTTCTGACTTCCGTTTTCATTAGTAAGTTGTCATAGTGATGGATTCCCTGGTGTAACTAATAACACGCAGATGATCAATGTTCAATTTATTTTTCAGTAACATTCCTCTCAGATCAAGTGGTATAAATATGCAGTGCAAACCAATGAAGCAGGCTGACTTCCAACTAATAGAGGCTCAGCTTCTTGGCAACTTGGAACAACAGAGCACGAAACTAACTGGAATGTATGGCTGGTCTGGACCTAGTCTTGGTATGTTATAGCAGTTTTTTTATACAACTAAGTTACATATGTGGTTATCATAATAATCATTGACAGCAAGATGTTTCCAATGTCTTATACTACTTAATGATTATCTAATGCAAAAATGCAACACTATTAATGCAATTTTAACATGAATACTAGAAATGTGTCATTAATCGTTCAATAATGACGCCAGTCTACATAACTGGAAAACTAGCATGGAGTCCAGTTCTTATAAAGTAGTAATAACAGCCCATGGATATTTATAACTAACTTTATTGTATGTATTTGTAATACTGCAAGAGTTTGAAGTAGATGAAAGATTACATTGCTGTTGATACTTAGTACCAATCATTTGAAAATAAATCTTGCAGAAGACAGTGAGATGGAAAGCGAAAAGTTCCACCCAATGACGTCAGGTAGTCAAATGGCTGAAAGCTTCACTTCATCCGTTAGCTCGATGAGCACCAGCATGACTTCCAGTATGAACATACCGACGGCGCAGCCACGCATCAAGAGAAACAAGAAAGGTATTAATATATAGTTTTAGTCCTTTTTCTGAAATTCCTTTCAAAATTTGTTCAGATATCAAAAACACTTCTCTAAAAATATTGTTATATAAGCAAAATGTTCGTATAGTACATAGATTACTTAGCTAAAGGTATCTCTTTATTTTTGTTATATTTTCCAGTTCCCCATATTGATGGGGACCCTACAGCTGAAGTTTCTCATGTGAGCCTCAGAATAGCCTCATTTTCTTGTGTGCTTCTTCATAAGGTGAGAAAAATATTGTCAGTATATTCATTATTTAGTTGTCATACATCGATAACAGTTAATTTATTAAATAAGATGATGGAGCCAGTGTGATTCGACCAGGGAGGTACCAAAGCGACAGCAATCTCTAGCGTGAAGCTATTCTGCGTTTCGATGTAGGGTGTGGATGCCAGCTAACTTACAATGATGCAACCATCTTAATCTCTCAGGAGTGACAACGTATTTGTGATCGGCTCCATATCAATCACATATTTCTATAGGCGACAGCGCGCTCCTTCTTCAAGTCTGAAAACTTGTTTGCTCCTTAAATCTTATAAGAAACAAGGAAATACTTTTTTTTTTTTAGGATATCCTGGTTACATCACCAATAAACGCAGATACGATACTGCCGACATCAGCGATCAAAATGCAGGAAGTGTCACACGACTTCTTTGAGCACATATCGCCTGCTATTCGATTGGACGACATTCCTGCTGTAAACGCTATGTTGGACACAGCCACAGAGAGGAATCATTTGAGGTTTGTGAACAGACATTTGTTGGAATATTTGCCAAATATTTGGCATTAGTGTGTAACTTTAATATAACCAATGTCTGCTATTTATTGTTACACGCACACACGCACATGCAATCCCATACTCATAGCCACATACAAATATTTGTGTAGTAAAATTATCTCCATCTTGCACTAAGTTGGAGTTAATTTTTTTTGGCATAACCCACTTAATATTAATGTGACATTCATTTCAGTACAAACCCCTAAAATTCGTTCTTTTACTATCAAAATTAACAGTTAAAATCTATTAAAAAATTTCCTTTTACGATTTGAAATTACAAATGTGACATCACGGAAAACATATTTTTATTTTTTAATTTTATTATATCAACAAAGAAGTAAATTATTTCTCTATGTATTTGTTAAAGATTTTTTTAAATATTGTTTGTAGAGTATTAACATCAGATATGAGTCTCGACGGTAGTGAGAAAGTGACGTCACACGGTAGTCAGACGATGTGTGAAGCGGCCATCCGCCATCTGTTGGTGCGAGAATGTTTGTACCACCAAGGCGAGGACTCGAGCAATCCACAACACTTCGACTTGATACGTTTTGAGAGTAGAGGTAAGTGTAACAAATGTAATATATTTTGGTATTTTAAAACTATGAGTAACGTGCCCCGCGGCATGTTTAAATCATAAACCTTTTACAAAGTTAAGCAACGTCGACCACGGCCAAGAGTTGGATGAGTGACTTATTGGTTTCACATTGTCAATTGAGGTGAAAGTTTATTCTATTTATTGAATAAAAATAAGTATAATCCATTGTGGTAAAAGTTTCGTCATACATTTTTACCGTAACATTTATTACCTGATTACAAACCGAAAAAACATATAACGTTCTTTAAATGTAAATATATTTTTCTACAGAAGATGATGACGCTGCGAGCGGAGGATCATCAAGGTCAAACATAAGAGTGAATTTCAAACAAACATCGAAGTACATGAGAGTATCTGGAGAGAAGAAACTGGTATATCCAACAACTGACATCGTGTAAGTCAATAAAATATCGTTTATTATATTATTATTTATAAGGGCTACTTAATTAGACACGAATTTAATTTAATTAACATTTTTGTATATAAAGATAAGTTTGATAATGCAACCAACGTGATATAGGTTTTATTACATTAGAAACTTTCCTAATTCCAATTTATTCATATCCAAAAATATTTGAGTACCCGTCAACTTTAATACAACAGAATGATAAACTAGCGAATGAAAAGATCACAATAAAATAAAATAGCAAAACGTTTTCTTTTTAGATTAAAATGCACACCCTTCTATGTGGATGTAGAGCTGACAGTACTAGAACGTATGTCGGCGACGTTCTTCGGCGGTCCATCAGCCCCGCCCACGCACACGTCGCCGTCGACGCCCCAAAACCAAGTCAACTTCTCCTTACAGTGCCCAAATCTGAACGCTATTCTCAGGTACCTCCTCCATTATTTTTATATCATTGTAATGTCTGTCATATATTGAATTGTTTCTATTTCACAATGTTATATTTATAATTTTTGCACAACTGTTTCCGTCTTAGCTTATCACACGTTTAGCGCGTAATTTATTATTTATTATAGCACGCGAATTCATGCAATTTTTACCCAATATTTTATAGCCTATATAGAGTTAGCCAATATTTCGTAAAGCCGTTAATACACACACACATATATTGCTAAATTTAAATGAACAATACGTTTAACATGTATTTGTATTGTACTTAAAACATAGATTTCATAAATATATATTTTTAAAATTAGTAAGGTTTTTTGTAGTACACTGACTTAGGATTTATTTAAACTATGTTTGTACATATTTTAAGTTAACACTTGAGAAAAGTAAAACGCTTAGAAAATAACTTATATAATGACGTTAAAAATAAAACCGATAGGTGGCGCTTTAACAGCAACAAATATATTAAATAAAATTTGACCCACTAAATTCAGACTTTACATACAATGATAATAATCTATTATTGATGATAATGTGATCAAAAATCTCACAGGTTCCCAATAGCAGACCTGCGGCCGGGTATCAACCGTGAGTTACGTCGCGTGAGACCGGACTACCTGATGTTCAAGTTCCAGAACGCGACGCTGAGCTGCCAGCAGGTGCCGAGTGTAAGGCCCCTGCCCACTACCGTCGCGGTCAAGTCCACCACGTTAGACCTGTATTATCATGTGAGTGATCTCTCTTCTTGAATGTCTCTTCGTGAATTCTTATCAATACCAATGTTTTATTAATGCCATGTTTTAGGATATATTTACATCCACAGATAAAGAACGTATCAGATAACCTATCAAAATATTGTATAGAAGGGTATGATTTTCTTTGACATATCGTGTGTCTGAGTTGTTCAATGTCTACAGGTATAAATGTAGCCTAACTCTGGCACATCAAGGCCCGTTGGCAACGTAAATTGTATTGGCAATAATCTCACTGGCCACAAATGGCCACTTCCCTGGCCAAAGATGGAATACAGGCGAAACGTTTAAATATACTAATGTTATTTCTTGATTATTTAATGTTATTTATTAGACTTCCTCGTTGTATATTTTTAGGAAAATGACACGTTACCCGGGACACACATCGCTCAAACAACGATGGACGACACGTCGTTTGAGGGTAATATTCTACGCGGCAACACAACCACACCCCTACCAATGTTAGTATGTAGACACATATTGCTTTCGGTTTTAGTTATTTTTTATAATCTCTATGTACATTACCTACATACTTTATTCATCTGCAATAATACAACAAATATTTATAACGAAGAAGGTATTTCTCTTTTGCATAATATTCACAAAATAATCTGTGCAATTATAGTTAATTAATAAATTGAAGAGTTTAGATAGAACTTCAATTCCTATTATTCCATTTGACCACTGTAGCAATGAATAGAATTATTATTTCAGGATATCGGTAACATTCAAGCCTAAAGAGAATAACAAGGGCCCATTCGACTCGCTCACCGACGATATGAATTTCGAGCCCAAGAATATGAATCCGATGACAACTTCTATGTACATCATGAACAACTTGAAGAGCACGCTGCCGAGCCCCTTCAGCGGCAAGAAAATGGCTCATCAGAGTATAACGAAACATGAAACTGATACGCAGGGTGAGATCTTTGTGCATTTTAATTTACTTAAATTGCGTACCACTTAAGAGATCCAAAGAGATATAAGGCATCTGAGGCCTAACTTACATTCCGACTTGTTAGTATTATATTTACAAATCTTAATTTTCGAAAAATGTGCAAGTTAATTCTACTCCAAGCCTCCTCAGATAAAGGAGGAGTGTCTACCTAGCAGTTAACTGTTTATCTTACACGCCCTACTAATGTTTACGTCCCACATAAGATAAAGAGTTTTTGACGTCATACAAAGACGACAGAATCAACAGTTCCCAGTAATTTCGGCATAGGAAAGAGGTTGAAAGGCATGCTCGGAAAAGTTAAAATACAGATATATGAATATGTATGTTGTCGTTCATATAACGTATAATTTTTTTTTAGGTCAAGAAGAGGAGCTAGTAGTGCCGGGTACGGATGAAGAGATGGCGGAGTTTTCCAGCAGCTCGGTAGAACACGCCGCCATACATCTGGACTTTAACCTGCCCATACTTAGCTTACAACTCGAGTATGTAAAATTTCCTGATACATAATGATGGAAACAGAATTATAAATAAATTGTTATACATGGCGTCTCGTAACTTTTAGATATTCTTCCAAATGCGTGTAGGTAGTAGTAGTACTACTACTAGTAATATATGGCTTATATATTTAATTTAGTTTTTACAGAAAGTCCGTTTTAGAGTCATTTGCATTATTGTACAATTAGACAATTTTCACACCTTTGTACGAAACATTTTTGAACATATCTTACAACGAGCTCTTGCCCGTGGCTTCGCTCGCGTTACGAAGTAATATTTTCATCCCCTATTGTATCCCCTTGGCGGTAGAATTGAACAAAATCCTTTCTTAGGCATCCGCCTACGTCATAACATCTACCTGCATGCTAAATTTCAGCCCGATCCCTCCAGCGGTTTGGGACGTGCGTTGATAGATAACTATGTCAGTCAGTCACCTTTGAGTTATATATATTTAGATTATACACACTTAGGATTTAAAAACAAATCCTTTATTTACATGACACCATGTATATTAATACTACATATCAAGTATGAATGTTTAAGTTTATATCAAGTTGACTATGTTCTTTACAAAGCTCTTTCCCAATAAAACCAATAATTTTATAGCGACAATATTCCAGATCTAAGCAGCTGTACGAGATCATATACAACCGCATCAACTCCGACCTCCTGCTGTGGGAGCCCCAGATCGCGGACCAGTACGAGATATCGCCGCCGTGTGGCACCATATACCCTGCCTTTGGCATGTGCAAAGGCATGGGCTATGGTAATATATTTTATAGGGTACTATGTTTTTAGTCAATGGCTCTTAATCATTTTAAAGTTGTCCCACAATAGTCGACTTAACTTATCGTCAGAAAAAAATATATACGGTTGGTTATATACCTCGTTTGTTTCAGTTGCAATAGGAATTCGAATAATTCAGATTATACAGATAATGCTATTATAAACCTTGCTCTATTTTATAATGTCTTGATTTTTCAATTATTAATCAAAAGTGTCAAACAGTAACAATTTTAATTATTGGATATTTTTGGTTATCAATATAAAGCAAGTATAAATTATTTAATTTTTCAACATTTAAATAATAACGTCTTATATAAATGTATATCTAAATTTCCCAGATTCGGACTCCGACAGTTCATCTTCGGAAGAAGAAAATCTCTACTACTCTACGTACGACAGTAAACTAAAGAAAGGTCTAAACGCTTCTAAGTCCCTGCCCGAAAACAAAGAGAGCGAGACACACAATTTTTGTCTTACTCTCAAAGTCAATAAAGGCCTACTAACAATCTATGCTCCAGTGAGGGTAAGTCCATAATTATAGTAGTATTTATAGAAAAATAAGCTATTTTACAAATTTCCTGAACATAAGAGAATGTTGTATACAGTTGTCTAAAAAAAAAGTAAATATATTTATTTTTTCCGCCAAGAATGAAGTTAGCACCTCCAAATATTAATTTAATTTAATTTCTATGCCAAATCGTCAACACATAAATCAACAATACATTGATACTTTCAGGATAGCAACAAACGCGTGGTGCCAGGTCAAATGGGTGAATTAGTGTTGGAAGCGCATAAGCTGTCGATGTGCCAAGTGAGCGGCCTCAACGGACGTGCTAAGACCGCGCAACTGTGCTTGCGAGCGGGGAAGACTACACTGTATCATGAACGTGAGTTATTATGCCCTTATAAAATGATAAATAATTAATATTATGACTAATGTTATTGATAACCAAGAAGAAAAAACAAAAGGTTTTAATAAAACCAAGATTAGCTCATTTGGCTTTGTTTTAACGCTAACTATAAACAAGAATATTTGTGAAAATATTTTGTTTTAAAAACCAAAGCAACTAAAAGGAGTGGCCATAATTTATAAAAATGTTGCAGTAATGATAATCATAATCAAATTACAATACTTAGTTAAAGTTAGTTAAATTGAATAAAACAATGATTATTTATTCTCGAACTTAAGTAAAACATTAACATTAATCAAAATACTTTATTTAAAGTAAACTCTTTAGAGGATAAATTTAGTATATTTTTCAAAAATATTTATAATACGCATTAAAACATACAAAAATATTGTATATTTTTAGCACTCCTTACAATCCCTACGGAAAAACCGAACTTGCGTCTGTACGGAATGTCGTTACCATCTCACTTAAAGAGCACCATCTATCCATCCAACAAAGGAGTCATTATAAAGGAAAACTTGCAGCCCAAAGACATGTTCTCACTCGCTCTCAAGACTGAACCGGACAACGAAACTCCATCATTGAAGGTAGTATTTAATAAGAATAGAAATGAATGATGAGAATAAACAATATTTTCGATAAATTATAGTTATAGTAACTAACTAACTAAACTAACTAGTGAGTTCCAGCTCCAAAAATTATTACTGATATTTTGGATAAATTCTTCAAGATTGCAATTTGCATGTATCATCATTATGTTTCATTAATATTTTTGAGAATATATTGAACACAAGAAAATGCTATTTTTATATGTACAAGAAATTAAAATTATTCGTGATAAGGCTCGGAGGACCTTTGTTATTTACCATCAAACATATTAAAGACAAAAATTAAAATAGTTATACAAAAAAATCCTTCAATGTGAATTGAAACATTAATAACCATTCACAGACAATCTGCATAGCTCTGGGCATAGAGCAGGCGACGCTGCGGCACCGCGGCGACAAGGGCATCGCGTGGCTGACGCAGCTGATGGACGTGCTGGACGTGCTGGACTACCCCGTGCCCGGCTACGCGCCCTCCACCGTGCTCTCCGAGCTGCACGTGCACGTGTGGGACTGCGCCGTGGACTACAGGTAGGCCGGCGCTGGGCACCGCGGCGACAAGGGAATAATACTCACTATAACTGATCGCAAAGCAGAGAAGCCTGGAAATTACTCCAGGAAATGCAGATTAGTGGAAGGAGGTTCGGGATGTTTGCAAAATACCCATGAGGCAGCCTGGGAAGGCTGGATATAAAAATCTATGACTACCACTATGTACTTAAGGTCTGCAGGCCCATTTTCTACTCCTTTAAAAAATAAACATGATTATAAAGAACAAACACTCAACTTTATCATAATTTCTTTTCCAGACCTCTATACCTGCCAATCCGAACAGTCCTGACTCTCGGCAACTTCAGCGTATCCAGCAACTTAATACCGGAGACCAATACATCATACCTCCGCTTCCTAGCTCAAGAGTGCACGCTACTCCTGTCGTACATAACGGGTACCAAGTCGAGCGTGCCCGTGCCGCAAGACGACGAGAAGCCGCCCGACGTGCACAAGGACTACGTGTGTGTTGTTGAGTTGGGGCTGTTTGAACTGTCGCTGCGGATGGAGGATAAGGGGACGGGGGTAAGTTAACATTTTTTAGATTAATTTAAACTTTTCCGTTATTTACATTTTTTTATAGTCCATGCATGCCAAAACATTACTGCTTATTTTTATTTATAGTTGTCATTGTGGCTATATGCATTTTACATATAAATCTATGCATCATATAATATTTATGAGGCTAAGACAAAGCATTTCAACTATCTATTTTCAACTATTCTATTTAGTTTGATACTGCTACTGGATAACTTTTTTATAATGAAACAATGGTCGAATTTTGACAACTAAGACGACTAGTTTTTATTAAAAAAGAAATTAACTGTGTCCAATGCGAATTATATCTGATTTACAATACAACGTTTCACAGTCAAACGACCAGCCCCAAGTGGATCTGAGCGCGTCGAACAACATGGTCAATTTATACACCTGCTGGGACTCCGCGTCGGCGCTGTGCCGCCTGCTCACGTACGCCGCGTCCGACGGCGACTCACAGCCGCCCTTCGACCGCTCGCGGCACACCAGCATCTGCTCGGACCAGCCGCTGGAGCAGCTCGTGGGTACGGATACTATAGGAGTTTTAGAAGAAATGACCTATTAAAATGTGTTTTATATTAAAACATTTCGGTGCTTTTCAAGTAAGATTGGTGACGTCTGTTTTTATATACATGTCGGAATCTCGATATGTGCAAAAGTTTTAATTGCAAATAAAATTTGACACAAAAGTAAGAATGTGTAATTTAATTATCCCTGTTGAACACTAAGGCGCCCAATGCCCATATATCTCCAATATTTCCTTACTACGATACGTTACGTTACGTTTTAGGCAATTTTACATGAGAGTTGTAAAGAACAATGAAATAAGTGTACATATACATACATTACCATTTCAGGTCTTGAAGACAGGCCAATAGAAGAAATCAGAGAATTGTCGCCAAGTGAAAAACAACAACTTAATGATCTCATGGCTGAGGCTATGAAAGAAAGCCCCAATACTACAAGTAAGTTATTTTTACTTACGTCTAATTAATTTCTACACCCATTTCACAAGTATACCAGTATTATTTTTTTCTAATAAATATTCTTATAATTAATCTGACGCATGTATTTCAATTTGTTTAAACCAGTCAATGAACTATAACATAGTAGTAACTTTATACCGATGGGCATTATGCTCCTCTCTTCTTTTTTTTAACTCCCTTCTAACGGCACTCGTTGTTCTTCAACAGTGGAAGAAGACGAGTTGCACAGCTCAACAGAGAAGGAAGGCGTTGAAGTATTCTTCTTCCCCGATGAGACCATGAAACAGAGGCTGCCGTCATCGGAAACCATAGACGTGGATACCGGCCCCAAGAGTACAGAGTATGAAGACTTCCAACCAAACACGACGTTAGAAGACAGTCAGGAATCAAAGCCGCCCATAGCTCAAGTTGCGAAGGATCTTGGCGACCCTACGTCCACGCCTAAGTCTACGCCGCGGAAGAGTAAGCGGAAAAAAGTAAGTTATTTAATGAAAAAATTGAAATCAAGATTGTATTTAATTTCAGTGCAATTATACTAATCTATAAACTTAAAATCTGCAATCTGCGGTCATATAGAGACATAAATAATAAAAAAAAATAAAAATAAAAAAAAAAATAAAAAAAAAAATTCTCTGCTAGCTCCTGGGCCTGTGAGAATTCTTGATTCAGTGTCAATAATAAAAGTGAAAATATTGGACCCTAGTATGCAGCCATAAATTTAGTTGTTATTCAGGTTTTAAATTGGACAGGAAAATGGCACAGTTTAAGTTATTTTAGGGGGTTATAATTAGACCCTAGCTTTATTGTAAATGTGTTTTGATCTTTTTATCGTTTACTGAATAAATTTCAGGTAAAGTCAGGAGGCGATGGCAGTAATACAGACGACGAGTACTGTATAGTGGAGCAAACGCCATACGGACAGGACAACGAGATGGACGAGCCCGTAGTCAACTGGATCGGGCCCGGCCCAGTCTTCATGACTGACAACCACTTCACCGTGCCTGCTGCAAGGACGGATGTATTGAAGGCACCGAAGAGTTTCCCCATGCCGGTTCTAAGGTGAGTTGATTATCGAGCCAACATATTACGAACAGAACAACGAGATTGTCCAGTTTGATTGTAAATGTTTAAATTAAAAAAAAACAGTAATTAGGAATTTATTATAACTTATTTTAACACTGAATAAATCTCCAAGCTTGAGAGTTCTAAACCAAAAAAGTTCTCAAAGAAGGATGTAGTTTGCTTTCCACTCTCAGAGGAGACCCGTGGTCAATACTGGGACAATGGCGGATCGATGATGATATCAATTAATTATGTTATTCTGTTTCAGATATACATTATGTGAAATGAGTCTCACCTGGCATATGTACGGCGGGACCGACTTTCGACCGGCGGGTGAAGTGGTACCACCCAAGAAAACCGTAACTATAGAAGAGGATCCTCGGAAGCAAGGTTCGCCAACAGCTAGCAAGTAAGTAGACACAATATATGAAAGTACTTTTATTTTTTTTGTTAGCTATTTTTTTCAATGTTGGCCAAATGAATGAGTGGAGTCATAGCATGTGTCTACATTTACAAGTACTGTGCACCTTTAAGGGGCACATACTTTTCCGGGGCGTTCCAGCTTAGTTCTCAGGAGTAACGGCGCATCTGTGGCCAACTTCAGGTAGGAATATCTAATCCTATCTGGGGTTGATTGCAGATGTCCTCGGGCGGCGGTAGCTACTTACCATCAGGTGGACATGCAGTCCATCGTCTGCTACTCCTATATTAAAAAAAAATGTACGTAAATTTGAAGTGCAGCCATAGTATGTGCTTACATTTATAAGTACTTGCACGAACTCCCCAGCCGCAGCAAGGAGTACGAGCCGTACGAGGCGGGTCGCGCGGCGGCCGCGGCGTACCGTCGCTCGGGCGTGTCCTGGGCGCCCGGCGCTGACCGCGTGCGGCCCCGCGCTCCCCCGCCGCGCTCGCGACCCCGGGGCGGCGCGCTGCGGGACCACCACACCTGTGTCAAGCTGTGCCTCACTAAGGTAATCTTACTAAATGTATAGTACTAATCCCAGCTGCAACGTGGAGTACTCCCTCATTAGTGAAATTGAGGGACAAGTGTCCTAATTGTCCTGCGATGCTGTCATCAACACTACCTGTGCGCTGTGTACAAACTGTGGGAATTGACTGGGTAAGGAAATCCTCGAAGACTATACTTTACACCAAGCGATGAGGTCTCGCTGCGACTGAGGACGCCCTATATTGCCTTAAGAGAAGTACGAAGCGGGTGGCGCGGCGGCCGCGGCGTACCGCGCGCTGCGGCACCATCACAGCTGTGTCGAGCTGTGTCTCACTAAGGTAATCTTGCTAAATGTTTACCACCAACCCCAACTGCAGCGTGGGGTACCACCTCTTTAGTCAAATTAAGGGACGAGTGTCCTAATTGTCCTGCGACGCTGTCATCAACAACTAGTGAACTATGTACCAAATGTGGGAATTGACTGATAAAAACACACGGTGGCGTATCGGCACTCGGATGTATCCCAGACAGATATTTTATTAAAAAAGTATATCTAAATATTTTTTTCACTCCCAGGTAAAATTCCAACACGAAGTGTACCCGCCCGGCGGTACTCAGGCCTCCCGGCAAACCCTGGCGATCACGAAGATAGAGGTGTTGGACCGCCTGGTCTGCAGCGACATCAACAAACTGCTCAGTCAGTACAAACTCAAGGACGAGCCGGAACGCAAGAACGCGCATATGGTGAGATGACATTTTGTGCAGTTTTTAATATTGGTGCGTTCACAGGGTGCGTTTATACAATGTTTATTAAAGTTTATTCGAATGTTCATATTGAGGGTAGTTTCTTAATAAAATTCTTTATGATTTACTAAATGAATAAGAATGACTTCATCTATGAAAAGGCACATTTGCACAAAGCGTAATTGTATTATTTTAATGTAATTAAAATTGTATGGTAAAAGTTATTTACTTTTAAAAAATGCCCTACAATCCCAACGAAATTATTTTAACTTCTGAGGCGTCATTGGATTAGCCTAAATTGTGGGATTAACATAGGTTATATTTTTTAGCAAAAAGGTTTATTTATATTAAAACAATTCTCTATTTAATATTGTAAAGTTTGTTTAAAATAAATAAATTTATTAAAATGCTATTTTCAGCTTATAGTAAAAGCCGTACATCTGCGTACGGACGCGGCGCTCTCAGCACAGGAGTGCTGTTTGAAGGTGTCCTTATTACCGCTGCGTTTCAACCTGGATCAGGACACGCTGGCCTTCCTCGTCGGTTTCTTCTCTAAGCTGGGAACTGATGAGGCTAATGGTGAGATCGCTACTTCAAACGTTGCTTTACGTTGAAAACCATGGTAATCGACCCAATTATCCATAAAGTAATAGGGCTTTTTTGGCAAGCGGTTCAGGTCTAAAAGAAAATACTTAAAGCCAAATTTACCTAAACGGGCCAAATGTAAATTAATTCACTGTTTCACAATATATTTTGTTTTTAGGAAATTTTAAAGAATGATATGACACTCTTGACATGTGTATTATAGCTGGTGCATATAAAATCGTGCTTGTATAATGTATACGGAATATGATTGATTATACCGTGTAATATCCCATGCGATATCCCTGCAAAGGGTTCTAAGCTCATCTCAGGTAGTCAGGCAACACATATATTTATAAAACAAGTAATTAATTTAAAAAATCAAAAACCCGACTGCACCAAAAAGGCTGTAGTAGAATTTCCAAAAGCAGTGAAATAGCAATAGAATAGCATTTCCAAAAGCATTTCATTATTTTTATCCAGAAAGCCAAATACAAAGTTTCATAGTAGGTGTCTGCTTCAAAAACAAAAGATGTTCAAACAATATTATCCTATTTTATCCTCGTAGTGTTCATTTACGCTATATAAAGAACCTATGTGTAAAATTCCAGCACGCTTAAGTTCAGCGGTTTCCCTTTGCGTTGATCTCTGGCACAGCAACTCTCTCATTTAGTTAGACAGTCATCTCGATGTGTATATACGAGTATATATGTACTAGCTGACCCGGCAAACGTCGTGTTGCCATATAAATAAAAAAAATGTTAAGGATGAACAACCCTTATCACTTAGGTGTAAAAAAAAAGATAGTGGCCGATTCTCAGACCTACTGAATATGTATATAAAATTTGGTGAAAATCGGTGAAGCCGTTTCGGAGGAGTACGGTAACTAACACGAGAATTTTATATATAAGATATATTATATAATGTATATGTAATCTCCTCTTAATTTCCTTTATTTTGACACCCTACTCGATAGGTTTGGTTAACTTTTTTTAAAACGTGTTACTATTTTGCGAAAAAATTCACCATTTACGGCCTATAAAATATATAACTTCAGTAAATCAAAGTTTCGGTCATTATTTTACCTCGTTAGAGGTAGCATTTCATTATCTTTATCCAAAAAGCCTAATACAACATGTCATAGTGTTTGCTTCAAAATTTACGATTGTTCAAATGAACTTTTAACCCTTATTTTACCCTCTACGGGGTTGATTTTTCGGAGGGGGATAAATAAGTGCGTCTTTGTTCCTATCCAGAAAGCCAAATACAATTTTTTATAGTAGTTGCTTCAAAATTAAAGGATTTCAAAAAAACTGTTTTCCCCTATTTTACCCTCTTAAGGGTAGAATTTCCAAAAGGCCTTTCTTAGTACTTTTTCAAGCTATATAGAGAACCTGTGTGCAAAATTTCAGAATTGTAAGGTCCTTGGTTTACGCTGTACGTTGATTTCTGAAAAATGAAAAAGTCATTTAGTTAGTCAGTCAGTCAGTCACCTTACTGTTTTATATATATACAAATATGTTTTTATAATCTCCTTTTAATTTCCTTTCATTTGATACCCTACTCGATAGGTTCGGTTAACTTTTTGATGTGAAACATCTATAGCCGCACGTAAAACCGATTTCTGGCGTGGCGACGCATGCCGTGGCGCCACGCTATACGATGGTATATATATATACAGTCTATATGCAGTAGTGTGTACGGTGTGGAGACGTGTCGCCATGCGCAATCGAATTCAATAAATAGTCATCGTTATCTGGAAAAAATCGTAATATTTTATTTTATCATTATGACATATTTAGTTCCTATCACAATATGTTCTTTTCTGCATATTACTTTTACAAAATAATGTCGATGTTTCACATCTGCCAGGCGTCCGTGACAGCTCACATTTTTTTTTTTAAATGTCTTACTATTTCGCGCCAAAAATCCGCCGTTTTGATTTTTTTTTACTAACACCTATCTAAGGACACTCGGGTCGTTGAGACAAATATAATGACACTTTAACTGTTGAAATTCATCCAGCCGTTTGATAGATCGGATCAAATAAAGAAAGACAAACATACAAGATACGCGCGAAAAACATAACCCTTCCTTGGCAGTCGGGTAATAATTAGAATGAATGCAACTTGTATTTGTAGATGACGATACAAAAAGCGTGAGCGGCCTATCGACGGACTCGAGTGGTTCCCGGCAGACGACTCCGACGCACCGGCCGCCAGTGATGAGCATCGCCAGCCATTTGCGAGATCCGCCGCCCACACCTACATCACTCAGTGATGCTGACGCCTTGTCGCTCAATGAAACTAGTAAGTGATGATTCAAATTCAAGGCATTTTCAACAAAATAAAAAAAATATATAAGTAGAGTCCGCGCCTAACTGCTAGTCCACTCCGAACAAAGAAACGAGTCGCGTCGCAATAGCAAATAGTAGATATTAGCGGTGAGAGACGGACGTGTCGCAAGTGCACATGTTACAAGTAGATAGTTTCCTTGAGTTCCAACCCCCCGCGGTCAAATCAAGATATAAATAAAATACTATATTACTCTTTAATTTTTTTCATTATTTTAAAATTAAATTGAAAGTTAAATGATCAAGATAATCAATAAACGAATCAACTTTAATTCTAACAATATTTTCGTCATCATTTAGTGATCCGCAACGACGAACCACTAATGGAGACGTACGAAGCGGAACGCCTCGTATCTGAGAACCTGATACAGCTGGAGGAAGACTTCCAGAAGCTCGGCATCCAAGAGAAGCCGGCCACTAAGCAAACGGTAGACACTGATCCGGTTGACGACTCACCGATATATTTCAGGTTGGTTCTATCTGGCTATTAACAAAATATCCACTGTCTACGCAAGTAGCGGGTCGAGGGGAGCGGAGCGCGGGGACTGCGGCCAACGACCGCGCACCGGGGGCATTGACCTCACCGGCGGGCGGGGGCCAGTGCGCGAACAAACCTCGGCGCAGACGCACGCTCGACCGTTCCATATTTTTTAACGTTTTTATAATACCATTACATTCGCTCTTACCAATACCGAATTTTATTGCTGCAAAACGAGAAGCCAACTTGCTCCCGAACATTGGTACTTCGAGCCGGATTCGACTTGCTCCCGAACATCCACACTTATCCGACTTATCCGAGAACGATCCCAACTAAGCTGATATAATTCGGTATAAATAATTCGGTTTCTGTTTCCGAGTGTAGGTCTTAGTGTATTAGATTTTGTGTCTATGTTACGATTCTGCTAAGTTTTGCGTGGAGCTTTACATGTAGGAGATTTTCAGATATTAATTTAACTCGGTTATGGATTAGTGATAAGGTTAAGTAAGTTATACTAAAATCGCGAATTAAATGACTAATTATTTTTTATCCCACTACGCAGGGTAATGTTTTTGAGCGTTTATGTATGTATGTCTCAGTCTTTAGCATGTCTTACAGCCTACACGGTTTGACAGATTTTAACATATGAGGTGTCGTTGGATTCGTCTTAATTGTAGGAGTGACCATAGATAATATTTTTAAGTAGTCTGATTTTTATTTTTATAATAATAGCTAGTAGAATAATACACTTCATTTCCAGACGCGTAGTATTCTCCCCCGAAGTGCCAATCCGGCTGGACTACGTGGGCAAGCGCGTCGACCTGTCCGCCGGGCCCGTGGCCGGCTTGCTCATGGGTTTGGGACAACTCAACTGCTCCGAACTAACGCTGAAGAGGCTCGATTATAAGTGAGTATATTTAGTCTTTTATATTTATTAATTTCATGTTGGTAACTAATAATATTTTTAACTAATTGGTAACTAACAATAAGTTACAAATAACCTGGTTTATTTTATCACCCAATTGCTAGTGAAGTAGATTCTCTTAATTAAAGCTAAAAGTAAAAATAGTATTAAAACTAAAAGTAGAATTTAACATCTCTTCCGATTTTTATTAAAAACTAGATTAGACTTATTTAATAAAAGTAAACATATTAATTGTGTTGGTATGAATTACAGATTAGGACTGCTAGGATTAGAGAAATTAGTGCAGTGGGCTCTGCACGAATGGCTGTCTGACATCAAAAGACATCAGCTACCTGGACTGCTCAGTGGAATCGGACCCATGCATTCCTTGCTTCAATTAAGTAAGTAAAATACGTTATAAATAATTACTCAAAATTTATACTTGATATTGAAACATCAGGTAGACATTAGGTAAAAATTGTTTTGCGATTATTGGCCGAAAAATTTCACTGTAGGTATTTCAGGTATAGGTAGGTAGGATAATTCGGAGTTAATATAGATATTTTTTAATTTTGTTTAATAATTACTATTAGAGTTGCGTTTTGGTAGAAGAGTGCATACGTTGCAACGCACCTGTGATTGGCTAAAGTAAAATCCGTGTTCGTTGTTGTTGTGATGGTTGTTTCTTCAATTCTTCAGTGTTATAAGAATCTGATTGTGTTACAGTAACGGGCATCCGCGACCTGGTATGGCTCCCTGTGGAGCAGTGGCGGCGCGACGGGCGGCTGGTGCACGGGCTGCGGCGCGGCGCCGCCTCCTTCACCGCGCGCACCGCCGTCGCCGCGCTCGACATCACCGCGCGCCTGCTGCACCTCATACAGGCAAGTGCCGCACTGCACCGCGCTGCCGTCTGCTGTGACGTCACGCCGGGCGGCAGTGTACCGCCCTAGAGATGTCACGCCGGAGTGTAGGCGTATGCGTGTATGGGCTGCAAATAAAGAATATTATTTGTTAAGCTTGACGCCATAGTCATTTGACTTAACGACATCTGAATTTCAAAATTACCGGTTTGAGAAACTCAGGGCGTTCGCTAAAACTTGCGCGTGTGCCTGGGACCCGCCTCGTATTACCCGCAATGCGTAGCGGTAAGTCTGAGAGCGGGCACGCATGCGTTAGCGACGTGCGCGCCCGCCGCTGCTTGCGTAAGCTAAAATACTACAAGCTAGATTGAACTATATTTTTAAAATGTAGAGTTTGATCTACTCGTATAATATTTTATTAATGTCTAATTAAACATTTGCTTTTTTAACAATAAATCATTATTTACCAGGCGACAGCTGAAACAGCGTTCGACATGTTGACTCCGAGCCCGGCGCTGCAGTTGCCCGAGATGTACGACCGGCGAGAACGGCGCCGCCGACGTCGCCGCGACCCCGCCAGGCACCCCAACGACATCCGCGAGGGCGTGGCCAGCGCGTTGATTACTGTGCGGGAGGTTAGTAGCATTACGTTTGTTTGATATTTTTATAGATTATTGATTGAGGTTTTTTTTGTACATGTTGAATGTTAAATTATTATTGTGTATTTTAGTAATCGACAAATATCTTAAATTTATTTTTTTACATTCTTAATAGACTCCATTTAATCATTTGTGGCCAAGAGTTCGTTATACTGATCTGTGACGCAGAGGGTTCCGGATCGATTCTATCCATATAAATACTTCAGTTAAGTGTTTCTATACTTGTTTTTGAGTTTTCAAGACATTATCGAAATATCAATATTAATAGAAGTAAACAAAGCGACATTTATTTCCGTTTTACAAATTCTTTTTAGATTTTGTGTTTGCATATTTTACCAAAAATATACTGTAAATAATATCATGAAAATTTGTTAGTTCCCACTATTTTTAGTGTACATTTTTCTTGTGTTATCATCTGCGATCAGTCTGACGACTATAAACAAATGTGTTGTGAGTCTTATAACAAATTATTGTGTAAACAATTTGAACTAAAAAGCTGTATTGTACTAATGGTAATACTATATTCGAAACAATGTCCATGTGTCAGGGCATAGCGGAGCAGGCGGCGTCGATGGCGTGGGCGTGCCGGCGCGGGCACGGCGCGGGCGTGCTGCGCGCGCTGCCCGGCGCGGCCGTGGCGCCGCTCGCGCTGGCGGCGGCGGGCGCGGCCGACGTGCTCGGTGGCGTGCGCGCCGCGCTCGCGCCCCACGCGGCGCGCGACCACGCTGACAAGTGGCGCGCTAACACACACGCTGGTATGCTCACGTGTTATTAATAGAAGTATATAAAATACTAGCCGACCCGGCAAACGTTGTTGCCATATAAATAAAAAATGTTAAGGGTGAACAACCCTTATCACTTGGTGGTATGAAGAATAGATAGCCGATTCTCAGACGTACTGAATACGCATATAAAATTTGGTGAAAATCGGTAAAGCCGTTTCGGAGGAGTACGGTAACTACTTTTTGAAGGTGGTAGAACCCTTTGTGGTTCAATAATAACAGCAGTGTTAGGCTCTGCTGTGTTCCGTTTTAAAGGGTGTGGTAAGGGAGACATACTTTTCCGAGGCGTTCCAGCTTAGTCCTCAGGGGTAGCGGCGCATCTGTGGCCGACCTCAGGTAGGAATATCTAATACCATCTGGGGTTGATTACAGATGTCCATGGGCGGCAGTAGCCACTTACCATCAGGTGGACTGCATACTCGTCTGAAACTCCTATATTATAAAAAAATATATATGAACATCTCTTATGACAGCAGGGTTATGATATATATATACGGAATATGTACACACATCGTACGTGTCAGACATGGGCCGAAACAGACAACATATCATTCTAAACAATGCGCACATTCTTATTGATATCGTAACACGACCGCGCAGATATAGGCCATGTCGATGGAGATGAGCCTCAAGGCCTGAGGTGTTTTATTTTGAAAGAAGTGATAAAGATGCGATGCTTGTATGAGGAGACTCTGACTTAGATTCTTAAAAGTAGAAAAGCATCAACTATACCCTCAGGTAGGTCTTTATCCCTATCGGATGTTCATTACGGATGGCTATAAAACCATATTTGAAACATCAATCACACATTCATCATGCTACAAAAGTTCATCACAGTATTCTACATACTTAAATTTACTATACTGTATATTTATTTCAGATTCAACAGAATAGCTCCCTCTACCCGATCTCTGGACAACAACGTACATACTCAGCGGTGTTGGTTCATTTAGGTTATAATTCATTGCTCAGTTCAACTGA
This sequence comes from Epargyreus clarus clarus, assembly GCA_014595695.2. Lineage (NCBI taxonomy): Eukaryota > Metazoa > Arthropoda > Insecta > Lepidoptera > Hesperiidae > Epargyreus > Epargyreus clarus. The sequence continues at coordinate 2,484,867 of JACTTY020000051.1, forward strand.
ACGAAATTATTATTAATTTTTGTAACACCAATAATGTATGTAATTAGGAGTTACATTTTACATAGCCTTTAAATTATTTGTATTTATTTTACAATATACTGTAATGTAAATGAGTCAGCCAAAACAATACAGATCAGGTAAGTTTTATTTAAGAAAAATACAAAAATGGCAATATTATGAGTACAATTCTGTATTCATGAGAAAATTATGTGATATATTTTTTATAAAAAGGTACAAATCTTCCATCGTGCGTCTATTAATTACTCTTTTGAGCACATTATAAAGATTTTGAGGGCGCAGCATTGCCCCACCAATTTGATAATGCTTGCTGCAATAAGAGAATTATCACGATTTTAAAATATTCTTCTAAAAATATGAATGGTGCTTGTTTTAAAATATTGGTATTGCATTTTAGAGCATTTAGCGGCTTTATAAATAAGTTCGAAAGAAAAAAAATGTAAATATTTTTACTACTTAATTTTTTAAAAATTGGAATGATAATTGGGTGCCATGACAAGAATGTGGTTTGTTTTTTCATTAGATGTTTATTACGAATACCAAGTGTGATCAGTCTATTCATCTTTATATAAAATATTGTTGATTTTTGACTCACGGAGAGTATCAGATTTATGGGTTGGATTGAGTATACTATTAAATGATTATTGTAGTAATCATAGAATACCAACCTCAGACAGCAATATATTTTATATATATTTAAAGCGATGTATAACTTCCATTTTAAAGCACCCTAGGAATATGATATTCTCTGTTTAAATAGTAATTTTGAAGAATTTAGTTACACATGTATATGTTTATTCTTTAATGTTCCAGTATCAGTAATTCCTATGGTAGAGAACAATTATTATTAAATAAAGGCTTTCAATTTTAGTAGGTTATCAAATTGAATTTGTAATCAAAGCAGACATTCTTTTTATAGTACTAAGTAAATAAAAGCTACCAATCTTACTTCAAAGTTTTATTTCGGTTAATACTAAATCTATACAAACTGTTTAACTTAAGCTTCCTTCTCAACTGTCTCCTCGGGATACTTATCATTGAGGAAACTCTTTACTTCTCCATACTCTGTTTTTAGATTGAGTCTGATGCTTTCATGATTTCTATATTTTTCATACTTCTTAAGGAATATGGTGTAATGGGGCATCTTTTCGTAGAATCTAGGCCACTTCTTTTTCTTCAAAATGACCCTGTCATTCATGACATACTGAACAAAATCTAAGGTTTCATCTTTTGGGATCTCACCCTTAGCTCTCACTTCAGATGGACTTGCAACAACCTTAGGATAGAATTCGTTTTCAGTTCTGTATTCAACAAGATGAAGTTTCTTTTCTTCTGCTAGTTGTTGGTGAGTTCTCTGCGAATTTTATGGTAAAATAAGTTTAGTAAATAAAAAGTTGATAACTCAATATTCTACCTATGTATATTAAATATGCTACTTAAAATAAAATGAAATATCCTCGAAAACAAGAGTATAATCAATAAAGTAAAGATTCCATCAATAAAAGTACTTTAACACCTCATATATTCGTGAATCCAGATTTTAACATGTTGTATTTGTTGCATGTATGCAACCTTGTAAAGTTATAATGCAACACATACCTGCTGTAAGAGTCCAATGAAGAATGCTTTGACAATATGCTGCACATTATTAGAACCTTCCAATTTGGCATAAAGATCTTTGATGCCAATAGCTTGGCAAATTTCCTTTATAGCTCTGTGGACCTGAAGCCCATGTCCTTGATTTTTCGGTTGCACATATATTTTCGTTTTTCCAAAGGCAGTAAAGAAGTCGTGGAAAACTGAAATAAATGTATTTTTTGTCTAGTTTTATAAGTGTCAAAATGTGTAAATATTAATTGACGTGTAACCATTGCAGCTAATAGCAAAAATCAATCCTTAACTTATGAAAAAGCTGCCAGAATTATGTTTATTGCAACCTCTCAAGACAAAAAGTAAAAGGTAATATGAGTTAAATCCACAGAATTTCAGTCAATCCCTGGCTTTTGGTGGAATCTGACCAATAACACCTTACTCATTGATTCCATTCATTGTTTTATTAACTTCTGGCATAATTCATATTTTTAGAGCCATTTACGATGCTGGCAGTATCAACATATTTCTCCTGTGTATAGCCTATTATTTCTAACCAGAGTCTCTATGTACAAAAATAACTAGCTTAATCTCTTTTACACAGTATAACCAACTTACTTGTGTGTCCATTATAAATCTCAAAATGCATCAACTTCTTGCCGGCTCTGTTCTTAGCTTTCCTGAGGGCTGCGCTAGCCTCCTTTGCTGTTCCTAAACCAAATCCAGCCAAACCTTGCCCATTACCAGTCACAACCTGGTAAAAATAAATTGCACAAAGTAAGAAAATTTGCAAAAAAATAAAAGAACTGTTATAGAATGAGAGCTTCTAAACTTGGGATTGTAGCCTCTTGAAATGTGTACAGTGCGAGTTGCTTTACCTAAAATGTGTAAATAAAAGGTGTTTTACCATAGCCTGATAATTCCTAGTGCGCCCAAGAGTTCCTTTCATTAAAAGTAAAGATCGTAGTTGAAGAACTTTTGTATCAAACCCAGTAAACTCTTCTGCAAAAACAAAAATATAATAAGAAATTACTGTAAGGTAATATCCAAATAAGTATTTGACACTCATTTTTTAATCTTTACAGAAATCTATCAAACTATATAAGCCATGGAATATAATATATATGCCAATAATAAAAGCAATAGATTATAGATTTCAAAACCCATAACCTAATAAAAAATGAAACTATAAAAAAAACGAATATTACCTTCTCCAGCTGCATCTGGGGGTCCAATACTGCGTCCGGGCATTTTGCCACCTGACCATCCTCTCTCAATAGGATTTAATCTAAGACGTCTGAATCTTGTCATAGAATCTCTTAACTTTATGAGTTTCTCCATTCTGAAAGTACATTTAAGAAGCTAAAAAAATCATTTTTTTAACTGAGTTTAACCCTTAGGATGAAACCTAACAGTTCTTAAGTACTAAGTACTTTCTTAAGTACTTAAGTAAAAAGACTAACAGAACACATGCATATAATACACATTTACTTATAACTACACACTTTGATTTTATTAAGCATTCAATAAATTTTTTCAACTTTCAAAACAGGTTTCCATGGACTCACAATGACAAGTACACCAACACCCAGACTAAGAACAAATACATAATTTAGACCTTGTCCAGCAAACTCTTGAACCCTCTGCATACTTGTAATGCACAAGTTTCATATATCATAATATATTCTTCCTATTTAGATGTGAGAACTAAGCTTGTCGTTGATGACAAAGTTAATAAATAAATCTAATGAACATATTCATGTAATGTTACCTTTCCGGGTCATCTGGCAAGCGTTGCTGCTTCAACAGCTCTCTTCCCTTGATAACGGGAGCAGACAAGCCTGGCCACAGCATGTTGATGCGACCCACACCGATCATTTGCCCCCGATTCAAATCACGGATCCGAATCCGTCCAGCTCCCTTACCACGTCCCTTCTTCGCACCGGCATTACTCACTGATGTAACTGATTTCCATAGCTTTTCCGCGGGCACTTACGAAATAATGAAAAGTTATTATTAAGTATATAGTAGCAGAAATCATTGGCAGTAAATAAAATATACGATTAAATATATAGATATAGTTTATTCAAATTAAGTTTACTTACGTTTATTAAAGAAATTCACACAAGCAACTGTAGAAGTGTTGAAGTTTTTTAGGTTATACGTAACATTGTTTTGATACAGCGGTGTCTGGTTGAGAATAGTTATAAGAGGTTTGTTTACCAGATGTTTTAGTGTTAATAATTTTGTCGTCATTTTATACACGTAAGTAGAGAATTTGCTTATATTGAATTTAAATTCTCATTATTATCAAGTGAAGTTACAGCTGAAAGTTTTGCATCCTATTATTTTGACATTTGGCAACAGACACAGATAACTTATATTGTAGACTATTCAACTGAATAAATATATACTCTGAGATTTTATTTAAACATCATAACAATTTACATTAAAAGTACCGATTTTAAATTATTAACGAAACAAAAAATATTTGTTATTATTTTAATAGATATTTATAGTAGAAAACTAAATTATAGCATTATTGATTGCTGAACGTAACCATCGTCGCCATTTACAACAATTTTTGACAACTTTCTTTACGTGGCTGACAGTCTGACAGATCGAATCATCACATATCTCCATAACATCAAATAAATATTTTTTAGTTTGCTTAAAATCCTGGATTTACAAAGTTTTATGTAATAGGCACACAGAAACTGTAACCATGGGACTTTGTAAATGCCCTAAGAGAAGGGTTACCAACCAGTTTTGTTTCGAACATAGAGTAAATGTTTGTGAATATTGTATGGTGACCAATCATCCTAAGGTTTGTGATTTGTGTTTCGGTCAATCTGGTATTGTAATACTTAATATTACACTTTATTATCATTTATGTCTTTTTTCAGTGCATCATTCAGTCATATCTTCAATGGTTGCAAGATAGCGACTACAATCCCATTTGCGAAATTTGCACGAAAAGTTTGACAGAGGGTGAATGTATCCGGCTTACATGCTACCGTAAGTATTCACATATTAATAGGTTCATCGCCTATAGAAATAATTATAGATAACATTAATGTGCCTTTTATGTAGTAATATATGGATAGCAGAATATTGTACTTATTTATAGAAGAAACAGTAAATAATTTCTATACATATGGATAGAACTTGAGTATATTTTCAAGATTTTACATTTTACTTTGACTATAACTATTTATTGTATATATTTTCAGATGTATTCCACTGGGAGTGTGCTGAATCACGGTACCGAGCCTTGCCTCGAACAACAGCACCTGCTGGTTACCAATGCCCTTCATGTGCCACTCCGGTGTTCCCACCTCCTAACCTGGTGTCCCCTGTCGCAGATGTGCTTAGAGAGAAGCTGGCTGGTGTCAACTGGGCCCGAGCTGGTCTTGGATTACCTTTGGTTAGTCCCATAGAAGCTTGATAAAAGTAGAAAATATGAAATAAAATTCTGGTGTTTGAAATCTGTTTAAGTGTATATTGTCAATATCCTACAATCCTAATAAAATAAATTTAAAACTTTTTTTAAGGTTTGTCTATGGAGTTAACTTTATTTATTATAAAACAGTTTCTTGCCTGCAATCTGGCTATATAGCATATATTTAATTAGTAAAATATGTGTAGTATTTAGCTCATAACCTTTATATTATTTGTTTCAGTTGTCTGAAGATCAAGACCTAAAAGGTGCAGCCAGTAGACGAAGCCAGTCACCTATGGAGCAATCCCCATTCTTCCAAAGCACTGTTGACAGCCATCGAGGCACACCAGTCGGTGCAAGTGATGATGAAGCAACAAACAGATCAGCTGCTAGCACACCACATTCCATTGTACAGATTCCTGATGAGCCAGTAAACATTTATGATCATACTGTTAAGCGAGACAATTTACAAGGTAAATGACTGAAATTGTGTGTCATTTTTTGTATTGAAAGGATGCAAATAGCTGTATAGTCTGTATGAATTCAACTGCTCACTGTTGCTACATAAATCTTACATAACTACTAATAAGATTTAGTCCTGACTGAAGCCAATTATGATTTTTTTGTTAGACTAAAATAGCATGCTAATCCTAATATAAAATCCAATATCTTTTATTAGGATTACCTATAGATATCCTTTTCGTGAATGTACAATTTTGAAAATAATAACATTGTTAATAAAGAATCTTTATTTTTATACATTTCTAGGTGGTCAAGCTTCAAGGAAAGGTTTTAAGCCCACTGAACATTCCAGGATTCAATCACCTTATGATCATGATGAGAACAAATACAAGCAGAAGTCAACATTTGCTTGGATCAGCCGTTGGTGGAAGTGAGTATAATACTCCCTATATCTTTGTAGTCCTGCTATAATATATTCTGTTACATAACATTTAATTATGATATAGACAGTATGTAAACAATCTATATTATTTTACTTAACTCAATGATATTATTCTAAATAAAATAGGTCGAATTTCTTTCTTCAAACAATATTTTTAATTGCTTATGAAATAATAAATTATTTGTCTTTTACCAGAAATTCTCTGCCATCATCAAGAGTAAGGCGAGGGGGCATTTATCACCGCTATTGCATCATGTTACTGGTGGTACTGTTAATTATTATTCTATTACTAATATTAAGTTATAGAGATGTTGATCAAGATAATCCTTTTGGAGCAATCCAGGATGACGATAGGAGGATACTTCAGAAAAACTAAATTATTTATCTTGTACACTAATTAATGTATTTATGAAATCAAGCAATGTTTAATTAAAGTGATATGAATACTTTAGGTATGTATTTAATTGTTCAATAATAACTTTTAAACCTCTGAAATGCTGTACAATTTTAAGATAATAAAGGTATTAAATAGATACATTCCGTGTATATCATTGGAAAGGTACTGAAAACAAGCACTGATAACATGTTACAAGTTTTGGGTAAATACAATAAAGTTAGTAAATAGAATACATTTACAAGATTTGAACACAAGTATTGACATCCTTATCTAAGAACATAGCAGAAAATATGTCATTATAAAAATCGGGATAATATTCACAAGCACGTCGACAATCAGGCATCCAATTGATTTCCAAAAGTTTAGGTTGGATTACACTTTCTATTTTTTGGCCCTGCCAGCTAAGCATTATGTCTGCAGCATATAAAGCTCTGGATTGTGGGCTTTTTCCAATACCACGAGGAGGATCTTTCGATGTTGCAGCTGAGAATAGCTCAGATAACATGGAAAATATAGATTTTTCAACATCTACCCAATCATGATTGGGATATTGCTTACTCCAGGCTTCTTTGAAGTCCGCACATAATAATCTAAATAATGGTGCACCATCATTATAATTCATAACAGTAAAATGCTTTTCATAGTCCTCAAAATCATTTAAAGCAAAAGGTTTATTTGAAAATCTTAGAAAGAAATTGCTATACACATAAACTTCAGTGGGATTCACCGACTTCAAAAGGATTACATAACGTATATCAAATTTAACAAGACCAATATCTGGTCTATCAAATAGCACCGGGTTAGAAATGTACTTTTGAGCAATTTTTGGCCCAGTCAAAGGCAACCTACACAAAAAGAACACATTATCGGTTATGTAAGTATCTAAACCCCTGGCTAGATTATAAGGCTTACAGATCCAGTGGTTATCCAAACCAGCTTGTTCTCTACGCATGTAGTTTGTGACTAGGTGGTACAACTCAGTCTTCATATTAAATGTGGTTGGGAACCAAACTGGTTGGTCCTCATGTTCATCTTCAGGCGGACTACGTTCATTTGAGCACCGTCTTGCTACCAGAGCCAATAAATCCTTAATTGTGACAACATATTCAAATGGAAATTGATTAACAAATTTATGCGGTGAATTTTCACTTAGTTCTTTGTAATCTTTGAAGTGATTAATATACCATAAGATATCCGCATCAGTCTCATTATCAACTATTTCAAATTCAGGGTGTGTCAGATACTGATTTACATATTCATATTCAGAATAAACCTTTAGTTTCCCTGAAATTGACTTTTCTTTTGTAAAATCTGCTGCTGGAACCGATTCAACAATATGCCCTTCCAAAAAGTATTTTGAGGATGGTTCTTTAATTTCGACTTCATATTCACAATAACCTTCCCAAGGTAGTAGCATTGCCTCCCTTTGAAGGCCTGTATAATCTCCTTCTACAAAGTTCCTAGTAATAGGACAGCCCTCAGCGACGTCTTTTACTGGGAATAGTAGAGTATAAGTGAGTTGTTCTGGTATATGAATAAAAGGCACAGCACGGAAATTGTAATTATCGGAATGAATGATTCCAGAACCCAGTTCGTCCATGACATACCACATGGGTATTCTTTCCTCGACCGAGAATTCACTGCCTCCTATTGTGTAAGTGTGGGCATACTTCCACATACTTTTACAAACCTCCTCTATTTGCTCCTCTACACTATTAGCAGTGATTTGCATTAAATTGCACATTCTTCCTAGAAGACCTGGCACATTTCTTAGATTACTTCTGATACTGTTGGCTTTAAAGGTCCACGCGTGGTCTATGAGGTAAACGTGACTGGGATCCGATGGCTGGATGTCTCTCGTAGCGAAAACGCTCCAGAGAGGATCGTAAGGTGTTTGATCGCCATCTTCATACTCGATTGCAGCTAGTTGAAAAGATAAACCGGCGTCGAATATTTGGTCGGTCAGCTTTTTACATATCGTCGGCCAAAAATGTTCAGGCACCCCAGAGAGAACGAGTTGGGGCTTATGCTCTGCTAAGAATGTGTTATATTTCAATAAGCCATCCATCGTAGAATGGTGATGGAAGATTGCAGAAAATCGATAGGTCTACGAACCTTCTTTTGATGCCCCTCCCTGTAGTCTGCCTCGAGTGAATAGGAAATTCTAAATGGACTGAATGAAGACAGAATATTTCTGAAATCCTAATCGTTTTTTAGTCACCGGCTGATTCTGACATCTGACAGTTTCCAATTTCTATGACGTAACTGATTTATACATTTTTAAAGTGGCTATGGCATGGATAAATAGCATACACAGTCGTAGTTTACAAAATATCAAATCTTGTTTACAGAAAATTAACGTGGAAAATAAAATTTCTTTATAAATGTCCAAATTTCATATTATGTAACTAAAACTTTTTTAGATAACACTATTGTTAGTTTTTCTTGTTCCGTGGTGTATGCACACTAAGCAAGTCGTTAAATTGGTCAAGCAAATGCCAGAATACATGTAGCTTTGCCAATATTGACGATACGGCACTCCAGTGATTGAATTATATTTGTCGACACTTGACCGCATTGACGCGTACATAATTTTATTATAATAACGTTAAGATTAGGAACAAATATAATACTGCCCGCTCGAAATGTTGTAATCGCCGCACTATATATGCTTTTACTATTTCAGTGTATAAATTCAACGAATTCGAAAGTTCCTATTATAATATTTCAACGAAACAAGAAAAATAAAAGCCGAGAGCAATATTTTGAGTCAATTTATTTATCAGCATTGATTACATGCTAACAACCTTATCAGGGAACATTGATGTTTCTTACTGTCTAATTATAAGTTAAGTATTTGATAATAATATAAGAAATCACATACATATAGATATTCTAAAATAAAAATTAACTATACAAAGTCAAAAAGCCAAACTAAGGCCACCACATTGGTTCTTGTCTGAGAGATCGAGGTGCCTGCACATAAGAAAAATATCTTTTAACACATCTTTTACAGAAATAATATATTTAATTTCATAATAATATGTTCTTTGTAAACATTACAGGTATTGTATGCATATAAAGATGTAACCACAGCATATGAAAAATGGCACATCACATAAAATGCAAGCATTTAATACTAAAAAGACTATACCTTATTATTATATAGTATTATATAAGTAACAAGTGAGGGATGCAATGTTAATATGATTTAAAAGAGACGTAACACATTTAACAATGAATACATTATATTTCAATGTGATGTGATATTATATTATACAACATTTAGATCTTTATAATATAGTTCATTTTTTAAGAACATCGCAACATAAGCCGCTGAATCTAACGATATAATTATGTACGTCATTACAGAAATACAAGATAAATAAATCCATTACATTGACCCCTACAATTGTCTCCAAATAAAATTATCCATAGTGTGCGTGGGTCCGCATTAAAGATACTTGAGTCACGAGACTTAACAACCGTAACAAAATCTAGAATAGAAGAAGCAGTCGTTGGATAGTCGTCACTTAATGCAAACAACTTTAATCAAAATTAGAACACATTTCAAAATTATCAATGACCCTATAACTAGTTCAGTTCGAATCAGAGTCCATGTGATTTCTGTAGTTGCGTCGTGCTTTTTTCACGCGTTGCCGGAACTTGAGCGCTTGGTATTCGGGATCGTCGGAGACGTCATCGGCTGGTTGTGTATTCCTGGTGCTACTGCCCGCCGCAGTTCCTACGCCGCTGTCGGGTGTTCCCACGATGCTGGGGGCGGGCCAGGCGCTGCTCTCCGTGCTACAACTGCTTTCTAGTTCACTCTCATTGGTTTCATTCATGAGCCTGGCTACGGTTCTGTTGTAGCTCGTGTTTGGCGACACTTGGTTCATCGCTGAGGTGCTTGCGCGTTCTGATATTTTTTCTTTCGATGGAGGGGACTCGCTGGAGTCTGAGCGATGGAAACTAAGCCGGCCGTTCCTCCGCACTCGTCGCAAGTTGTACCGTATTCGGTTTTCTGGCGGTGGCGAAGAGTTGTTACTCCCCGACTCTGGAGGTTCCACTCGAAGGGAATCACCCAGCGAATCCCGTGAACCATTAATCGGCGTGGGGATAATACTAATTAGATTGTTAGGAATGTTCTGATTGCCGTTTTGGTTTCGTGGTGATATCGGCCGACTGCTGACTGACTGGTCGTCATCTGAATCCACCTCAGCGATGCGGAAAAGACCTGAAGAACTTTGACCCCTATAGCCTATAACCAAATGTTTATATGAAAGGTTTTTTTATTTTTCAATTAAATTTTGTACATTTGGTGATCAGATTACGTAGTATATAGTGTAAATGAAACAAAACCCACCTGAGCTAGTACTTGGTAACGCTAAATTATTGTCGAAGTCTTCCAAATTGTTATAGTTATTATTGTCGCTACTGTCCCGTGCCATAGAATTTCCTGCAAGAAACAATGTTGATAAGTCACAAAGAAAATAAATTGTCATAATTATGCTTTAAATAGGCTTTTTTCCTAATGTAATATCTAGAAATGAAAATCAGTACTTCGACTTTTATAAAACGCAATAGTGATAATAAGATTTACTAGCTAACTTGACGAATTATCGTCTTAGATGCTTACCGTTATTTCCTAAACTTATAACTTCTATTCGAAAGCTGTTGTTTTTCCTTTTAGCCGTTCTTGTCATGTTTATACGCCTGCGTAGTGGCCGTGCTGTCTGTAAAAACAAGAAATGAGTAAAAGAATATGGGATTTGTAGAACCTAAGGTAATTTTCGTAATTTGATCGGTGAGAAAAGATAAGTAAGCCAAAACAAAAATTTTCGACTGTGTCTTCTGTACCAACAATTCATTTTAGATCGTCCTTAAAGAGAAGTTAAGTTAAGTCCTTAAGTGACGTTTTTGAGTGTGGTTACAAATATCTGTGACCTTTAGATGGACACCATATTTGTTATTACTTCTATTACGTTTGTTACTCATCCGTTTGTTAGTTAATTTTTACAATATTTTTTTATAATATACCACCAATGTTTGCACCAAGATATAGACAGAAATTAACTTACCCTGCCAGTATTCCTGTACAAACAATGCGCAGGTTCATCCGAGTCAGTTCTCTCGCTAGAGGGCGCTGAGCGCCTCGAGCGGGTATTGGGTAACGTCAGCGGAGCCCTGAGCGCGGGACGACGTTGGCCGCGCGAGCGACGCGGGGCGGAGCGCTTGCCCTTGTTACTGGACGTCGAAGCGTTCTTACCAGAAGACTTGCTTGTGGAAGTGCGGGATTGTTTACTTCGCCTGTAATGAGTGATAAGATTAAAATTATTTTATTATTTTAGTTCAAATAACTTTATTTCAGTATTTTGTCTTTTAAAAACAGCTGTTCCTTCAGGTAACCTCTCAAAAAAGTTTACGGTTTTAAAATCTAAGGAAAGAGTTTTAGCCCAATCATAACCCTACTTATTCGTGAATCATGATGATGATGAATATTACTGGCAAATATTTTTTATGGTTAACAAATTGCTAAACCAGGTGCATGATAATAATTAACGAGTTGGTTTTTAAGCTGAAATTTACCTCAGAGAGCCTCTTTTCTGCGACCGCACATTCTTGGGATAGCGTGATGCAACCAAACGCGCGACTCTATTAGGGCATCTTTGACTTCGAGTTGCATTTGAATTGGCTAAAATAAAATAAGAATATTTATGACAGAATAAAAAGGCAGCAAACATTATGAGTATTGCAAACTTTTTGTTTTTGTAATTAAACTGATTTCCTACAAAAGAATAACTAATAATAATTTGCATTACATAAATAAGAATACCGATTAATTTATGTGTTGCCCGCACACTTTAAGGAAATACAATCTTACTAGACCAGGGGTTCCCAACCTATGGCCCGCAGAAGCCAAATTATGGTCTACAAACAATTGTAAAGGAGATGTTTCATTTTCGGCCATCTAATGTACCTACAGTAGGGATGTGAAAATATAATCGATTATTTAAAAAATCGCTCTGTCACAGTATAAGTATCTATAAGATCCTTATATTGTGCCTCTGTACTAGACCCACTGATTGAAGTTATGCGTTATCTATCAATCAATTAATATTTAATTAATTGACATGAATAATTTAATGATGACATAGCAAAACCCACCTCGCTTCGGCGGCAGTGGCAAGAAGTCCACAGCGATCTGATCGCTGTCGCTATCGCTTGAGTCGCGGCGCACCGAGGCGGAGCTGGAGCCGTCCGCGGAGTCCGACTCCTCCGCGAGGCACTCCAGCTCGCGCTGCACCAGCGAGTCGAAGAACGCCATCATGCGCGGGTCCTCGCTCGTGGACTGCTCCGCATAGTTGTGCGATATATACTAGAATGTATTTTTTATTATGGAAATAATGAGCATGCAGCTAAACAAACTAATCCGTAAACATGGGTATGGGTATGTATATTGAAATAGATACATACATAAATATTTAAATACACGATCACTCTATTTTTTATGAAGCGAACTCGTGTCTCAGCGGCCACTATTTGTTTGGAAAAGAACTCTAGTCTCCATCCTCGGTCATGTAATCATCAAGTGACGTCTTACACCTATTGGATTACCTATTACAGTCTGGATGTGTGTAAATATTCACACTACATTAGATAGAAAATCCTACTGAGACTGTAATGCAGAACGAGTTTAATTAATTTTTACATATTTATACAAGACACCAACCTGTCCACTAAGATGTACAAGCGAGACATAGTCCTCGTGGCTGTACACCTCGCGAGGGTTGTCGGAACCTTGAGCCTCCTCCAGCAGCGTGCCCCTCATTTGTGGGTACTCCACTGCAGACCATACCTATAATTAACAAAAACGATTCTTAATTTATATGAAATAAATAAGAGTATGGCAGTAATCAAAAATGTTGACAAGCCATATATTGCGTCGGGATGCAGCAGCCAGGATACAGAAAGACCGAATTACTTATGTATATGTATTTAATCAAAACAGAATGTTACATGTTTTGGATTAAATCTAACCTAAATTACAACTAACTGTCCTAAGTGACTTGCTGGGGCAATGTTAGCGCCCAGAGTCATTCCCACGTTCGGGACTATGAGGTGGCAACGTAGGTGCGTAGTCAGCGTTCCCACGGCACGGCGGCGGTGAGGAATCGGATTTCTTCCTGATAAATTTAGTTAAGGTGAATGCCTATTGTTGGTTAAGGCCAATATATAACAAGCTTAGTAATGACAGCTTGTCAAAATATTTATTTATCTATGAGCACATTTAATGAAATGCAAGTAGTATAAACTATTAAATTTTTTTGTGGTGTTTGTTAATAGTTTGAAAGTTTTAGGGATCCTTTTAAATTTTTGGTCTAGATTAGAGTGTCGTAGATGCAACTAACATTTATTCATTTATTTATTACCTTGATAATTTTCTCAACGCCAGACGATGCGAACGCGCAGTAGTGTGGATTGTACCGCACTTGGTTCACGATCGACCTGTGTCCGTACAACACTATTTGCGGCGGCTCCACGACCATATCTAAAAATAAATATTCGTTTTTTTAATTATTTCTTACAACTTCTATAGTTTGTAAATGTCAAAGATGTCGGTAGTCTGACTGGTAGGAAATGGTCATTAAATCCTTATAAATGTCTTTCATATAGATCCAACACTGATCCTTAGCGAATTTTAGGTAAGATAAAAGGATTATCTACTATTGTGGTCGCAACCATCGCGGAATATATGTTGCAGATAAAGATATATCACACTTACAAAAACCCCCTGCAATATCAGGTATCTTCCACATATAGACATAAAAATCATCCGACCCGGAGAGCACGTATCCATCTCCCTTGCCCGCAAAGCAGCATCGTACAATACTTATAGTAGTCCTGATGGTAGAACTCTGTGTCGGGGTCCGGCGCGTCCACCGCGGTATAAAGTTAACAATATGTTACAGATTAAGGAATATGAAACTTACCAAAACCCCCTCCAATATCGGGTATCTTCCACATATACACGTTGAAATCATCCGATCCAGAGAGCACATACTTATCGCCCTTTCCCGCGAAGCAGCAGCTCTTCATAGTGCAGGAGTTATAGCAGTCCTGATGGTAGAACTCCGCGAAGGAGTCCGGCGCGTCCACCGCGGGATATATGTTGCAGATAAAGATATATCACACTTACCAAAACCACCTCCAATATCGGGTATCTTCCACATGTAGACATTGAAATCGTCCGACCCAGAGAGCACGTATTCATCGCCTTTGCCCGCAAAGCAGCAACTCTTCATAGTGCAGGAGTTATAGTAGTCCTGGTGGTAGAACTCCGCGACGGGCTCCGGGGCTCCCACTGCGAAGAGCACGGGCGCGAGGCGGCGGCGCAGCGCCAGCACGTGCGTGCCGGCCGCGTTGAACCGCGCGCTCATGCTGTTCTGACACGTGCCGTTGCTGCCCACGTAGCGAATTGCGGGACTGTTGACAAAAGTTTCATATATCCAGTGGCGGAGTAACGTCGTCGGAGCCCCGGGGCGGAATATAATAATATGTGTCATAGACTTATTCGCCGAAAAACACGTATTATACCAGTGACCTTTTTTTTATACACATTTCACAGATTGTTTGGTTCTGACGACCTTTCCTTAGCTGCTGTTTGGGGGCCCTTTACAATCGAAGATGATAAGCCCCCCCCCCCCCCCTTATCATCTTCTAACAGTAGCCTTAACCTACACCAGCAAAGCGTTACGAAGAAATCTACCTACTTCATGGTCTCATGGTGCCATGGAAACCTCGAAGTTCTAAGTTTGCACTTTTCATCAAAGCATGTATTTTGAGCATCTGGGCTTGGTCTGAGTACTTACATTGTTCTAGTAATTTCATAATTGTAACTATAATTTCGCCTTTTCTGTATCTTCATAGCATTAGTTGGACACAAGTGGTCATTGATCCCCATATTCATAGTTATAATAAGGAATATGCTGATTTAATTTGTCTATTACATCCCAATTTACAGAAGATGCCAAAGATAAAAACAAATCAGTACATATCCGCTTGCAACTCTTCATTGACATTCCAAGCAAACAATGCAAATAAACTCCTACGTGTAGAACATCACACTAGCAATATCTCCCGAAGTATGAACTTAAGAGCGCCAGAACTCACTTTTTAGGCAGCCGAAGGTCCCAGAGGGCGACACCATCCCTCGCGTTCGCCGACACCAGAAAGCCGGAATGCTGCGGATTGTACATCACGCCGTGAAACGCCTTCCTGCTGCGACTCACCACCATCGACTCTGCGGGATACGCGCTATTTACATGCAGTTTATTATTGTACATATTATATTTTTTCTATTTTCGTAGGCTACAACTTAAGGCAATATTACAAACCATAAGTAGGTCTGGCGATGAGGGATGTAGTCCACCCGTCATCATAAAAAAGCCAGGGAATTAAACTTTAAACCTAATACTATCCAAATGATGATACATGATCAAATCATGTTTATGTTAAAAATGTTTACATGTTAAACATGTTAAAAAATGTTTTATTAAAAGTAATCAAGAAGTCTTTTCGAGAATCAATAACTGTCTCACTTTTTTTTTAAGATATTTCATTTAAGAAGAAGCAGCGAAAGAAATAACAACACGCAAATTTTCCATAACAGTATCTTTTACAATTAACTTATGCTACGCTTTCCAGTAATCACTTATTTCGCTTTTTAAAATAGCGTTTTATATCTACATGTTTTTTACGAAAGATTTTTAAACGAATGAACATTAAACTCACCATTTACAGATTGTCTGGTATCAAAGATCAGCAGGCGGCCGTCGTTGCCGGCGGTGGCGACCACGCGCTCGTTGAACGGGTCTATGCTGAGACTGCACACCGCACGTTGGTGTTGCAACACCTCTACAGGACATTTTGACTCTATGTCGTGGACAATCACCTTTATGAAAAGAAAAATCAACCATTTGAAATTGTAGGTAAGAGTAGCTAGGTTTAAAATCGACTTTGTTAAACTAGTGCTCTAAAAAGAAAGAAAAAATATAGCAGTGGATAGCTGTGGTTGTGGACTATATGTTATTTAAAAGGCACTACCTATATTTAATTTCATGTGACATCACAGTGTATAAACAGCAGACGATGAAGACTCTTCCAATAAAACCTCAATTGTCATTTTGTTATATTGATTGATGATGAAAATGTCCTACTACTAATAAGGTCAGTGTACGAGCCAAAGACTATGATTTTATAAAAGTTTCCAACAAAACTTAGACCCTTTGTAACTAAATAATACTTTTATGATTACAGTAAAAATTCAATAGCATGTTATTCACCATATCATCATTGCCTCCAGAGTAAATCTGGCGAATATCATTAGTGATTCCTAAGCAGAATATATTTGACTGATGCAAAGCTTTCATAGGTTCAGGCGTGCCATGGTTCATGAGCGTCTGCCCAAACTGCCACACCATCACCCTCCTGTCATCCCCGCCTGAAAAAATAAATAAATAATTAAAATTTTTAACGCTTTCTACACTCACAGCCCCACACTAGGGATTCCCTGTGTCGTGGGTGCCATGGACACACACATAGACAAATACACAAATACCGGGTCTGGGTGTTGGGGTGTTGGGTCTGTGAAACAGAAATCTAAATTCATCATTTAGATATCTGTCTGGCCGGGGATCGAATCCGGGACCCTTTGCACGTCAGATCGATATAGTGGCCGCTCCGCCACGCGGGTCATCAAATATAATAGCAAGAAAGTTATATTTTAATTATCTAATGCCTCATAATCAGTTTCTTGTTTCTATAGAATGATTGTTATCACCAATAGAGAATAAGTTCATACAATAATATAATAGTATAGTATAGCAGAGGTAGTAGTTAATAGTATAATTTTCCTTAATGAAAGATAAGCTCTTATTGACCTAAAATAATAACAAACAAATGATCAAATACGCCATTTATAAAAGTTTTTTTTAAAGTAGTTTTTAAGTTCCTATGCAAATAGAAGGGTGTTATAATTTCAATGTGTGTGTATGTGTGTTTGTGTATGTATCTTTCTATTATATTTTATATTGGGTGGACAGATTTGAATGCTTTAGTTTTATTTTTAAAGTTAATGATATATAAAAAAACTGCTATAGAAAGAATGCACAAGGTATATTTATATAATGTATAAAAATGTATATATTAACAAATTGAAAATACTTAACAGGTAAATAGTGCAGTTTTATATCTCCACTGGATGAAATTAATATATGTATCGTGCATATTTACCAAAATGTCTTAGACATATGTGCATCTGTATCTGTATATCTGTGTATTTTATATTATTTTACTTTTGTATGGAGGAGCATGCTGGGGTTGAGGCTGAAGGACAAAGAAAAGAGTGTAGAAATTGGGCAATGAACAGAAGTGATAGACATTCTCCTAGTAGTTTATAGTAGTACACTTAATATGATATTAAATCATATGAAGAGTATGAATTATTGGCGTCAGGACAACAAAGATTCAGGACAAGAGATTGCAAAAAGAAGAGATGTGAGGACATCCTAAAATAAACATTAGGTCTCCTCCGGCTTAGAACTAGAATAGCAAATGACAGAAAGCAATGGAAGGAGCTGGAGGACTCCTATGCTGCAAGGCACACCAAATTAACAGATATTTTATGAAAATAAAGTAAATAAAGTACTATTTATTTATAAGCTAGCTTATTTTTGTGTTAGGAATTTTAATATGTCAATCCCGGATTAACTAATAAAATCTATTTATAATAATAACATGGTAAAATCCATAGTCATGTTCCTAAAATAAATATTTAAGTACTCTTAATTTTTTCAATTTTTAACAGATTCATTAATGTACAAATATAAGACTTCCAGGTACTTTTAATTTCAAGTGAAAATTAGAATTTGTGAGTTTTTCCATAAGACAATACAAATTTTGAGAAATTGTTGAATTGATGAATTAAAGTATGAAGAAAAATACAACTAAATGCATTAATATAGCCGAGATAAGATTAACAGGTATAATACTATCATAATCTGTTTCATAATCTCTCATAACATTGAGAAGTTGACAAAGTTACATTATATTTTATACATTATTTACTTAGATGGTCTTTTAAACAAGGTAATAATAGTTAGGCATGTTTATATTTACACGATACCTACACATTCTGAATTTGTTATCACGCCCCGGCTGATAATAATAATATGCCACTTGTTAAAATAAAAAACTAGTGTTTCTAAAAAAAGTTTCATTAATCTTTGCACGGCATTCATTATATGAACATTCCTAACAAAAGAAAATAAGCCGACAGGATTCAGTATTTTTGTTACCTGAGACAAGTAATTCGCCATTGCTGGAAAACTCGATCGCATTAACACATCCAAAATGACACACTAAATCACGACGATACAAATTTTTTGCAGCATTCAGCCGATTATTGAAAAACTGCGACTTAATATTAGGTACAAGCCCATATTCTCTTTTTCCAATATATGGTACAGGATTTGCAATATTCGCCATGTTTAGACCAAAACCACCATTTTCCAAAGAATGAAACAAACTTCACTCCCCTAGACGATCAGCTGTATTTTATTTTTAATAACATAAATACTACGTTCCACTTCACGAAGAAACGTTAAAAGGCAATGGACAAACATAACATTAGTCAACAAATAATGTCCTAAAAATATGATTTCAAAACCAAAGTAGATGGAGTTTTTATTTTATTATAAACAATATATTTAGTAACTTTTTCCTTTTTTTATTATACTTTCAATACATAGAGTCGATGCACATAATATTTTTTTTGCCTTTCCGGATCTCACTTAGAAAAATAAATAAATACAGTGCTGCCAATTTTATAATTATCCCCTAAATTGGTAAAAAATATTAATTATTTTGAGGATCTAAGTAGAACGAAGTGATTTTTTGAATTTTTGAAAAGAAATTTATTTCATTAAATTTCATAAAAACAATTCTGTGCTGAAATTTATAATAATTAATCCTTTAGTATGGTCTCTAGATAATCCTGGTGGATGCCATGTAATAAATCCTTATACATTTCAGAAGAT
Source organism: Epargyreus clarus clarus (assembly GCA_014595695.2). Classification (NCBI taxonomy): domain Eukaryota; kingdom Metazoa; phylum Arthropoda; class Insecta; order Lepidoptera; family Hesperiidae; genus Epargyreus; species Epargyreus clarus. The sequence goes on from JACTTY020000051.1 coordinate 2,504,315, forward strand.
AATACTGTTTATCTTGAGCTTCTTGAGTTCTGCTTTAAAGATAGTAAATAGCCCTTTCTACGCATTATATTTATGAAAAGGAAATATGATTCAGAAGGACCACGTATCCTGCTGTTGAAAGACTCTGAGATTATCCTGGTAGAGTAAGCCACTTGGCAATCGTCATGTATAAATAATAATACTCTATGGCAATCATCCTAGAGATTTATTTGACAGATTGACAATTGATGATACCAATTGTCAATGTCATTGTCAAATTGTTCGCACATGCTGTATTGTATTGATTTTTAAGTAATATTTTGCAGTACGAAATATTTTACACGAAGCTGCTTTAAAACACACTGTCGTTGTGAATAAAACGCTTGGTTTTAAAACCGTTTGTTTAACGTGAACGTTGACGTAATATTATTCTGGTGTTACTTTTTAACAAAACATGGTGGTTGCGGAAGTAATGAAGCCCTCTGTAAAAGTGTCAGGTATTTTACTGGCTATATACGATCGTGGCACCTAAATCCGATATTTTAACTAAACCTAGACAATCTAATAACCCCCTAACCGATTTAAAATAAAGAGAGAACTAACACAGCGAACATGACGGACGCCGAGGTGATCGCTACGGCCTCGTTATATCTCACGTACGCTTACAATTATTACATACAAGCATACAGACGACTGAAACTTAAAAAGAAACGTAAGCCGCGTTAATCTATGGTGTCGTTGTAGTTTTGTTTTAGATTGTAGATCAAGCACTGTAGATACACTGTTAATTTTTTTTATATCAGCATCATCTTCAGCCCACGTTAGTCCACTGCTGGACATAGGCCTCTCCCAAGGTACGCCACTGAGCCCGGTCTTTGGCTCTCCTCATCCAACTAGTTCCCGTCGCCCGGCGCAGATTGTCGCGCCACCTTGCAGGAGAGCGTCCCACACTATGTTTACCTTTTTTATATCATTGTAGATTTATTTATAGTTTTTGTTTTCATACACATACAAATTTAATATGACAATTTTTCACAGACTTGATTAATAAACTACTAAAATAAATTAGCCATTTTAAAGTAATTTAAACTTAAACGAGAATAAGCCTTGTATCGCCTGTTGGAAATGCGAATAGTGTATGTTAAGCAGTGATAGCCTAGATAAGCAGTGATAGCCTAGTGGTTAAGAAACTCGGCCTCTCGATCGAGGGGTCCGAGGTTCAAATCCCAGGCACGCACCTCTGATTTTTCAAAAAATTATGTGCGTATTAGAAATTAATGATCACTTGCTTAAACGGTGAAGGAAAACATCGTGAGGAAACCTGCATACCTGAGAGATTTATAAAAAGAATTCTCAAAGGTATGTGAAGTCTACCAATACGCACTTGGCCAGCGCGGTGGACTATGGCCTAATCCTTCTCATTCTGAGAGGAGACCCGTGCCCAGCAGTGGGACAGTAATGGGTTGATGATGATATGTTAAAGTACTTTTTAAATTATTTCCACCTTAAATAGTCTTATGAACATACATGGGATTGTCTTTCTAATCACGTGTTTTATCTTAGCTGCAAAATTTTGCTTTGAATGGCACATATATCTAAAGGTTTGCTTTAAATAATACCTAACTTCTTTGCACATCTGTGTTGATAATTTTTTAATGTGACCACCTCACATAGTAAGCATGCTTTTTTATATATAATACTAGCTGACCCGGCAAACTTTGTACCGCCTCAAAATCTATTTATCAAATATATTTCATATAAAATATAGCCTATGTTACTCGTAGATAAGGTAGCTTTCGAATGGTGAAAGAATTTTTAAAATCGGTCCAGTAGTTTTTGAGCCTAATCATTACAACCAAACAAACAAACAAAGTTTTCCTCTTTATAATATTAGTGTAGATTAGTGTAGCAGATGAGCATGCTGTAAAGATGGTAAATAGCTACTGTTGCCCATGAGGTGGTGCTGCTAGGCCCAAACCCCAGAGGATTCTACAACCTTCAAATTTACATTTTATATTTTACTGTGTCTAATTTGCACTTCCTGTTCACCCGTTTGCTGTTTTGATCAGATAACTTTATTATTCTTACTAATATATTGTCTGTATAATATAATAAATTATATTTTTCACCTTCAGTGATTAATTTGGTTATATTTACTAAGTTATGCCGGGAAATGGTATTACTACTATATATGAATGCTGGCATGAAATATTGAGAGTAAAGCACTGTACTGTATCAACAATTTGTTATATATTATATCTTAAAAGAGTTAAGGATCTACCTTTTGGATGGAAATCCTGCACTATATCCTTCATCGATACAGAATTTTACCATGTGTTATGCTATAGTTTCAGAATCAGAATCGTCTGATGTAGATGATGGTGCTGAATCGGAACACAACAGTGAATCTGATGCAAGTGCCCAAGGCAGTAATGATGAAAGTGCCCAAGGCAGTGATGATGAAAGTGCCCAAGGTAGTGCTGATGAAAGTGCCCAAGGTAGTGCTGATGAAAGTGCCCAAGGTAGTGCTGATGAAAGTGACCAAGGTAGTGATGATGAAAATGAGTCCGGTGATGATTTGGTGGGTAACGAGGGTTGGGCGGACTCTGTCGCCAAAATTCTTGGTTCTAGCAAACCAAAAAACAAAAAAACATTAGTTTTATCAAGAGCCAAAAAGTTCTCAGAAATTAAAAAGGAAACAGATGAGAAACCAACCTTTGAGGTGATTGGTGAAGAGGTTAAGGAAGAGAAACCAAAGGTTAAGAAAGATGAACTTACAACAGAACCACCAGTTAAGAAAAGGGTAAGATTTATTTACTGACTTTAAACACATTTTGAGATATATTGTAAGCAAAATTTGTGGTTCAACTCCGGCAGCACAACCGCCACAACTATTTCTACCTAATAACAGCAGGGTTTAGCGATGCTGTGTTCTGGTTTGAAAAGTTTCTATAAGGGAGACATACTTTTCTGAGGCATTCCAGCTTAGTTCTCCAGGGTAGCGGCACATCTGTGGCCGACCTCAGCTAGAAATCGAATCCTATCTGGGGTTGATCACAGATGTCCATGGGCGGCAGTAGCCACTTACCATCACTGCATGCTTGTCTGTTACTCCTATATTATAAAAAAAATGTAATTCTTATATTTTATTTAATATTATATTTTTATTATATTACAGAAGATAGATAAGCCTTCAATAAGAGTGAAGCCAAATATTTTGGAAAAAGACAGAGAGAGGTTACTATCCAAAGTAGCCACAAAAGGTGTAGTACAATTATTTAATGCAGTGAGAAACCAACAGAAGACTATGGACAAAGAGATGGACAACAGTGTAACTGAAACTAAAAAGGAGAAAGTTCTGAAGAGGTTTGACAAGAGAATGTTCTTGGATTCACTCATGGGGAACACAAAGTCAGTTATAGTTGATAAAGAAACAAAATCAACGAAAGATGAAGTCAAGGCGGAGGAGAAACCAAAATGGAATGCTTTAAGGTATTTACATATGTATTTAATTATTGGTTCAAACGGACACATTTATATCCTATGTTTGTGCATAGGTGTACATCTATATTTATTTATGTATATTACCTTAGGTAGAACTCTGCCCCATTTTGCGGTAAAGTTTTAGATCTGCATGCTGCAATTAGTCAACTTTGGAGGATAGAGCCTTAGCACATTTGCATCTTCCATAACATAAACAGAATAAAATATCCTGTCAAATATGAACTTAAGTAAGTTTATGTACATGCTAATCAAATTTCTATTTTCAGGGATGACTTCATGATGGGAGCTAAGATGAAGGACTGGGATAAGGAATCAGTTGATGAATAAAATATGTACTCAGTAAATAAATTATTTTATTACTCTTACATTCTAATTTATATAGAATCTCTAGTCATTATAATAAATGCAATCTTTCTATTCATATTTACACTGTAATTTTTTCAATCGTATTAAGTTATCAACCTTCTCACGTTCAACTTTTAGAAATATTAAGATGTTATAGATGGAGTAGATAATTTAATAGTTCAGTATATTGCTGATTGCTTAAAACATATTTACATCAGATTTATTTGACTGATGTAATACCAGATAGTATGTATGTTATGTCTAGAGGTCTATATTTGTTATATAATATTTATTACTATTGTATTATATTTTATTTTATGTGCAAAGTGTATGCATCATTCCCTACAGGATATTGAGTGATTTGCTTGGGCAATGTTGAATATATCTTGACTGGGAGATTCCAGACCATAGTCTCAATAGGTACGTTTAGAGGAGCATTCCAGTCTTTGTCATCCTGTGTAGGCAGTAACTTTTCATTAGTGGTGACAAACTCGAAGTGCAGACGCCATTGTAATGATACTGTAAGAATAAGAAAAAATAATTGACCATGTCTGAAGTGAACTCATACATTGAGGGTTCCTTAACACTAAATTCCCATCACTTCTTTTTTATTTTCAGCATTTATTGTCATAGCAGCCATAGAAATAAATGCATTGTGAAAATTTGAACTATTTACATGTAAGTGTTCAATAGATAAAGGTAAAAACTCAGAAAAATAGCAAGTGTTTAAAGTGTCTTTCTATTATGGTTCACAAGATAGGGCCCTCTGACAGTAGGACAGACAGCAGAAGTTTACTAGGGAACCCTAATTAACCTACACTCACACAGGATTAGCTTAAAAACATAGTTGATATGAATTTAAAATATACCTTCATCTACTTCAAAGGCTGGTGTAATATGAAGAGGAATTGGCAGTATGAGTTGTGAATGTGTCAATCCCAATGTCACTTCATGGTATCTGGCAACTGTCATTGATCTGCTACTTGTGTCTTTGTTACTGCTTTTCGTAGGTGACTTAGTTTTAAATGTCTCTTCAGGTTGTAGTGATACTGATACCTAAAATAAATACTTAATTAAATTAAAGATAAACATTGTATGACCTATGCTTAGAGTAGAAATAGTGCAGTGGACCCCTCTATTTGGGTATTTTAGGTAGAAAAAAAAAATTGAACTATCTTTAGTCTGTCATAATTTAGGGTAGTCCAAAACAGTTTCTCAATCTAGCTATTTTATTCTGTAAGTTCTTGTATTTCAATCATACCTGCATACATGTAACTGTGCCTACAGAGAAGTCAAAAGTTCCAACAATGTCTTCTCCTAACTTGTAAGCAGATTTAAATAAACAAAACCGACCAACTTTTCCTCTGGTGTTGGTTATCATATAAGAATTAGGACTTCTTCTTGCAGTGAGATTCTGAAATGATGAAAATTATATTCAATTTTGTTAATAATAAATAAAATTAAATGAAGTGATACTTGTATTTTTCTCATATTTGTCAATTTTTTTTTTCATTATTTTTTTTTTGCCCATAATATTAGACACTGCCCTTAATTTTATTCCTTCAAAAACAAGATACTATGAATATACCAAAAAATTACCTGTAAAACTTGTAAGGCCATAGTTAAGGGAGTTTCCACTTTCCGTTCCTCTGAAAATGGGTTAGTTGGTTGCAGTTCTTCAGTGGTTTCATTACCACATAAAGCAGCAAGATCTTGCATGTTTATGATAGGACTGATAGGTAGCACTCTGAATGGTATCCTCACCATCTTAATATGGGATCCCACTTTCTGGGTGGCTATAGTGATTTTGTAGGAATATTTTACTGAGGTACCCCTGTATGAAGGTGGTGCTTCTATGGGCAAAGATTCTCTATACCAAACTGTTAAGAAAAAAATACAAAAATATTTGAAATGTAATATTGATTATAATAATATTTAGAAAAATATTTGAACCCCTGAAAACTAGCCAACATTTGTACAACACACAAAGCAATAGTTACAAATAGGAATGTAAAAACTAGGTCTCAGAAATCAAGAACAGACCATTACATACATCAATTACATTTTGTCTGAAAATCAAACCCCACAAGACATATAATTTATATTGACATTGTTATTGAATATGAAAATTAAAAATGAGCACTCACATGTTTTTGATTCTCCAAGAGGTATAGTCAAGTCACAAAACAATATTTTAGGTTTTGTATGAAACACCACATGTCCAATGTCACATGAAGTGACTTCTAAGGCGGTAGTTTTTTCCACTGTAGGAGTCTTTTCTGCCGTGTTCCCCGACGTCGAATAGAAACAGTGAATCTGAGCTGATGCCCAAGCTAGATTTTCTAAAATATCACTGAAATTTTAGATATAACATTAACTCTATAGCAAAAATTTGAATAAACCATGTATAAAATATTGTTTTAATCACAACAAACTTTAGATTTAACAAGCTTTAGTAAGAAAATTTTATAATAATTGCAATTAAAACCTTTCATACTTTTGTAATCATTTAATTGTATTGTAATTTTGTAAACATTTACGAACTGAACCAGAGTTACCTGTGGCTTTGAGAGTTCCTGTGTTCAGGTTGAGTGGTATGGCAAAATGTTATGCAGCATTCTAGGGCTTCACCAGCCAAGTACACAGTACCTGTGGTTAACTTTGCGGAGAGTTCGATCATCGTTACTGACGTGTATTCATTTAAATCATTGACAACACTTTAAAAGTCTATTTATAACCAAGAACTTGCAGTATTATAGTATATTATAATAAGTTTAATGTTTTACTTAAAAGGTACATACAATTTTATTTACAAATGTTTTTGTATGACATTGACATTTTTCGTCAACGTTTGACATATTATATTTGACAAAGGATGATTTCCTTTCATCCTTTTATCCATTATTACCGATATTTGTTATATCGAGTAATTATTATCTTAATCTTAAAACGTTGCTGTTAATCGTTTTGATTACTATTAAATAATAACACCTTTGGCAACTTTACATCTTAAACATGACTAGTTTTCTATAAGTACTATATATTTTGCTTTCGAGATCTTTTCACAATATTCATGCATACCAAATTTTTTTAACCTGTGACAAAAACCTTTAAAAAAATCATCACTATCAGTAACAAATTAGTTTAATCGAATATAAATACGAATATCGAAATTTGTATTTATATTCGATTAAAATAAAATGTGTTATTTTTTACATCCCTACTATAAAATTCAAACGTCAAATAAATTATCAAACAAGGGTTGTTGTTTTTCCAACTCTCAACATCAACAAAATAGGAGTTAACACAAGTTTTTGATAGATATAAGCTTCTTAGTCGTGATATTCAGTAGTCCAGATGCTTAAGTGCATAGTGGTATATCCTGGGATTCTGTTTGTTACCGGTGTACACGCCATATTCATTGTTGTGTGGGGAGGCTAAGAACGATATCATCAGCTCCAATCGTGATGTACTTCTTGGGTTAAATGAATAGTCAAAACATACTTTCTTAATCAGTTTGGTACATTATTTCATAGTTGTCTATTAATTTACGCCTTCATAATGCATTGTCAACCGAATATGGCGTGGACGAATGAAGATACGTTCAAGTTCATAGAACTATACCAAAGTAAACCCATTATTTGGAACCCAAGAAATAAAAAGCACACAGACAGGAATTTGGTGAGATGTTATCTTTTTTAAAGGATTACTTCACAATACATAAATCATTCTAGATGTCTAGGCCACTAAATATAAGAAAGTTAGTGTCCTAGGTAAATATCATTGTGTTTGTGCATTATAATTAAAATTTTACAATCATTCAATTTCATAAGGTTTAAAAGTATTTGGTCCTTTGAGCCGGATTTATAGTCTTTACTCTAAGTTGTTTGTTGATTATAAGGTGACTTATATCTAAACATCATAAAATGTGTGGGTACACTGTATACTTACTTAATTGATATACCTACATAAACACAAGTGTGTTGCTTTAAAAACTATAAAGTTTACACTAATTTCTAATAGCTAATATGTGATTTTGATATATGTGCATGCATATATTTCAGGTTGATGAAGCATGGGGTCGCATATCAGATGCATTGGATATTCCAGTTTCAGTTTTAAAAAGAAAGAAAAAAACACTTATGACAACATTCCGTTTTCATTATAAGAAAAAACAGCAGACCCTAAGAAGATACAAAGTAGGCAGTAAACATATTTACACTCCAATGTGGGCTTTCTATGAACCCTTAGAGAGCTTTCTAAAAGGAGTATATGAACATAAAAGTGGGAAAAAAGTAAAAGTCAAAGTAAGTTATAGCTTTGTAGTAATTAATATTAATGTTGGCTATGGTCTTCTCGCAGAGCATTGTCTAAGCCCTTGTCCACATCTTTTAGCCATTTTAATCTGATTTTATTTAATGTAGTTAAGAAAATTGCATAATTGCATTTAATTTTTTTTGTGTAATACAAAATAATTGTAGGTTACTTTTTTTTACTTTCCTGCAACATCATATTATATTAATATATTTCCTGAATGGTTTAATCCTACATATTGCTATGTAAAATATCACCATAATTTTGTTTTAATAACTTTATTTAACACTAAGTTAAGCACTTACATTCATTCCAGAAATCCAAAATTAAGAAAGAGATAGAGCCAGATGATTCATCTGAACAACAAAAACCTCTAGAAGAAATAAGGAAACAGAAACTGAAAATGCTGCAGCGCCGATCAAACTATTCATTAGAAGTTAAAGAAGCTAGTAGAGAAGTGTCATCAGCATTTCATATATTAAATCGTATTTTTAAAGATAAGCAAAAACATTGTGAAGAAAAAAAACAAGATGAATGTGCATTATACGGAAGACTTCTCGCGAAAAAACTCCGACTGTTTTCAGAAACAGAGAGACAAGATATTATGTATGAACTTGATGGATTGTTAATAAATCGTTGTTTGCGGCGTTCACCTTCATCACCACATTTACAAGTTATAATTAAGGAAAATGGAAATTCAGCCAGCGATTCATTTCAGTCTTCTGTACATTCCCCAACACACCCCAGTCAAGAAACACCTGGACATTCAAATACACCTAGGGAATTACCTGAATCACTACAGACACAAGTGGACCCCCTACAATCATCATCACATAATTCACCAGATATGAAGTCTGAAGTAGTTTAAGCAAAGTGTTAACATATTAATAATTTGTATTTAAACTACAATGAAAAAAGCTTGTAAAAAGAAAGATTCTCAATAACAGTTATATATTTATTTGAATAGAGTAACCCTGGTAATTAGGAACCATCAAATTTTATATCTCTAAAGGATGTAACGTCACTGTGATTACTGTGATCTTGTACCATATGGTAAAGTTACAGGAATTTATCATTTTTTATACTTTTAGATTGTTGACAATTGTTTTATTGTTAAGATTGGTGCTTTATCTTCACACGAACAAAGTTGTAATAAAATTAGTCTCATTATATAGATTCTAATTTAAAGTTCTGTTGTCATAGTAAACTACAGTTGATACCTAATTAGAAAAAGAGTTTTATTTACAAAGATTGTCTTAGAAAATGTATTCCAAAATACCAGAATTTATATAGGCCACATACACATAGAGCATGAGCAATAGTCCAATTCAAGTGCTGCGATTTTGGATTACAATCTTTACTGAGACATGTCACACATACATCTTAAATTGTACGGAAAAACCTTCGATTAATATAAAATCGGTGATACGAAATGGCCATTACTCTCCGTGGTCCTCGGCTATCCGTGTATTCAATCATCTTAAAGGGAGCCTTACGTTTAAGGTCTACCTACTGCCAGCAGTGTCAGCACTAAGCGGAATGGTACGGGTAGAACCGATATGGGAATATCTACATACTTTTTTAGCTTTATTGTCTATATTAATTTATAATTAAAATATATATGCCACGATTTTGCCTGTCCTCACTCCTTGCTTAGATTTCAAGCTATAAGAACTTTACTACTCAATAGTTCAGTACTCAGTAGGTAGTCAATACTTACACCTTATTATATAAATCATAAAATATGTATAAATAGAGCCGCCTGTACTAATAGAACAATAAAAGCGTGGACTCTTTCAAAGTTTGCGCTAAAATTCTCACTGGAAGAGATTCACAGATTAACAAAATAGCATAGACAAATGTATTTTTTTAAAGCAATATGTACTCTGTTTCCAGTCTCATTGACAAGAAGTCAGAATCACAAAAGAGCACTGAGTGAAATGGAACGTTACCTAACGAATTAAAGTGATTTGAAAAGCAAGTGCCAAAGGGAATTACAATAAAATAAAATTAAAATATAGATGAATGTTTATTGAAACGAAATGTTGATATCGGACGGTATAAATCACGGCAAATTGCAATCTATAATTGTAGGTGAATTAAAGAAAGCGGGATTAAAACATCGTTTAAAAAAGATTATATTGAAGAATGTCAAAGTGAGTAAAAGTGACATAAAAAGTTCTCATAAGGTTTCAGTAATATAGTTCTTTCTTAATTAAATCTTAATTGCATTATTTAGGATCATAAAACAGTGTTCGGAGCGCCCTTAGTGAAGGTTCCAACATGCAGCGTTATTTGTTGCGGCAGTACTCTAAGTGTGCCTATCGTCGTGAGTGAGATGTCTTCGGTTCTGCGCGCCAATGCTCATGTCGAGGGCCTGTTCCGTAAAGCTGGGTCACAGACCCGACAAAAAGATATCAAGGTATGTATAATTTATTGTGGTAAAAAAATTATTCTTTGTGTATATTCTCTTTGTCTTTTTCGTCTTTACCCTAAGGGCACACAGGCCAACAATTCACTTGTACGACACGTAGATGCGTGTCGTACTAATAATTACAGTTAAAATTTCAGAATTGTAATGTTGACACGAATTTTTTTTGGGTCTTTGCTTGAAATTTATAAATAGCTATAATATGGTTGGTTTTTTTTTTATTTTTTCCACCACTTTCCATAAGCCCCCAATTCTTGTGTGATAGTTGAATTGAATTGGAATAATAATATAATCTATTTTATTTTAGCGATTATTGGATGCAGGTGGGTGCGTATCAGAGGGGCATCACCCGATAGATGTAGCAAGTGTGCTAAAGTTATATCTCCGATGTCTACCGGAACCACTTATCAGTGCTGAGGTCCAGGATTTACTTCTCCGCTGTAGAGTGACTGCCAGTGATGATGGTCTGAAGCCAATACTTCACACTCTGCTATTACTACCAGTATTACATGTTCACCTTTTACATTACATAATGGAGGTAACTGATGTTTTTTCTTTGTTTGTTTCATGAAAAACAGTGTGCAAACACTACATTAAACATGTTAAGCTGTCTGTGATTGGAGTTAAATCATACTAGAAAAGAAAAAAACATAAATTTTGACGAGCCTACTTATAAGCAACTTATAAGATTTATTTCAAACAGTATTAAGTTGTTTTTCCATTATTTTCTTTGCTGGCAGTACATTTTTAAAAGATTTGATGGAAAACAATAGTTTTATTTGGATAGTAATGAGGATCTCAAGAGCTCTACATGTAGCCCTTAACTAATTATTAGGAATTCTCTGAATACACAATTATAACTTCAAAATTTGATTATCAATTAGCCAATTTTCTTATTTTTCAGTTGCTCAATTTCATAGCTTCCAGACACAAAGACAACTTAATGGATTCTTCTAACCTAGCTATAGTATTAGCTCCCAGCATCATGCCCCTGCCAGCCACATCTACTGCGCAGAGGTTGGAACATCATGTAGCTCTTGTTAAGGTAAATTGAAGAGAAACCTCAAAATAATTATATACCTTGAATTATTTAAGGTATGTTATTAGGTATGATTTTCCTTGTGCGGGATGGTATTGTAGTTATTTATTCAGGATAAATATTATACTAATTTATTTACAAATGTGTTTTCTAGTGTCTATGGTTGATAATTTGTTCATACAGGAGACCTTAATAATAAAATATCGTCCATCATGTCTAATTATTGTTATTCTATCTATTAGAACCCTACATCTCTCTTATATCACAATATTTCTCTGTTCCATCATGTCATATCATGCTGATAAAATTTTTTACACTCATAAAAAGAATAACATTTATTTTACTGGCCATTTCATCGATTAGGAGTTTATCTATATTGTACTGTGTTAGAAATAATTACATCCTGATATTAAATATCTATTTCCTGTCACTAAATACCTCAGGCCCTTTTTTAGTTCTAAGGATAACAACTGTACATTGAACTTGTTTATTATCATACACCAGTTTCCTGTTTATAATAAATTCAATATATTATTATGTAAAAGGCACTATGGGCAGATTGCTCTTAATATATATGGTAATATGAGGTTTTCTTACAGGATTAAATGTAACATGTTATAATTATATCCAGATGATTTTATTGTATTTCAGATATTCATCGAAAACTCGCAGCACATAGGACTGCTCACAGAAGATCTCATGACTCAGTTGGACGATGATTCCGATGTTTATCTATCAAGAAGGAAAAAAAGACGAAGTGGGTCTCTTAATCGTAAGTTTACAAAGTGACTGACCACTTTGTTAAGTGTAAAAATAAGCATAAATATGGTTACCATAAAAATAAATTATTATCTTTACTGAATAAGTATCCTTACTTTGGAATTATTAACTTAACATTTTACATGCTACGAGGGTGCGTTTTTAAGTTCGCGGAATGAGGGACAAGGAGGGAAAATAAAATGTCAAAATTATTTTTCTTTTTCTACATATTCTCCTGCAAGACGAATACATTTTTAAGATCTTTGTATTAACTTATTTAAACCCTCATAAAAAATGTTTCGTCCTTGTCGGAAAAATTGCGTCCTTAACTTCTTCGTCTGTAGAAAATTTATTTCCACGAAAGAGATAATAATCGCTGGGAGCCAGGTCTGGCCTATAGGGTGGGTGATTTAAAATATCAAAGCTCACCTTATGCAGGGCAGCCAGTGCAATACGGCTCTTGTGTACGGGCGCATTGTCGTGCAACAGCAGGACACCTCTGGTTGATTTTCCCCGCCTTTTTTCTTTGATGGCTTCTTTTAACCGCTCCAGGATAGTTGCGTAATATTCTCCGGTTATAGAGACAACTTTATCTTTATAATCTATTAACAAAATTCCTTCTGAATCCCAAAAGACTGTCGCCATGAATTTTCCGGCCGATTGTGACACCTTAAACCTTTTAGGAGGTGCTGTACCCTTTTTATGCCACTGCATGAAGTCTTGTTTAGACTCAGGTTCATAATGGTGAACCCAAGTTTCATCTCAAGTAACAATTCGATTCAATACAATATCTTTATCTTCTCCACAGAGGTCCAAAAACGCACGGGAACATTCCACCCAACCACCCACCGCGCGCTGACCTTAGTCATGCCAAGATGGTCATGCAGAAATTTACAAATGCTTGTATCCGATACTCCAACCATTTCTGCAAGCTGTTCCTTCTTTAGCCGAGCATCTTCCAGTACTAATTTTTCGACTTTCGCCATCGTTTCCGGAGTGGTCACCTCATCAGACCGTCTGGGTCGTGGGTCGTCTTCAAGTGAATCCCTGCGTAGCTTAAAAAGGTTGTTCCACTTGTAAACCATCGTTTTTCCAGGGCAAGAGTCCCCGTAAACCGATGACATCTTTTCCATTATGATTTGCACAGACTTTCCTTGCTTGGTAAGGAACTTTATAACGGCGCGATGCTCGATTTTCTCCATACTTTAATTTTTTTTCCGGATTGAGTTGTTTAATTGTCGATAGTTTTAAAACTAATGATGCAATTGTGATAAAACTTTATATTTATACTATTTATGATTCACTTAACACGTAGCGCCCTTAACAAGCCCGCTATCATTCCTCCAACCCCGCCATTCCGCGGACTTAAAAACGCGCCCTCGTATATAAAATAGACATAATAGGCTTCAGCAGTTGCAGGCATAGCAAAATTACTACATTTGTACTGTATGAAACAAATACATTTGTACTGTATGAAACAAATGAATATAATTTATCTAATTTCAGGCATGTTAAGCGGTTTACGTAAAATGGTCTCAGGGAATGTAAACACGCCAGCGACAGTGAGAGAAAATGCTAAAACACCTGTATTGAGTAAATCTGCCGCCAAACGGAAATTTGACTCTTATGAAGGCCTTTCTACAAAAACAAAGTAAGATAAATGGAACTCTAATTTTTTTTAAAGTTTATCATCAAATTATTCTACAAGTTATTTTGGAATAATATTTTTATTAAAATTATGATTTCAGGAAAGAAATTACCAAGGGTCTTCCTCAAAAAGAATTGTCTTTCACACCCATGAAAATGTAAGTTTTTGTCTACATGTATCTTGAATTATGTACAATATATGTTTATAAATAAAAGTTTAAAATATTATCATACTTTTCTATTTCAGGGGTATAACAGAAAGGAAAAGATTACGTTTAAGCATGATGGATGCCAGAAGCACTCCCATTATAAACTCCGACTTTAGTTCTCACAAAAACTCAGAAACAAGTGTAAGTAGTGAGGATTTGCTAACTTCCTCTGAAAATTTGTTCAGTGCTCATGACACAATAGACCTTTCCCCAGATATGAAGCAGGTAGACAAGGAATACGTAAGAATCTCAAAACAAGAATATGAAGAAATCAAAAGTAGAGTTTCAGCTATTGAAAATAGACTGTCTCGAGAATTTACAGATGTCATTCCTCGTGTTCAACCATTACAACAAGTTCAAAATGTTTACGAACAAACATTGGAAGAAGTTGCAATGTTAAATTGCCCCAATTCTGAACACTTAGCAAGACGACTAAGTAAGGAACTGAAAATAAGGCCAAAAGAAGAAGCAAAGATAATACGATCTCCAAGCGCCAGGAAAATAGGATCTATACGGCGGCGGTCAAAAGAAAATATAACTAAAATAGTGCGTCATAAATCATGGAATGCTTCAACGCACTCGCAGCAAGCTAGTCACAATGCAGACCGATTTTATCCATACGTAGGACCAAGTCATAGAGATAGACCCAGAACTGCAAATCCAGATATTCGAGTTACAAAACCTCAGCCACCAACAGAAGATGCTTGGGATAGATCTGATTCAAGTAATAATGTATTAGATACGAGCCAAAAGTATCATTCTCGAAAGCGAATTAGTCTTACGCCCAACTACAACCTTGATAAAACTATAGGTCACCCTCAGTCACGACGATCGTTAAACGTCACAATGAACAACAGCTGGGACGCTACGGCGTCAGACAATTCGACTTTAAATTCCAGCGAGAAATCCAAAAATTCCGCGCAATTCCATCGTTATCAAAATATATCGAGTAAAAATACTGCCATTCCGAAGCCTTCGCAGCAAAAATGGAGAAATGCTGCTACTTTCTTCATGGACAAAACAGGAGATTTAGAAAGTAGCGGTCAAACTGGGAGGCCCTCAGTAAATAAATTACGAAAACAGAATGCAGGGGCTGTGCTTGCGAAGACAAAGCTTTTTGAATCCAGCTCTGACAGATCTTCAGAACGTAACGACAAAAATAATCACACGGGATTTGCGAGAAAGCCAAGGCTCAGCTTACAACACCAAAATATCAAGGCTCAAAAAAGTGTAGGAAATAGTAAACCTAAAACTCAGTATGAAACAAATGAGGATAAAAATATGAATCTGAACAGAAATTCCGAATTCTCCTCAACTGGCTTCAGGTCTTATCGGTCACCAATACATAGCAAGGAGGACTTAAATAACTCGCGAACAAATAGAAAAACTACTCCGCCAGTTAAAAAGGTACTTTCACCGCAATCTAACACACTATTAAGGACTCCTCAAGTGCCTACTATGAAGAAGCCACTTTGTACTTCTAAAATTTTACGCACGCCTGGAAACGCTAGTGATCTTAAAAAGGCGAATATACCCATGAAAGCAGTACACATATCTCCAAGGAGGCGATCACCACGTCAAAAGCAACATAGAGTTAATTAGTTTTTATCTACCTAGTATAAATGAAAACTGAATAAGAATACTGTAATCTAATCAATAGGTACTAAAATATTTCATTAATAATTGTAAATAAAAATTTACCTTTATATAAAAGTTTTTTTTTAGCTTTATAGTTGGGGAACCCAAGAGGGGATTTCGGGAGTGTCTCTAGCGCGGCAGGCTAAGATATAGGAGATACCTTACACACTGTAGAGTATCCTAAACCATAAATGAGTTTTCTGTCGGGGGGTTTGCACATCAAAAAAATCGTTCACTGCTCGAGCGCAGTCAATTTTCTTTTTAATATAATGGAAATAATGCTAGAAAACGGGAAACATAATCCACCGATAATCTTCAGAATTAGAAACCCCCCCCCCTAAATCAAAAAATATATAATATAGGTAACCATTTCTTGTTCTCATAATATAACCGTTTCTTCTTTCTAACGTCTAAATCAACACAATCGTATAGGTCTCAATGAAGCTCGAGTTTGTACACATTTAGCATCGTGGGCTCCCTTACTATTTACCTTGTATATAACTGATATGTTCCATCCATCCAGTGTTCCATCTGTTACAAAACATCTAAAATTCTTTGACTTTCTGAAAGGGTTTCAAGCATCCCAAAGTTAAGCCTAAGGGCGTTCGCTCGACGTACACCGGTACACGATCGTTTTTGTATTTAAAACATGAGCAGAGTCATAGACGCGCGCGCATACGACGGGTTTGTTACACGTAAGGCGACGCATACTTTTTCCTAAGTTGAGCGGATGCTGGATTCCAGGCCGTCCGGAACGGACGCCCGATCCGTACACCTGCGCAAGCTTTAGCGTTCTCCCTAAAATGGCACTACAAAAGAGAGTTGTTCATGTTTTTCATTAATGTTTTTGTTGATAAACTCTTCGATCACTGATAAACTACAAAACATTTATTTATTTTTTCATAAGTAAGGAAACTTGCAAGGATAGGATAAGGTTGCAAATAAAATGCTGAATTATAATATTATACGATGTATATCACGGCTTTTACAGTGGTATTCTCAGGTATAAACAAAATATTCCAGATTTCAATTCAATAAATAAAGATCATACTGACAATTCAATAAATAACAATTTCACAATCAATTATATAAAGCATCGGCGCCACAATAATTTTGCTGTTACAATAATAAGTCTTATTATTTCTGTTTGTGGGATCAACTAAAATATTCTTCTTACACATTTAGCGATGATCACAGATTTGAGGATTATAAAAAAAGCAGATTCAGAACATACCGTGCTGCCATGGAGACGATTTAACAATTCGAAATTTGCAATAGTGATTACTGAGTAATTTAGATTTTCATTATAGCTTATCTGCTAACTTATCACTATCAGCACTCCGGCCGCCGACGCGCGGCTCTTTCCGGTTCCTAACATTGCTTCTCGATCGATATCAATACCACATTTAAATTAACAATATAATAAAATATCAATTGTACCTAAGATCTTTTCCAATTAAATACGCACATTCGTTCTCAATTTGCATTTTAATATACACTAACGGGATAACGATATCCGAACTATCTACGGCCCGGGGCGCGGCGGCCCCGGCGACAACCGACGCGACTTCCTTCCTCTGAGCATAACGTACGTAATTCATAATAATTAAACATACACGTTGTGATCAATAATAAAAATATAATGATACAAATACATTAATTACTACATTTTCGATTATTGTGTGACATAAATATTTACAAAGCGCGCTAGGAGCGCCACGGTAGGCGAGGTCCGCTGCGGCCGGCACTGCGCTTGCACATCTTTATTAACTAAAACGAACAACAAACCCCGGCGTCAGGAGAGCTAACAATAAATGCTCCAAAATAAAATGATATTGTCATATAGTTAAAAAATACTTATAGGATATTATATTACAACGAGCTATCCTGACTCTCGCAGTCGCTGGATCGAGTGAATTATAAACTAAACGATGGACCTTTTGCAATATTATAAACGAAACTAAATACGTTTTCCATGATTATGGCATTATAGTAAATATTATATTATGATAAACGTCGCTACCGGTACATCTTATTTAATTTAACGAAACAATATAATTCTAAATATCAATGTGATCTCACGAGATTATGGTACGATTATAATTTTGGGAATGCATGATGATTCTACACGACGAAATACATAATTATTATTAAGTACTGATGATAAAATAAAATGCCCCTACATATACAAGTAGCGTAACAACGTCCGAAACGTTTCCCCCCGTCATCTAGAAAGTACAAAGATACAATACATAAATATCGAACCGATCGCACGCGGAGGATCAGTAGCTCGACACTATAATCAGCGACTCCCGTAGAACGTCCGATACGTAGTTTTAGGTAATAAAAATAATTGCTAAACTAGTGTAAGGCGTGTCGCCGGTGGGTGGCAGCATATACTACATTACAACAACCGCAGTCGGGCGACACTTATACATAAAGACACGAATTAATTAACCAATGGCCTCGAAAATGGCGTTCAACGTCGAGAACGGATTGCAAAACCTGTATATATCACAATAAGACAACATTTGAAAACATCGTCTCGCACAGTCCGGCACTACTATTCGATCGCCACCATATATAGTGTTATGGAGATATAAATATAACATTTAAACAAACTATATGAGGACAAAGACATTACGCCACTTCCAAGGCCACCGTTTATATATCGTGTCGGAAGAGTGTAGAGTTTTAGAATACTGTTGGCGCGAGATGGCGATATGGAGATGGCGAGATGGCGAGTGCGGGCGCTAGCGGCGGGCTCAGTTGACCATGAGCGTGTGCGACTCCATGGGCGCGGCCGAGTCGTACAGCGTGTCCGTGTCCTGCGTGGGCTCGCCCTGCAGCTGGCACTGGTTCGACAACGTCCCCGCTCCGCAGTCGCAGAAAAATCTGCACAACAAACCATGTAGTTTTATCCTTGCGTCGAAATTATTGTTATGCATACAAAACACATTTCACAAAAAAAATATGTAATAAATTAGTGATTAACTTCATAATACAATACCTGTCATGGCGGATGAATTCGACGTCGTGTCCCGAATGGCACGTTTTGATGCAATTGACACAAATAGCATTGCGGTCTGTCGTATTGCAGGTCTGGCATCTGAAATAGGAGACAATATTAAATTAAATACACACTATATAAATGTTGTAACAGATACTTTAACAATTAAACTACATAATAAAAATAACAAAGACAAGTTTGTTATGTAAAGATACTAACCTATAAAAATCATGCATAGGAAAAGAAGTATAGGAAGATATTTTATAGAGGCACTGCCCGCCGCCGACTGCCTTTTCTACTGCGTCTTGATTGCTGAATATCTTGTTGCCCCGCACTAGCGGCGACACTCCAGACGCTAAACATAGACCTGTAAAATAAAAATAATATTATGTCATCATTGCCTTCCATCAATTGAAAAAGAAATTGATTCTGACTTGTATGTGGAATATATAAAATGGAGGGTGATATAAATATTACAGATCCATTGAAATATTTCATAACTTTTTTTTTAATGTTTGAATATTCTGTTCCTGAGTAACTCAACACTTAATCCAAATTCATAGCAGTTTAGAATTAAGGTAAATTGTAAATAAACACAACTTTAAATTCCGGCTTTGGCTTCGTATCCTAGATCTCCCACCTAATTGACGACTACTGCCTACAAACTGCCTGATATCATAAGCGACAGTAATTACTATTATAAAATTCTTGTACATACCACCAAATCTATTGTTGAATATCTGGTTGTGCTCGAGCGTGGCGGTCGCGTTGTTAGTGATCTCCACGCCGGCCGCGAGCCCGTCGAAGATGCGGTTGCGGCGCAGCACGGGGTGGCTCTGCGTCGAGATCAGCACGCCGGCTTGCGCGTTGCGGAATATGTCGTTCTCCTCCAACACGCCCTGTGATAATATCATATTTATTATTATTGCTTGTGCCGTGTATATGGTTTTTAAAGGGGATTTAGATATTATTTAGTTATGCCTCGTAAAGTCTTCGCATGCAGACGTGCATATTGATCTAGTGGTACCCATGGCTAATGCGAGTATGTATTTTATAAGTAGTAAACAACTATGCAGTCTGCCTGATTCCTTAGGTTGCCTACAGATGCGCCGCTGCCCTTGAGAGCTCAAAGCTTTAATGCCTCGAAAAAGTATGTCATCTCTATCGCTTGTAAACATCTTTTCCCCATCAACAGACACCATAATTATGTTCCTAATATGATTACTTGAATGCTTGTCCATTGGCGTATCCATAGAACCACTAGGTGATTAGACAATAAGTCCTTGTCTACATATAAATGATAATGAAACAAAGAATAATAAATAAAATTAAAATGGCGACAGAAACCTCACCTTGCCCCCGTTAAAAATGCAGATGCCGCCGTCACGTCCATCGAAAATCTTATTCCTCTTAAGCGTTGGGTTGGAGTCAGTCTTGATCCACACGCCGGCCATCGCGTTATCGAATATCTCATTCTGCTCTAGCAGCCCCAGGCCTCCGTTGTATACAAGGACGCCGCCGTTCTGCCCGCCCCATATCTTATTGCCCCGTATCACTGGATTGCTACCCGTTCTTATCTGTACCCCTGAGTATAAGTGGTTAAATATATCATTGTCTTCTAACTTCCCGTGGCCGTTGTCGTAAAAATAAACGCCAACCTGCAAAATAAATGTTGGTTTAGAACTCGGTGTTCACTTGATCTTAATTTTTATATTAATGGTTGAATTTGACCCTTCTACTGTATAAGAATTCTGTTATATAAATATTACATACATTGATGTGATTATTACGTATTTAACATAATTAGAATGGAGTAGAATTTTCTCAAAGTTTGAAAAGGACAATGGAGTCAAATAATTATACAATTAAAAGTTCTTTACGATACACTTCAACAACGGTATAACGGTATGTCTTTTGAAGAAAAAGCAAAATTGTCATTCACACATTTCAGGACGTCGTCATGATTTTGTCGACATCGGCATATAATAACTGTGGCCTGTGTTCCGTACTAATGATAGATGTAAAAAAATACACTAAACTACATATAAAGTTACAAACACACCTGCTTTCCCGAATGTATGCGGTTGCGCCGCAGCACAGGCGTGGAGCCGGTCGTGATCCACACGCCGGCGAGCGTGTTGGCGTACACCTCGTTCTCCTCGATCAACCCCTGCCCCTTCTCGTGTACGTAGATGCCACCGTGCTGGCCGTGGTGGATCTTGTTGTGCCTTACTATTGGATCGCTGTTCGTGCGAATCTGTGAATAATTATTTTTATTAATGAGAATTTTGGTCGCTATATTATTGCATATTATGTAGTTGATGCTATTTGTATATTCGGACTACTTGTATGTACAAAATTTAAGAAATGCTAAAGAATTCTACAATATCACATAATCATTAGCCAAAATGATTAAGTATTTGCACCACTTACATAATTGTACATACCATACATAATTGTATGTTTGGCTATACATAGCAAAACAAGCAAGTATCATGTTTGTGTATTATATTTACATAATAAGGATGCCTATTATGAAAGTAATTTTAACAAATAGTACAACATGAGTTATGACCTGTTAGAGATATATAATATTTTCAATGACTAAATAAATGAATAATACATTATCTAAAGTAGTTATCTCTAAAAAAATCTTACAAACTCACTTGTATTCCAGCTAACGCGTTTCCATAGATATTATTGTGCTCAATCAGTCCGCGGCCCTCGCCGAATATGTAGACGCCGCCCTGGTGGCCGTTGTATATCTCATTGCGGCGTATGGTGGGATTGCTGTTGGACGTGATCCATACGCCCGCGAAGTTGTTCGAGTGGATCTTGTTGTCTATGAACTGTCCGAGGCCGGACTCGTGCACGTAGATGCCGCCGGTCTGACCGTGGTGGATCTCGCAGTGCACTACGGTGGGATTAGCGCCGGCCTTCACTTCGAAACCGGCGATTCTGTTGTTGTGGATGTCGTTCGCCTCGAAATATCCCTGCGCATATGTGAAATCTATGTAGTCAGGCCTAATATCACTTTCTATTATAGATTTTTTTGTAATCTACGTAAATTGAGTTGATTAGTTATAAAAATGATGTATTGGCATAAAGTATAAACAATTATTTGCAAACTTAAATAAAACACAAGTAGCAGATTATACTACCAAGTTGCTATAAAAAAAGTCAATAATTTACAAAGTCTTATAAACTAGCGCAAGTTGTATTAATCTGGAATACCATAGTGAATTTGCAAAAAGGCCATATCTGACATAATGCTGTTATAATGTAATAGACTAACGAAAAAGCTTGTCACACATACAATCCTTTTTACCTGCCAATACTTCAGTTATTATTTAAATTTTCAGAAGCGTATTAAATGATATTGCGGCTTTAAGGATACATTTTCATCACACTTAAAATGAAAGGGTGAAAACGGCCAAAACTCACCAGTCCATTTTCAAACGTGAATATGCCGACATCGCGGCCATGATGTATATGGTTGCGGCGCATGATCGGATTGGCGAAGTTCTTCACCCAGATGCCGGCGAGCGCGTTGCGTGAGATCTCGTTGTCTTGGTACGCGCCCTGGGCGTAGTCGGTGACGTACAGGCCGACGTTCTCGCAGTCGCTAATGTCGCAGTGCTTTATCACCGGGTTCGCACCTGAGCCGCTTACGCACACCGCGGCTCCGACTGTGGAACAAGAAGGTGAGGTTACTTTTGAAATTCTGTTTGCATTGTAAATACTAAGTCGATACGAATATTGTGATTTATAGTTATATTGTAAACAGATTTATTCTCCGACCAGGAATTAGGGAGACAGTCACGACGCCGAAGATGTAGTAAAGCTTTTGTAATACAAAAAAGTAGAAGGCCAAAAATTACGTGACCTGCCAATTTTATATATGGGGGAGCCACAGAATAAATTTTCACTCTCATTTTTGGTGTATCATGTACTTCAAAAATACGTTTTTATTTAAAAAAAAAAAAACCAGTAAAACCTGTACGTTAAACAAGAAAACAAAATTTTTATATAAAAAAAACACAGTAAAACCTGTACGTTAAACAAGAAAACAAAAAACAACAACTCACCAACACTGGCGCTGCGTATAATACAGTGATCAACGGTGGGTGAGCAGTTGTCGGAGACCTCGAGGCAATAGTGCTTGTGGTGTTGCATCGTGCTTGTAGCGTCCGGCGAGAACTTGAGCGTCATGTGGCCGGCGTACGCGCGACTCGCACCTTCGGCGAACGTCAGCGTGGACTCCGCCTCGCGCTCCAACACGACAGACTCGGCCACGTTGCCCGCCGCGCAACCTGACACAACCAGTGCGATTGGAGACCACTCGTCTAATGCCATGTGCCGGATTTTCTTATTGTTAGCGTAAAAATACCAATGCGTTTTGACATCACTTATATAATGCAATGTAAGAGATTTTGTTAAATGTCTAGGTTAGAACATAAAGTGGGAATTAATAAGTAAGTTTAATAGTAATGTGCGTCGTTTCGTGGATGGTATAATACTTGAGTTTCAATTTAGAATTGGCGAGGATATTTTATCACTTTTTATTTACATTAATATTTTAACTCCTCATATCATCATGGTATCCAATGTACAAAGTCCCCATAAGTAACAATCTGGAAAAAAATCATTAACAAGTTGCACATTGTTATTTTTCTGAGGAAAGCATATTGTTTAAATAAAGGAGATAGTTTTTTATAACGTCGCTAAATAGACATTTATGTCAATAAGGTTTTAGGTATGTCTATGTAGCCTATGCATGTATTGATAACATGTTATGTATGAATGAAAGTAATTCATACAAAAAGTATTTCAACAATGTTTCCTTATTGTCAATTATATACTGAGTAAATGGTTAGTCACTTTAACCTGCCAGCAATCAGGACTACTTAATAAAACAATACTTCATTGCGTCTGCTTTTAGATCGGGAAGAAACATCATCCCTGCAAAGACTAAAGCAAAGGTGCCGTTTTGCGTGTAAAGCTCGCTCCACATTCTCACGAGAATTTCGCGAGAACGCGAGAAAATCACGAGAAACGAGAATGTGGAGTCGATACGAATCGGGGTTTTCACGCGTTTTTTAAAGATTCTTGCGAGAATGTGGAGCGCGCTTTAGACTTTTAGCCTATTCAGTGACGATATAACAAACGAGACCACTTCTTAACAACTTCTTCTCCATAACGAAACACCTTGTGCCGTGGTGGTAGTTGTATTGACATTCAAAAAGTGCTATGTAAAGAACCTATTTTGAATTTTAAAAAAATGACTTGATTTGAAGAGTATAAGACTCACCAATGAGCTGCACATCCGTGTCGATAGCGAGACACTCCTCCTGATAGAGGCCGGCGTGCACGAACACGAGCGCCGGCGCGGGGGCGGGCGCGGCGCGGCGGCACGAGCACGCGGGCGCGCCGCACGAGCAGGCCGCCGCGCCCGCGCCCGCCGCGCCGCCGCCGCCGCCGCCCGCGCCGCCGCTCGTGCTCGCGCCCAGGCCGCTGCCGACGCTGCTGCTGCTGCCGCCGCCGCTGCTCGTGCCGCCCCGCTCCTCCACGTACTCGAGAGCCGCCTACACAATTATAGTCCGATTCATAATTTGGTGTCCAAAATTTAAACAAAGGTGTTGACCTATCAAGAAAATACGTTTCAAATGATAGTTTCTTATTTTTGACGATATTAACAACGATAATAAAATAATAATCTAATCACATTTTCCAATATTTATATTCCCTCAATTTCGTTCCATACAGTATAATAAAAAACAAGGTTTTACGGTAAAAAAAAAAAAATGTGATAATGGCAACACATACGGGATCCAAAACATTTTTTGGGCCGCCATTTTTAAGTTTCGAAGCTGATGTTATTCATTTTCGTGATCATGGTCGAACTCTAATGTTTTCTCGTTTTCATAGTGTGTTTGTGTGAAGTTATTAAGTATTTGGATTTTTTTTTGAGTTTGTTAAAGTTTTTGTTTCTTATTCATTTGTTAGGTTTTACAAAACCTATAATCGTATTATGACAATGACATTTCTTTGTTTACATTTTGGACACCTAATTACGAATCAGACTATAGGTATTAGTCGCCATGTTAATATAAATAACCATGTTAAGGAACTATATATTTTTTGGCAACTATTTCAATATTTTAATGTTGTTTATGAATTATTTCTCGATGATTCTCTATAATAATTGTGTTTAAAATTCGACCTCTACCCAAAAAGCAGTAAATATTATTGACACAAATTTCCTCTATTTGATTTTGTTTACGATACTTATCAAATGTAATTCGTAAAACTACTTACTACAAACATAATTTCCTATTATAAAGATAAGATCCCATATTAGTCACCAATGTTATTATATATTTTATCCTCATATTATCGTTTTTTGTGGCGTATAAATATTTGTATTGACGATGATGAATATAGTTGGATATTTACTTCGTAAATATTGTCGGAAGTGTTTAAAAAATAACGTTTTAGTTGATAAGGCTTTAATTGTGAGTAACATATAGCATGATGTAAAGCTCATGAAAACACATTAAAAACGTAAAATTGAGAGTCATGTTTTTAAAGGTATTCATATTAAGTGAAAGTTTATCTATTTAATGTAGACTTACCCTTATAGTGTTAAAATGTTTGATACGCGAATCCTTTTTGGGGCGGTAGTTGGGCCGCACGTGGATCCCGTAGTAAAGCTGCCTGAAGCTGTCCTTCCAAGGATTCTCCGCTTCACACTCGTCCGGCGTCACGAACTCGAACTGGCACGGCGCGTGGTGCAACAACGGCGAGTCGTACTCGAACACTGATTGGTAGAGGCTCTTCCTGCACATACAATAGGTTTCTTTTTAGTAAAATTGTATAGCTTTGTCCGTTTTTGAAGTTTTTACCACTTCCTTGAGATATCTCCGAGTAACTCCGATTAAAACAGGAAGTCTAACTTAAATTGATATATTGCTGAATAGCTAACAATGGTATCTTATATCTCTGCCTAATCACAGACAATTTCTTTCTAATTGTAGTTAGTAGTCACTTGAACACATTTTATATACATAAATATGCATGGCAAAACACTTTACTGATTAACAAAATTGAACAGCCAAACATTCGGTAAAATAATTAGCCTAATAAGATAGGCTTCTTATACATATTTATTATTATTTATCTACTATGTCCAACAAAATCAAATCTTGATCTCAATAAAGTATTATGTTACAGAAATATTTCTATATTAAATAATAACTGATAGAAAGCATTTTGTAGTAAAAAGGTATAATACAATGTTATTTTTACAAATGTGAGTACTAACTTTACTTATAATCATTGCCACAAAATGCAGTGATAAATTTTCTTACACAAACTTCTAAGAGTTGCACTTCTGACCAAAAGTGTTTGAATACTCACAAGTACAAGTGGCCTAATTTGAGAATTTGTGGACATTCTTGCATACCAACCCCAAACAGCACTGGAGCCTTACCTGAGGTCATGCACAGGTGTGTCGCTACAACTGAGGGCGATTCCTAGAATTTTTAGTTTGGAACAGTTCAATAGCTTGTATTCAGCTGCCAAAATAGACGTGTCAATAGGGACTTTCTCTGTCAAAACCGGCACTCTACAAATTAATAAAACATGAGCAATATATCTCAATTTTTGTGTTCATTACTCTATGATAATCCTCGCTAAAAAAGAAACGACACATAGTGCACACATCAGTTAATACATACCCAAGCACCCACTGTTAGTGTATTTTGCAATTTACACACATCAAGTCCAGTCAAAATAGTTGTATTGTGATTGATTGAAGCGATTGATTATAGCCATAAACGAAGTAATCAAATAGAGTAATATAATACACATAATTATTTTTCATAATATGCATAAGTTTCCGAACTAGATGCTGACTAAGGCACAATGAAATCAACAAAATTATTGAAGTTGTGTTTATGACAAGTATGTAATACAAACAAAAAGTATTAGGACTCTGTTTGATTAGTCACTATGACTCACAGTATACTGTGTCAGAATTTGTTTTTATAGGTAACAGCCATAGATTAGTAAAGATTACTCACTCCTAACAAGAAAATGTACCCAGTTTTGACAGTTGAAATTGTCACTGTCATCTATTTTCGTATTTGAAAAATATTAACAAAATGTAATTTGTAGATAATTTACGAATGAAACGATATTACTCCACACTTTTTCTTCGATTTCGTGTTTTTGCACCACTAAACTCCGCATGTCGGCATAGTTCCGCGTAAATTACACCATGACAGCCATTAAATGGCTGACAAAATTACAAGGAGGTGAGATATCTATACTTATATATGGTAACAGCAACAATTTACCATAGCTCAGTGTCATTGGCGATGGTGTTGAACCTCTTGCAGACCTGCGCCACCCGGCATAGGTCCCGCTCGGTGAGATGCGACAGGATGCACAGGAGCACCTCGTCCGGCAGCTCGTATTGAAGGTACTGCGACACGTTGCACACGTCCACGCCCTGAGACAGCGATCTGCTTGCAAGGGATAACAAAAATACTTTCATTTTTGGAGGACCAATGTTCTTCCTAATTGTGGGACCAGTGGGTTCTTCCTAATTGGCGACATTCCAGGTATCTTTTTCAAATGGTCAGTCCAGTTGATAAGGAGGTGACCTAAAGTAATTTCCTCAACATTACTTGGATTATTTACAATGCAATCGAGCAATATAGGAAATTATATTCCTATATACACATAGCAAAGTTAAAGAATAAGAAAATGAAAAAGAAACAATATTCATTACTTTTCCTTTTTGTATGGAGCCAATATTTTATCCAAGTGTAGTCATGCATTTCAGATATTAAAGGTATTCCATCAATCCATAAGCCATGTTTATAATATCATTATAGAGATATTTCATGTAGAAATGGTCATCAGTCTGCAGTCCTGATCACTAAATGACGAAATCTGATCATAGTACTAAATACAAGTCAGGAAATACTAACCTGGGGCAATAAGTGCAGAAAGCTTTTAATTTGCATACCACAACCTTTGTTTCTCCTTCATTTAATTATTCACACTCAAGAAAAGTGCATTAGGCGAGTGTAAACTAGTTATGCACCTATAATTTTAATATGACGAATCATATAATAACCAGTTTTAAGATTATAAATGACCCGATAACGTAATATTTTTGTCGTAACTAATAGTAAATAGAAAATGTACAAACAATAAACAGATATTAATCTATTTACTATTATGCACTAAAGTATTGTTATATCAAAAGTATACTATACATGCATTAGATGCATTTAGACATCAAATAATACAAATCATATTAAAAGTGTGAATATTGTCAATTGAATTTATTTATCTGTATGGAGATAGAGAAAACACTTGTAAGTGAAAGCGCCTAAACCGCTCGCGCAGTCTAGGAAAATACCTGGATTTAAATAGTAATGTTCAACTGTACATTCATTGCTGCACAAGGTAAACAAACAATAACTCCTTGTAAGGATATGCCATGTTTTCATGTTGTTATGCCCACTGTGATATATTATTATCCAGGAATCGCGCCTTATATCTAGTAGATAATAATTATTGTGAGTTACAATTATTATTGTTATTCAATTTTTCATCTAAATGTATTAGGATTCTTCCAAATAAAGTAAGTGTCCACATTTTACTCAAAACAAATAAACAGTCCCACAAGTAAAACTTGTGACATTAAAAGCAAGTTTTTGTGCCATATGATTTGAATTTAATCTTGTTTTAGTTTACCATTTCAAGTACCACAAGACAATGTCCTGTATTGATTAGTGTTCTAAATATCAAATAGGTTTCAGTTATGTTAAGCAGCAAATTTATAATCCGATTGTTATATTGTTCTACTAATAACTGTAACAATGTTTATTAATTGAACAAAATTAACTGAATTCAGCTTAGTTGAAATGTAAATTAATATTGTAATTGACATACACCCATAGTAGGCAGAAATTTAATGACATTTCATTTAATATTCCATTATAATTATCAATACTAATTACAAATACGTGTTAATTACAGTTTATTTTGCAGCAAAACAGGCAGCGAAAGATTGACGAAAATGATTTTGCATTGAGCAGTAAATTTAATGACATTTTTCATATCTCCAGGTGTTTTATTTTTATTAATCACGTTCATATGTGTATTATATAAAAATCAATTTTCCGCGAAAAAGCCCCATAAAAGCAGCCTTCATTCCAAGCCAAAAACGCGTTTGCGAATGGCGCAGTCTATCATTGGTTACTTGACCCAACTGCTGATTGCTAGATAAATCCAGAAGAATCAACTTACGTCCTGGGCCTCTTCCTGGCCGGTAGAGAGCAAGTGCCCGAGGGGCCGGGCTCGTGGTACGCCGGCGGCGACTTGCGGCGCAGGTCGTAGGGGCTGTGGTGGCCGGCGGTGCTGGCGGCCGCGGCGGCCGGCACGGGCGGGGAGCCGCCGCCGCCGCCGCTGCCGCTGGGGCCCGCACACGCCGTCGCAGCCATCGCGCTGCCCGCCACGTTGTTAGGGCAGGGGACCGACTCACATGGTTCGGCTGGAAATTAAATCAGATAACATTAATACAACAACAATTTGAATAAAATTACAATATGGCATTATTTCTAGTTTTTTCTGAAGTTTTACTTTTTAATAACCTTCATCATTAATGTAACGAAACAAAAAATGTGTTACTTCAATTTATTTTCACTTAAGAATACAGAAGATGCTAATGGCAGGTATTTTATACCCCTGTTCATGATTAAAGCTTTGTTTGTATGTAGGAGTAATGCATTTAATTGTACCAGGTGTAAGTTCAGACTTTGAATATCCAAAAAGGTCTAAGTGATTACATTAGGTCCAGCCTTATACTTGGCTATAAAAATGAAATGATTTATCAATATGTTATTTTGTTTATGTCAACAGCTAATGCATGTATCTCCATTAATATAATAGATTACATTATACATATTTTATTTTCGGGATGCTGTAGCATAATGCTCCACAATTTTGGAGTAGCAAAAATTACTTTTATACAGGGTCTGGTTATGTTTGAAAGCATTATTTTGAAAGCAGTATTTTTTTCTTATTGCACCTGTAATGATTATCATCATCAGTCTGAGAAAGATTCTGAGATAAACTGAAGATAAATTATAGCATGTTATAATACATATCATACGTTTTTTTTGAGAGTATAATGTCTAATATTAACATGTAGCAGCTGCCTATATTCTGTTCAGGTAAGATAAAAACCCATCAATCATCATGTAGTACTCAATGGGTTAAGTATTAGGCACCCAATGTGATTATAGTATAATACTGACCTTACTTATCTTAAATATGTTCTAGATCTAATGTAATGCATTTTAGAATTGCAAAAACATTTAAGATGGGGACAAATTTATATACATTATTGTATTTCTTATTTCTGTAATTGTCCGTACTTTAATTTTAGAGAAAATTATACATATCTTTGCTGACCATTTTTCACTATGGCATCAAAAACATGCAAATATATCTAAAGTATCTTTATATTGATTTTTTAGGCCTAATGCACATCAATTTGTTTCCATATCCAATTTCACTATGGTTTTAATATCAAGTACTCAACAATTTATAATTATCAATGTTTCTATCCTCCAGTGATACATTTGCTTTCTACATACAAACTAAACAAGTATTATTTTAAATTTTGATTTGTTGCCAAAGTCATGACCTATTTGAGGGGTAAATAGAATGTTGTAGTATGAATTTGGGTTGCTTCTAAAACATTAAAACATTGACAGACAAGAGACTTAAATTATATGAACATTTAACCAAATTTGTTTTTACTACATAATATCATTAAAAATTGCTATAATTATAAACAATTATATATATATAAAATATAAAATTATAAACATATTAAGGCACTTTATAGTAATTTGTGTAAGTTAAATTTGTGTTTTCTTGAAGTAAAATAGTAAATGAAATTAGTAAACAACTGGCCAAATGTGAGTAGAACTCATACATGAAGGCTTTCATTTATTTTCTATTTATAGTATTTGTTATTATGGCAACTATAAAAGTTAATGCACTGTGAAAATTTAAATTGACAACCTATTACAGTTCAATAGATATGAATTTTTCTTATTTATTGGTATTTGATGTTACAGTAATAAATATTTTCTAAAAATTTCAAGTGTCATCTTACCGACAGACTGACAAAGGAGACTGAGCAATAGGGTTCCATTTTTACCCCTTGAGTATGGAATCCTAAGTAGCAGCATGATCCCACTTTTGGTAGATTTACCACAATTAAAAAACTTCTTTGCTGTCATTAATAACAGATATTTAGCTTTCTAAAGATAATCATTTGACAATTCTGCCTATTGTATTATTTATATCAAAGCTGGATTTCTGGTTAGTAAAAATGATATAGTTAGATTATTAAGACATTGCAACATAACTGATTCAATAGCTTTCTTAACATGCGATTTTAATTTATTATTTATGCATAAATGTGATAAAAATATTGATTTATAAAGTTTATTACATAATGTATAATCTTTTTAAACATAAATATAACAAAATTTACACTTGTTGTTACATTATAATGTAGGTCATATAAATAAATGGAACAAATCATTAGGTGCATACTAAAATATAAATAGGCTTTTTGGCCTAAATTATGAAATCATTAATAGAATCGCAATTAGTTTAACAAAAATCTGTTTTATGTGCTAAAGTAGCAATGTATGCAGTTTTTACGCATCTAATTCAATTCATATATGATTTCCATATTGTTTTTATGTATTTAATGAATTCACTTAATATATTATTATATGGAAACCAATACAAAAGTATTTATTTATGACTTTTACTTGTTCTTTTACTTCCATAGTTTATATCAGATGTAAATATTAAAATAAGAGTTTATCGTAATATAGTAGGTAGTGTAGTCTCGCAATGAGAGGTAGACCATCATCCACCGTTTTGGCAAGTGCGAATTGGTGGACTTCATATACCATTAAGTTTTTTTCATACTAGGATAGTAAAGATTATCAAAATACTAATGTGATATGTAAAAACTTTGAAGCTTTACTGTATAACAATAGTTTCATGAACAATTTCTGAAAATTGTTTACTCTTAAGTATTAATAGATAAAATGTAAATATATAATATAATTACTTAATTTTTCTTCCTATTTTTTATAAAGTTAATTTAACTCATGGTCACCATTCACATTTATAACTATTAACTTGTACTTATTTGCGAAATTGACTAATTGTCAATGATTATTCTCAAAATTATAATTGTTGTTTTAAATCATATTGTTTTGAATATTATGAACACTTATTGCTGTAAAAACATATCTGAAATATTAAATTGCAAATATAATAAGTAGGATGTTAATTTCTGCTAACTCACATATTTAATTATGAATTTTCACATAGTTTGAAAATTTTATGGATTATTCAGTTATCTTATATATAAAATTTTAGTGTCACAGTGTTAGTTACCGTACTCCTCTGAAACAGCTTTACCAATTTTCACCAAATTTTATATGCATATTCAGTAGGTCTGGGAATCGGCTACTATCTATTCATATTCCTAAGTGATATTTATATTATTCATTTACCACACAAGTGTTTACTAAAGACAATTTTCCTTTTAATTTAATTATTTAAAATGATAAATCACATAAACTAATTCAGATCCATTTTTTATTGAATATCCATGTTTTCTAATTAAAAAGTATTTTATAAAGCCCTTATTTGTTTATTATTGTAATGGCTTACATAAAATAATATGTATAAGGCCATAACAGTATATCACTACATTGAATAGTATGCAATGTAAACATAAATTTAGAGAGCACAGTCATAAGTTATGAATGAATGTGGGTAATGGATACACATAAATTGAAATTGACATATGATATTTACCGCTGCACGATGTATACCGCGTTACGAATTACAACTTAAATGAAAAAGAAAATATGTTTCGTAACTAGACGCATACAAAATATTTTTACAACTTGATGTCCCGAACAGCTGTTTCGTCATGCCGTATTGAATAGCTTTTCATCCACCAAATCAATACTCTTATTGCGCAAAATGTCACTGAAATGCGCTATACAACTTCATTGTCAAATAAGAATTGAGATAATGGGAAAAATCTGCATGTCAATCATTGCGAGGAACAATGATCACCGAGATATAAAATTTGTAATGGCTTTGAAGTTTCACGCCCGAAAAATGGTCAAAGTTAATGAAAGTCGTCAATATTATATGAAGCTATGACGTCGTGGTTATGACGAATTAACATAAAATGTATGAACATCATTATACACTTATGGAAATGTCGATAATGAGCCATTTGTAATACTTGGTACGACATCAGCCGACCCGGATAACTTACTCGATTGTGTCCTGGAAGGTAGTGGTATTCGATGTCCGCCTTTTCTTCGCGATCTTCGGACGTAAGAACGCGAAGAGGAAAACGAGGCACTAGGCATTATTTCTTTTACTCCTTATTTTCACTTCAATTCAGCCTAAACAAAGGAGACACCCGCACCAACACCGTCGGCCATTTTCTGTTTAGAATAGATTGGGGAACCGAAACAGGAAATTAATATTTATCCACATTAGTCGATGCTTGGCAAGAGTTTTAACGTTTAACAAATATTGCACTAAACACTGATACTAATATTATAATTGTTAACTCATAAAAACCATTATTTTAAATTATTACGCTAAAAATCCACACTACCCTAAAAACCAAAGGGCGACTCTCAATAAAACATGGCGGATTTTAGAGTAACATGGCGGTTGTGATACCAGCGCCATCTACCAAAAAAAACAAATATCGAACATTTTTAAGATGCGTTCAATACATTTTCATATTTTTTTAAAAATAATCCAATGATTAATGGGAAGCAGTAGATAACGGCACTAAGCTTATCTAAATGTTTAGGTATTTTTTAAATTACCTAATATGCGAGACAATATTTGTATATTCATAACGAAGAATTCGATATATTTCTCGATTTCAAAGTTTTAGTACTTGTTTGATAGGAACTTCCTATATAGAACATTTGTGATTTTAATTGGGTACTTGACAGTTATAACAATAAAATATGAAATATGTTGGATATGATAGCTTATAAGTAAACATAAATTATGCAGTATTTCGTTTATTTTTTAATATGTTCTAAGTATTTTAATTTTTAAAAAGAAATTTTCGATTTTTTATCTGTGGATTTTAAATCCCAAAACGGCGACAGTGCTGCCTCAAATGTCATGTGACGTCACTACATCGAAACCTGTCGATCACATCGAAACCTGAAGTATGTGTAACGTCGAAGTTTATTTCTATATTTTCAATGTGTTGACGTCACGCTACGAAATGACACTTGACCGCCTGTTTTGGCGTAACGTTCCGTTTACCGTAATAAAAATATGTTTTTTATTAATAAATAGCCCTTTTTCGAAAAAATGATCAATGAAAGGCATATATAACACGTATATGAATTCATTAAAACAGTTTCCCAAAAAGTGTCAAGTAGCCAATTGTGATTACCTATTACTGCTATAAATATTTAGAAAGATTTCAAGTTTGTGCAATGAGTTCTAGTGACACTACTTCGCACGAAGGCTAATGTAAGACGTTTGATAAATATACCTCACTTGTATATAATAATTCAGCTAGAGCAATGTAAAGATTACTGGTCAGTCGAGTGATCATAATACTCGTAATCAAAGATAGATCTGTGTCAAAGAGTATATTAATTTATGTCGTAATCGCGCTTTTGAAGAGCTCATATTATTTCTTATTTATAGCTGTGTCCCTATAACATGATGGTCTTACTGAATTTGATGCGGAACATTCTTAAAATTCTACAGCCTGAAGAATCGATTCGTCATTATTATACGATTTTATATAATGTACACAAATTGAAATATTATAATGAGTATGCATTATGATGAGTGTGCATTCTGTAAAGTTTTGTACAGGTTCACTTTTGTTAATTAAAGTTATTATTGTTTCATTGTGGTTGTTACGGTTAAAGGAATATCCTACTGCGATTAAAAAATATAATTTTTAAAGGTCTGTGCAGACCAAATTAGTGGAATCCAAAGCCAGAACTACTGATATATTGACATATATGACGTTGTCATTTTGACTCGTTTTGTCAGCTGTCAATGTCATAAATTTATTAAAATTTATTCGTTTCATGAAGTCATATTTTCTTCGGATATTTCCTTATTTTGTTAACTTAGAACTTGACTTCATATTCATACTTAATTGTAATGGTTACCACTCTATAACCATATATTTTTAATGTCCACTTACGTACTGTGAAATCATACAAATTTTCATAGAAAATAATTTTCTTTTCTTCAGTTTACTTTCAGTCTTTTAGCGTTTTACTTGTGATTTGTGTGTAGGAGGCGTGATTTAATTGTGTTTTCATGTACTGCTAATACTGCTAATCCAATACTGCTAATCAATGTTGAAACACCATGGGTCTTAAAGAATTTAGGGATGATAATGCTTGTATTTTATCCATAATAGGATGTATATTTTTAACCTTTTGTTACGTCGGCAGTTTATACGTATGGAAATCGTCATTAGGCAGGTAATGACATTCTTTTTTATATAATTCAAATTTTGCTGCAACCGTTTTTAAGTGCCACTGTTAGGCATGGGTCTTTCCCATCAACTGGAGAGACCTGGAGCATATACTAACACGCGTGTGTTGTGTCTAATGTGGGTTGTGAATATACTGCTGCCTCAAAGTAATACTTTATATATTTTAGTTAAATTCAAGCATTCATTGGACTATGTTTTTGATTTTATCTTGTGTTCTAGAGGTATGTAAAGTGAGAAAGGGTAGGGGACAGGAAGAGAGTAGCATATTTGCTAATCAGAACATTAAAAACACTCCTACATATTGTAGTAATGACTTGCTATTTTAATCCACATTTCTCAATTTCAGAGATCATCCAACTACAATAAAGAGAAGATTCTTCAGTGTCTTCTGCATGATGCTCCTTGCTCCATTCTTTGCACAGTTATTCCTCACTGAAGACACATTGGCCAGGGCTGATGTCCTGGAACACATGGGACTTCGTATGGCTGGGTCTTTGAAGGCTGCCACATTCCCATTAATTCTTACAGCCATACTCTTCCTAGGACCTTTGACAATGCAATATTTTGCTGGTGTTTTGAGTATATACTTAGGTATGTTATTTACAACTTTTCTTTAGTAATTACTGTCTGAAATCTATCATTTATTGCACTTTTATTAATTTTTACTACATACTATACTGTCATTAAAAATCAATATTGTAGATGTTTTGTTATCATTTTAGAACCTGCATACTGGTGGACAATCTTTCATGATTTGGTGTGGGTCCGTAACCATTTGATGGCGCCACTCAGTGAGGAGTGGGTGTTCCGTTCCTGCATGGTTCCAATGCTGATGCAGTGTTTTGATCTCATGACAGCTGTGTTTGTGGGACCTCTGCTTTTTGGCATAGGTAAATAATATAGTAGATTCATCAAAATATATTTTGATTAGCTTTAAATTATGTATATATACATATATATATGTTTGTAATGTATGTATAAATAAATGAATTAATGTTTAATTATTTTTCAGCTCATTTTCATCATTTATTTGAGCAAGTAAAAGCAGGAGTTCAGTTTAAATCAGCCTTATTTATTTCATGTGAGTAAAACATGTAAAATAATTAGACTTCATTACAGTGTTCAACTATATATTAGTAGATTTCACATAAAAAAAATATTATTTACAGTATTCCAGTTCCTGTATACAAGTCTCTTTGGTGCTTATTCGGCCTATCTTTTTATAACAACTGGTAAGTCAATCATTACAAAGGATTTTTCCTATGATATATGATATTTATAAATAATCTTACATGTGGAGTAACCGGTTTTTTGCTATATGTTTTTTGTAAAAGATTGAAGTAGCAAACAAGGATGAAGTGCAGCTGATGCTAAGTGGTTGCTGCCGCATGGGCATCAGTAAACCACTTCATATGGATCAGTGGTTCTGTCTGAAGCCCTTGCATGTATTCTGATTTTTACTATAGAACAATAAAAAATAATGTTATGTAATAATTATAAAGGGACATTCGTTTATAACAATCAATGATGAGGCTTTAACTTTTAATTGCAAATACTCCTTATTTTTTTACTTTTTTTGTAAGGATATTTGCCATAGTTTCATATTTATATTATGGTTCAAAAAACACAGTTATTTGACAGAAAAAAAGACAGTGTAAGCCTATGCAACTTTCTTACACATTTAATTTAAAATTACTTCATAAAAACTACTTTTTTTCACTGTTTCAGGACATTTTTTGGCTCCGCTGGTAGCGCATATATTCTGCAATCACATGGGTTTTCCGAACTTCGGTGAGATATTCCAATTTCCGCCCATGGAGAGAGCTATAATCTTATGGAACTTAATACTAGGCTTCGCCCTCTGGTGCTCTTTACTTCCTCTCGCAACGGATCCAGAATTTTACGATAACAAATTATATGCGTTAGAGACTTGAATTTATTGTACTTAAAATATTACAACTTTAAATTTTATTTAGGAAAATATAATTATAGGAGTAACGGAGGTATAGATTTATTAACAAGTCCATTGTTGATGGTCATCTTGGTAATCATACTTAAATTATAAAAAGTTA
The DNA here is from genome assembly GCA_014595695.2 of Epargyreus clarus clarus. NCBI lineage: Eukaryota > Metazoa > Arthropoda > Insecta > Lepidoptera > Hesperiidae > Epargyreus > Epargyreus clarus. Next base: position 2,541,916 of record JACTTY020000051.1, read on the forward strand.
CATTGTTTGTATGTTTGCAGTAATGTTATAAAATGAACTGATTATAATAATAGTCAGTGTACATTATCTAATTGAAATGGACGGACATGCTTATGTTATAAACATTACCTAATCTTATTTAAGATTTTGTTTGTATACTCAAAAAAGTAACTTATGTTCGTTAGTTTACTTTAGCCACTCAGTTATAATAATTATGATTCTGAATTAACAAAGCCTCAGTTTTTTTATATTTTAACTATGTACTGCAATACTACTAGTGTCCATATTTACCCATGATTATTTACATAATAAGTATTTTACACACTTTGTTAAATATGTTATATTTACTATACATACAGTATTGTTATATGTACATTTGCATGACATTCAATGATGAGGATTTAACTTTGTTAATCAAATTATTGTTATTAATTATCTTACTAATTTATAGGCCAAATATATGTTTGTAATAAATGTATTCTTAAATATGTTCAGCGACATATAATCGCCAGCGTTGGCAAGACAAAATCCTTATACGATGTATATTTTACGGCATTACATGTAATTATAAAATAAGGTGAGTTGGCGTTATATCGGGGCTAGGGGTAATACAGTTCAATTAAAATTGCCCGTGAATTTGTTTCTTTTTTATTGACATATTTATCATGAACCATGTCTTTTAAATTATGGACAAGTATGATATAATCAAGTAAAAAATATCTGTATTTGTTAACCACCAGTTTGTAACCAACTACCCTCATCAATATAATAAAATATGTAAGTATTAAGTGATGATATTTTCCATTATGAAAAAAATATAGCAGATAAAAATCTTAATTCTTTTAATTTATGGTATTTAATGCACATTTGCAGTCTTACGCAATAAATATTAAACCACATCAGCATAACAATTTATATCGGGAATTAAATACCATGGAATTGTTCAGACAAATAATGCTTAAAAATTCGTTCATAAATTTCTAATTAAGATAATGTTTATTTTAATCACTGTTACTTTGTTAATGTAATAGGAAAATGCAAAGTTTAAAGAAAATTTGAATATATCATATAAAAAAAAAGTTACGCACGCTTTAGCACGCTTTCTCAGTTGGCTCAGGGCTTCTCAAACTTGCCTGAGCCACCAAACTAGCGTTAGGTCAAATGCGACAATGTTAAATCTAGTTTTAATGAAATAAATTAGGTATATCTTATAATAATTCAACTGCCTTGTGGGAGTGGTATATGGGGGATTCCACTTGAAGATCACAATGACTGCAGCTCCAAAACAGTGTCAATGCATTACTTTTGATTGTCAAGTGGAATGTGGTGGTAGTATTTAGATATTTTGATAAGTGCAAAGAAATTTATGTCAATTGTACAAGTATGCGTAATCGTATGAGTCTTACATTGAAATATGTAAGATGGTAAGATTAAGATTAGGTAAATTATACTGTTAAGGCAAGATGAGCACAATTTTTGCTGAGTCTATTAGTTTTGGCGCACGCTTTTATATTCTTTTTACAGGTGACATGACGAAAAATATTTTTTAATTAATATATATGGCAAGTGTAGTTATTCAATAACCGATGTTAAAATTATTGTCTTAAAAATAGCTGTAGGGTTGTGTTCATGGCCAATTTACATTATGTATAATTATGTTATTTTTGTGCCATAAGTATTTTTGTATGTTTGCGAATAATAAAATAGACATAATTTAACGACAGGGTCAGGATGTATAAATAATTTTAAACTGATTGTCTCACTAGTCAAATTATGTATTATAATACTTTGTAAGATCTTAAAGGCTTGCATATGGTGTTTTGAAGCTATGAACAATAAATAATGTTTGAATTATTTTCATACATCTCTTTATTTAAGAAACTGCACACTCATCATAATATCACGTATATGTACTCTTACATTCTTATTTTCAGCATAACGTTACTCAACCAACAAACCCAAGATCATATTTGCACCTATTATTGCCTAATAGGTACTATGGTTGAAACATGCCATGATCTGATTTGTTGTAAGGAGCATATAAAATATGAAGCTTTGCAATTTAATTGCCCAGGACAGCAATAAATCTACCCCATGTGGGACTCCGATCCCAATCGGCGCTTGACGCCGCCATGACAAAAAATATAATATAATCAGTCTGAAAGGGCCTCGAAAATTCGTAAATATGACACCTAGTTTGTAACCGACTAAATTGTCTTGCACTTATTTTAAATGAATGCACATTTTTTTGTATGTTTATAGCTTTACAATAACTAATTATTACATTAAAAGACCTATGTAAAACATTATTGCGTAATAAATTTGCGAATAATACAACTGGTTGAAGGTGGTAGAACGCTTTGTGGTTTAAATGAGGCAGCGCCACCGCCACACCTTTTCCGAGGCGTTTCAGCTTAGCCCTCAGGGGTAGAGGCGCATCTGTGGCCGACCTCAATTAGGAATATCTAATCCTATCTGGAGTTGATTACAGATGTCCATGGGCGGCAGTAGCCACTTACCATCAGGACTGCATTCTCGTTTTCTACTCCCATATCATAAAGTGTATGGCACACAATATTGTATACTGTGCAAGTTATTTGTATGACACGGGTTCCGTATTATTTTATATTGTAAGATTTTGTGTCAAACGTGATTCCTAACAATTTGTCACTGAAATAGCTGTAAGGGTTATTTAAATAAATAAAGCCGTAAATACGTATATTAGTTTGTTTTTACGTACTTTTTACAAGTTTTCCCGTTTGGTTTTTACGCATATATTTTCGGATATTAACAAAATAAAATAGTTAATTTGCCGTAAGGTGTATTTTGTGTGAAAACCTTGCGATAAAATCGGTTCGGCTGTTTCTAGGCCTAGATTGAATATAATTAATATGAAAATAATTATGTTATTTGTTTTATTTACCTGTAAGGTTAGTCCGTATCTCTACAGAACAGTGTAGTAAACTTTAAAAGGATCAAAACACATTCAAAGGATCATAAATGTGTGTTAAACAGTTAAGGATATTGAAAATAAACAAATGCTGTATGCAAAATTATTTATTTATATAATATATAATTTGAATTTTAAGCACAAAAAATTAATATTTAGCTCAATTTATTACAATATTTACTAATGTAGTAGTATGAAGTGCATAATAACAAAATATCCAAGTGACAAGAATTATGTCTAACTAGAGTATTAATATTTGAAAGGCCTCCTGGAATCCTTAAGGCTGACGTTTTTAATTGAAGTAATAACCGATTAACAAATTAACTTTATTTTATTAAGTTTTAATATCAGAGTATTTTAGGGTTTCTTTTTTCAAGATCAAAAACTCCATAGTTTCGTTCAACCAATTCGTTCAACGCGTACAAAAATATATAAAGCAGATGTCAACTTTCGGCAATCGACGAGGCCTTTATATACATAAATATGATTTTATTACATTAGTACATAGTTCAAATACACTGCAAATGTTTGGTAATGTGATTTCATAAGTAAATTAAAAGCTGCGTTCTTCATATAAATGTATTGATAATCTACAAACTTGAAGCTAGTGTAAATGAACCGTCTTGAACAACGAATATACCATGTACACCCATTAATATTTACATTATTAATATATTTAACATCAAGTACGATAACAAAAATAATAACATATTTAACATCTTAATTTATCTACATTCAATCATAGATTAGTAAAGATTACTCACTCTTAATAAGAAAATGTAACCAGTTTTAAGAATTGAAATAGTTGCGTAAAAAAGTTTTTCCACGTCTCCGTGCTAAAATGTCCCTAAAAAATGTAAATAATCATTTATTTATTATGTAAATTACGCAGTATTTGTTATTTATTCGTAAATTTTCTCTAAAAATGTTTTTATTTGTCAAGAATTAAAAAGAAGAACTTACTAATAAGCCGTTTGTGGCTTCATTCAATTTCAAGGCGGCGAAGTATCTTTACTAATCTATGCATATAATACCTAAAATGATTTCAGTCGTAAAACTACAAGTCCCTTACGAGTATAATATTAATATTACAAAATAACAGCTATGAGAATATCTTAGACTCTTGATAATGATTGAGCTTGTAAATGAAATCAGTCTTGTATATACAAAGAAACGTTCTCTAATTTTTTCTAGGTCCTTGTGAACGTTTTTATATAGAAGTTTTGTTATTACAATGAAATAGTGGGATTGAGAAACACTGGCTCATTACAGGGCGAAAAAAATTAAACTATAATAAAGTTTGTAAATGAACGACTACATTCATATAGATTTCAATTTTCTAACCGAGTGGATTCATAAAATACTTATGCTAGGAGTATTAAAATAATCTATTACTAGAGAGTACACTTCTAATAAGCGAATCTCTTCGAATTAAATTTATCGCAAAATAATGAAACATCTAGAAATTCAAAAAACATAAATTTACCAATAAACTGGCATAAAGATTACATCACATTATACGGCCTCCTAGGTCTACTTTTAAAGTTGGTAGAACGTATCGTATTTGGACTGCCGAGGCCTTACCTTACATCGATTACTGCCTTATAACAAGAGGAGTAAAGTTATTCTGTTCTGGTTTGATGAATCTGTGGGATTTATATTAAGATACTTAGGGGAAACAACAAATCATGGTTACAGCCTGGATTTATCCCGAGAGGGGTTAAAAATCTTGACAACCTTTTCTTTGTTGATCATATACTGACATATCGTCACTGGAAAGTGACTTAGCCTTTCCAACGAGGATATCACTGGAAACGATTTCAGAGAAAAGTTTGAATATTTTAATGTCTACTCTTAACTATGGGTATAATAATCACTGTCGATTTGCTTTTGGTTGAACCCATAAAACCTTTCCCTTGACCATGTATGTGATGGGCGTATACTGAGATTTCCATCCAACATAGGGTTGGATATTGATGTCCATGAGCGGCAGTGAACTATTAATATCAGTTGGCTTAAGTTCATTAGCTGTTTTTATTTATGAACACCACTCCGTATAATATAGTAGACAGATCGCATAATACGAAAAGTTATAAAAACACCAATTAAAATAACTACTTCAAATAACTTATGCATTATATTCAAAATTTCATATTAGACAATATTCACAAGGACAAAATCTAAAACGATTAAAATTTATAAAACATTTAAAACGAGTGCTTTAAACAGACTGAATAGATTTACTAATTGATTTCTATATAAAATGAAACACATGTAAATACATCGCTATATTAAAATACATTAAATTTTACAACAAATACGAGTATAAAATCTCAAACGACAAAATTCATTCCTAGGCGGATATCGAACAAATATAATAAATGAGTGATAATTACAAGCATTCCTAAATGAAGTTCTCATTCAGTCTTTGCGAGACAAAAGAGTTACATAACGTATGGAACAACATAAATTTTTGAATAAATGGTTCATAGCAATATTGCAAAATTCATCTTTAATTCATAGCAATACTTCAAAATTCATTCTTAGGCGTCTATTGCACTCATGCACTTGGACAATTTAATTGAGTTATACATGAAATTATAATGGAATGCAATTGATTTATTGATTATCGATCGTGTATATATTTTACATACATACAATTTTATGAATGAAAAATAATATTAAAGTTAGCTTATATTGTAAGGTATCCTTGCACAAAAATTATATCATTTCCATAAAGATGAGTATTAGGAAGTTACATCCATCAGTCAAATCAATTATCAGGATTTTCAATTCAGCGCCTTATGGACGCTTAATACCTTAATAAAATTTAACGTTGATATTGTGACATAATATGCATTAAATATTTTACATAAGGTCACTTCTAAGTTGCAAAGATGAAAATACGACCAAGACAGTTTTTGGCAAAAATGCAGATGCCTTATATTTCAATATCTTGCGGCGTAAGGATTGATACGTATTTAATTAAAAGTATTGATCGTTCGATTAAATTTGTGTATATGGAACCCAGTTTTAAAAATTTCTTTATCGAAAGAAAAGAGAAGCGTTCCATTTTACCTCTTCGGACCAAATAGTGTATAGAAGTTTACTAGTTTCATTGACCCATTTTCATTCATAAAACGTTTACATAATTAAACGTTTACATTTTTGGCAATTTTTGTCAATATAACTCAGATTAATTATGTATTAATTTTAAGGAGCTCCAACAACCTTTTTGTCTTAATGCTGAGTATGGGCATGTCCTTATTACTTTAGAAGCTTGAAGGATACCCCGATATGCTCGTCTAGTTACTTGCGGATAAGTGGAACTGAATAGAATTTATAGAAGAGAGTAGAGTATTTCCAGGAATAATCTTACGGCACTTGTGAGCACTTAACGAGAGCTACAAGACACAAGTGGTCATCAACTAGAACATTTAAGTCAGTTTAGAACTACCTAATGTCATACGTTGCGTAGAAATGAGTAGAGGCTCCGCACAGCGTCGCAAAGGGCCATTCTTCATGGTGCCTGTAGCGGTCGATTCGGGGACTGCGGTACAACGGGCGCGGGCGTGGCGTCCAGGTCACAAGCGGAGAGCAGCCGCACCAACTCGTCGGGAGTGGGGCCGCCGTCTGGCACTGGGGACTCGTCGCCTTCGCCTAGAGAAACAGTTCAAAAATTACAATGATGTTACAGTATTTATTTTATCTTTCAGTGATAATTTGCATAATTTTATTGCATGAATCGACGTGCTTAGACTCAAAGACAAGTTAGTATGTTTATCTGTTCATTGAGTAGTGACGTCTCAAAGCTGGAGCGCGCGCGAGCGATGTCCGCAACAGTATGTTACAATGTGATTTGGATTAAAATTCCTTTAAGTAGCTTGAAACTTTTGTCCGCTGTCTTTTGGAATGTGTATAAATGCATGTGTATACTGTATTCTGAATATACAGAATTTTCTTTAAAATTAATTACAGTACCATTCCCGTTAGCAGTGTTCGCGGGCGCGCCCGCACTAGGCGGTGCTCGTGTTTGTCGACGTGCGGTGGCCGCACACCATATATTAATGTTATTGGAATGAAGTTCCTTGAGCTTGAAATCCTTTAACTTGCGACTCTCTTTTGCCATCTTTTTGAATGTATATATATGTCGTATATACAAGTGCGCGTGACATGCGAGATTCGAGCAAATCAGCGTCGTGTGTAACCGGCCTAAATACTGTATAAAACCAGCTTAAATTTGACAAAAATGACTAATATTACCGTTCCCATTAGCGTTAGCGGGGGCCCCCGCACTGGGCGGTGCCCGTGCGGCGCGGTCGACGTGCGCGGTGAGGTCCCACAGCTGCGCGGCGCCGGAGCGGTGGCCGCACACCAGCAGCCGCCGCGGCCGCAGCGCGCCCTCGCACTCCGCCACCACGAAGCACGACACGCCCGAGCCGTCCACCGAGCGGATCGTGCACACCCTGATACATAGAAGAACATAGGTACTATCCGCGCCAGACTGGTAATCCACTTTGAATATAGAAACGAGTCGCGTCGCCATAGCAAATTATATGACTACACCTGCTCGCAACAAATTCAGAGCGGACTAGCAGATTGGCGCGGACTATACTACATAAATTACCTCCGTGAATTATCACTTCTTATGCAATATTTAGATATTCGGAAATAATCTGCACAGTATAATTCCGATCAACGACGAAAATAAACACTCCGCCCGCAAATACAAACGGATAATATCCTATACGTCGTGAAGAATAGGCGACCACCGCGGCGAAGACTGAATAAATTTTCATAGACTTTTATCATCATTATTACATACACGTATTCATCTCTATCCGTGAAACTGTTAACAGACTACTACCGTGGTAAAGACCCAATATTATTATACCATTTCATCATTATATGCTCGTATTCACCTCTATTTGTCTATACTCGGCGAGTGTCTAAAGATTGCATTGGGACATTAACACCTGAGCGTCCCACACATGAGTATGCACGCGCAGCCTTCACTCATGCTTCTTGTGGTCTTAGTTGAAAAACAAATAAAAAATATGAAATAAATTACCTTTTCCCATTAGATGCCAATCGAACGTATAGAGTATCAGTATCAGGTACCACTTTTTGTATAAATATCTGCTCTTCATCCTGTTCGCCATACGGACCTAATAATAAGAAACTATATAAGTACATAATTATCTATCTTAAACGTTTCTTTAATTTCCTTTTTGGTTTAAAATTAAATAAATCTTTTGGGGTTTACGTTTAAAATAAAAAAGAAATAAGATATTATAATTAAAACTAAATATTAGATCACCAACATAATCGTTATTTGGGCATCGCATCAAAGTACGAAAATTTATGGCTTTTGTAGAAGATTGCTCATTTTGATATTATGTATACAATTTTTTCATCCAAAATAATTACAATATAATTAAATAATAATTACCACAATCATTATGAGGCTGTGCGGTAGGTGCTTCCAAGGCGAGAACTTTGAAAGCGGCCTTGGGCGTAGTGCCCGGCTGCGTGGAGATCATGCCGCGGAAGCGAGTAACGCGCCACGACCGCACGTGGTTGTACTCGCTGCACACTGATATCAGGTAGTTCTCTGATAGGGACACCTGGTGAAAAACATTAATTTATATAATAGCATACCTACAGTGTACTTCATACCGCATAGGTACTGACATCTTTAACCAATCCCCCATAAGATTAGATTCCTATGTGAGGTGTGGCAACAGATGCGTTTCTACCTTTTGTTTATTTCTGTGCATTTTTAGCACATTAACGACTTTTCATACGCATTAGTAACCAATGCTATATTGAACAGAAATTCCACCCAAAAATGTGCGATCCCACTCCTGAGGCGTAAATGTTCGCCTTATATACGAGGGTGCGTTTTTAAGTCCGCGGAATGGCAGGGTTGGAGGGGGGATAGCGGGCTCGTTAAGGGCGGTACGAGTTAAGTGACTCATAAATAGTATAAATATAAAGTTTTATCACAATTGCATCATTAGTTTTAAAACTATCGACAATTAAACAACTCAATCCGGAAGAAAATTGGAAGTATGGAGAAAATCGAGCATCGCGCCGTTATAAAGTTCCTTACCAAGCAAGGAAAGTCTGTGCAAATCATAATGGAAGAGATGTCATCGGTTTACGGGGACTCTTGCCCTGGAAAAACGATGGTTTACAAGTGGAACAACCTTTTTAAGCAAGGCAGGGATTCACTTGAAGACGACCCACGACCAGGACGGTCTGTTGAGGTGACCATTCCGGAAACGATAGCGGAAGTCGAAAAATTAGTACTGGAAGATGCTCGGCTAAAGAAGAAACAGCTTGCAGAAATGGTTGGAGTATCGGATGCAACCATTTTTAAAATTCTGCATGACCATCTTGGCATGACTAAGGTCAGCGCGCGGTGGGTGCCGAGAATGCTCACGCCGCCTCAGAAACAACAGCGCGTTGAATGTTCCCGTGCGTTTTTGAACCTCTGTGGAGAAGATAAGGATATTGTACTGAATCGAATTGTTACTGGAGATGAAACTTGGGTTCACCATTATGAACCTGAGTCTAAACAAGACTCCATGCAGTGGCATAAAAAGGGTACAGCACCTCCTAAAAAGTTTAAGGTGTCACAATCGGCCGGCAAACTCATGGCGACAGTCTTTTGGGATGCAGAAGGAATTTTGTTAATAGATTACAAAGATAAAGGTGTCTCTATAACCGGAGAATATTACGCAACAATCTTGGAGCGGTTAAAAGAAGCCATCAAAGAAAAAAGACGAGGAAAATTATCCAGAGGTGTCCTGCTGTTGCACGACAATGCGCCCGTACACAAGAGCCGTATTGCACTGGCTGCCCTGCATAAGGTGGGCTTTGATATTTTAAATCACCCACCCTATAGTCCAGACCTGGCTCCCAGCGATTATTATCTCTTTCCAAAAATGAAAAAAGAGCTTCGTGGAAAGAAATTTTCTACAGACGAAGAAGTAAAGGACGCAATTTCCTCGTATTTTTCCGACAAGGACAAAACATTTTTTTATGAGGGTTTAAATAAGTTAATACAAAGATCTGAAAAATGCATTCGTCTTGCAGGAGAATATGTAGAAAAAGAAAAATAATTTTGACATTTTATTTTCGCTCCTTGTCCCTCATTCCGCGAACTTAAAAACGTACCCTCGTATATAAATCAGCCAGCATTTTAAACATTCTCAAACGCAATAATTCTCTCACGGTACAAATACTTACATAAAATTATTATAAATTACTTTATCTATTAGTTCGGACACTAAATGAAAATAGAAATTAATGTGTCACTTGTAATATTAATAAAATAGCAATAATACCTTAGTAACAGGACTCTGATGAACTGTGAAAGTCTGGAATAACTGTGGTCCATGGCCAACCGTTTCTGGATGCTGCACTATCACACGGACAGATCCATATCGTGTGCCATATGCAATCTCTATCCAATTTCCACATAAGTCTGAAAAATAATACAATTATAATTCGAACTTTTTAGGTGCATTAAACCAAAAACTAAAATACATGAACGGAGAGTGAACGAGAAATAGCGATCTAAACAGATAATTATTAATTTTATTCGTTATCTTATATTTACTATTGAATAAAGGTTTATATTATGTAAAAATCTATAAATGCGCATATTTGGGTACTTACTAGTTTTAGGTGTGAGATAGACTGATATGGCTGTGATTGGCTCTTGATTCGGGTCCTTGTATAGCTGTGTGACGAGGAGATCATTATCCTTCATGCGCAATGGAAACTTTTGCATATCTGTAATCATAATGTAAAATGAATGAATGTATTGGCATCCTCAATCATTTATGTACGTATTTGACCTATACCAGAAAATATATTGTAAATATATTATATTCTCACTCATGAGTAATAAATAGCCAAGCCAAGGTGTTATGAATTGGCCATCCTTCATTTGGAAAAGATTAGAGTTCTACCTGAGGTTAGACATTATGCGCAGTTATACCAGAGGGCTAAGTTAGAATGCCACGGATAAGTCTCCCTTTGTCTCCCTTAACACACCCTTCAAACTAGAATAGAGCAGTATTATATAACAGGGTGACTGTTATCAGGCTGAAATAAGTGTGGCGATGGTGCCTGTGTGTAGGGTAGAACCTCTTCGTCCTCCAGATATTTTGCTTCTATCCAAAGAGCGATGTCCGAGGGTGCAAATTGAGTCTGAAAGTTGTTTGTATAACTTCTGTAATTTATACGACGCCACGTCCACGCCACGCCTCTGTTCTTACCTATATAGTTGATAGCGCCCGCCGCGGTGCCCAGCAGCAGGAAGGAGCCGGCGGTGTCGTGCGTGGAGAGGTGCGCCACGTCCTGCGTCTGCCAGTGCTGCGTGCTGGTGTGCCACACGCCCGCCTTGCTGCCGCGCCCCGCGCCGCTCAGCGCCACCAGCTGCGGGCCCACGAACAGCAGGTGCTCCACGCGCACGCCCAGGTTGAATGTACCTGTCGTGATAACACAAACTTTGTGTATTGTAAACATAGATTAGTAAAGATACTTCGCCGCCTTGAAATTGAATGAAGCCACAAACGCCTTATTAGTAAGTTCTTTTTTTTTAATTCTTGATAAATAAAAACATTTTTAGAGAAAATTTACTTAATATAAAAAATAAATAAATATTTCAAATATTTTAGGGACATTTTAGCACGGAGACGTGGCAAAACTTTTTTACGAATCTATTTCAATTTCAAAACTGGTTACGTTTTCTTGTTAGGAGTGAGTAATCTTTACTAATCTATGATTGTAAATCAATGGCAGATCCTGGATGGGACTGTGGCGACTTCCCGCTACCAAGAGATGGCGCCACGAGTATTCTGAATTACGCTATCGAAGTTTTCAACATCTTGCATATATACAAGCTCGGAACTGAGACTGTCGGAGCCCGGTCGCTCCCCGGGCGTAATCACCTAGCACGGCGGGAGGTCTCCCTTTGCCAAAGGACTAACGCATATTTTTAATATTTATTAGATCAAATTTTTGCCTATCAAATTGCCGTTCGAAATTTGGTAATGTTTGAAGATGAAGACTGCCAAATTTCAACCTTTAATAAGCAAAACATTAGATGGATCGGTTATTAGAAACAGGTGTAAGCGACTACAGTCCGACCCTTATTTTTTTCACATTTAAAAATATGTAGTACTTAAGTCTATTTAAGACCATTTAAGAGGTCGGCAAAATAAAAATAAGTTGACTTGTTTTTCATCAACTACCGACTTATTCAGGAAACTTATATTAAGAATGCTGAATTGATATCTCCACAAAAGGAATGAATGGTGGGTTCTATAGACACAAAAAGGCAATTACACAAATACAAAGGCTCATTCATAGCTAATTTACATAATTTTCTAAATGGTAGAGGTTTAGGGTATTATCCTTGGATAAACAATTGGCGTGTGAATCTCGTGTGTATTAACTAGTATTATCCGATGCCAGAGTATGACAATAATACAAATCTAGTTAAATATCTTCCTGACATTTAACATGGAAAATGACACGTGACGCGATACGTAACTGTTACGGTAATGAATCAGTCAAATAAATCCTATATAATTCCAGACACGAAAATTATTAAGCATTATACAACATTATTTTACTCTCAAAACTTACACCATAGACAATAGACATTGGCTATGACTAAATACCTATCAATGTCCTCCTAACTGGTTCGGTGTGCGTTGAAAACGCCCACAGTCGTACAAGCGGACCACTAGCGATGCCCAGCATGACATCGGTACCGGCAGAGTTGTTCCCGCTCGATGTAGCACTACCTCCAGTCTTTGCGTTGAGAGCTATGCGTTCTATCACAGAGTCTTGCACTGGTGATTGGAACACGACGTACCAACCGCAAGAGTCTGTTAATCTAAAAAATATATACGAAAAGACTATTAGTTGCAATGCTATAAGATTTCTAAAATATCTAAGAATGTGATCATTTACTAGTATTTTCAAATAACAGACCCAAGGCACTTGTATTTATTATAAAAATATAATTATACAAAATAAACAGTAATAATGGTCTTGCATAACCACAAAAATATTAACTATTATTAATTGGTATGGGTCAACTATACTAAATATTAAAAATAATATTAGAAAACTTTAAAATACTATTATAATGTAAATTAAGATGACTGTAAAATTTATAATCATACCTGTATCCCGTGACAAAGTGCATATAAGCAACAGCAATCCAATTGTGATGGGCCTTTATTATTTGCACTTTCATATTCTCTGACCATGTGTTCACTGAAATATGAAAATTTTAAGAAAATATTGCATACAATATCTAATAATCATATTTTGTTTGTAATGAAAATAAATGCAAATAGTATCAATAAGGAAATATATTTATACATACTTTCTGGTGGACGGATTCCTTTGTGGTTATCTGCATTACCAAGTGAAGCTGCTCTTGAATGACCCCTGCCACATCGGCTACAAAAAAAAACACACATATTTATATTTTAGAGCTACTATAAATTAATATATTCCTATAAATATACAGGCAGTTTTGTACAGTAGAAGTAGATATAGACAGGAGGTTGAAAGTTTGGCAAGTTAACCTTTACTTCGTGGTTGTTACTGGGTAGTAGTTTTTAAACTTTGTCCCAGGTGTAAGTAACATTGATTACATATTGTTTAATTCCTTGTATCTTCTGTCGGACAATACTCACGCACAGCAGTGAGTCATACAAGGTTAAGCATTTTTTTGTAATTAATTACATATGTCCATGGCCAGTAGTTAGAGATAAATATCAGTTGGACTAAATCGGTATGAAGATTGGGACTCCTACATATCTGATTTATAAAAGCAAAGGGTAAGCAAAAAAGGTCAACACTAACCTTAGCTGGTCTTGCGATGGTATCCTGCCCACGGTTCGTAAGTCAAGTGAAGAGTTCCTAGAGTGTGTGCGGTTAGCTGCCACATCCGTGGAGGATGCTGTTGAGTTTTTACGTGAACAACTGTTCCCATTGCGACCATTGCTGCCATTTGCTAGGGATGTGTTTACTGAAAGTATACATAAATCATTATAAAAATAAAATATCATGGCATTACTAAAAAGCAGATCATCATGCACAGGGTTTTAATGTATGCCCCTGAACAAACAGATATCAAAATTGTTGGTCTGTTAGTGTCTTGTTTCTCGTTATATATGTACAAACATTCCTAGTTATCCCTATGCATATGTTCACTATTCCAGAAATGAAAACTAGTAAAACTAGGTACTTATGCTTTATTCAATACCTGAATTATGTACATAACAGTTATATTTGGATTATCTTCAAGGTCTAAAATCATGTTGTGATAATAAATTAACATAAATTATGCATTAACTTTATCATTTTATCTTGGTAACATGCATGGCCAACCTAATCAATGTATTGTAGGACTTCATGGAAGGCAATATTGTTCTTTCGAGCTAGGCTTATAAAGCACTGGGATTAACCCAGTAAGGCTTCAATGCAGGGTGCTATTGTCATACCTACCTTTTCAATTTAATAATAATTTAGCACACTAATTGAAAAATAAACAAGATAAGGTAATTGTTGTTATACATTGTTTACAATTAAATAATTGACACAGATATGACTATCAGCCTAGATTGATATCATTAGCGTGTCAGATAAAAACATACAACAGAAAGTAAATACTGGTACAAAAATAGATATTACAAAGTATTTGAAACAAAAGATTTAGTATGAGTAACTTACATGGTGGTGGTAGATATCCATAGAATAATACATCCCCACAGGATGAGTGGTTCATTTCATCACACAATGCGAGTCTTCTGCTCAGCGGCGTGATGCCGAAGTAGTCACATTCATGCCTCAGGGCTCGTATATTCACATCGTTCAGGTCTATATCCCGAGTTCGCAAGAAATTTAAAATAAGACCGAAGAGTTGAGGGTCTCTATCAATAAATATAGCTCCGGTTTCGTCCCTTACGGTCGGAATACGACCGCTGAGCAAAGCTGTGAAGAATGTGTCAGGAACCCATGTCAGGGTCTGCCAGGAAGTCGCGAACCTGAGAGAATAAACCACTTTGATAAAACAGTAAATAATTATGTTACACCATGTGTACTCTCCAAAACAACCATTAGATCAAGATAAAATGGCTTATTAACAAAATTGTATGTGACATAAGTTGTTCATAAAATATAAACAATCGTTCTTAAATTACCTTGTACCACCCACGTTCAAATTTACAATTTCTTGATAGTTAGACATTTACGCTGTATTTTATTATCAGATCTGTTAACTTATAATACTGTTCAATATGGATATTGAATTTATAAACACTTTCGAATGTAATTCATTGCGTTACTTTTGAGAGTTTTGAGACATCAGACAAGCTTCGTAATCAAACAAATGTCAAACTCCGTCAAAGTCAAACACAGCTGTCGAAATATCATAGTGTTGTACCATATAGGTACATGATTCTACTTTACCGATTTTAGCTGAGTTACAATCTTACAAAATTGGAACGCATCCTATTTTTACCCGACTGCCAAGGAAGGGTTATGTTTTTCGCGCGTATCTTGTATGTTTGTCTTTCTTTATTTGATCCGATCTAACAAACGGCTGGATGAATTTCAACAGTTAAAGTGTCATTATATTTGTCTCAATGACCCGAGTGTCCTTAGATAGGTGTTAGTAAAAAAAAAAACAAAATGGCGGATTTTTGGCGCGAAATAGTAACACATTAAAAAAAAAAAGTTAACCGAACCTATCGAGTAGGGTATCAAATGAAAGGAAATTAAACGGAGATTATAAAAACATATTTGTATATATATAAAACAGTAAGGTGACTGACTGACTGACTAACTAAATGACTTTTTCATTTTTCAGAAATCAACGTACAGCCTAAACCAAGGACCTTACAGTTCTGAAATTTTGCACACAGGTTCACTATATAACTTGAATAAGTAATATGAAAGGCCTTTTGGAAATTCTACCCCTAAGAGGGTAAAATAGGGGAAAACAGTTTTTTTGAAATTCTTTAATTTTGAAGCAACTATTATAAAATTTTGTATTTGGCTTTCTGGATAGGAACAAGGACGCACTTATTTATCCCCCTCGGAAAAATCAACCCCGTAGAGGGTAAAATAAGGGTTAAAAGTTCATTTGAACAATCGTCAATTTTGAAGCAAACACTATGACATTTTGTATCAGGCTTGTTGGATAAAAATAATGAAATGCC
Organism: Epargyreus clarus clarus; assembly: GCA_014595695.2. Taxonomy (NCBI): domain Eukaryota; kingdom Metazoa; phylum Arthropoda; class Insecta; order Lepidoptera; family Hesperiidae; genus Epargyreus; species Epargyreus clarus. The sequence goes on from JACTTY020000051.1 coordinate 2,558,110, forward strand.
AAATTTGTCTAACGAGGTAAAATAATGACCGAAACTTTGATTTACTGAAGTTATATATTTTATAGACCGTAAATGGTGAATTTTTTCGCAAAATAGTAACACGTTTTAAAAAAGTTAACCAAACCTATCGAGTAGGGTGTCAAAATAAAGGAAATTAAGAGGAGATTACACATACATTATATAATATATCTTATATATAAAATTCTCGTGTTAGTTACCGTACTCCTCCGAAACGGCTTCACCGATTTTCATCAAATTTTATATACATATTCAGTAGGTCTGAGAATCGGCCACTATCTATTTTTTTTTACACCTAAGTGATAAGGGTTGTTCATCCTTAACATTTTTTATTTATATGGCAACACAACGTTTGCCGGGTCAGCTAGTACATATATACTCGTATATACACATCGAGATGACTGTCTGACTAAATGAGAGAGTTGCTGTGCCAGAGATCAACGCAAAGGGAAACCGCTGAACTTAAGCGTGCTGGAATTTTACACATAGGTTCTTTATATAGCGTAAATGAACACTACGAGGATAAAATAGGATAATATTGTTTGAACATCTTTTGTTTTTGAAGCAGACACCTACTATGAAACTTTGTATTTGGCTTTCTGGATAAAAATAATGAAATGCCTATTTCACTGCTTTTGGAAATTCTACTTCAGCCTTTTTGGTGCAGTCGGGTTTTTGATTTTTTAAATTAATTACTTGTTATTTTTTATTTTCCTGGCAACTTCCAACTAAAGAGAGACGTGTCAGTCAGCCAAAAGTCAATCAATTTCAATAAAATCGTATTGTTGGAATTGATGTATGAGAAAGTTATATTTGTGTTATATTAGGGTAGTAAATAACTTTATCATCCAGAGAAATGCCGGCGGCAGCTGCGGCTAAACCGGCCACTGGCTATACTAGGGTCCTATTCAAGAACACGGCCGGCTTCAGTACTCTGATCACGGTTACGGTGTTGTCGCTAGCTTGGTTGGCCGGTTTCGCATCCCGGCTTTTCGCTGTGATACGTTTTGAGAGTATCATTCATGAGTTTGACCCATGGTAAGTTGAGAGCGACCGAATTCCTTAAGAGTTCGGGTTGTTATGACTACGTGTTCTTGCCCAACCATAAAAAACGTGTCGTGTTCTAGGTTCAACTACAGAGCCACGGCTTACATGGTGCAGCATGGATTCTACAACTTTCTAAATTGGTTCGATGAGCGAGCATGGTACCCTCTAGGGCGTATCGTGGGGGGTACAGTATACCCTGGTCTGATGCTTACTTCTGGTACAATACATTGGATTTTACATGCTCTAAATATACCTATACACATAAGAGATATATGTGTTTTCCTCGCTCCCGTATTCAGGTATGTTATTCATAATACAGTTTTAAAATAATGTGCACATTGACACCCACACAATTTGCTTGTTATTATAAATTTAATGATAAACTATCTGTGCAAATGATATTTTTAACACTTATGTATATATGACAACTACTTTGTTATGCACTGTCAAAGATCATCTATATTTACAGATATAGATAATAGTTTTAAATAAAATTGCAATGAAAGCAATTATTATTACACTACCAATTTAAACATGTAATAATCATAAAAAAAGATGATATAAAAACGACATTTTTTTAGTGGGTTAACAGCAATAGCTACATACCTATTGACATCAGAGCTATGGTCTCGGGGAGCAGGCTTGTTTGCAGCCTGTTTCATTGCCATGGTGCCCGGCTACAGCAGCAGGTCTGTGGCAGGAAGTTATGACAACGAGGGCATTGCCATCTTTGCTCTCCAATTCACATACTACCTTTGGTTGAAGAGTGTCAAGAGTGGTTCCGTTTTTTGGTCCATTTGCACTGCCTTATCTTATTTCTACATGGTTTGTATATTTGTTTTTGTAATACTTATTTCAATTACAATACAAGAGAATAAATTTTTTTTTTTTCCATAGTTTTCTTTGTTACATTTTGAAGCATATATGTTGTTGATAACACATTATTATCATATAATGTAATGCATAAGTCAATATGATAAAAGATTGTTGAATAATTTCAACAAGCAGTACTGTTTGTGCAAGTGGATTATTTTGCAATTTCATATATAACTTCTGTTTCAACATATTAAAAGATTTTGGAATATAATTATACAAATTTTGTATGAGTATTTCGACGATGTAGTAGCAATAACTCGTATCTCAATTTTTTACGAACAAGCGTTTTTTGCATATTTGGACTTAAAATGACGTATCACAGGTCGTCCTTAATACACCAGGTTCTTGGGTTCAAAATTGAGCAAAATATTAAAGTGTGGCAATACATTCTGTCTTTTTAAAGTAGCATTTCTTCTTATGTAAAGTAGCATTTTTTGAGTTATGAGTTATTGTCAATTCGTCGTCGATTTTAAATGATTTTTATATGTTTTAGGTATCAGCATGGGGTGGTTATGTTTTCATCATAAATTTAATACCGTTGCATGTATTTGTGCTACTTATAATGGGAAGATTTTCCCAAAGACTCTTTGTGAGCTACTCGGTGTTTTATATAGTAGGTTTGCTGCTCTCCATGCAGATTCCATTTGTTGGTTTCCAACCAATCCGCACCAGTGAACATATGGCAGCATCGGGTATGTGCTTCAAGTTAATATTTAAATGTAATTTAATATTTGGGTAAAGTAATTGAAAATTGAAAATCTATTTATTCAGCTGTAATTTACTGTAATGCAAATATACATAGCAACAGTTACCTACACAGTTACATAGAACCTATTTAGCAAAATAATTAGCAGAGAAAAAATCTTTCAAAGGTGTGTGAACCTTAACAATTCTCTTGGTTCTAACAGAAGAATATGGCCTCAACCCCTATAGATATTTATAGATATAGATATCTATAGATTTGCAGATGCAAATGAAACTTAGAGGCACACTAAATCTTTTATATGTAGCAATACCTATTCACTTAAATATTATTTAGCAACTACCAATTTTTGTGATATGTTCGTTATTATCAGTATTCATATATATTTTCTATATTTTTGCAGTATTCAAAATTATTATTGCCAATGAATATTTACAATTTTATTACCTACTACTAATTATTTTTTAATTACAACAAAGTTATATAAATCTACATTACATTATTCATAAATAAAAACATATTTACAATACCTATATTATAACTATATTTATGTACATATATACAAAAATTGCATTTATTTCCAACGAATTGCATAATTAACAATAAAAATTCAGTTGGATTATGTATATTCACTTGTATAGCATCCAATTTGTTTTCTGATAAGACTGGGCTTTATGGCAGAACCATTAAACCACTCTTTTATGGTCCCATTAGACATGGTACACTAATCTATGGAAATAATGCTGAATTTGTATGTTTTCTATAATTTCAATGACTAATAATACATACTAAAATTCATGAGTCAAAAATAACTAATAGATGATTATAAAAAATCTTCATCTACTCAGACTACCTAAGGTTCTACTTCCATACTTATTTCTGTCTCATAGCTAGAAAAGGAGTTGTTATGATGAGAGGATTTGATGTACTGGCTCATTTTTGTATTATTTTATAGATATATGTCTTTTAAAATGATCGTGTTAATAATATTAAATGAATTTTTAGGAGTATTTGCCTTAATAATGGCCATTGGAGCTCTGAAGTACCTACACAGCCTAAACCCTAAGGGTCAGTGGAAGCAGCTTCTCATAATGGGAGGATTTCTGGCAGCTGCTACAGTCTTCATGGTTGTTGTATTGCTAACATACATGGGGATCATAGCACCTTGGAGTGGACGGTAAGTAGTAGGCATAAACAAAATAGGTGTATATAATATATAGTTTATATCTAGAAAACATGAAAATATTGTAGACATTTCCAATTAATAGATAAAATACCTTTAATATTAATTTCTTTTTGTAATTCTACAAAAACAATTGAGTAAACAGAAACATGTTCTTTGCTTTCCTTGTTACGACGCTTTTATTAGCTTCATCTGTATTTATCGGGGTATGGAATATATATCTATTACATGCAAAATAAATAAATGGAACAGAATTTTTTAACTTTATTTTTAACCACTTTGAAGGGCCAAATTATTAGCAATACAGTTTAAATGTTATATAGGAACATTTATTTTTATAAGTATGTGTATATTTTATTTATTATTATTATATCTAGTTAAATGTAATGACTGCTGGATGGTTGAAAGCAGATAATTTAACAGCCGGTTGGCTGCAAGGTCGCCGGTTTAATCGCAACTGGCGCTTATATGGTTTAGTAATAGGTACTTACACTTAGTGCTTCATTTTATACACATTAGAGAACTTTATAGAGAATTCTCAGGCATATTCATTTTTTTTTGTTATTCACAAGCAATAGCAAGTGATATTTTTTCTCTATGATGCGTGACAATACATCTTATATCTATTTATTTCGTCTGTCTTAGTTTTATATTATTTTATTTATCTTTGATATGAAAATGAAATTATATAATTATTACAATGTTGGAATGATTATACTATGTTTTCCTCTCTGGGCGTCTAGTTGACGCATAATCAGAAATCTGTTAATATCATATCGGGGCCGTAATGTAATCGCCCGTATATTATGCAAACGGTACAGTAAAACATGTGTAAATTATGATAATCAGGGCTCGGTCCTTTGAGATGATAATTATGTATACACTACTCTCGAAGTGGGTGACGAATATGTTAATATGTAATGTTCAATGCATTTTGTATGGAGTAGGTGTTTCTACTACATGAACAGATTCTTAGAATACAAAATTTCGTCAAGTAAATAATTATTAAATAAATATGAGACGATTATTTTAGATGCTTTAGATAATGTAGGTTTACATTTCCCGATAAATTTAAATTCCAACCCAGTTCAAAATGCGTTCAATAACTGGTAGAAAAAAAAATATTATGTAATTTAATGTAAAATAGTTTTGTTTAGCTTTAGAGTTGACCTTTGAAATAGACTCAACAAAAATTCGTAAATTCGAATATAGTATCGAACATGGAATAATATAGAATAATGGATAAACGCAAACGTTGGATAACTAAGTAATATACAAACATAAGGGTTCATTGTGCATCACAAAATCAAGTCATCAAATGTACCTTAAATAAATGTATTCTTTCAGTTTCTACTCGTTATGGGACACGGCATACGCCAAGATCCACATCCCTATAATCGCGTCAGTATCGGAGCACCAGCCCACCACGTGGTCGTCGTTCTTCTTCGACCTGCACGTGCTCGTGTGCACCTTCCCGGTCGGCCTGTGGTACTGTATCAAGAACATCAACGACGAGAGAGTGTTTGGTGAGTGTTTTTATTAGTGTTTAGTGTTTTTCAGGGGTGCCATCGCCATAATTCTATTTTTTGGATGATTGATGATAATGATGCTGCACACGAACCGCATACAGCCGCCTATAAAGTTCTTTTTTTTATAATATAGGAGTAGACGAGGATGCAGTCCACCTGATGGTAAGTGACTACTGCCGCTCATGGACTTCTGTAATCTACCCCAGATACGTTAAATGTTCCTACCTGAGGTCGGCCACAGATTCGTCGCTAGCCCATGAGGACTAAGCTGAAACTCCTTGAAAAAGTCTCCCTAAAAACCAGAACACAGCAGCACTTAACACTGCTATTATGAGGCGGAATAGCTGAATCTGTATCCTAGTTTATGTAGAACGTACGTTCTACATTAAGCCGGTATGCACATCCTTTCTCATAAACGCAAGAATTGCGTCACGCAGTCGAACCGTACTTATTCTACCACCTTTCAAAATACCACCATTTCTACCAAGTAGTAAGAGTTTGATTTGAACTAATTTGAAGGGTGCGGTAAAAACAAATATTACACATTTACGTGAGGTATTTTGACATTATCCTTAGAAAAATGTCCTAGGGTGGTCGTGTTATTACGTACACCGCAACCTCTTTTACTACAGCTTTATACAGAACAATATTTGGCAGGAAATGCAAATGCTGTAAGGCAAAATGTTTGGACAAGTGCTTGTTTGTTGATTTGGTTATGTTCGAGTTTGGATTTCGCATTCGCGAAATTTTTGTTAAGATCTTGGTATATTGGATATATTTTTTAAGACTGTTTTTGTATTTGTCGTATTTTATGTCGTAAGTTATATCTAAAAACAAAGAAAAGTATAATCAAAGAATTTGTATTAAAAGTTGTATTTTTTGACCTTAACAATATTACAATAAATGAAAAGAACCTATAAACATTTAGGGTTTTCAGAGTCATTCGTGTTTATAAGACTTTTATATATGAACGACTTATATACAAGTACTGAATGGTAAAGTTTTCTATCATAAATAATACGAACAATATATTTAATTGAAAGATATAATGTCGTTAATAACAATTAAACATATTTTCTTTTAGTTGCCCTATACGCCCTCAGTGCGGTATACTTCGCGGGTGTGATGGTACGTCTGATGCTGACTCTAACACCGGTGGTGTGTATGCTGGCCGGCATCGCATTCTCCATCTTACTCAATCTGGTGCTCAAGGAAGATGACCTGCAGGTAGAGGCGCCTGAGAGTGACGATTCGAAGAATCTGTTTGATAAGGTATGTATGATCTCGTAAATATACTAAAAATAGTAAATTCAGTTATAAAGACATTACAGATTATCAAATCGAACTTAAAAAGATTAGATAAGTAAAGTTGTAAAAAGCTACAGTGAGTAGACATTTTTATCTTTTTTATAGTAGTTGGTCGTAAAAAGTCTAGATAAGTTTCGCAGTTTACGGTAAACTGTACATTTGTGTATTTTTTGTTATAAGTAGTTTATTATTTTGGATGAACAGTTACTTGGTTGTTGATTTTGTATCTACATGAATATACGATTGATAACTTTTTACAACCATTATGTATTTTTTTAAGTAAGACAATACTTGTCATACTTGTAAGACATATTTAAAAAAATCATCGATAAAACTGGATTTATCATAAATCCAATGACTTTGATGATAATGTTGTAATAATCTACAATCAATAGTATTTTATAATCGGCTAGTAGTCGAAATACGATCATAATCATAAAAAAAGTATTAATTGATAACAGACTAAAGCTCAACTATAGCTATTAAAGAATTAAAAGAAAATCAGTTGAAAAATGAAAGAGATAAATATTCTGAGCTGTTTTATCTTAGCCTATTTGTAATAATCTATACTAATATTATAAAGAGGTAAAGTTTGTAACTTTGTTTCTTTGTAAGGGCTAATCTTCGGAAATACTGATCCGATCATGATAATTCTTTCATAATCAGAAAGCTACACTATTCAGGGGTGCTATAGGCTACATTTTATTATGATTGAACAAAAAGCGGGTGAAGCCGCGGTTACTAGTTATTTTTTTTTTAGGGTTTTTATCAATTAAAGAGCTTTTTAAAGTAATTATGTTTTATTAGCGACTCACACGTTACAAGTTCGGAAGAGGAAGGGAAGAGAGCGCCACACAGCGGCTATATGAAAAAACTAAAATTGGTTGCGTTCCAAATTAAATTAAATTATAAATTATTAACAATTGTAAATAGGCGGGCAAGTTAAAGAAACGTACACACGACCCGACGGCGACGGACAGCGGGCTCGGTATGAACGTGCGCTCCGGTACATTGATCGCCTTCATGATCCTGCTCATGCTGTTCTCTGTGCACTGCACCTGGGCCACCTCCAACGCGTACTCCAGCCCCAGTATAGTGCTGGCTAGCTATGGGAATGATGGGTAAGGAAATGTTTTGTTATAAAAAAATTCTATAAAATCCCTCTAGGTTTAAAATTAGCTATCTCAACTTCGTTTTATAAATTATTGTGCATCTTTAGTATATTTTTACATAACAAGTATATTTTGTGGACCGAGTCGTTTTATTCATAATTTCTTAATGATATTTCCTTCTTTAATTACATTAAATGCGAAAGAAGATTTTAAAGACCTAATTATAATTGTTTTTTATAGGTCACGTAAAATTTTGGACGATTTCCGAGAAGCTTATGGCTGGTTATCTCAGAACACCGCTGAAGACGCGAGGGTCATGTCATGGTGGGATTATGGATACCAGGTAAGCAATGAATGGTATAATCTCCACAGAAGATAACCCAGTAGTGACGTTTACAAGCCAATTAGTGCACAGTCAGAGTCACCTTATGTGCTACTCAAGTTTATTAACGGGTTAACTGGGCTAATTAGTGTGTATTCATCTTTATTAGTATAGAGGTGAGTTCACTTATCTGTATGAAAAAATTTAACTATTACCCTTTATTTGGTACTTGATCATTACTATAACATTACTATAAGTATGCATATCACTATATAAATCTTCTATTAAACGCTTAAATAGACACTCTCTACACTCACAGCCCCACACTAGGATTCCCTGTGTCGTGGGTGCCATGGACACGCACATAGACAAATACACAAACACCCAGACCCAGAAACAGAAACCTAAATTCATCATTTAGATATCTGTCTGGCCAGGGATCGAACCCGGGATCCTTTGCGCGTCAGACCGGTATGGAGACCGCTCCGCCACGCGGGTCGTCATTAAAAACTTTTATATCTAATTATCTTTTAGATCGCGGGCATGGGCAACAGAACAACACTAGTGGACAACAACACGTGGAACAATTCCCACATAGCTCTCGTGGGGAAGGCGATGGCGAGCAACGAGACCGCGGCGTACGACATCATGACGATGCTTGACGTTGACTACGTACTGGTGATATTCGGTGGAGCTATTGGGTACTCGGGCGACGATATCAATAAGTTCATATGGATGGTGCGCATCGCTGAGGGTGAACACCCTAAGGATATACATGTGAGTTGTTTTGTTTTGCTTTTTAATAAAATAATGATAATTATTGAGAGTAGTCTTGACTGTAGTAGTTACTGTCATCGTTTTTATGAAGCTATTAAATTTCCTCGAAAAAAATGCCTTAAATTTTAGTAATTATCAAAACTAGTAACAACAATAGTAATTAACATAGTAATTTTAGCTATAATTAGCTAACATAATTATTGTAATTAAAAAAACTTTTCTTACTCAAATGGCCAAGGAATGGATTGTAATGACAATATTTTATCCGTCGACAGGAAGCTGATTACTTCACAGAGAGAGGAGAATATCGAATAGATTCAGAAGCTTCGAAAACTATGCTCAACTCGCTTATGTATAAATTGTCATATTACAGGTGAGTCATTACATTTATTTTTATAAGCTAATTTGTAAAATTTCGATAAACTACATAATATTTACCACTGCACAATAATAATATTTTTTTTAAATATAATAATATTTTATTTGTACAAACTTACATTTAACATTACAGGATTATCCTAATGCGTTAAAGTAGATCTCATTTAATTAGTTCCAATAAACACTATAATTTAAAACATATGACAAGATTAGTACTATAATTTATAATTTGCCTCTGTGAACTCATTCAGCGTGCAAGTGAATAAATCGATACTGTTAGCCATCGCATTAAGTGTATGAAGCGCGCGTGTGAGCGGCGCATCGCAAAACAACTAAAAATCATATGGAAAAATAACCCTTTTATTTTAGTTTGTGATATTTATATTTCTTCTCAGAATTTGACCCTTATAAGCAACGTGACATGATACTACAGCAGTGTTTTTTTCAAAATGAATTCGTTCGATTTCCGCTTAGGGAAATAGATAAAAAACATCGAATGATCCAGTTTTAGTTTTTTTCAAAATCGACCTTGTATTTTTCGTTAATCCTTGTAGGCCGTATCCGGATTTGGCCCTGACGGTCAATTTAAAAAAAATACCATGTATAACTACTTAAAACTGTATTTTTTGTTACTTTTAACTTATTTATTAAATAGACGTCGAAAAAAAAAACATTGATTAATTCAGCTCTCCTGAAAATATCCTTTTTTTTAGTGGTGCGATTATTCTTGCAAAGCAGCGATATATTATTATCGTTTTAACATTATAAATAGAACAGTTGCACAGTAAATTTCTGTCTGTGTGCAGGTACGACAGTGGTGGTAGTCCGCCGGGCTACGACCGCACGCGTGGCGCCTTGCCCGGCAGCCGCGGCTTCAAGCTCACCTACCTCGAGGAGGCATACACCACCGAGCACTGGCTCGTGCGGATATACAGGTATACTCCGCGACAAACTTCTAGTCCGCTCTGAATATAGAAACGAGTCCCGTCGTAACAGCAAATTGTAGGTATTGAAGACGAAGATAGCGCGGTACTCTTCCGGCATTCGTCCTCTGCCTGCTCTCGCCCACGGGTACATAGCTGCGTAAGTGTGCCCTTACTGTTGCTACGGACTATATGCTTATAGTTGTATTCGACCGCATTGGCTCTCTGACTACACACACCTGCGCGCAGCAACTTCAGAGTGGACTAGAATACAATACCACATACCTAGTAAGTGTAAGGCGTCCAGAATATCAAGTATAAAGGAGGCGGAGGCGGAGTAGAACCCTCTGTGGTTCGACTCCGGTGGCACCACCGCTACTCCTATTTCTGCCTAATAACAACAGTCTTAAATGCTGCCATGTTCTGGTTTGATGGGTGTGGTAAGGAGAGGGGTAGAAGATAAAGTAATTGCTTACGAAATGTACTTTTTCAGAGTGAAGAAACCCGATGAATTCAACCGGCCGAGACTGCCGCTAGCCAAGCGCACCATCTCCACTGCCAACTCTCTATCGAAAAAGGTATTAATCAATCATTTCTTAAGATTTTAGTAGTAGATAATATTTGTCCATAAGTAAGTTAATTGATAGTTGAAAATTGATATTGATTACAGTCTACTTTTGAATATATGTCATTAATATTTTTGTAGCCTTATGTTATTTTTTTTTTATTTTCTGCACTTCTAAAACTATTTAATTTGTATTTTTATTACCAAAAATTTCAGGATATATTTTTGAAAGTCATTAAAAAATGTAGTATAATTTACTATCATCTATTTATATGTTTTATCTATCAATATGTGTCTATGGTTCATTTTTAATTAAAATTAAAAACAAACAATTCAATATTTGAAAATATTTTAGTATACCTTGTAAAGTTCATAATCGATCTAAATATACTAACGAATTTCAGCCTCAGAAGAAGGATCACTGGTACAGTAATATTTCTATTTTTTTCTAGAATAGAGCATGTGTTACCGTTTGGTTGGTGTTATTTTGAAAAATTATCGAATGTAAAGTGTCTATTCTGCTTTATGTGTTACATGTTGGAACCCTTATAATACACCTGTCATAGTTTTCTTCTAGTACATAATTAATATAGATGGCATTTGTTTTTCAATTTTTGATTTTTTTTAACTTCTTTAACATGTTATTGTGTAGTAGATAGCAGATTTTTATGAAAATATCTATTATTTATAGACAACTCAAAACATTTTACTTGTAAGTTTTTCTATTTTTGTAAGATCGAAATTTTATAATTCCTCGTAGTTATAGGCAGTAATTGTCAGTTGTCGATCTTAGGATGGATAGACTATTAATAACGGTTCTTAATAGAAAATGTGTTAGCATCCAATACTAACATTAGAAACCGACTGAGATATAAGCGAATTATAAATTAGTTCCAGGTTTTATGGTCAAGCAAACCTTGAAATTTGTGCCTTTAATGTAATGTTGCAAATAAATCATTATTTATAAAATAAATATTCAATCTACGTTTTTATAACGAGAAACATAGCTGACAACTGTTTATAAATTTTACAATGAAAATTACAAAATATACATTTTTTTTTCTTTCTATAAATCATTCAAATCTTTTCAAATCTTTCACACTTTTTTGTAAATATGAATGTTTTTACTACGCTAAGTGTATCGTGCTTTTGTCTGTTTTTTTATTATTCCATTAGTCCACCATAGTTCCTTATCTACGCCAAAGTTTGGTAAAAATTGTTGCAAAAAAATATTTAAGCGATATTTACGAGTATTATTTATATTATAAACAATTAATTATTTCGCTTATTTCAATAGTTACAAGTGTAGATTTTAGAATAAATTTGAGTCCCTGATATTACAATAAATTGTAAAATTACTTTTAAAATAAACTCCCTATATTAATATCCCTTTATTGTGTAATTACTAAATTCTATACGTGTTTAACAGACTTCAAAGCGAAGAAAAGGGCTGCTTAAGAACAAGCCAACCATAGTGAAGGGCAAGAAGATGTCGCGCCTGGAGTGACGACCATTTCCAGCCGCGCCGGGATGTTCCGTATCGGTGGTAATATTGCAATGCTGCTCATACAACTCTAACAATCACCTAGTAAGAAATAGACGATAGATAGAAATGGATAAAGACGTAAGGTCTAGTACTAACACAAGAGATCAGAGGAATTCATATTTTCGTAGCTCATAGTAAGAGGTTGTTTACCGATGTGAGTTGTTAAGCAGCTTAATATGCAATAGTCATAATTCATAGCTGAGTAAATACTAATCCTTTAAAAATTACAATTATTATTTAATACTTTAAAATTACAAAGTTTCTGAAAATATTATCATATTTTTTCACCACAGTATTTTACATAGATATAGGATGTCAAAGATACACAATGTCAGTTTAAACGCGTTACCAAAATTGATATGTGTATGTGTGCGTAATAGTGTTGTTACCTTCATACTTTTTATCGATTAACATTCAGTATTAATTTGATGGGTCTGCCGTGGCAACGTAGCTTTCGTATCCAAATCATTACACAAATTAATAAAATACCATATTTTCATAGATGATTATTTATTAATATTATAAAACAAGTATTATGATATACAAATTACGACTTCCTTGTTATAAACTATTTTTCCTCAAAATGTTTGTTACATATTACCGATGATTTAATAGGAGTCCATTCTGGCCGATTTATTATTCTTATCCACTTTTCACGTACCTCACTTTACCGACATGGTATCCTTAAAAAGATATAAGTGATACAAATATTATTCGAGTTATAATAACATAAAAATTCAGAATATGTAAATTCCCTCACAATACGTCAACAAAGTTTACTTTTATACTACTTTTGTGATGCATGAAATGATCTTTATTATATTATCGACACATTATCGATATAATATGACGTCACCATTTTGTCAAGCCCTAGCGTAAATAAATAATTTAATTCTCATATATATTTTGGTAACTTTTCACCTATCTATGAAATATATGTATTGATAGCAAGATAAATGAGTATAAAATTGTAACAACTATGTATGAAGCCAATTAATATGGAATTTGACCAAATATTGCATAAAAACCTGGGATAGAAAAATCGCATTTACCTCTGAAACGTATACTTCCGTGGATTATTTTTCCTTGTAACGGTACACTTGACAATAGAGCAAGACACCATTATAACAAAAACTCAGCAATATATTAATACTAGTACTAATTTTGGTAAAATAATAAAACGCGCCGTAGTCGGGGGAGCTTAAGGCCGCTTATTCGAAGAGAAATTGACACGCTGTCACTTTTCTTGGCATCTCTTTCTCTCTAGTACATTGTCTATATGAGTTGACATATGTCTTTCTCATGCTTTGTTGGTCTTTAGCGTAGCGAAAAAATTCTAAGTCTATGGTATTTTATTACCCAAACCTTAAGTAATCTAAGGTAGGTATAGACTAACTTAATACGTTTGCATATTACGTTTAAATTTATTTTTTGTTTTTAACTGATGAACCTTAAACGCAGAATAGATGTCTATTTGTTACTAGGTGAATGTTTATCACAAACTACTGTAATAGTGAAAGGTTTAGTGTCTTATTAAATCATAACCGTTTCAACATACAAACTATTGTGTATTTTTTGCGATAGGGTGACTAATTTCGGAAATAATTAAGACAATTGAGATTATGCTCCTATTTATGTAGAGATTGCAATGGAGAACTTATTATTTATGAATTAGGACCTCGAATAAGACCGAACTTATCAAGCTATCATAGAAAATACACTAAATTATAAAATAATGAAGGACTTTATATATTTTATTTTTGATGCATAATGAATGGCCGAGGGTCTTTCCCCACTTATCGATGTCACTTGGGTTTAAGTTCAGAGTGCAGGATACGTATAAAATGATACGTAATAGTATTAGTTTCAGTAATCAATTGATAGTCGAGTAAAGGTGTGATCCGTGTCTTGTAAAATCCTAACATGAAAGACATCTTTACGTATCTGCGGTATCATGATTCATTATTAAGGTGTGAATGTTTTAAATAATTTGAAAGTGATTGTTATTGTATGAAGATCTACGTCAGCTGCATCGTCATATCTCACACGTAATCACATCTATCATTATTTAAAAGTGGCGAAATATGATTGATAGGGGATTGACCCTCATGTTATAAAATCCTAATATTGTAAGTAAACATTTTTACTTCAATATAATTCACCATACAGACCTTTAATGAGTTCCTTTATTGGCGAAACATTTTTTTTCGTTACGAAATCTCGTAATTTATGTTTGGAGTTCGGAAGATAATATTATTTCTAAGCAGATCTAAGTCTGTTAAAGTTCCTTGTGGTTTTGTCACAATATGTTTAATTGTAATGGCCTAGAAGTAATGGTATCAGGTTGTGGCTCTAATATAAGGTGAATCGTTACTATGCCACATTTAGATAGTCGCCGAGTACAGACGAATTGACGTGAATACGAGTATGTAAACAACTTACTCGGACATCGATACTTGTCACGAATACGCATCCGTTCTCTGGACAATGACAGTGTAGGATATCAAAGGTATATTCGTATGTATGTATGTTCGGTGTTTGTATTCGTGGGTAGGGTTTACATATTCGTCATTCAGCGGCGAAGTGCTTGGCATAATCTAAATGAGGCATTACAACTGTAACTTCTAATTTGACATAACATTTTTGTCGATTATTAATAATGTTATAAAATTGTAAATTAACTATCTGTGTACATAAAATATCTTTCTTGAACCGTGAATAATGGTAGAATATCGTTTTGAAGCCCATTTTATAATATTTACTATAATCATGAATTTCTAAGACTATAAATAAACATAAAATTAAAAATAAATATATCTTGTTGATCTAAATAATTTTGTTCCACAAAAAATGCAAAAATGATTGATTGATTGGAAAATATTTGACTTGTATATTATGTATCAATATTTTATTAACAATTACATAGTATTTCAGATATTTTTAAAGATAGTTCTATATAATAATATGGCACTGTATTGGATACCAGCTTTGCACTATTACCACTGATTTTCTTATTTGGATTTACGACTGACACCCATTCTATTATGTATGTGTTTAGTCTATTAGATAAATGGCGTTTTTAAAGAGTTAACGATTGTGTCTACATTTGTTTATATCATTGATGTACAAAAAAGATAATCGAGCTAGTAAATTGAATTAAAATATTTTTGTGACAGTGACACTATCAATAAAGTATGAATGGTAACAAAATATCCAGTAGTCGCAGTAGTTTTGAGATGTAGTTAAGTCAAGGCAAGTTGAGTAACAAATTTAAAAGCGCATACTTAAAATTGTCCGTATATTATGCTTTTTAATTTTTGTTTTTAATTTATTTAAGTTTTAATTATTTATTTATAATAAAAACAATGTTGCACTTTTATGACGAAAGTGATGTAAGTTGATTTCAAGATATTCTGCATTTACGTTTTTGCAAAGACATTTCACCATGCGTTTTAATAGTCTCAGATCCCGTCAGAATTCAGTCAGAAACCATCGATAGCGTGATTCACAAAACTTGAGACGCCATCTATTAACAAGTCGCGAAAAGTTTTCACAATATGTTTTTTGTGTATCAATGATTTAAACAGCATGCTCGTGCGGTGTTGTGTAACATGAGTAACTTTGGTCTATTGATAAATACTGATTAATATTCAAGTTTTATACGTAGCGTTGGAGCGTCTGTTTGAACCTGTTATAGAAAATCTTTAGTATTGTCTTACAGAAGTGCTGAGTTATGTTTGTTTTGAAAGGGAAGTCAGGCGCCCTATTGAGTCTTTTCAACTCCTCAGAGGTAGAAATCGAGATCTTCTACGTTTTATCTCAAGTTCATTATGGTGATACAGACGACTTAAGTATATGGCCTGCACTTTTCTTTATTACTTTAAATACGTAAAGAAATATACCCAGTGATTTTGTGTTTTAAATCTAATGATTGCCCATGTTACATTCACACACACGGTGGGTTTATAAAACTTATTTGAAGAGGGTTTCATATTTGTAATTGCTACGTCCATTTGTAAATTAATTGAATAGTTTTAATATAACTAGAATTATCGATTTGTCATTGTAACGGCGTGTCTATGATTGTTAATTGCAAACACGCAGTTTTATGTTCATTGTACTTGATGTTGCCAGATACAAATAAATTGTTTTCTTTTAACAATAAATCGTAAAAGTTTCCCATATTATCGGTATTATTTATTTACTGTTTTTTTTTTTTTAATTATACTTATTTTACTTGTATTTTTAAAGAAATTGTGCTCACATCTATAAACAATATACACTCGAAAATATGCATGTTTTTCCTTAATCTTATATATAAAATTCTCGTGTCACAATGTTTGTTACCGTACTCCTCCGAAACGGCTTCACCGATTTACCGATTATCTATTTTTCATACCCCTAAGTAATAAGGGTTGTTCACCCTTAACATTTTTTTATTTATATGGCAACACAACGTTTGCCGGGTCAGCTAATAATGTATAAATTTATACTAAGTTTCCTTAAAAACATATTTGATTACTCACAATGTTACTTCATTGATAAGCTAGCGATAAACCATTTCTTTATTATTTTTTCTGAAAAACATGATTTGAGATATCAAATCATGTTAATATCTACCTTATCATCTCTCTAATCCCTTTGGATCTGTACAATATCTTTTCTTAACCTTACCTTCGAATGTTGTTTCGAATCGCGTCTTTCAAACGGAATTCTCTGATGTTTTCTTGTTCTATTTGACAGGCTTACAAAATAATTGCCCTTTCAGATTGTCCTCATACAAATTTTAAGTTTCTTTAAGCAATTGAACCTTGTATAAGGCACATAAACATTTATTTGTATATCTGGCAACTTGTAATTTATAAAATACACGCTAAACACTTCGGTACTTATATTCTGAGTCATAATCATAATTTTAGTGAGTACATCACTCGCATCCATACTTTGTTGTAGTAATAAGTAAACAAGAAATGCAATAATTCTGGGACTAATATAATTATTGAACTTAATGTGTGTTTGTGAACTACCCATAGATAAGTATAGATATCTCACTGCCTTGTAATTGAAGGAAGCCATTACATTGCTGAAACATTGTCACCCATTTAATGGCTGTTATGGTGTAATTTACGCGGCACATGTGCAGTTAAGTGGTGCAAAAACACGAAATCCAAGAAAAACTGCGGAGAAATGTCGTTTCATTCGTAAATGTTCGAAAAACTAAATTTTCTTACTATTTTTCAAACACGTAAATAGATGACAGTGACAATTTTAATTGTCAAAACTGGTTACTTTTTGTTGTTAGGAGTGAGTAATCTTTACTAATCTATGGAACTACCAAAGTGTCGATACGTAATGCTGGTCAACAGTAATACATGTGTGTTTTATTGTAATGTGTGGTGCATTTATTTTGAAACAGTAACAATAATAAATCTTAATATATGGGTGATACGTATTATTTATAATTATTTTGCATATTAATCTCAAATCATTTTTGGTAGACCAGTGTAAAACGTAGACTTCATAATTTATACTTTGTCTTATAATATTAGGTAGTTAATTGTGTTCGAAATAAATATTGTGTAGCTGAAATAACTTTTTATCGATTTTAAATTCCACATTACTTTTGACGTTGCCCCATAACATACCATAAATGTTAGGTGTTTTTTTGTTGTTGCACATCACTATTTGTTTTTCGTATTTGTAACAGAGGTTTATTGATATTGTAGTATCATAACATTGTACTATACAATGTTCTTAATAAACAGCTGAAGACGAAGATTTTTGTATTATTTTTGTTCCTTTAACTCATCTATAATCTATAATGTATCTATCTATCATCTATCATCTATTATCTATAAGTTCTTAATATATTATTAACATAATTATAACGTAATGTTATTAACATACGCACGGGCTTAAAGTAATTAGCATTATGTTTCCTTTATGTGTGGTAAGATTATTCTATGATATGTAACTGTTTTTAATTCAGGAAAGAGGGTTTCAATAAAAATAAAAACAAATTGACAAAACCTTCACCATATATTTATTAATAAAGACAATCTAAAAGATCACGTATTCATTGTCTTAAAAAATTAGTTACCCTAGTAAATTTATCAATATATATAATAGTTTTAATTTATTATTTATTGTTTCAAAGATATGCGAAAGTGAAGAGTCGCCCGGCGCGGGAGAGGACAGGACTCTAGCTTAGTCGTTGTTTATTACGAATCATCACATTGAATTACAACAATGAATCTAGAATTAATACGAAATTAATTTACATCTTTTAATGACACCTATTCATGTTTAATCTAAATGCTTATTAAATTTTTATGACCTAACGTGTCTACGCGAAGAATTGTGCTAATCTAAAAAGGTGTCTACAAATTTTTATAGTATTTAAGACTTGTATTTTACAGAATTTCCAAAATCACAACACAGAGTGTAATATCAAATTATCGTGCATTTGGCACGTGTCAGTTTACAATCTACTGTTTACATTACAATTCTAATACGTATTATACGCGAGTTGCATTGCTATCACACGCTTATGCCTATAACACTATTGTAAGTATTCTTTTTAGTCCTAAACGAGTATTATGAGTTGATGTGATCAATAATTAATTTGGACGTAGATAAAGTATATTTTTTCGGCAAAGTAAAGCTCGCCTCGTCATTACTCATTTAAAATACTTCTATAGTGTGATTCAGTATATGTGTGGCGCCGTCTGTTGTTAACTGGCAAGTGTCCACATTATAGCAAACAAATTGTTAAATGTATAGGATTTTTGTGATAACATTGCACATCGCGGCGAGATGGGAGCTCGTGTCCGCCATTATTTTACACTTTATTCGATACAAAATTAGAAGAATATAATATTCACTTAGGCTTACAAAATATTAATACTATAGTAACATTATGTGTAGACACAAATACAGAAATACGTATATACATTTACATATAATTACGCTACATTTGACACATATAACAATGAATGGGACAGTGGTGGATTTAGGTTATTTAGCGTAGCATCGCAAACTTTATAAATTGAATGAAGATCTCAAGTATGCCAATCCTTCTATCCTCCAAGAATCACGAAGAAACAGTTTCTTAGATATATCGCTATTCACTATTTACAATTATGTTGGCGAAGTTTTTAAGAGAATAAAAAAAAGTCGCCGGGATAGTTGATGAATACTTAATTTGCCCCTAAATCCATCACTGTTGGGATTGACCAAACGAATACGTAGACGTATGTAGGTCTTTAAGAATAACATAACAGCTAACGATATTTTACTGTATTTAGGGTAACATGGTCAAATCAACATGGGGAGGTAAATGAACACTTAAATTTCCGAGAGCTTTAAGGCTTCACTCGCAAGGCAATTCGATAAAATATAATTTAATATAGGTTTTTGTATCTTAGTTCAGAAGTTACAATAAAATAGGTCTACTTAATTCATTTCCATTTTAGTATATCTTTATTTTTGTCTTTAGAGAATTGACATGTAGTTTGTATTTTGTAGTGAAAACAAAAACATCATACGATTAATGATTGACCCCAGAGGATTTAGTTGATTGTGTGATTGATCAGAACTTACGACACTGAAACGTCGTAACACACACGTGGGTAAAATGTAATCTAAAATATTTATATTTAAAAATTTATAACTTATATTGTATTAATCAGCAAGTCTACATAGTAAAATAAAATTTTACGTTATACACATTGTAATTTCGGTTTTGTACAGTTTTTTAATTAAGTAGTTATAATGCAATTCATGGTTTGTGCCTACTGCTGTGCAATAAATACAACATCTTGTAGTTGGATTACATTTTCCCACTAACTCTGTAGTCAAAGTTAAAAAAATAAAGATTTAAAAATAGATAACGATTTTACTAAATGTTGCACACGACATCGGCTCTGTTCTAGCAGAGCGTGGCGATGGTGCACCATAAATAAATGCAAATTTCCAGTGCTTCGTATTTTCCGATTTCGATAAATAAATAAATGAAACGAGACAAAATATATTATAAAAATAAACTTGTAAGGCACTTCTATATTTCAATTGAAATGAGTTAGTTTATTACTCGATCTTATAGTAAGTAAATAATTTAATAATTAGCCGCGTGTAGTTTATATTTGATTGGAGCGGATTACTTTCCAACGCAATCTAAGACTGTCGCGAAGATGGCTTCCCTAATATCGACATTTAGCTATTAAGTGTGGGATTAAATTAAATAAGTAACTTTTGTACTGTTTTAATGAAGAGGGCTAAGGCACCCGATATTGTAGGCATTTAGCGCGAACTTGAGTGAGGGTTTCGCTTCTGTTCCGCTATTTCCGCTTGTTAGAGCTATTTTTTATAGATAAATTAAGCGCTTTAGACTGACTAGTATGAATGACGTGTTGGCACATTTAATGAGGTAACTTCGTGATATACCTGTCTATATACATACATACATACATGAATAAATAAGTGATAAAATATAAAGTGAAATTAAATATTGTTCGATTGCTGAAGTAGCTGGGGGGACTTTCGACATATTCAGTCTTAAAAGCTAAGAATATTGTTAAAAATATTTTTTGGAGGGATTTCGAAAATTTACGTCATACACATAGACCTATTTCTGGTAGCATAAAGTTTGTCTGAAAAAATACTAAGTAGATACTTATTTATATAACAAGTTTTCAGATAGGTATTTATTATTTACGAAAATAACGTATGATTCTAATTCAATGTTGGCAGATGAACTACGCGATGTGGTCACAATAAATGTTAATACGCGACTTTTAGACAATTCTGTTTTAAAAATATAGTTTATGTTATATTACTATATATTATAGTTATTATTTTGTTTTCGTTTCTTTATTTAATAGTTAACGACTCGTGCATACATACTAAATGGGTATTTATCATTGAGAATTTGGGGTATAGCTTGGAAAATATTTTATAATGGGCAATATTATCGCGTACTAATGTTTATGGTGTCCACTGGGATATTAATACACTCAGCTAATAATTACCAATACGATGTCATATTAATTTTTCTAGTACAAAATAAATGACACATAGTTTTAGCTGACTGAAAGCGGCAAGTAATACACTAAACATTTACAAACGGAGTTTTAATTAAAGCCTCATCTTAACCTAAAACAATTTTCTATATTTCCCTAACATACCCACCACTATTATTATTTTATAAAATTTTCTAAACACTGCATACTTAAAAATACAACTTAGACACATAGGTATAGTATTGGCAAAAGTTTGGCATTTCGAATCCGAAATAAGTAGAGAATAAACAGTTTACCGTTAAAAAATTGTCTACGTTGTTAAGATAGAACACAACCAAATAATCACACAGTTAGTGATGTACAAATACATAGCATTTAGGTATAGATTAAATCTTATAAATATACACATACAGCTACGGCAATACGAAGACACCAAGTTCATTGAATGTCTTTGACTCTCTGGCAAAGTCCACTCAGGTACTCATGGAAGGAAAACGAATGTGTAGTATATCTCCAGTAAGTATACATCAAGAATATAAGTCACCATTCGACTAAATAAGATAGAATTCATATTTTCCATGGTTTTGATTACAAACCTAGATAATACTGGGAGCGTCACACGCTTTTCCTTCACGTCATTTAATAACCTAAACAGTGTTAATTAATTTTTACAAGTAAACAAATTTAATGGTATTTAAATTATTAACATGTCTTTTACGAGGAATACTGCCCCAAAATTAAAAGCTACTCGTTAGAAAATATTGGCGCTTCGGAAGACATGAAGCGAGTCGTATAAAGATCCGTACACACGCAGCTACAATATATGTATAATGTTATCAAAATGTATAAGTACTTATACTAAACTGTCGTGTGGTATCGTGGACGATTGTACTATATTTTTTTAAAGTATGCAATATATGTATTATGCGTTTAGGACCACGAACAGCATGATACATGTTAGTACATATATATGTGTATAATATACATATAATAGCTGCGTGTGAGCAGGTATAAGAAACGAGAAACATCACAACCACAGAAAGTGTCACAAGAGTTTTTCCTTTGGCACAAACAATTCTGAATACAGGCAAGTCTTACACACATTACACATGTAATATAAACTTGAGCAACTATTTTTATTGCCAGATTTGTACATTTTATTAAAATTATAGACAGATTACTTTTAAACGATACATCGTACATATATCACAACACCAAGGTACATACAATTAGTTTAATTTCATAGACAATAATATATCGGTGCTCGAAATATAAATAGGGTTATAATTCGAGTATCAAATAAAGTAAGACATTCATTAGAACGATCAACAAGGAACTACAATAATAAAATTACCAACATAAATTAGAAGATTTGAGCATTTTCATAGTAATTGTGTAAAAAAATATTATTCCATCAATTTATTACTCTGTCTGCTTCTGTGAATAATTTGGGATCAAGAAGAATGATAACGTCAACGAGAAGCACTGTGATCTTACTTACCACCTCGAGGCGGAATTAAGGACGTTATTATTCAGTCGTAATAAAATAAGTATAGAGTTAAACTGTTCGTACATTATTTTATTTTAAGCTAATTTAAGGCCACGATGGATTCATTGTAAAACGTTTAAATAATACATTAATTTATGCAATCGTTGTACGACTGTGAATTGGTAGTTGGTAGAGTTTCAAGCCGCGCAGATTTTACATGTTAAAGACCAAAATAATTTCATCAATGCGCGGCGGAGTGGGTTCATTAGTCATTCGGTTTGCGCAAAGATATTTATCATTGTGACGTTTCCACTTGAGCTCCTAATATTCACAGAAGCGTCGCTTCCTCTGTCAATATTTATCTAAAATTGTGCATCGATATGTGACTAGTAGGTTCGGTACGGATGCTGAATTAAGTTATCTTAAATTATTAGGTATCTAATTTAAATAGAGTAACGCGTACGATTCCACGTGCGCTCTGTAAATTTATCTAATACGACTAGAAATATAAAAACAAAAAGAAACTACTAAATAACAACAAAATAATGAGCAAACAAGCAAAATGTAATAGTGAGCTGGGCTCGCAATAAAATCAAACAATTCGATAGAAACGAGGTAGTGTAGTTACTACACGAGTTATGTTAAATTTATCACACATAGTTGTAATAGTTACATAGATTAATAGATATTATTAGGTACGAATAGAGCTCGCCCATCGGTCTCGACCGTAGCGCCAACAAACTACTGATTTATTTACAACATCACACTTGCAAAGTCACATCAAGAAGTCTGTCATATAAAAACTTTACGAAGATCATATCTAACTATCTACATAATGTATCATTCGTTATACAAAATATCTTTTTGCGCTCTCTTCAAGCTACATTAAGTACAACAATTTTGACGCTCTCGATAGATAGACTGTATTTTGGGTTTAATCAATTTTACCCATAACCTATATATTCACTAGCTACTTATCTAAGTCGCTGTTTCTAAATCACTTTTCAACGAATCTACGTATACGTATATCTAATTGTAACATTAGTAAATGCTTAAATGATTCAGCATTTTATTCGAGTCCGAGCTAGTCACTCTCGATTGATGTAACGGGAGGGAGAGCGTGGTGTGGCGCGAGTGCTCGCGGGCGGGCGACCGCGTCCGCTGGTCGCGAGCGGCGCGGCTCTAACATTGAGATTATTTTATTAGTTATACAAAGAGCGCGCGGGCGGAATGAGTGAGCAAGAAGTTTGTTACAGTGCGGGCGTTTTGCTTTGATATTCAGCAATCGCGGAGGATCTGTCATCAGATCTCTCGACCTTTTCATAAGGCTTTTCGAATTTTGGCCGTTTCGGCTCGGCGTCGAGTGGCCGGTGCGACTTCATGTGTGCGCTACGACTTTTTACTTTGTTAAATACTCTGAAACATAACAGGATACACTTTAAATAAGATGCAACAGAAAAAATAAATGAAGCAACAAAAAATAAGACAGAAGAGAAACAACTTAAGCAGAATGAGCTAAAGCAAAGCACGAAGCGTTAGTATTGTAGAACTCCGTATAATTATGTATATACAACATCAATACACAAAATCTCTTTTAAACATTACACTTACAATTATGTGCAATAAAATAAATTATATGTGTATACACTAATCATTTTTGTATGTAATGGACATATATCTCTTTATATTTTATTAAGAAAATACATTATACCCATATTTACAATGTTTCACATCCTATTTATCATAGTGTGGTCCCTGGGACATTGGTAAGATTCCTCTCTATGTAACTAAAGCTAATTGAACACACAAAGGCAACTCGAAACTGTATAATTAGTATATTTTTGTTATAGGTGTATTTATGAACAAATTGTAGCAGAAGATTAATTAATTGCAATTAAATTCATCATTAATGCAAGAAATATGTTATCGCATTTGTATATTCAATTGCTACAATGAGGACATATACTTTTATTAACCAATTGCCACAGGAAACTTGCTATGTTGAATGTTTTCTATGTCCTATTTAATAAAGTGTTATTATATAATGAAGTTACGAAAACATTAACTTGACATGCAATCAACATCAATAACACCGAACCCGACATTGATTCAGCAAATGACAATACAAGAGCAACACTAAACCAATGTTATTTACTGAATCAGTGTACAATAACTTAATACATACATATACTTATTTTTCTCATCGAGTTAGCTAAAACTAAGCTGCGTATAATACTAAAATTATTCTCTAAAAATTATGCAAGCGCAATTTAAGTGAAAATAAATGTATAATGTAATGGCACGAGTAAAATATACAAAAGATTTAAATAAATGTTTCACATAAATTGCGTTTGCCGTTGCTTTGCAATTGAGTGGCCGCTGTCGAAGTCGACATTCAAAAGCGATGTGCTGCGTGTTGCGAGGCCGGAGTCGGCACTTACTTCCCGCAGATCTTGCACGGATACTCCTCGGCTTCGTATGAGGTCGGCGACGACGTGCAGGACGCTGTGCTGTGCGATACGATCTGGCTTACGGAACCCTGAATTTGGACAAGTCGAGTGTGTTAACATCCTAACATTAATCCTCAACGAGCCTGAAGACGAAATGAAGCCCACTGTTTAAAGCAGTGCTTACTTGTGAGGTAACCTGTGTATCCGAGTTCCAACTTCGCAAATAAAGAGATTTGTAGTCTTTCGTTACTTTCTTCCAGAAGTAGTAAAACTGCACACACTGCTTGGAGTCTTTTGTTCTTATCTGCGAAAGATAAAAAAAATAAAATTATTGTTTGTGTTTCATTTATATATCCTAGATAGTTACACAAAGGAAGTAGTCTACTTACGTGTTGAGAAATTTGGAAAAAGTCCTTATCATAATGACCAAGGCCAGCTAAAAAGGCTTCCACTTCATCTGGTGTCCAACGCGATTCATGTTGAGACTGCGCAGCCGGCCGAGACATGAGCCGAAGCGTGGCAGCCCGAATGTCGCCTCCACACTCGCCTAAAGTTTGTAATGCGTATTCTCGAGTGTGGCCTCCCACTGGCATAGCCGCGCACATAGCTAGCTCCATAAACATGCGTACTGAAATATACCATAACAGAATTAAAAAATAGACACAAAATTGCGGTTTCTCCTTACATCATCGCCTAGTTTGGTTATTTGGTTGGTTTGGTTATTGGTCAATATAACGAATTGTTCAAAAGTTTTTTATCTGGTCAAAGTAGGTCTATAAAACGGATTATTACGAAAGTTTTAATACACAATTATACACACCTTCACCATCGTCTAACGCATCGTTTATACCAGGGTCCCAGAGAAGCTGTTCGGGTGCTCTGTGTAGATCAATTCGATCATTACACAACTCTGGTATATCTGCTTGGAAATCAACACCAATATTTATTTGTGGTAACCGAGGTTCTTCTGTTTGGACCGGCATATCACCTAAAACAGAGTTAATGAGTTGTTGTTAGATTTTTTGCGATATCTTATTATGAAAAAGGCTTTCAAAATAGTACTGTTATGAAACTAACCATGTATAAGGTCAATAAGTAAGCCTGATCCTTCTCTATCTGGAGGTAAAATCGGTTGCGGTGTGTAGTGGCGAAGTGAGCGGCGTATGCGTGACCTGCATGGACCAGCAGGAGATGCCCGACGTTTGCGTCGTTGTGGTGACGCTGGTACACTGTTTGGACTTAAAAATACTGCTGGTACAGTATCACGACCCTCAACACATACCTGTAAAAACGGTTCATGAAGTACAATTTATTTACAATAATATTACTCAATATATATTCTAACAAAATATTAATTATATACCTGAAGCGATGATGTGTCATGCTGCCATTGATGTATTGGGGCGGAAATTGAAGGACCTCCTACACGACTATATCGGCGAATTGGCCTCTGGTTTGTAAAGTCACGAGGACTGCTAGATAAAAGGGGATCTTCTGAATTAAGCATGATGCGACGTGGCGTCGGTGAGGGTTCTAATGAATATGCATCTAATGATCGGCATTCTTCAGGCAGTACTTCTTCCAGAGCTTCTTCAACCTATAACCGACATCAGTGATTAGTTATGCGTCATTTTGTATATTTTACATTGATCCATAACAATGTATTATTGATGTTTTTATTACCTCTTCTTGACTAGACATTGTAGCAGTAAAAAAGGCAGCTGAAAGTGGTGATGAAGCTCGCGGTACAGTATGGGCTGGTGAATGAGCATCGTGGGAAGCTGGCGGAGTCGGATAAGCTAATCCAGGCGACGGTTCAGGTTGTGCCGAATAACTTCCACCCGGTGACGTTGCCGTGTAAGTTAAACCCGGAGAATCACCAGTTGTATAAGAAAGACCTGGAGAATTTTCCGTATAACCAATGCCCGGAGATGGCACAGGTGACCCTCCATGACAAGCCCCAAAATCTGCTAAAGATTCTGGCAAAGGAGAATTTAAAACTGCAGCTAATCGCCGACTGGACGGGAAAGTAACGGGTGAGCGTTCTCGAATTGATGCAGCGACAGTTGCATAGTCTTCCAAAGAAGCTAATTCTTCTAAGTGATCTGGAGTCGATGTAAATTGAAAAGTATCTTCATTAAGAGCCGGTGAGAAGTATCCATCGTCAGAATTAAACGATACCCCAAACACTTCTGACCGAAAAGGAAATTCTTGTTGTTGCGGTGATGATTCGCCTGGGTCAGACGCTGATCTTTTTACACCCTGTAATAAGTAAGATGAATTAGGTAGATATTGTTTTGTGCAAACAATAATAATATTATAGTTAGCATATATTAATAATTTACCTTTGTGTTGCCTTTCTTTAGCAATTCTATCAAAGTAGAATCTCTTTGAGTTGTAGCAATGTTGGTAGGGGCATTGGAGGCAACGGTAGCTATAGGTGGGATCTTAGGTGACACAAACTGTGCTGTAGTTGAAGCAGGGGATGCTGGTGAAGTAATTGGTGTTCTATTTGTTGATAACGGTGGTGGTGCTGGAGCAACAAATCCAGATCGAGTGGTTACTGTATCTATATTTGCACCTGAAACAAATATTTAAATCAAATGTTGTAATATTATGTATATTAAAGTAAGTGTTGGTATTATTATTACCTTTACAAGATACGGTGAGTGTGGAGGATGGAATAGAAGTGGACGTAGAAGACGCAGTTGCTCCTCTTCGGCTGATGATTTTTTCTTCAATGAGTGCTCTTACTGATACTGACGCTGTTTGAAGAGGCGGACCGGTAGATTCTTTCTTATCTAATTTCTTATTATCAGAGTCCTGAATAAAAAATGTCAATTAAAGCATGCAATCACATTTGTCTGATCTGGTTATCTTTTAAGACATTTTTACAAACCATTAATTGTAATATGAAACAAAATTTATAAACTTTACCTTTTTGAAATATCCACCATGTAATCGCATATGGCCATTGAGAGCTGGTATATTTTTGAACTTCCGATGACAAAGATTGCATTCTACCGGCTTTAAATCGCTGATACGCGTCCCGGTGATCGCTGCGCTTGTCGGCCCGCTCGCACTGCCGCTACTCCCGCACTTTGGACTTCCCTGCTGCGGCTGTGAAATTTACGACAACTTTACAAAAGTTCAAAGACTTGAAAACCGTATTACGTACTTTATAATTTTAAGGTAATTGTAAACTTTCGATCTTCTGTAACTCCTTAATATTCCAAGTTAATTAATGGATTTTGATGGTCTAGCGGAAACTCTGCCGAAGAAGAGAACTTGTAATTATAGGTGAATCCTACATTCTCTAAACTGTTACATACTCTTAGTTGGATGTTTAGTAACCAGCGTACCATAAAATATATCTTTTGAAAGTGTATTTTTGTACTTTTTTTGCGAGATACGGCTCACTGCAGTTATTCATTCACGTAGAATTTT
Source organism: Epargyreus clarus clarus (assembly GCA_014595695.2). Taxonomy (NCBI): domain Eukaryota; kingdom Metazoa; phylum Arthropoda; class Insecta; order Lepidoptera; family Hesperiidae; genus Epargyreus; species Epargyreus clarus. The sequence continues at coordinate 2,586,803 of JACTTY020000051.1, forward strand.
AATTAGTTGGGGACGTCCCTCGTTGTGGTCCGGCAGTGCCGTAAACATTTCGTATACGGGGAAATAGTAATTTAAATATTCTTTTTTATTTTACAGTAAGTATGTAGGTAAATTATATGTATTTAGGTATATAGTTGTTGTGGAATTTCTTCGTTACCTACTATGCTATCGCAATCCCCTTAACACTGAGAAAAGATAATATAAATTTTTAGGTTTTTCCCATTCTTTCTATTTTGTATCTAATCTTTTTGATCACGTAAGCTAGGGCTAGCTGTGGCCCTTAAGAAACTATGTCCTCGAAAACGAAACAAAAATTACGGTATACGTAACATCATCGAATCGAAAATATAAGCTCTGTTGTCATAACCTTTACAACTTTGGTCTTGCAATAAATTCATAAAATATAATACTTATTATTCCTAACCATGAAACAATTATAATTCAAGACAGTGAGGAATGAATAAAGGAATTACAGTGTTGCTAACGAAAACTTTGGTGAGCCACATCTTTTGTCATAGTCTTAACAAACAATAACATTTGAATGGTGCCCCCGGCGCAGTTTAAGAAGGTGGGTAAAACACTTGTTCTATCGTGAGTAGGAAGTACTTGCGAGTTAAATTATATTAATTTATTAAGAATCTACAAAAGTTGCAAATAGGAATATAATTACAGCTAATATTTTTTCACAAAAGTACAGTAGTACGCATTACTTTTAGTGCTACTTTCAGTTTAACGTAGCAGATATGGCTATCACGTACGTAATGCTTTTATATTTAAAGCCATCTCACTTATTGTTCGAATGTAGAAATTAACAAAGAACCGGGTTCACATCCAAGAGACCACTGGGACAGTTACTTGTTTATGTTACCTATGTTTTTGTGCTATTCGTGAAAATGAACAAGTTCCTTTATTGAGACGCTGTTGATTTATCTGGCTATTATTTAATGAAATGCTACGTAGTATGGTCATTAATGTAAAATACCTAAATATAAAGTAGTTTTTAATTCGGTAAATCAAGTTGATCTAGAATTTATTTTAGTTATCGGCGCATTTAATTTAACTTAGTAAATAATCTTTTAAATCTTATACCCGTTTCTCGTCGATGGTGAAACAACCTTAACTGCCTTTACTGCCTAATACGTAGAGTTTAGAGACTTTCACTTCTAAACTGGCAAGAGTTTGCAGAAGTGTAACTTCAGCATAATATATGAGATTTAAGTGCAAAGTGGTAAAGCTTTTATATTTAATAAAAACTTTGCAAAGTGGTTCAAACATTTTGTGTAGTAAATGAAATTCATAAATCTGTTTTATGGAAATTAGAAAAAAAAATATGAATGTGTCGAAAATAAACATTACATTTTTTTTGCACGTAGGTATAAAGTACCGCATGAGTAATAAAGTACTTTATATTAATTACAATCTAGCCTACTATAAGACTAATGAGTAATTTTAGGCTCACTTAAACTGCTAAATAATCATATAATGAAGGCGACGTCCTCTGACACTGCACTTCTTTGTCTTATCTTATATATCACTTCCTTGTATAAACATTACATAATATATTTCATTTAGTAGATTAAAAGACTACGTCACACTATCTCCCGTAAGGGGCAGGATTATAAAAGGATTGATGACATTAAAATAGTGATAGAATTCTACCAGTGATTGGTTACGAACGAACCGCCAAATATGGGTAGTATTGAGCACATATCAAATGGTAACTTAGTTCCTAGTTCCTAGTTAGTTCCTAGAAATACAAAAAGTGATAAAAAAGACTAATTCGTTCATCTTAAAACTGGGCCAACAGTAATTTGTTTGATTCGGAGTTTTCTTCGGCAACCTCTGGGAGCCATTATGGCAGCTCGTTAGGGTAACGCGGCAGGAGCTGCAGATGTGCGCGGGCGTTGAGCAGCGTTTGTGCCATACATCATTCTGTAACGCCGTTAACCTAATTTTCTACTGCTTCTAAAATTCTATGATTAAACTCGGCCAAAAGAGGAAAAATGCAATTTTTAAAATTACACAAATTGTTTTGTTGTTGGTACGTTTTACATTTCGATAAGAATAACGCGAAAAATCGGTTGCTTTATAGTTTCTCAAAAAATAGAAAAAGTTTGTTTCACTTTGCTAACGTTAACAATAAACAAACTACAAATTTTTTGCCCTTTTCTTAGCAAACAAGTAAAGTTCTAATAAGTAGAGCTAGAAAAATCCGTCATTGTTTCTCCGTTCAGTTTTAATTCACTTTATATATTTCCCGCCGAGCGCGATGTTATTAATGACTTACATTATTTCTAGTTGATTGTTACGTTCGCTCTACGTTATTTCCTGCAAATATGGTTCATTTAACCCGAATAGAATTATTTAGAAATGTTATTAAAGTCATGATGTCAGTTTCGTTACAAATTAAATAGATCTGAGCATATTATTGCCTATTTTTGAAATATATTTAAGTCAATAGTTTTCGTAATAAATAGTCCCAAGTACATGTTTTGAAATGAGTTAATTAACAAAAAAGTAACCTTTGATAGTGCCATTAATAAGTTTATTTAAATAAGCCTTAATATTTTCATTGACATTGAAGATAAAATGCGCAAAAAACATTTACAGATTTAACAAACTGAGATTTTTATAAAGTAAAAACTCACCTTTGGTTTGACGAAAGTGTTAGTTTGAAAAAGTTGTGTAATCCAGTTGTCCATATTCACAGTTAACAAAGACTAAACAAAGACGAACATATCATCATATAACTAATATAACACCATCAATGTTTCAAGGTGTTTATCTCACGATATTCAAACTGCGAATGATATGGTACAAAGGATGGGAAAGATATCGAAGAGATGACCCCTCAATGTGTTTCTGACCTCGCGAATTGTAAGATAAAGTGACCAGTCACACGGCATCGCCGAAAGAGATGGGTCACTGGATAATTTGCATATAGTACGCGTAATTGTTAATAGTAAAAGCAATTACAGTTTTGGTATTAGGTCGATGCATCATTTGCATAACTATTATTAGTGTAGAGTACTGTGAGAATTATGTTGAATTATCATATACCTAAGTTAACAATAAACGAAACTAACAATGTATCTTACAGACTAATTGAGGTTGTGGATTTTGCTTATTTGGGATTTCATTTAAGTAATATAAAGTGCTTTTTTACTTTAAATCTGTGACAAGTGAGAAATGTCTACTTATTATGATTTAATATCGCACTTGTGTTAAACTTATGATTAGGTTGGTATATGTAGTAGATACAGACATATATAGTAAATTTGATTGAGATTCGTGTTCTAAATTTAAACCGTAATATTCAATTTCTTTAATTTTTCTATTTTTATTTAGCTTTTCTTCTGGGACCATAATAATATTAATTTCTAATTATTTATTGTAAACATCAAATATTGTTTTGTCCTACGATGTTATTTACATGACAATATTCCTGTATGCCACTTAGCGACATCCATTCCATAGAAAAGAAAATAGCACCAAGTCGTGTGACCAAGTTTTACAAATAGGGTAAACAGAAGTGTGGCATAATAAAGCGAGATTTACATTAGATATTTTAGACGTAACAAATGGGGTCGCATGACGTTTGACATTCGCAGGGGTGAGGGCCACGTGGCGCAGAGGTCACAGGTTACGTTAGAAAGGTCAAGAGTCTTTCCCGGGTACAATGGCTCTCGGTCGTGACGTGTATTAATGGATTAATTTAATGTGTAAGTATTATAAAGCACGTTCTTGTTTTAAACATATTTTACTTTACGTGCCGTAATATTTTGTTATGTTTTTCAGGATTGATACTGTTTTAGGTTGTTAGCCATACGGTAAAACATTATTGCGTTGGCCGCTCATGTGATTTGGTTTTTAGGTGTTATTGCTACTAAATTGTTTATTATTTTTTACTGCCCTACTCTAGTTTACCTTATGGTTGTACCTACCTTTGAGTAACATTTTTCCCACGAAAACGTAATATAATTAGCAATTTTATAAAAACAAAAACTCCACTGCTTAAAAATAAACTTCCAGAATGTAGATAATTCCAAAGACACTCCATATATGAAAATCTATCAAGCCATTTAGGTTGTAGGGCCTGACAAAGAATTAGATATCGAAAAGCATTACCCTGCTCAGTAGTTCAAAAACAAGAAAAATAACTTATTTAATGGAATATACGAGGTTACTACGACTAGAACGTAACCTTGCCGCTGTACGCTTACCCACTCATAACACGTGAGGGCATTAGTATCATACGATGTAACCTTTGGCGGAGGCCTAACGGAAAATCATCCATCACACTTAGCCGTACAAGTAGATACGCTTAGGAGATTTAGCGGGAGTCACGTAAGCGCGATGGTAGCACGTCTTCAATTATGCATCAGGACGTTTATCGTGGCGCGGCTCAGCGCCACCTGCGTCGTTGTCACCCTACATTATTAATGGAACGTGGTACGTCGCCGTGGATGCTTATGACGTATGCTTATGAGTATGTAGTTCTCTTGATTAAGGGCAGTGGGGTTTGACGTAGGGTGTTATTAAAGTCTCTGGATAGTCCTGTATTAAAGTTTGTGAAAATTCTGGCAGTCGTGTTATTATTTGTTTTAAAATAAAGCATTTGTCTTAAAATTTCAATATATGATTATGATTATGTTTATTTCTCCTGTGGGGTTTGACGTAAAGGTGTTTGTACAATCCCAAAGTTATTAAAATTCTACACTTGTTTCATAATATTTTCTTAATTAATGTGTCTGTCCCCAATTTGAAAATAATTTTTGACTTCTAGAGTATGATATATGAATTCGTAATAGAAGCTCGTTACATGTTTATTACATGTCATTATTATTGATACAAAGTTAGGAATAATATTCCGTAAAACCAGTAATAACTTTTCAACTTTTTTGATTTGAACATTCGAAATGTGTCGCCGAAGTAGGCGTACGCACTTGATTTTCAGTAAGGCGATAACATCGTAAAAAGTTTAAGTTATTTCCTCGTTGTGGGTGCAAAAAGTGGAAAATATCGCAGGAATATTTACAGATATGCCGACGGTGAAGACCGAATGCGAAGAGAGTGAAACCCAGTTTTTCGAGTGTAAATATTGGAACGTGAGATCTGACACGTGTCATTTCTTTTTAAAAGTTTCTTTCATGAAAATATTCTTACTCGGGATTGTATTTTTCGTATTTCGTTACCTATAAAATTCAAGACATAATATCCTTCGGATATTCTGTGGTAGTCATATGTGACACTACTATCGAATTTGGGTTTTCAAATACGCGTAAGTTTGTGAGGATTAAGGCTTCATAAATCGCTTCAAGTCGCAAGCACTTGGACTTTTAAAAATAATTTAAGTAGTTATTTTTTCGTGAAAAGATCGTATATCGTGATACAATTAAGTAAAAATCATTTAGTTTCATAAAAAAACGCAAACATACAAACTTACATACATACAAACACACATACTTACTTACATGCATAGCGGTCGCATAACGTTTTAATATTCTGTAAATAGAATTTAAATTTTTGTAAATAGAATAGCTTTAGACAATGCCCTTTTACTTGTAGATCGTTAGTGTTACTATTACACACATTACAAGTACACATGCTACATTATATTGGTACGGTTGTGGAAATGGGCCAAACGTCCAAAGTTTTAACAAGAGCTTGTGGTGATTGTTAGTTCTAACATGGTTTCCAATTTGTGTGGATTTTCCAGTTCGACTGGCCCGTTCACAGATTAACTACAAAGAGCCAAACTAAAATTACACGCCATTGAAATAGAGATAAAAACCGCAATTGTTAGATTGTTTCAATTTTATTGTTTCGACATTTATGTCATCATTTTGAGTTATAATTACTAATGTGTTTTGAAGTTTTCTTCTATTAATATTCCATGGTGTTTGTAAAATAGTCAGACATAATTTTTTTGATTCTAAATTCTTTCTTAGCTAATTAATTTTAAGTACATTATTTTAAATTAGATTGTTTGTCACCAACAACGCAATATTTGTGCATTTTTCAGATATAAAAATGCATTTTTCATAATTGTGTTACTTTTGGGTATGGTACGTAGGGATGTACCTATTTCCGTCAAATAAAAAAGAAACTATTTTGAATGATTCATACATTTTATAATGATGGTACATTTTATTAATAATCCTAATTTATATAAGTAATTCAAAATTTATCGTTGTGTTTTAGTAATTAGTTTACATTTAGCGCATTATGCTCACTCTAGAACTTTAGTTGCCCAAGCCACTAAACAGCTAACAGCTAAAGTTCCGCACACGTGCTGCAATTTCCGGCTTAGTGAAGACTTATAGCGACACTCGCAATAAGTCTCATTCATAGTTGGAGTAGCGGCTGATAAATTCCAATATTCTGAAGGTGTTACGCTGCGCCTCAAGGCGGTGAATGCAATTTGTGGGCATACAGCTGAAATTGCACCGTGATAGGGCTGCCATGATGTTTGAAGGATTAGTTCTCCTTTTTGACTAATTGACGTAGCTCGTTACTGAATGGTCTCATTTTCGTCGATAATAGTAGTTACTGTACGAAAATGCTGTACAAATGTACTGCGAATAACCTAAGAAATGTGTTCAAGTGTATGGTGCATTATTTTAAAAATATATCAAGTAAAACATAAAAATAAACTTGTACTATTCATTGCAGTATGCCCTACTTTACAATTTTTCATTGTGACAACCCTACCCCTCACCCCAATCTGCTCTTATTGAACGTTACACCTGCCGCTACGGCGTCTGGTAAGACGGTCAACTAAATAAAAGTTACTGCTCCAAACTCTTATAAAATACCCTTAGTGAAAACCGCTACCGTTGGACGATGGTACTTATATTTTTCAACATTATTTGCATGTTTTATTATGTAACAGGTGCTCACGATATGCGGTTTTTATTGCCGATATGTCGACCCAGTTGCATGGATTGTGGTCATGGCGAAACTGGAGTGGCATATCGTGAGTACCCGTTACATAATAAAATGTCCCAATTTCGTGATAATTTTAGTATAAAATCATATATTATTTGCATGGTCACGTTGCTTATATCAAAACGCAATTTGATTAGAATATTTATTATCGTAAGATGTATTGCCACAACTGCCTATCAAAATATGCGTACCAACATATTATTATAATAATTATATTTCATTCATGACGAATAAAGACTTAATAATAAATCTACCGGATTTTATATTTCTAATGAAAAACAAATCGAAATGGATGTCTCTTAGAAATAGATTCAGTCAGCGTTTACGACGCAATTAAATAAAAACTGTTTATAAACATGTCTCCACTTGCTATATTATGAAATCATTTACAGGAATGATAAAGAGTTTAGTTTTATTGAAGCGCGGTCCGCTTGTCAATTACTGCTTTGATTGCGCCGCAGATTTTACACATTCATGTTTTTTATTTACCGGTGCGGATAAAGATAGTATTGGAATTACTCTCGTTTAGTAGATTGGGCACATTTTTATGTCCTACTTGCTGGTCACGGGTGTATTTTCATTATTGCCTGGATTCAGTGATTTTGCCCCAATACATACGTACTCATTCACATGTGTGGAGATGAGATGAGTGTGGATACATAATTAACTTTATTTAAAATACATAATTTCAAGAAAATCGTTGGAGCCGTTTCCGAGATCGTAGATATAGTATATACAAGAATTGCTCGTTTAAAAATATCGTTTGTTTTCCAAGTGCCACCAAGAATCTAAAAATTATTGCCATCATAATAAAACCGACGGCTTTATATGACCCTAGAAACATGACACGCACGTCTCCAGCCACCAATAGTCACCTAATCAGTTCCAGTACCCTTACCATGAGTTTTCAAAACATCCCACAATTTTACGTTACGTTTACTCAATCCATTATTCTGTTCCGTTTCCGTAGACTGCGTAAATGTAACAATAAGTTCCAAAGTACCCCGCTCACCATTGGTAAAAGTGTAGGGATCCTGGGAGTCGACATCTCGTGCGACGTGCAGTATCGGAGTCATTTGGAAGTTAAAGCCAAGTTGGCTTCAAAGAAACTGGGCGTCCTAACCAGAGCCAAGCAGTACTTCACTGGGGGGCAACTCCTGCTGCTTTATAAAGCGCAAGTGAGGCCCCACATGGAGTACTGCTCGCATCTCTGGGCAGGGGCACCACAATACCAACTTAACCCACTTGACTCCGTACAGAAACGCGCGGTGCGAATCGTCGATGACCCAGCGATCTCTGATCGGTTAGAACCCTTAAGCCTTCGGAGGGACATAGGTTCCCTCTGCGTGTTCTACCGACTTTACAATGGTGAGTGTTCTGAGGAACTGTTTGATCTGGTGCCTACGTCGCCTTTCCTTCATCGCACCACTCGCCGAAGGATGAAGTTCCATCCACATCAACTGGACCCGTGGCGGTCCTCCACGGTTCGGTTTAATAGATCATTTTTGCCGCGTACGTGCAAAATGTGGAATGAACTTCCTCCTGAGGTATTCCCTCAGGACTATGACATGGGGCTCTTCAAGAGGGGTGTAAAAAGAGCTCTCCTTCAAAGCCGGCGATGCATTGGCGACTCCTCTGGTGTTGCAAATGTCCATAGGCGACGGTGATTGCTTTCCATCGGGCAGCCCGTCTGCCTTATCGTTAGGTTACATATAAAAAAAAAAAAAAAAAAAAAGTAAATGCTCAAGTCTGTTTGTCTACCTCACATGTTCGCAAAAAAGAGAGACAAAGCATAAATCGCCATTTTGTCAATTTAGACATTTAATGTTAAGTTACTGATACTATAGTTCTGATACCATCCGCTAGGGGCGCTGATTAGATTTTGTATGGGCAAATACGTAAACAAATACCAAAACAGTCATATTTGTCAAAACGTAAAAACTCATGGTAAGGGTACAGTACACCCCAACATTTATTAACATCGCAAACCAGCTAGCACCTACAAAATCCATTAAACTACGCACGCATCCACAGCACGCATCACTCGTTTATTACACAGTACAAACTAATGTACTTTGCACAGCGCGTTGGAATCACACACAAGTGGTTTTAATTTTATATTGAGTCTTTACAGTCAAATGAACTCTCTGCATTAATTGCGTTTACGCAGTACGAGTCTTTGTTGTCTGTTGTACGCCGCAATGTTTGTACAATTACCTCGGAAATAGAAAATATAATTTTGTTGTACTGGTGAGCTTTAATTTCAAATGAATAGACTGAAATGCTAGAATTGTTCTATGGGTAGAATTCGAGGAAAGTACCGTTGCTATATTTATTTGTGTTTTAAGAATAATAATGTAGGGCAATGGGTCCTAGTTTAAAAGGAAAATGTTTATGTGAGGTCACATAGTTCTCTAGGGTAGCAAAACATTTATTGCCATTTAAATTTTTCTCATTTGAATGTAATAGCCGTGGGTTGCCGTAGCAAACTTAATTGCATTTAATGGCAATGAGACTTCCAATTATTTTGTTATTTCTATTATTACATGTACATATTACATATACATATTTCTATTATTATATTATACATACTATCATTTCTATTATTACAGTATTTTACATAAATATTATTAAATTTAAATTAAATAATTCTTAAATAGCTAATAAATTACCAATGCCCATGCAAAGATATTTACCGTCACAAAAAAGCGACATCAAAATTTTAGCACGGACTTATTAGTGTCTTTTAACACTTTTGAAATGTTATAGTCTTACATTTTAAAACCAAATAACTCCATATAACCTCAGATTAATAAATAGTTACTACATGAATATAACGTAGTTCTCTCACAACCTAATCACAGATTTCAGTCCAAATGCCTAAACCCTAAATCCAGTACAATCGAAACCACCTGCAAACTCTGGTAACGCAACGAATCAGTTTATGTTTCACTTAACAAGGGCGAACTAGTTTCACTTGTCAGCGGTTTCTGTTACATGTACACTTGAGTTGAGGAGTGAAATAGAATAGTTACGTATTGAAGCACGTATTGTATAATATCAGTGGTTTGAATCTTTTGCAAGGCATCTTTTGCATCCGTTATGTAAAAATATTTCGTGACCCCACCTCTCATGTACTTTTGTTCATTTTCATAAGTAGGTATATACATTAAAAAAACATAGTTACATCAATAACAGACATCTATACTAATATTATAAAGAGGAAAACGTTGTTTTTGTTTGATTGTTATGAATAGGCTCAAAAACTACTGGACCGATTTTAAAAATTCTTTCACCATTCGAAAGCTACATTATCCACGAGTAACATAGGCTATATTTTATATGAAAAATATTTGATAAATAGATTTTGAGGCGGTACAAAGTTTGCCGGGTCAGCTAGTATTTTATATCGATGCAGTAGTCAAACGCCTGTAGTTAAAATTTTCTTACCATTTTCTTAATATATTTGTTAAGTTGCGGTGAACAAAAATGTTTAAGAAAAGCAATATCATTTTATACTAAGGTTTCGACGACTCGCGACCCCTTATTTCACCTTATCAGACCCGACACTGAAAATCATGGTATAACAGTAAGCAGTAATACAAGACATCTCCAACTGATTGTGAAGTAAAGCCTCAAATCGATTGAACTGTGGCGATAATTACGACCCACCTAATGTGTCTCGATCGGTGAATCGGAGCCTAAATTAGATAATGTACATTATTGTACATACATGTAATACGGGGCATAATTATGTTAATGTTACTTCGACAATATGCATATGTTATACATGTTATATTAGCAATCAGTCAGCGATTGATAGCTTGTATTTCAAACTGATAATTGTGGTTAATCTATGACTCTATAATCACATAATTATATAATTACATTACTAAGAAAGATGAAGATAAGAAGGTCAAAGTAAACTAATTGTATTAGAACCAGAATATACAATTGACATTTTCTAAACTTATTCAATTTGATACCTTTAAAGCTGTTTGTATAAATGTAAAGGCAACAAAATCTTGTTTCATTCCTGAGAGCAAAGGAAAGGAACGGAGTAAAATATTTGAAGTAGTTTAGTGTAGTAGTGTAGACGTTAGAAGCTGTCAGATGTACACATGATATCATCATATACAATTCTCGATAAAGAATTTTACGAGTATTAAATTAACATAAAGCATTCTCATGAAAATTGTAAATCGTAAGCCCCGCAAGTATCGAATGCGATATTAATAACATGTCTGACCCTTTCGAATTCCAAATTAAAACCGAATACGTATTGAAAACAAGTCCGCTCTGTAAATATAATTATATCGTAATTACGTACGCAAATTCTGCAATCGCAATACTATAATGAAGTAGCACAAAGCGGATTTATCGTGTTCAAAGGCATTCCGCTGTCAATATGTTGTGAGCAAAACTGTTTGGGCCGCTTGTAATTATGAGCCCGTGTTTGTCGGCCTTTATTGCTTCCTGCAGGTGACGTCAAATCACAGCCCGATCAAAGTGAGTGCTTTTAATAAAGCCACCCGTCGTTACCTGTCTGTCCAGGATACGCTGATCCGTCACAATCTATACACCCTTCATAAATTCCACTTGTATCGACACCCATCACAGTTCACTCTAAATTGGACATCAATCTCGATAGTCTGGTTGTAATATTGTTAATATTGCATTGCTAATTTGTCTGTAGAGCTCATATTTACATTCGGAAACGGGAAAACAAATACCCGTTTGTGAATGTTTAATAAAAGTACGCACTTGTTTTGAAATGCTCCGATCTAATTGTCAGAATGTTGTTGTTTTAAATTACTTTTATAAAATTTTGCTACATAATGTTAGCATTCATTTCCGAGCTTAGCTTAAAGATGCAACGATTAATCAACATAACAATCGCCAGATGCTCTGATTGGCATCTGCATCTGAAAAATGTGTTAATCAAATGACCCTGGGTGCTTTAATATATTTTATCTTGAAATTATTCCTGCCTCACTGTTGGCCTATATATATAAAGAAAAATATGATTCTCCTCGTCATAAACCATTTTATATTAAAATTCCACCAATTGGATAATAGTGTGCATCAAAACAAACCAACACATTGTGTCTTAGTAAAACTTTAAAATTCTCACACATCAAACACCAGTTAGAATCTCCCCTTCACAACTTGTTACTTGTATTAATCCCGTTTAATAATTCTAGTTTGATTACAATTCGCATTAACTGGAATCCCTTCGAATTCCAATCTACTTATCTATGGGGTAACTAGCAGGTGAACGCTCCCACATTACGGGATCGAGTTTTGCGAATCGGGACCCCTTTATTTAAGGCGATAAAAAGCTGCGTTTGAATAAATCGACCTCTCGTTCGGTGGAATCAGACTAGAAAATTTCGTAGCGCTAGTTGTGCGGTTATACAGAACGAGGGTCGGATGCCGTCTGAATTATTAAACTGGTACAAAAGCTGATGAATGGCCGATTTAATACAGTGGACGTTTTGCACTGGACGCAATCCGCGATGTATTGGTATTAGCATATGAATCCTTGCGGCCCTCTTTCCCACGGTACCGTCCAATTGTTTCGTAGCTCGCAGTTAGACCGAATTAATAATTCTGCGTGCTTTAGAATGCTCAACTTTAATGTAAGTAATAATAGTTAATTCAAACCTTTAGTAAGGATTTCGCTATTAATGTTTGATGATTCTTATGAGACCGGTGCTAGATTCGGATTCGGAGTGATATTGTTATGTCCAGTTTTGTACTATTTGCATATTGTTTGTATTTGCATTTTGCAAGTAATTCAAATAGGACAATGTTTACAATATAGTTGATTGTAAAATCTGACCTAAAATTTTTTTCGATTCGCAAACATTAAAAAAGAATATCAGAGTGGAATGACTTATACAAGTAATTAGGCCGTTGGTTTTATATCTCTAGTCTCAAACTTGGTTTGAGTATCGTCTTGAACAGCAACCGCAAAAAATAATAACATAACTACTTAAGTTAGCGAATAAAAGTAAAAATTTATGCGCATGCATGTTTTAGGATTTTTACTTTATTATTTGTTCGCAAAGTGGTTTAAGATTAGGTACAAAATTGGTTTCATAGTTAATTATAATTTACGAGTATAAGTGAAGTATTAGCACTGGTGTTATAGTATTTTCTTATGTGTTATAAAAATATCATAAAGCATTAAAATACATACTTAGATTACTTTTACTTGTGCTATTCAATATATTTTATTGCATTTTAGTCAAAATTACATTAGTTAGCTGCATATACCTAATAAATAATCAAAGATTAATATTTAATTAAAAACATAGATTAGTAAAAATACTTCGGCTTATTAGTAAGTTCTTTTTTTGAGTTCTTGACAAATAAAAACATTTTAAGACAAAATTTACGAATAAATAACTAATACTGCGTAATTTACATAATAAATAAATAATTATTTCAAATATTTTAGGGACATTTTAGCACGAAGACGTGGCAAAACTTTTTTACGCAATTATTTCAATTCTCAAAACTGGTTACATTTTCTTGTTAGGAGTGAGTAATCTTTACTAATCTAAACTAATGATTAAAAATTGTAATTTCTAAAAATCTTGTGTAAGCAATTATTATTATTATCAGTTATTATTCAATTGGATGATATCATTATTTAACAATTATTAAATCATTAAGTATTTTGATTCAATTAGGATTTGAACGTAAAACAACTGCGTAGAAATCGGTTTACCTCATAGATATATTATCCTACTAGTATAATTTATCTATGGTTTACCTATTTAGGTTGTATGCAGCCAGCAAACACACATTACTATAAAAACTTTAACTTATAAATGCTTCCTTTTTGTGTCGCTTAAAAAAAGAAGCGATAGGATTAGTTAGCTGGGTGTGGGGAGTATAATTAATGTGCATCCTTTTAAGCTTTTAAGTTTTATTTTCATTTAGTTTGTGTTTAGTTTAAAATACCGGATTTATTTTTCTTTTGTAAGAAACAAATAGGGAGTATATTATTAAATAACAAACTGTCCTTAGGAGTAGCAGAGTTCATTAAACGTTTATTCTATTTATTTAACACTAGCTGATCCGGCAATCTTTGTACCGACTCAAAATCTATGTATCAAATATATTTCATATAAAATGTAGCCTATGTTACTCGTAGATAATGTAGCTTTCGAATGGTGATTTTTTTTTTAAATCGGTCCAGTAGTTTTTGAGCCTATTCATTACAACCAAACAAACAAAGTTTTCCTCTTTATAATATTAGTGTAGATTACAGGTTAACCTTATGCGTTATAAATGATTGGTTACCCATTTGATACTCACGTCAAAAAGTCACTTCTTTCTTATTTTCTAATGAGTTGCTTGTAGTCTTTACAAAAATGATTAAACGCTGTTGTTTCATACCGTATCAGGGCGAGTGTAAGGCAAGAAACTTGCTTAGCTCGTAATGAGATGCAAATGTATCGCTTGGCGGTACTAGCGACGTGATTTGTATCGACTATCGACCGTTTTTATTGGCTTCCTCCACCGTTTTGTCTAGAAATATAGCCTCGAACCAGCTAACGTACAAAAAGCGCAAACAGGGCGATTTTAAATTAGCCTTTCGTGATTGGAGTGAAGTATTGTATCCGCTTTCGTGACTTGTTTACATATAAAAAGTTTTTGTTTTCTTAAGCGCTTAGCGAATGAATACTATCAATATAATGTATGTTTGAGAGGTGGTAGAACGTTTGTTATTTCTACTTGCCTGTTTGTTACATCGATCTTATATAAAAATGAATGCTGTAGTTATTACATAGTATTATGGGGCTGCAACTTTAAATTGAAAAAAATGTTGACAGAATGTTTCTTTTTAAATACTTAATGGTATATTTCAAGTTTTAATTAAAAATATAGAAACGTAATACATAAAATAAATAATTTAAATATTTCGGTTTATTTGTAAATAAGTTATTGTGTGTTTAAAAATCTTATACAGAAAGCACAAAAGTACGAAAGATAAAGGTGAAACAAACTTTGTATACGAAATTGAATCTCACAATACTAGTTGGAAACAGTTTTGATACTCAGTTGTACGATGTTTAAGCTTTAACTCTCAACAATATTCGACGTTGCTCAAACAAGATATCTGTTAAGTCTCACGCAAGTACTCTTATGTCTACGAAACTACGTTACGTGGGAGTTTCGTAACCACGCTTACGTAGCACAGCTACGGTTCGCTCGATGTTTTGTACAATACGGCTACGAGTTCGTAGCATCAATCTACGGTTTTTGTTGGCGTAATAAATTGGTAAAAGTTTCAGCTTAGTTTTGTTTTACATAGATTGTGCTGATTCAGCGTGATAAGTAGCTCACTAAAATAAACTTAATGAACTTGTAGGTCATAGTCAATTGATTGATGGAAATGTGTATAACATTATTGATCTTTGTCTACTGTGGTATTTTTTTATCCAGTCAACTATATATCTATTTTCTTAACGTATTCATTACTGTAGTATTTTTATAGAGTCATATTTGAAATTTTTAAACTTTGAAAAATTTAATAAATATTTCAGAAATATTATCAAAACAATAAATCCAAACTGCTGAAAAATATAGCTATTGTCACTCCCACAATAACACGAATCCTACGACACTTAATCTGTTAAAATCCGTCATTCCGTTTGGAAGGTCCTACCAAAGAATGGGACATAAATACATCTACATGGTCTAAAACATTCAACCTCGCAGTCAGGCAATAAAAGCAAAATTTGTCAAAGTAAATAGACAACAAGTGGAGTATGACTGAATGCGTGTATACGCCAGCGTAACTCCAAAGGGCGGAATGCAAATAAGCGAAGGAGGCTGCATTCCGTTGACGTCCACGTGTATTTCAATAGTACCTCTATATAATGCACAAATAGACGTATAAGGTCTTCTTCGAGTCTCGTCTAACTTATCCTATCTGTGACCGTTTTTAGTTAAATTTGTAGATGACTGAAAAATATAGTTTTATTGTTTGGTTTTGCGATAAAATAATGTTTGTATTTTTCATGGTTCGATTGTTTGTGTATTATACCCATAGTGTCCATGTTGTTATTTATTAGCATGAAGTGTGTTGTAACCATAAATAGTTACATGCGCCGTTTTAATTTACTTTTCACACTTTTCACGTTTCTAAGATTAAATTGGGATTTTCTATCCGATGTCAGGTGCAAATATACTACATATTTTTATGAGTTGGACTATTTTTCTTTATTTTAAATGAAATTAGGCACTTACCACTATAGCGACTTTCGGTCTGGTGGCTTTAGGTCTCGGCCGCACTGGCGGTGTCGGTGGCGCGGGCGGCGTGCTGGGCGGACTGCTGTCCCCACTTGCTGTGCTGCTTGAGTTCGCGCTTGACTTCTCTGAACCATTACTTGACTGCAACAAACATACAGGCGTCATATGACTTGTATATACAAGTAACATTTGACGAAAATGTATCGCTGTCATTAATAAAAAAAAATATCAAAAGAAAAACATTTGTTTTAATAATTGCATCAATGTACCTATAATTAATAATTGTTAAGATAAATGGAAGCATAAGTTGTCTATAATATTTATGTTATCTGTGGTACTGTTACCTTATATATGAACTTGCGATTCGAACATTCTAGATGAATAAACGACTACGCAATTCTTTAATACTTTTATTTCATAGTAATCGTAATAATACAATAATAATGTTATAAAAACTATTCGAAAAATGCCCATAAGTTTATGCCAATGCCAACCTAAAATATTTTACATTGAGAATTCGCGTAGTTAACGTACACGTGTATGCATCAACTGAAGAACCTTATTATGCGGCCACTTTACCCACTGAACTAGAAACTCGAGGGTACTACATCAAAAAAGCGGAACATATAAACTCAAATCGCGTTTCCTTATTAAAACTCAGCTCGTAAACATTTCGTTGATTCATCTGTACCCTTACCATGAGTTTTCAAAACATCACACAATTTTACGTTACGTTTCCTCAATCCATTAATACGAGTATGTTTCGTTTGCTTCAGTAGACTGAGTAAACGTAACAATAAGTAATTGCTCAAGTCTTTTTGTCTGCCTCACATGTTCGCAAAAAAGAGAGACAAAACATAAAGTGCCATTTTGTCAATTTAGACATTTAATATTACGTTACTGACACTATAGTTGATACAATCCGCTAGGGGCACTGATTGGAATTTGTATGGGCATATACGTAAACAAATACCAAAACAGTCATATATGTCAAAACGTAAAAACTCATGGTAAGGGTACTGAACAATGTTCGCGGCGACGTACAAAACGAGTTTGGGAAACACACCGCTATTATTCCTAATTTTTTTCGGCTACCTTTAACGGGTGCGCGAAATTAAAAGAGCACACAACGCGGATTTGGGCTAATTGGTTAATTAATAGGGGTGGGGGTTCTTGAATTTTACACACGGCCAGTTGGCAGTAAGCCAGCACTTGTATTAAAAATGCGACATGGACCTCCTAGAGCGGGAGTTGTTACGAGACGTAATAGAATTCCACCGACCGACTTGGACAATGTTGGGCGTTCAAAATTAGCTTGTTATTTACGAGGGTAAGTAGGTTAAAGTTTGTTTTATGTAGTGAAGTTCTAAGCACAGTGCATTTTTAGGGTTCCGTGTCTAAAGGGTAAAAACGGAGCTCTATTTATAAAAATAATGACGGACAGAACGTGCACGCGCACCTGAATTTTCTGTCCGTTTGTTATTGGGCTCTATCTCCTGATTTTTTTACGAATTAATTATAACGGTGGCCGCTATAACAACAAATACTAAAAATAAAAAAAGATGAAAATAAGTGCGCGTGGCATATAAGAAGGCGCTATATTACAACGTTTTTTGCACTATTATTGAACCGTAATAGGTAGATAATTCAACATTTCAATGGCTGCATTTACATTACATTTACTTCAATGTCTTTAATATTAATAAACACTAAAAATAAAAATAATGAAAATATTGGTGGTACGGAACTCTCTGAGGGCGAGTTTAATTTGTGTTTGACCAATTTTTTAGTTGTGTTGTCGCTCTTCAGCCGAGAATCAGTACGGTGCACTTCATACGAGTGCTCAGCTTAGATGAACCCGCTTTTATAGCACTTCAGCGTCAGTTTGTAACGATAACGTACAATGGAAAATAAAAACTTATCTGGTATGGTACCTGTATGTGAAAAAACAATTTTATACGAAGCGAATATTGTAGTATTGGATATACGAAACAGGCATTTTGACTTTGTTATTTTATACTCGGACGCGAATGGAAGGGATTTATTTCATTTTTTTTTATCTTGGCTATGTCATAAAAGAAGTTTATATTGAAAATATGCACTGTGTTAAAAAGCTGTTCTGGTGTTTCTTGAAAAATCAAAGACATAATTTAGATATCTTCTTGCCGTCGTGAGCTTTTTGCATGATTCCTAAAAGAAAGATAATTATGTATAGATGTTAGAACACTAACCACGGATCACTGAAAGTAAATATAGCTAAATGTTAGGAACATCAATAGAAGATAGAAAATGTAATTGTCAAATGAGGGTATTAACTAAAAAGGGGCGTATAAAAATGCACTGTAGATCGCCTTCTGGGCAGTTATTTTCCGATTGTTGTAAAGAACGTTACTCTGCCACTTTTGTTGTTAAATCTATAATTTTTTATGCTTGCTTGTTATTTTATTATGCTTGTTATGTTATTGTTTGTTAATTTTGTAAAGTAAAAATGTTCTCGGTTTATAAACGTTGTTTTTAAATAATTTCCTGACAAGTTTACCTGACATAAAGTTATCATCACATTTACAAACCATACGGTGTACATGTACATGTACATGTCACCGCTACCTATTTTTGTTTTCCACGAACGCAGTGTTAGAGTGAAAATCCATATGCATAATTCATGCATCTACTTTAAGAAAAATATGTTAACTGAAGTGGAAATGTGCATTGCATTTGTTCAAAATCCTCTGCGATTTCGCGCATGCATACAAATTAGACAGGGCTGTGACAGCGTTGCGTCCGCTCTGCATTTTTAAATTTACTGTTGGCGACCCTATATTTTGTGTTAATTTATTATTGTTGAAAGTAAAGACGACGTAATTTAGTTAAGTTCCAGGGAAATACTTTTTCTTAAATAAAAAATAACCGCAGAGCTTTAAGTTAATAATAAGTAAATATAAGTTAAACTTTTAACTTAAAAAGTTAAAGATATAAGTAATACGGATAGACTTTTACATATAGAATAAAGTGACGAATATAAAAGAAAATAAAGATTTAAGAAAAAAGAAAAGATACGATTTTTTTTTATCGAAATATGCTTAATATTTGAGTAGAGTCATAAATGTGTCTGCGATATGGTGCATAACTACGTAAATTTGTAGGTTCAAATAAAAAAAATACTTACGTCAGAATGCAGATGGTTGGTGTGAGCTGGTGAGATGGGCGATGGGACGCGCGAAGCTTTCGATTCTTGCTCACGGGAGTTTGTGTTAGAACTGTTGTTATTGTCCTTATTTTCTAAAAACAAAATAAATAAATTTATATTAAATAAGTTTTTAAAAACAAAGATTTTCATAAACGTCATTTTGTTTATCGTATTCTCCTAAGAAAACCCTATTACTTGATGTCCATATCGCGAAGATTCATAAAAATAACTGTCCGCCACATTGGAATTAAAATTACGTCACTAAAGATAATATTTTAAGTAGATAATTTAATTTTATTTTCTGCCAGTATATACTAATTAAACTAAACTATATACTAGTAGTACTGTATACTAGTTGAACTAAACTACAAGCTGCAATATGTTATTGTCATATTTGCGAATCATTAACATTGTCATATGATATTCCTTTGAAGTTTCACTAAATAACAAAATATGTGTATTAAATGTATACCAATTAGGTTACCGGTACGTATAATAAAACATTAAAATTATATTTGGGAGCATATTCGTGATTATGTTAAATAATTCTGGTTGTTGAAAATGAATTTAATTTTTAGCCATTTTAGCCAAGCTTTTTTTTTTTTTTTTTTTTTTTTTTTTATAATATAAGAATAGCAGACGAGCATGCAGTCCACCTGATGTGGCTACTGCCGCCCATGGACATCTGTAATCAACCCCAGATTGGATTAGATATTCCTACCTGAGGTCGGCCACAGATGCGCCGCTACCCCTGAGGACTAAGCTGGAACGCCTCGGAAAAGTCTGTCTCCCTTACCACACCCTTCAAACCGGAACACAGCAGCGCCTAACACTGCTGTTATTAGGTAGAAATAGGTGTGGCGGTGGTGCCGCCGGAGTCGAACCACAAAGGGTTCTACCACCTTTAAAAGCTTATTAAAAGCCATCAGCACTAAACCGTTGTCTTCTTAACTTGTATCAATTTTTAACGAAATATTTAGAATTTTAGTTTTTTTTTCACTTCTCGATATTTTCCGTGGTATGCAATGTATAGTTACTTTAATACAAAGTTACCTAATATGTTAATTTTATATTCCTAGAAAAATCGGATCGGTCTAGCAAAAAAATATCTAATTAAATTCAATCTCTACTCTGTACTGATACTAATTACATACTCCGTCGATTCTCGGTCACAATGTGGTTGGCGTTCGTTGCTCGAGATAAAGAGAAATACGGCACGAGAATTCCTAATCTCTTAAAACAGGAGTCCGTGTTTAATTGATTGTATTAAGCATTTTATTTAGAACATTCTTCTCTATTTTAGTATGTTGTATTTGAAAAATGTTTTATAGCGCGCACCAACGTGTCTGTCCTGTTCAAAAAATATTTTTTTAGACTCATTCGTTGAAATCAATCAGTGAAGAGTCTAAGACAAAATAAGGAGTTTAATCAATAAAAGATTCTTATACTATTTTTAAAGGTACTTTTTATTAGTTTTTGCAATTGATGAAATATAATTTGAATATGGGACGGATATGGAACATGCTTATGTCTAAAACAAATATCCACTCATCAGAGTTGAACGGTCCATGTATAACACATGAAAGTTTTTGGTGCTACCATCTGCTTTAATACTTCATATATCTGGATATTCAATGGATCTTCGTAGCATAGAAAACTGTTGCCATGTGATAAAAGTAAAGAACTTTTCCTTTTATTGCAATTCTACCTCTACATTGTTCGTCTCAATTTACCAGACTTAGTACAATTTAATAAGTACGTTGATTTACTTTAACGGCTTATTTAAAGGGTTCTTCTTGGTTATGTATAAGATTAGCAATATTTTTAGATACAAGTCTTGTTGCTATACTTACTTTCGGATGCCGGCTGGTGATGGTTTTCAGTGTGCCGCCGTAGTGAGCGCGCGTCGCAGTACGACTTGCCGCATCCATCAGCTTTGCACTCATATGGCTTCTTGTTCCGGTGCGTTAACATATGACCGTTGCTGTAAATAAACACTTATGAGTAATTTCACATGCTTACATTTAATCCCGTAGTAAAGTTAATTTGTTTCTAAAGAAAAAGTCGTCTAAAATGTTTAAAAGTATGGGACACAAGTTAAGTCATAGGTTAGAATTGTTGTTGAAATAGTAAAAGTTACTTGGTTCTAATTTAGCTACGATAACTTAGATTTCCGTTTCCGATCTCCATTACCCATCTTCATACATATTGTTCTCTTATATATAAGGAATGATCACATCTTAGATTACCGTAAATTAGGTTAAACAGTTATATTTTGCTTGAAAGGCCATGCCTGCTTGAAATATAAATAGTAGTAGGAATAAGGGTAGGGCGTTGTATTTATGTATACAAAATTGACAGGCATGGACCATGTTGTACACTAGAATACTATTTGTCTGTCACACTGACGACCCATGGCAGAACGGTCACCAAACCGAACTGACGTGCAGAGGGTCCCGGGTTCGATCCCCGGCCAGACAGATTTCTAAATGATGAATTTAGTTTTCTGTTTCTGGGTCTGGGTGTTTGTGTATTTGTCTCTGTGTGGTGTGTCCATAGCACCCACGATACAGGGAATCCTAGTGTGGGGCTGTGAGTGTAGACAGCGTTTATTATTATCTTATTATTACTATTACTGTATGTCTGTAGATGTAATTACCACCTTAACCACTAACGTTACGACTCTGTACCCTTACCATGAGTTTTTACGTTTTGACAAATATGACTGTTTTGGTATTTGTTTACGTATTTGCCTATACTATTTCCAATCAGCGCCCCTAGCGGATTATGTCAGAACTTGGAAATTGTATGGGCCAAAAAACAAATACAAAACAAATACCAAAACAGTCATATTTGTCGAAACGTAAAAACTCATGGTAAGGGTACTGGTTTTGTACGTCATCTGAAATCATATATACCTGTACCGATTCTATTTGCGCAAGCATTACGTGTTCAGTATTGGTTCACCATGGATGCGCTAATTGGGTCATGAAACGTCTGTACAGTCGCATCAGGTTGACTTATGTCAACCTAATCACCACAACGTTAGTATATGGCTGCTTTCCATTAGGTAACCGGTCTGCTTTATATGTTTATATATATGGTTTGATTATAAAAAAAATAGTAGATAGTTGTGTCTATGATTGATGGTATGAGATAAAAGAAGTTATTACACATTCAATATTTGGAATTAAATTTTAGCCTTTAATAATATCGTCCAACAATCTGGACGATTATACTTGCATGTACTTAATAAGCATGTTAGGAAAAATGTTCATTTAATTATCTGAACAACTGTAAATATACACAATGGCTCACGTGGCTCTTTTCTTTTACGAACTTGGCTGACAAACTGCTGTGTCTCTATTCAAGCATATTGTTGTACAGGTTAAACACTTTATAGTATTTATGAAAAAACAAAAAAACATACAAATTTTGCATAGATCTGATCTTGTTGTAGTGTTTCTATTTAGCAAACAATCACATATGCATAGTAGGATTACAAATAGTTTGTGCATTCGTATCTTAATGTGTTAGTCGATCATAGACGTACGTTAAAGTAAGTTTGGGAGAACTGGAGAACACAATGTTACAAGTATGAAGTACCTAGGTAAAATGGTGCTATTATTGTGGAGAGCATCCGTCGATTAAACCATTGTGTATACGTTTCTGTAGTGATAGTGTAGTGGTTTGAAATTTGATCGTTCAATCACAGAGTTCGAAGTTTGAATAAAAGGATCTGAAAGGAACAATCTCTGATTTATCGAAGTTATGTGCGTATCAGAAATTAATTATTCTTTACTTTTACGGTAAAGGAGACGATTCTTTACTTTAAGAAGATTCTTTACTTTTATGGTAAACTTCATGAGGAGATCTACGAGCCTGAGAGTTGTTAAACAATCTCAAATTTGTAAGAAGTTCACCAATTTGAAGGTAGAACCCTTTGTGGTTCGAATCCGGCGGCATCACCGCCACACGTATTTCTGCCTAATAACAGCAGTGCTAGGTGTTGCTGTATTCCGTTTTGAAGGGTGTGGTAAGGGAGACATACTTTTCAGAGGCGTTCCAGCTTAGTCCTCAGGGGTAGCGGCGCATCTGTAGCCAACCTCAGGTAGTAATATTTAATCCTATCTGGGGTTGATTACAGATGTCCTTGGGCGCAGTAGCCACTTACTATCAGGTGGATTGTATGCTCGTCTGCTACTCCTATATTATAAAAAAAATCTACCTACAATAGGTCAGTTAGCTGGACTGTATCCAAAACTATAAGAGTTTTGAGTTGAGTTTGAGCAGAGGGACAGGAAACAGTCAACGACGTCTTTTCTAGACTCACATGTGAAACAATGTAAACACAAACACGTAACGTGTACCATATAACCGCATTTAGTGTTTGTATTCGTCCTGCATTTATTGCAGAACAAAGCGTCCATGCATCCATATCTCGTTAACTAGTGTCAATCGAATCACCGCCGTGCAGGCCGCTGTACATACTGAGTGAGCAGAACTGGGGCAATCCTGTGTGCTATTTCGACTAGTGGTCGAAATTTAACCACAATTTTTTTAGAAAAATTCAGGATATTTATTGTTGAACCAAATAAACGAATTGTTAAATATTAATAATTAACCAAATAATAAACCAAGGATTGCCTCGAGTATTGTCTTACCCTTTTAAGTAACATGACAGTTATCAAGCAAAAATTGAATCAAGATTCTCTACCACATCTGTCGCTTGCTGTAAAATAATTTCGATTCATTAACAACGACTATTAAAACTGATTTAAATATTCCAGATTTTATCCCAATAAGATATTTATTTTTACTGAACGAAAAAGCACATATAGTACCGTCCATAAATACACAAACCTTTCGTGGCATCTATACTTGTATGCTTCTATAGCTCATATGAACTGCATCAACAGTGTGTGGTAAGCATACACTCGTAACTGGAGCACGACAGTTAACATTGTGTGCTTACGGCCGAAAACGGCATTGATATGCGGTGTGTAACGTCAACTAGACCCCTTTGAACCGGTCTGCTTTTAAACATACTATTACGAGAAACTATAGGGTTGTAATTTACAAGTATGTCATCTGTCATTAGTGTAGGACTATAATTTCGTTCATTTGTATGAGGGACTTTATTATTATGAGGAATACCCCTACGGATCTAATTATGACCAATTTCATTGTTACGCCTTGTCATCTATTTCCGATCAAAATAATTATTACCGAAAACAAATTATTTTTCTTGTATATTATATATTCTAGTGTATTATTTTTCATATGTATTGTGCATATCATTTATACATATCTAGATGCTGATGAGGATATTACTTCAGCTACATATACCTCCTTGTCCATATTTACAATAGTAACTCAGTACAACGGTAACTGTTAGATAATAAAATGTCCTTGTAATTATGTTGACAACGTTCAAACGGTGTAATAATATATTCTTATCGATCGATTCTTCAAATCTTACTAAATATAAATAATTGTATTTGTGAGACAATAATTGATACATTTTTTGGAATACTAGGAATAATAAAGTTACTCAACACACACATACATCATAACTCGTTCAAAGCACACGGCTGCGTGAGGTTGGCAGAAATGACGTAACGTATTGCGTTTATCGGATTATAGCGTACATTGAGTCGTGTCTCGTTGACTCGTGTCGAATCACCGGTGTTCGTGGGTCACCAGATAACTGGGGCACTTCAATCAACGATACAGCGTGTGCCCGCGATGGCACCATTAATATGCGGAGTGCAACCAACGATTAGAACCCTTGCGTACACACTACGTTACTAAGTTTTAAGCTTGTGGAACATATGCGCTCGTTAGTGACTATGTTTACCAACCTTAGCCTACTAAAGTTCAAAATTTGTCAATTTTTGTAAGCAATGATTGTCAAATTTTGTATGCAACTTTGATAGACAAATGTCGCTTAAAATGTATTATTAATCAAGTGGTAGTGGTAGTGGTAGTGCTGGAGTATGTAAAATGTGTCTACGTGTTACTGTTGCTGAAATAAGTTTGTTAAATACAGAGTTTTTTATGGTTCATATGTATATGGGTATTATTAATTATCTCCTTCTGCGTAGTGTATTTAGTTCGCTATCCGGCCAGGGCACATTTTAAAAGCTTGTATACCTTAATAATATAATCTGTCATGATAAATATATTCACAATATATTGAATGACCTTGAGTGACCTTGAGTTGAAAAGCATGTGAGATCTTTATATAAAACTTTTCTTCTTAGCTTATTTACGGACGTGAGACACGGCTTCTAGTATGTGTGTGTTCATAGTAGACGGACTAAACAGTCTACGATAGAGACTCGATGATAGAATCCAGATAGCATGTACAGTGGTCGACACGATACAAACATTATGGGAGTGATGATGCTATCAATATTCATGCAGAATGTAAGCGCCTATTAAACTGTACCATACACATATGTAAATGTTATTTGCAAAATTCGAGTAGTAGTGACGGAATATTCAGGGTATCAATATAGAAATACATACACAGGAATTAACAATTATAAAAAAAAAAGATCTGTTGTCTATAAAGTCGGTGTACAGTCGATAGTTGAACGTGACAACGTCATAAGAAAATACTGATGGATGGTTGCATTTTTCAAAAGAAAATTTTATTTTTATTTGTTGATAGATATTTTGTATGGATATAGAGAAGGAGGTAAATACGCGGAGGCCGATTGTGCCTCTTTGTCGCTCGTTCCGCGTTCTCGCTTGCACTTCAAGCCTTAAATGGAACGCCTCAGAGCGAGGTAACGCCGCATGATCATGTTTTTTGGTGAGTGCAGCCGGCTTCATCGAATTATAAGACGTTGTCACGTCAAAAGGAGTTGTTAAATGATAACGTAGCACATGAATATTAATTTGATTGTCCTCATCATTATTTTACAGCTTCACTGTTGGATACGAGTTTCTTCTCATAACGAAAAGGCTAAATCTATTAATGTATCGTTACTTTGGTCTAAAAAGTTTTCTCTTCATATTATCGGACGCTATTTTACAATTTCAAATAGCATTAGATAGGTGACAAACCTAAAGAAAAGTATTTATTCATCTACATTTTCAAGATCCAATATGGCCAGCATTCTGAGGAAATTTTATTTCACCTTTGACGTACACAGTTTTTAAGATTAACCTAAGTTTATAAGATTAACTTAAGTGTTTAAGATTAACTTAAGATTTTAAGATTCACTTAAGTTTTTATCCTAATATCTTACTAGTTTTATTTTGTAGGTTAAATTTAAAAGTTTAGGTTGCAGCGTCTGCGATATCACTAATATTATAACTTAGGTATTATAAGGCAAAAAGAGTTGACAATCAAACTTAATTAGATGTATGATGTTGAAAATTTACATATAATACTTATAATAAGTATACTTACAGATGATCTTGCCTCTTGAACGCCTTAGCACATGTGATGCATACATATTTTCGTTCATCGCTGTGTGTCAGTTTATGCTTGGCCAACGCTGAGGCATTTCCGAATATCTTGTTGCAAACCTGGAAACAGAGAAATCTATGAATATTTGATACGAATTTCCTCTTGCACATTCCTACAAATAGAAATGTATTGTATATCTACAATTCCACAAAATTTACATGTACGGTCAATATGAAGTAATATTCACGTCTTTAGGAAGAGGTATTGCATTACTGTTCTCTATTCTATTGCTTTTGTGTGTAACTACACGACTTTAAATTTGTGACGGATTTCAAACGACACAGAACTTATTGTTTTAATTACGGCGACGTGTCCGTTACATCTCACAAAAATCTCAATCTCAAAATGTCTCACACACAACTTTTAAATAAAGTTCTATGTGAGATTTGTTTTGAATAAAGCATAATAATAGGTCATAAAGAGAACATTTTAAAGACTAAACTTAAAACTTATAAAGTACTATATGAAACTTAAAAAGTTTCAAGTTTCGAGTAAAGAATATAAACACAGCTAGTAGTTTGATTATTATAAAGTACACATAAATGATACTATACGAGTAGTGGAAAGCTTTGCGATAAGTCTCAGATTTCCATTTACTTCGAATTGTAATGGCATATTCTTAATTAAGATTACCCTTTGTCTTTATCCAATATCCATTTCCCCGAGTGCATTTTAGTCCAGTCAGAATAAATAAACAGCTACCATTCGCTACTTACGTACGGAAGAGATTAAATTTCATTTGCTTTCTATTTTTTCACGTCAATACACCGTATTATTCTCATGGCGGTCTCTGATAAATACCAAAAGCGACGTAAAATAAGTACAATAATGCCGAAATGTATTTATAAGTCTTCAAGCTTAATTACGAAGCCAGAAATTATACCTCGATAATTAAAATGTAATAACTGAATATGTATCCTTGAGTTACACAGTAATAGCGTGTAACGGGTGTTGACCTTTATCCCGTGTTTATTCCCCATCTAATTAGGGAGCTTCGTCTCCTTATCCTGTTTTTATTTCAGGGCTCAGACGGTCTTCCCTAAGGCATACTCATCCGAACATTTCCGTGCTCAATACTTCGCAGACACTTTTAAAACTCGAGGTGCCTAATGTGATTTTAACGGCAGACCTAAAAGTTTCCTTTTATTTATTTTGTCTTTACGTAATTCTCTCGCGACCGCGTTGTTTATCATTTTAGGTAGCCCGAGGGAGTTGTGTTACTTACGATGAAAAAACCTATGTGCTTATGTGGGGCAAATGCTTTTTGCTTAAGCCTGAGTATAACGGGTGTTTGTTTTGCGATCGTACATTTCCATTTTGCAATAAGTTAGAATATACATATTCGATTCACTAAAACAGGATTTGTGTATTAAATTTACCAGTACTTAAAGTCTTGATTAAGCCTGACACTACTTTATCTACTTTACAAGTTATTTAGAAAAAAAATAATTGACTGCAAAATAAATTAATCATAAAGCAGTTAAAAAAATTGGTGTAAAATGTTTAGCAATATTTTTACGAAATGCGTGATCTTTGTATTATCTTTGATAATAACAAAGACAATTTAAATTTCTAATAATATTTTACTAACATTCACAGGGTAAATTGGCAGGTTAACTTTAATTCCACCAGTTTCAGTTGGTGCAGTGCAGTGATGCGGTGGGGAAAAATTAAATTCACATAATGGCAACACCTGCAGTAGAATTGTGTAAGTACCTAAATGCTGCGGGTTTGCGGTTTGGGAACTTATTAACTATTACTGTTGTGCTTGCTTGCATTGTTGAGTAGATGTTGAAAATGTGATATAATTATCATCACGCAGCTTTAATTCTAAAAATATGTAATTTTATTCGTATTATTTAGTCATTATTATAATTAATATTGTCCGCTGTCGAAATCTGACCAATATCACCCGTACATTTTTTACGGGAAAATTACTTTTTCACTCTAACGACTTTCACCATCGTCCCATTGCACGTATCGAAAGGAAATACTTTTTAGGATAAAAACTGGGAAAAACGTATAGGATAAATGCGCGTGCAATAGTCGTATAAATCATTTTATTTTGCATAATAAACACAGTTTTGCAAAGAAAATTTAGTTCCGCAACTTGTATTAAATAAATAATCCTTAATCAATATGAGATGATGACATATACAATATATCAATATTCACGTTTGCATATAGATCTTCGAACCGAAAGCTATTGTCTTGAGGCGGTATTTATTCCCGACATTTGAATATTTTACGAGGTACCCAAGAGGTCGGTACAGTCTTGTCGATTTTCCTGTACAAATTGCATACATCAGTATTGTATACAGCGGAACAAATAACAATGCCATCAAATTATCGGGGCTCGAGTGCGTTATAAATTGCCTGGTTTATGTTCACGCGGCGCTGTTTTAGTACGTTTTAGGTAATTCGTATGAATATTTTCCCTAAAAGATGGCAAGATGTGTATTGGTTTCGTCTATATGTCGTTGGTTTCGGTATAAGTTTAATATGATGACCTTGTAATTTAGTTGTCAAGTACGGTAGCGCTTTATGTAATGGTGGTAGTACATTGTGTTGTTTGCGATGGCATAGCCGTTACATTACATCATCTTGTCTTTTAACTGCTGTCTTATCACTGTTGTTGTATACTACTGCTATACTAGCAATTATTATCGGGTTCTTGATTAGATTTAATGATTTGCTTAAAGAAGGTGTTCTAACTTAGTTTTTAAAAATGACACCGTATCATCAAGTTAAAACTATTATTCAAATTCAAATTTCATTTATTCAAAATTGATTCATATAGAATAGTTTTTGAAAGTCAACAAACTACCCCCGCTTCGGAAGGTGTTTCGTTATGGAGAAGAAGCGGCGCAAGGAATTCTATATTATATTTGACGTTGGCTTTAAGCATGCAAGCTGAAAACGTAACATCATATGTGACGACACTGCAGTCAAGCCACTAAGCTACGAAGATATTTCACATCTCGTCTTAAAACGTGACAGTACCAACAATCAACAAAGTAGGTCACAGGAGTCACAAATGACCGCGTCACATTAGTAGCGGCGATAAGCACATTTGTAGCGAGAAGCGAGCGCTTTATAAATTGTCGGCTTACGTTGCGCGCAGGTGTTTTTGCACTCGTTTGTGTAAATGTTTTGATATAGGAACGTGGTGTTTTGTTATACGTATACGTGAAGCATACGTAATTGTTACTCGTTTGGCATCTGGAATACATATTGTAATAACTCACACACAATCATCCAACTGTGTTTACCTTGGTGAACTGCACGGTCACTATGGAAGCCTGGATACGTAATTGTATTTAAGGATTGGGACTTTAATTTCTTGTTTTGAAATATGTGCGTGTTGGAATTTTTAATTTTCTTTAACGTAGGGTGGGTATAGGGCAACTTAATATGTTCTTTAAATGGGACATTGATGGATTATGATGGCACAATATGTTGACGCCATTAACTTTTTGTAGCATTAAGATGAAAGTTGTCCATTCACCTGACCAAAGGCTAATGGATATTGGTGTTGCTTAGCTTCACATGTTTTTCATGCATCAACTCCGCCAGATAATTTCTATAAATTGTCGTCGTCTTTCCTTGAAACTATCTTATTTTCAAAGATCAGCCGGCATATAAAAAACTTAAAAAACAAAAAAAACTAAAAAGCCGTTTTTTATCAGGTCCTCATATTTGAACTATCTATTTGTACATGTTGCTTTACATAAAGTAGATTACATAACATTACAACCAACGAATCCAAGACGTCCTTCAAGTTCCATTGTCACCGGATCTTCCCTCAGGAGGATTGGTTTGGGAGGCTGAGGTTGTATTAATTAAAGATACGTTGCTTGCTTGTTGTCGTACAAGCAATTCCTCGGAGGAACACGTTTTAATTTGGAGTATTTGCATTTGAGCGAAATGTACGCGCCCGAGGAATATTAAAGAAAGAAGCCATACCAATGTTTTATTTAGCAAAATGTTCTACAACAGAAATGCTTGCCTATTTATTTCATGCGGAAGTACAAAGGAATGAAAATGAAGGCATATTCTTCCTAAACAAATCAATTTAAATGAATCATATTTATTTCGTAGATTTTTTTTATAATATACGAGTAGCAGACGTCCATGCAGTCCACCTGATGGTAAGTGGCTACTGCCGCCCATCGACATCTGTAACCAACCCCAACCCCAGATAACCCCAGATAGGATTATGATATTCCTACCTAAGGTCCGCCACAGATGCACCGCTACCCCTGAGGACTAAGCTGGAATGCGTCGGAAAAGTCTGTCTCCCTTACAACACCCTTCAAAACGGAACACAGCAGCGCCTTACACCGCTGTTATTAGGTAGAAGTAGGTATGGCGGTGGTGCCGCCGGAGTCGAACCACAAAGTTCTACCACCTTCGAATATAAAGATAACTTACTCTCTTTCCTTTCCCTACTAATTTTCTTTTTACAAGTGTTTTGTTTATTAGTTATTGACGATTTTCAGTGACAATAAATGAAAAAAGGCAAGTTTATACCACTTTACGTTAGTCGTCAAAATAAACGGCAACTAATAACAAATTCCTGAAATTTCTTATAATGATTATGGTCGGATTTCACATACTCGGTGAAAAGGAGTATTTACAAAAAGCGAAGGTACGAAATAATTTATTAACAAGAATAATTTTTATCAAGATTAATATAAACAAGATTATCTTTGATCTTTGATTAGATACGAAGACGTATTATTTTCGAAAAAAAATCCAGTTTACTATTTCAAATCTTTTAAGAGACCATGGCATTTTTTAAAGGTTGCTTGGTAGATCGCTACATTTTTAAGCGTGTGTTATTTTTATTGTCTAGATGTGCAAAAACAACTCACAATTCCACAATATAGTAGATAAACAAACAGATTTGTATATGTACAAATAGGTAGCAAGCTTAGTATTTCGGCAAAGGTGACCTAGTCTAGAAGATTAGTTTGTATGCTCGTGAGACGGATCGATATTAGGCGCTTTAGATTAGGATTCTGTACTTTAATAATAAGTGACGACCTTACAAGACATCTAAAATTAATTGCCTTGAAAAATTATCCTTAAAATGTAATAGTAATATAGTCGTCATTATTATCCCATTGCTCAAAGCAGAATTCGTTTTAAAGTGGGGTTTAGGTCACCGTGCTAGTCAAATGTGTATTGGTTGACTTAACACATCCCTAAGATTTTTGTAGGTTTCTTTAGTGTCTTGTCCCTGTAGCTCCGGGACCAGAATAGGGGCTACGGTATCCCCAGTCTGTCGTAAGAGGCGACTAAATGGGGACTCCGGGGTTGCAGGCAATCCAAAACAAACAAAAATAACAAAAGGGACAAAAGTGGGAGATCAAACCACCTAGCAAGCGACCCCGGGAAGGACGGCAATATGTGTGGTCGTATAGAGTCGTGAATACCAGACGGTGTGCCGAGCCTTGAACTGAACTTGAACTTGAACACCTGAGCGGGGTCCGAAGGGGCAACGCGTTCAGAGGACAGAGGAAAGTGATTATTCATTGATAAAACGCATAATATAGAAAAATCTGAGCGTGGGATTCGAACCTCGGCATCCCGGATAGAGAGGACAAATGAAAATAATAAAAATAAGCTACTTCTTTCACAATATAATTATATTCTTCTCTTTCATTATAATTACTACGGGGAATCCAAATAAAATTGTACCATACAATTACAATTAATATTTGAGTAATTTTACATGCCGGATCGCTTGTGGACCATACCGACTGAAATTCTCGGGTATGGTTCCAGGAAAGGAAAATCGGAATCTGAAACCAATTTTGTTAAAAATAACGGGAATGATTTTTAAAAATTCCGTATCAATTGTTAGTAGTTTTAAATGCAAAACCACTGATAAATTGAAAATACATTGTTCAACTGCATTTTACAAATCGTTACACATACATATGGAACTCTTACATACATGCTTACCTGTTGTGGATTACATACATACCTGTTGTGGATTCAAATGTTAACGCATGATTAGTCTCGCAGTGATTTATTAGTGTAACGTTAGACCGTTTATCGCTGTATTATGTCTTGTACCAGTGTCTTTCAACCAGAGATCTGTGAAGTAGCTTTGAAGTGTGCGAGCTCGAAGCTAATCTAAAAGAGTAAGATGTACTGTGCCCATGCTACACCAGTCGCAATCCTTGGCTCGAATTTATAGCCCCAGTATAGGAACCCAAGTTTTTTAATCATCTCCCTCCATTAAAAAAAACTTGGGTTATCTACCAGAGTTAATAAAGCAATACAAATCATACAATCATATTTGTGTATTTGACACATATTCATAACTTAGCACCCTAAAAGAAGCGAATAGTTTTTTTAATTACAAAAAAAAATATCCTCCAGTCACATGACAGAAAATGCTGTATTGGATTTGAATTGTAACAAACAAATATTGCTACAGATAATATCTACTTACTAAGTCTCTTGAGGGAAACAATAACTTTCATAGCACAATGGTTATCCAATGGGACAAGAGCGTACCCGAAAAGATTTGGTACACCACGAACGTAAGAATACAAAAAGTAATGGACGTATAAAAATATGTAACGGCTTCCAACTAGCGTAGCCGTTAACTTATCTCGACGGCAAATCGATGTTTATGCGGGGAATATCGTTTTATTGGCGAATAAAGAGTGCTTGATGGACCTGACTTGTGACTAGGCTTAGATTGATGTGTAATAGTTTCTTGTTGTTGTATTTGTCAGCGTATCTGTCAAGCCCTTAATGTCGCACGTTTTCTAGGTAAGTGCCTTCTCTTTCAGTGATAAGGATCCACTTTGCTAAGCGCGAATTGAAAGACTTCACACTTTTATATTTTTTAAAGAGCTCTCAATTGTGTGTCCTTTTGTATGACTGACTGACAGGCTTTGTAGCGTAAAATATAACATAACTGTTATATGATATAATTATGAACAATTAATTATTATTATTTTTAATAATTTTTCTAAGGGTTTTCTCCATAAATATTTCTGAAACCCTTACTTGCTTATTATAAAAAATGCAGAACAAAACGTATTCGTTCTGTATAGAAGCGTATCCGCTTAAAACCATCTAGTAAGATCTTATTTGGGAAACATTTCTCTCTGTCCAAGTAATGTCGTCCGAAAGCTCATTCAAGTGTTTATTTGAAGTGGTATTTGTCCTTTAAGTCGTTCTAATGCGGATTTGTGTCTATTGCAGTGCCGTAATACCGACTGTATAGGTTTCCTAATAACCTCGCTATTCATTTACTAAATTCCGTGTTTTGTACATTCATTTATAGAGGTGGAGGAGAATTTTGTAAATTAACTGTTTTTATATGAATGTGAAATGGAAATTGATAAAACACTTGCTTAATTTGTAAATGTTAGCTTATAATTACAATGGTTGTAATACGCCGATAGTTTCTACTATTAGATTTAAATAGTAGTTATTTAATAATACTTAAGTTAAAAAAATATTTACAATTTTTGGCGGTAATGTAATCAAGGAGCAATTTTAAAACAACCACATTTATAGATTTTGGATCGTATTTATGTTTCATAAAATTATTATAAAAACAAAAAAACTCGACTGCTATTTTTAAAGGTGGTAGAACTCTTTGTTGTTCGACTCCGGCGGCACCACCGCCACACCTATTTCTACCTAATAACAGCAGTGTTAAGCGCTGCTGTGTTCCGTTTTGAAGGGTGTGGTAAGGGAGGCAAACCTCTCCGAGGCGTTCCAGCTTAGTCCTCAGGGGAAGCGGCGCATCTGTGGCTGATCTCAGGTAGGAATATCTAATCCTATCTGGGAATGATTACAGACGTCCATGGGCGGCAGTAGCCACTTACCATCAGGTGGACTGCATGCTCGTCTGCTACACCTATATTATATAAAAAAAAGAATACATCAAGCTGTATAAGTTAAAAACATGATAAAAAATGGGATATATGCTTGAAAAACATTACCCTCCGCAGTCTGGTAAAGATACCCGAAACGTTGAAAAAAAATACGATATATTGTATCTAAACACGTAAAGATCAGTTGGCCCCGACGTATAGCCATATTTGCTTCACATTCATACCAAACTATTTCTGTCGATACGACGAATGCTTATGCCATTTGTCAACATGACGGATTTGAAGATCCTGTGTTTGGCAGATGGGTAATGAAATATTTTCTCCCGAGGAAACAGAATCTATAAACAAAAGGCACTCATCCCATTTTCAATTCAATTCACGGGGAAGCAAAGCCGCCGCGATCGAAAAAGGAAAGAAAACATTGGAAGATTATGTTAAAGACGAGTTATTCAATTTGTGTGCTACGATATATAAAAGATATTGTATATTGTTAGCAATATATTCAAATTATTTAATTATGTATAGTATTATTTTGTATTATTTTCATGATGTGCTATTTTTATAATAATAAGTGCCCATTTATATAGTCACTGGCTGTATGGGTTATACGATTGTGTGCATTAGCATAAAAAAAGAAAAAGAACGCGCTTGACGCGAGACTTGTATTTTTACGCGGGATTAATAAAAGTTGTAAATTGGATCAAGAAAATAGTTTGTGTTATTACTATAAATATTTTTTCCTTATATAAATTATATCATCTTAATTGGCGAAAATTGCCCTTAATCGCACGACCTTTAGCTGTGTAGTAGCAGCAGAGCATGGAGGAAAAGTGTCATCCACGACTTATTATCAATTAATAATAAGTTGTTCTGAAATATATGTTAAACGTCAATCAATCCGAGATGGTCGCATTGCGAAGCGAAATTAAAGTTATTGTATAAAAATCTTAATAATGTGCGCTCCATAGCCCTATATTATTATTACATATCGCTATCGCTAAACAACTTCTAATACTTCTATTCTTTTATTGTTTTTGTGTCGTTCTTTTGTCGTTCGTCACGTCGTTCCTGTAACTGTGGTGTTTGTGTCTCGATAATTGCACAACTTTGCTACGTAAACAACAACGAGAACACTGCCACTGCAGAAATATAAAGTAATATAATTGTAAGATTCTGCCATTGATATATTTTTGAGTTGTTTTTATCTTATTTTCTTTTTAAATATTTTGACCACAACATATTTCACAATAAATATTTTCTGGCATTATTTAAAGTACATTTATTGGATACTACTTTGTTATTAATGTATATAACAGAGTATTGATTACTTGAATAGTAAAAGCACTAAACATAAAATCAATAAACATAAATTCATAGATAGGTATATCTATGTATTTATACTCATATGTATGCTCGACCCGTTACTATAAATAATTTCATGTGGTTTTTAATAGGCTTCCATACTCTTGCCGCTTCACCCCTGGGGTGTTTTCTCGTAAGATAAATTGATTGAAGGTAAAACTATAAGTGTTATTTACATCAAACTACTTAAATAAACAATATCGTTTAAAGCTTTTAGTTGTCGACCGCTATAAAAATGATAGCTACCTGCTATATTTTTGTAGTAATTTTATCATGATTCGAAAAATCTATTTACAATTTACGTATTATTTCTTAAATTAGTCGACGTAAGTTCCTATTCACAGGTACTATAATAGTGCGCAGATGGACGTTTTGTAAAAAAAGGTGTTATTCTGTTCCTACGGACTCCATTTTACCGTTCACGTTCAGTGGGGGCGATATTGATCATATATCGATATTGACCCCTGCAAGCGTCACCGTGCGTGAGATGACCTCTTAGAAATCTGCAAAAACACCACTTTGTAGTCATGAACACCTAAGTTAACATTGCTTCCCGTTATTTTGTGGTTGTGATTGTAGAACGTGGAAATAGGCACTAAGTTTAATGTCTAAGTTTCATGTTTACCAATGCACCATGCTCAGTATATCAGTACGATCGTAAATATTGGCTCTTAAATAGCGTGATATAAGTGGGTGACGTATTATAATAATATTTTCTTAAGTCCTTTGGGAATAAAATATGAAAGTGAAGAGGTGATCCGAGCGATGATTCGCGTCTAAGCCGGGGGCCCGCGCGTCGCGCACGCATCTACTCTATTCACCCTTTAATCTCCTGTTTCACCCCCGGGAGAAACGCGAGCTCGCAACGAAAATCATTACTTACCCTTACATATACATTTATATTCATACACCGCCACACACACGTAATATTGTTACATTAAACAATAATTAAGTAAAGTAGAGAAAGGAACGTTAGAATAATGGAAATTACGTAATGGGTTTTTTATTTTAACATTGAAAGTACAGGTAAGCTTTTGACTTTGTATAAGTAATGTAAGTACATTTCCAATATCACCGTATTTTATGGTTTTCATGGCACTGATGCTATGACGTGGCATGCTTAGTACATAGTATAGCTTAGTATAGCATAGTAAAGTACGTTCTTTGTACATTTTCATGACACGACATCGCATTGTTACACGAAGTTCTTATGAGTATGTATGTAACATGTTTTATCCATTTTCATTTTAATTATTAAAAGAACGCACCAACATTCCAATAAATTCGCGTGTTGAAGTATAGTTATAATAATTATCCCTTTGATCCAGTAAATCGTGTAAAGTTTAATTATGCACAGGTTATAACTTGGGCACGCCCGATGCAGTCCCAAGAACAGGTCCCGAGGTGGTTGCGAAGTTTCCAGCGTCTGAGTACACGCTCTGTGGCGGGCCACATCCAGTCCGCTGGGGATTGGGACGACTGCTACTAACGAGAATCGTATGCTCTTAGAGAATAAAATGTTGTTATAGCAGTATAATAAATTATTATGATAGAGAAATTGGTTGACGATAAATACTAAAAATTCAAAAGTTTTTTTGTTGTTATTTAACGCGCGGAACGAGGATAATGTCGTTTTGTATGTATGTAGTTTTTTTTGTATACAAGTGAAGGCTTAATCGCTTTACTAATTATGGGAAGAATTACCTAACGATTTAAAAAATGGTCGTCGTAGATGTCCATGATACGACATAACATCACACGACGTCGCGTCGACGTCGACGAGACGTGTTTTGTATGTATGTATGTATGTATGTAAGCCACATCCAGTCCGCTGGGTATTGGGACGACTGCTACTAACGTTCTCTTTAATGTATAGTGTAATAAATTATTGTTCGAGAGAGTGACGGATGATGGATGCATAGATTAGTAAAGATAATTCGCCGCCTTGAAATTGAATGAAGCCACAAACAGCTTATTTTAGTAAGTTCTTTTTTTGAATCCTTGACAAATAAAATCATTTTTAGAGAAAATTCACGAATAAATAACTAATTTACGTAATAATTACGTAATTTACATAATAAATAAATAATTATTTCAAATATTTTAGGGACATTTTAGCACGGAGACGTGGCAAAACTTTTTTACGCAACCATTTCAATTCTCAAAACTGGGTACATTTTCTTGTTAGGAGTGAGTAATCTTTACTAATCTATGGATGGATGTTACAAATTCAAAAGTTTTGTTAGTTGTAACTTGACCATCGCAAAGGGTAAGAAATAAATAAGACATTAGCCAAGTACGTGGATTATAAATGTGGATTAATTATGAACTCATATAGCCTAAATAACCGAGTATAGATAATATTTTATTAAAATTGCTTTAATTTCAGGAATCCCCTAAACTATATTTTATAGGATCGGAATAAAAAAAAAAAAAAAAAACTGCATATTACAAAACTGAAAACGTTTCGTTTTCTTAGAATTGCCATCAAGTTGTTTATATGCTTGCAAGATACTTTTACTACATACAAATACATATTCACGTGTACTCCACTAAGGTGTGGGTATAAAGAGCAATAATACTAAATATGAAAAATATAATAAACATATTCGCTTGTCGTAGATACCGATCTACACCCCATTGAATGAGAGGAAAACTACACGGATAGGTAATTATCTGGATTAGATATGTGCACGACCAATTTACTCATTACGAATCGTTGTTGCGATAGACAGATATTCTCGTCTCATAATATCGTCGTATAATAAGTACGTCAGCTAATAACTCTAAGCGATTACATGTTTCTCCCCTGGCGATTAATTGATAATAAACCATGTCTCTAGGTTACTCTCGTAATTTGTGTCATGATTATAAATGATTTATAT
Organism: Epargyreus clarus clarus; assembly: GCA_014595695.2. Taxonomy (NCBI): domain Eukaryota; kingdom Metazoa; phylum Arthropoda; class Insecta; order Lepidoptera; family Hesperiidae; genus Epargyreus; species Epargyreus clarus. The sequence continues at coordinate 2,625,821 of JACTTY020000051.1, forward strand.
GAGGTCAGGAGTTGAACAGTCCAAAATTTTGGACACGTAACGGAACGAACGAAGGTTTCAACCGTTTTCTATTCTAGATTCGTTATAGGTCTAAATTGTATACAGGCTAAATAAATAATTATATGTGACGATAAAATAAAATATGTAAAAAAAAAAATGTCAAAATTATTTTGACAGTTGACGGATGAGAAATTGATTACTAAACTGAATAGTCGTCCTGGCTAATATGCATTTTTATTACTTTGTTTATATTGCTATGACTCTTTTAAGGTACTCACAATTTATTTTCACATCATCACAACATTAATTTCATACGATTTTAGCAGTTGCAGTGGAACAAGTCATTAATCCACGACTCCATCTCATTTCTACTCATGTTTCCGTGCTCCCGACGCACCTCTAATTGGACGTCCGATCCGACGAATTAAACGTATCGAAACCTGAACAATTTTTGTTTCAGCTATTATGACTACATGCAGTTTATTGTCCAATTTGCCTTCCACTCAACAAGCAATTATAAAGGTTTTAATTTTTTACGGAGAACTAATTAAATAGACTTCTAATTGAAAATATGGCATGGACTGTACTAAAGCACTAGAGCGCTGGGAGAATTGCATTTTGATTGGTTCAAACAATACGTTGATTAGTTTGGCGTAGTGCACAATTAAAATGTGACTATTCGCTACATAATATTAAATAATATCTGACTTATTATATTTTTTGTATGATAAAATTAGCAAATGAACATGCAGTCCACCTGATCGTAAATGGCCACTGACGTTTTCTGCGTTGCTATCGCTGAGTACTAAGTTAGAACGCCTGTAATAAGTTTCAAACACCCTTCAAACTAGAAAAGCAGCCCTTAAAACTGCTGTTCCAAGGCGCAAGTAGGTGAGGTGGTATTGCTTCCAGAGACGAACCATAAAGGATTAAACCACTTTCAACACATATAGTGATATATACTACATGTGTGATTAATGCAATAATTATTAAATGAAATGATTATTTTTTATGAGTATTTATTTTTGTATACTCTTAAGTTGTCAATTACAATATTTTTCCTTATTCTACTACTGGCTCGGAACGCGACCTCAACTGAGAAGTGAAACTCAGTGGTTTTTTTTTCATATTCATTATTACTTTTTTCTTTTAATAAATGCTATAATTTTTACATAAAATTTAAATATGTGTATTAAGAGTCTATTTGCTTATTGGTTATGATCCCAGCCGCGGGTGGTGTTGGGGTTGGGTAATAAAACGAAACCGAATGCTCTCGGGAACCTCTAATTCTTTTGTTGTTCGAACGCATCCGCCTTATTGTCTGCAGAGTTGGGAAAATACCGATAAATTGTTTTATTCCTAGAAAACTCGCTACAATAGCAATTTCGAATAATATTGCATTCGATATTCAATTTTGATATTCTGTAAATACTACGTACAATAATGGAGTAACTGGGTCGTTGTTTTGTTATTCATCCCTTGTTTATGTTTAGCAAAAATCTGGTTCCGTTTTTGACGGATAAACAATCAAAATGGTAGGATACTGTCCTTCTCTACAATTTATAAAGTAACAAAGCAGTTGAATTCCTTCCTCTTTTTCCTTCCTCCTATATGTTTTTTCGAACACCGAAATCTGACGATAGTAGTGCCACCGCTACACCAATCCATAGACAATTCCAACTTTTATTTGTCTTGCTTGTAGTAATAAAGTCAGGTTTGTCAATCTGGCACGTTCAGCCCAGATAGAATAACGTTGGCGCTTTTAGAGTAAAATATGTGCATGACATACGTTTGCTGCGCCACGCTTCAGTCGGCTTCGGGGTGACGCGATCGTACCCGCGTTCAGAATATGAATGAGATCCCTCAATAGCGACGCTAACCTCAATAGGGGGCAATGATTAAAAGTAATTCATTCGACGATTGCACGACTAAGTCGCTTTGCGTTCGTATAAAACAGTCACGTATTTTATGCGATGTAATACGTAAGCTGCTTGTGCGAACCGTCTTCATAGTGTACGGTTTCGTGAGGCCATAATACAGCGATTTACTGAAATGTACACAAAATGTTTTTCTTATGCTAGATAAACGTTTTATTTACTATGGTACTTGATAATATTTTTTTATTTCCATAATTGTTATTGTATCTTTTTACTTTTTGATTTGTAAAGATGGCTGTCTTTGAATAAATCATAGAATAAAAATAAAACAAGATCATACTCACAAGCTCCACTGCACTAGTTGTACTCGCGGGTGTCATTAATACATAAGGACAGGTGTATAAAACAAATAGAGAATAAATTTAAATCCACCATTTCGATGACTGCCTGATTGAGAATCGAACCCAAAATCAGTTGAACAATTACAGTAAAGTATTTTGGTGGTTGCAAAGGCAAGCCACACTGCGTGCAACAATAAGTATAGAGCAATATATCAAAATACACTTGACAATGAGAAAACAGCAATGTCAATATCGATAAATCTCGCGAAATGAATAACAGAGCCTTGGAATATCTGCGGGACGAAGGAAATTCTTAGGCATTGCCTCTATCGTATCAGTTGCCATAAAATGAAGGAAAGGAAGGCCCACCGGTTACGATATAAACGGTATGCTTTCCAATAAATTGTTTGGGATATTATAATGTTTTGGCAATATTTTCTTCTCTTCTATGGAAAATACTTAAAGTTACGAGGCGGACTTGGATAAAAAATAAAACAGCATAAAAAGATTCGGAAAATCTATTTACCCCAGCTGGGAATCGAAAGAGTTTATTGGCTACAAGATTTTGTATGAAAAGTAAAAATAATCTAGAAAGCAAAAAAATAACTTTATCAAGATGAGGCTACTATTCACTAGCTACATGAAAAAACGGAACTATAATCGAGCAGAAATGACGAAGTCTGAGTCCGCAATAATCGATTCTGGTCGAAAGGGCGAAGGGAATACTTTTATTTTCCCACTCGTGTAAAAGCCCTTAGTGGACAGTATTGATGTTTTCGTTACGGCCATGTTTTTGTTGTTCTGTCAGATTTGCAGACTTCCCTATTACGACAGGACAGATAAACAAGTTCATTAATCGAAACCAAATCTGTTTTCTAGCGCGACGACAGCTAAACATGAAAACTAATAGTAAAGTAAAAGTATAAGTACTGTCTATAGACATGAAGTACAAACAGCACTATTTTGAGAGCATTTTTTGTTATTTGAATGTAATAATTCGGAAAAATGTTTATTTTAATTTAATTTTATTTATTTATTCAGGACTGACAGGACAGGAAGATACAGCAGTGACTATATTATACAGTACAATTATGTCCATTATCTTAGTCAGTAACTGTTATTACTATTACAGGTAATCACAACATGCATTGAATGTAAATATGGACATAGTAAAATACTTAGAAAAATTAACAATTAAATTCTATGTAACTATAACAAAAGAACATTAGAAATAAAATTATGGAGGGGTAATACTGTGGTAATGCAGTAGAATATTGTAGGTAAAATATAGGTACGTCAAAAGTTTGTACCTTTTTATAGTAATAGAATATATCGTACAATGTTAATAGATTATAGCATAAAATAGCACAGCTTTCAAATCTTTTCTATTTCGTCCTACTCGTAGTTATGTCATGTCGTGTTTTGTTAACTTCCCCTTGAGGCTGTTCGACATTTGTCAACGCTGTCAAATACTAAAATATATATTTTTTTACATAAAGTAAATTAATCTGTTTCTTATGTTTGGCGTGTGTCAAGTCTTAACTGCGATGCTTTTGTTATGATTAAGGGAAAACACAACTTTCTTCCCTTAATACAACTAACGTTCGTTTCTTATATGTTTATTATAACTCTATTATAAAATTAAATTTTGAGTATGACTTTAAAATAATTTCCGATAATTTCACGGACAAGTGTCTAAATTTAAAAATATATCTGCCACCAGATGTAATAATAGTTGTGATTAGCTTTAACGAAAGCATTATCCTTAACAAATAGTTTTATCTAAAAATACTGATATCGTAGAATCTTATTTATTTTTATAAAAATATCCCAAGTCCACATGATCCGAAATATTCACTTAAGCGGGGTGCCACACAAAAAAGTATCATTATTTATATTACGAGACGTCCATTCTCCTTGTTTAACTAACCGTAGCACATTTCCGTCCTCCTGTCATAAAACTGACCTTTTTCTCTTTTACGGTCGCACGGACAATCGGAGAAATATAATGTGAATTTGTCAAGAAAATCCAACACCTTGTAGATTGGATCAAGTTTACCTTTTTAGGAAAACATCGGCGTTTCGGGAGGTGGGATTACTGGTAGGCCCCAGTTTAGCTCCGTGCGTGCGCCACAGTTTCGACGCGGGATAAAAGCGATCCGTGTGAAGCTTAACAATAAAACGACACTCCACTATGAGTTTACTAACAACATCCTTTGTTTGTATTTTTCGAGGGTTTATTCTCTTACCTTCATCAATCACATGCGCCGCCTAAACTGATCAGTTGCCAGGTGACTTAATTTCAAGTTGAGCGCAGTGGAACGGATTCCCATCCATTTTATAAATGATACCGTTTGTATGCTATCCATCTTTTGCTTGGACAGGGGATATATTTTCCGTTAAATGTCTATTTGTTTGGTATTTTATTTAGATTTTGGTTTAAAAATTTAAAAAAAAAGTCTCCATATTCTATGTCGATTTATCACCCTCTTAACATACGCTGATTTGAGTTTATTATCTGTGACGACTTTCTTTTCTTCAGCTGTATGGTTGTACAATAAATGAAAGATTTGTGATATAGTCCGTACAGTTATCTCTTTCCACTTTTACTATAATTGCTTGGCCCAAGTCATAGGATAAAGTAGTTACGAGACGACGGTCTCCCATATCTATTAAGTACAAAAGTAATTTGTATCAGTATAGGCTCTTCTATTTTATTTTACTTTATGGTCCGACCCTAACAGACTTACACGTGTAGCCGTTAAGTATAACAGTAAATTTGTGGTACGGTCGGTACAGTGCTAGGCGTTCGTGGATTACCTAGAGCGGTTTGGCGAGTTGCCGAGCGGTCTCTATTGGACGCTTAATTCCGATTCGCTTGCGATCTGCCCTGTGATTCCATAGAATAAAGTTATCGGAAATCGTCGTACTGTGCAGAGATGTAAATCGTTGAGTGGACTTGCTCGGGTCAAGTTTTGTTAAGATGTGATATTTATTTACGAAATATGATGGTTTATTTTGAATTTAGGTTTCATTTGTGTTTTAGAGTGGTTTGGCAGTGTGCCAATTATTTAATATTTTATCAAAAGTCATTTGAAATAGCCATTTAGCTGGCTGATTCGACGGGGGTCGTACCGCTAGACCAAGTTCTAGTTTGAAGCAGTTAATCTCTATGAAAATATTTTAATATTCAGATGTGGCAACATATCTATGATCGACTTCATGTAGGAAGGAATTTGTTATATCTATATATAACAAGTTCCTTCTCAACTCAACTCAACTCAACTCTATAGTTGATCACAGAAGTCTTTAGGCGGCAATGACCGCTCACCAAGGTAGGCTGCAAGATTGTGTGTTCAGTAGTAAATAGGATCCACTAGGATTTTATGAACAAAAGTGACAATTCATTTATGTATCAACCTACATGATAAAATTGTGACAATCTTGCCTGATAGTCACCAAAACCTTATTCGTTCACAAGTAGGTACCCTAAGCCGTTTTGTATACATATGCAACATACACAAATACAGCTGATACGAGTAATAAGAAGTAATCTAGTTTGCATTCCTTGAAACTTTCTTCAGCGGGACACACGTAATATTGCAAAGTGTGCCGGGTTATCGCTGATGGCAGCCGGCCAAACGTTGCCAGCTCAGTGCTAGCTTTGGGCAAGCCCATACTTAGTACACATTTATATATGCCTAGCTTTAATTAGCGATATGGAGGTTACCTATTTTCCCGTTTTATTAAAAGTTGGACTCACTAAGCTTTTTAAGTGGATAGGTAAATACGATATTCTTTATTGCTAATTTATAGCCGAATTTAACAATACCATACACAACTGGGTGACTTATCACTAAGCAGCTTTATAATTCAACAATATTAAAGTTTGGTCAGCCACGCCACGGTTACGTTACGAACATGCAAGATGTGGAATGAACTTCCTCCATAGGTATTGGGACGCTATGATATGGGGCCTTTCAAAAAAGGCGCAAAAAGAGCTTTAATTCAAAACCAGCGATGCATTGGCAACTCCTCGGTTACAAATGTCCATAGGCGGCGTTGACTACTTTCCATCAGGTAGCACGTCTGCTTTCTCGTTAGGCTCATATATAATAAAAAAGAGTCATGATGAAATAGTGGCTCAGTATATTAGTACGGTACACTAAATACGTTTGTTAAAACAACACAAAACTCGCAATACCTTAAAGTATTAGCATAAAGAATGCCCAACTCAACATCAATTTACATCGGAACGTAGTGGAGCGTACTCCAGCCCCAAGTTGCGGCGACTTGCTTCCGGCACATATATCAGCCACTACGCCCTACTTACGTGGAGGACGTACGTGAGTGCCTTGGCTACGCCAATCGTTCGTCAGCATGTAATGTAACTTCAAACGACGGAATAGGGAAGGCGATTCTATCCGAAAAAGATCAATTTTTAAATCGATTCGAATCGAAGTGTGATAAATTGATTCACAAAACAAACGAGTTCCAAAGAATCAATTCTCCAAAAATTGATCTTTGATCTATTTAGGGGCGTAGATAGCGAAAAAATGTCGTCAGGAAAAATAAATCTTCGATCAGGTCAGGGGCGTAACTACCTAAAATAAAATTAGTTTATCATCTAAGTGATTGTTTAATCTTAAGAGAAATATTAATAAAGATCTTAAACCACAAAATAGGTCGTCAGAAACAAACAATCACTGAAATACGTATCCGTCGTATAACACTTTCTTAATATTCAATCAACTTCGAAAAAACCGAATTTCGATTTTCTAAGATGAAATATCGATTCACTGAATCGATTTATCGTTAGAGATCGATAATAAAATTCGATTATTTGCTCCAAAAAATCGATTTGTCGATTAATCGCCATCCCTACGCGGAGGATGTGAGTGCCTTGGCTACGCCAATCGTTCGTCGGCATGTAATGTAACTTCAAACGAAGGAAGGCTTATCGCTGGTGGCAAGTGGCCAAACGTTGGCTTCGCATCTGCCGGCTCCAGGCCAAATCGCTTAAATCTCGACGCTTTCCTGACTGTACTAAAAACTTAGCCCTAATCTAATTAATAGGTTTTACTGGTACTAATGTAATGGATTCTGTTTTTCGTATATTTTTGTGTTTATCTTGAAATACTCGTATGTAATGTTTACAAATCTGTAATACACAGATTTTAGATAAAATGACGATAATTATATATTGATAAAAAAAAACAGAATAGTTTTGATTTCTCTGGTAAATAAATATTATGTTTAAGCTTTATGTAGAACAGGGGTTTACCTAAAACTAACCATAGATGCGTTACCACTTCTGAAGACTAAGAGATTCGATTCAAATGTAAATCTCCTGGCGTCTACTCACTTTCGCCAAACGTAAGAACTCAGTTACTCTAGAATTAGGTGTAGCAGTTGTACCTCCCCGCTCGAATCATTTTGTCATCAACTTATTGGTAGGGTCAACTTAGCTCTTATTTCAAATTTTAGGTAAACGTCAACAGTCAAAATGTATTCGAAATTTGACCCATAAAACAGTTGCAGTCTGTAACTGAATGCAGCTTTAGTAGATAACAGTTGCGAGAGCGTAACCACAATTTTGTGGTTATGTTGTGGTTGTACTGTAGTGCGTATGGTAGCTGTGCTGTAAAATTAAATAAACAAGTGGACACTCACATATGTTAATCGTTCTGTGTACAAGCTTTGAAGCCGAAATAAATTTTATATTAAATAATAGTATTAAAATGTTATTTATTTATTGCAAAAATACACACACTTACAAAATATAAGCAATATGAGATGCCCTGAGAGTGTGTCGCAAAATACTAGAGGTAGCAGAATTAATTGACAGTAAGTTACATTTCCATGATAAATGCTAAGAATAAACGTGTACGTAGTTTTACGCTAACGGATTTATACGTCCGTCACAATGAGTTTCTATTGTACAAAATTGGAGGGTGTTCAGTACTCAACACGCGTAGCCGCGTAGACACGATGGAACTAAAATGATTCCCTCTGCGAGTGTTTGAGGAAAATAGAAAGAGAAGTGGCTGATCTGTCCATTATATCTTTATCCCCGCTGTGGCCGCGAAATGATGTGCGAATATTTCTGTATCTCGGTCAATATTTCTTGAGTGTTTTTGCTACATGCGGAATTCTATTTTATTACTTTTAGCGACTTTAGAGAAGTTACGATATATCAATGTTAATCGAGTATAGTTAATAGTTATTGTTATGAAGGCAACTTATAAGACAACGTTTATAGGATGTTGGAAATTGAATTGAAGTTTTAGGATAAGTAGAGTCGACGCTTATAAATCGCTACAGAGATGTTATCGGGCATGTCTCATTGTTTGTAGGCTTTATAAAAAAAGAAATATAAGAAATGAATACTTTTGTTAAGATTATTAGTTTATTTATCTCAATGATTGTTACGAATTCTAAGAGCTCATGCCATTTTAAATCTGTAAATATGATGACTAGAAAGTGAAATGTGAAAATTACAAACTGACAAAAGTATCGTTTGACGAATTCAATATTCAAGTCAATATTTAATTTATGTTAAACGCTTTCAAAGTTGCAGCGAGACATGAATGAGACCCTTAAAAATTATTATTCGCGTCGTTTTCAGAGACCCGGCATCGCGAACAAACAACAGTTTCAAGTACATCGTAAACAATAAAGTTGTAAGAAGTTAAATGGCATTAGGCATTCGCGGCGCGTTTGGGCTTTCGGTTCCCGAGTCACGGACTCTTAAATGAAATAAGAATCCGTCATAATTTGTGCCGATAAAAATCGGTAGATGCGAGCGCGATTTCATTAATAGTTGGTGAACGATAGGGAGTATTACGGATATATTTATTATTACAAAAGTGTACGAAATAGGTGAATATGAATATGAAATGATCAGAATTTATAATTTCTAATCAAACGCCATATAAAGTTACATTTTACCACTTTAGTTGATAGAATATGAACAATGACGTCAACGACCAGGTAAATTGGTGTATCAAGTTATTAACGAAAATATTTGGGTATTTAAACTATCTAGACGAATGACAAGTTATAACCACAAGAAAGGTGCATTATCTATAACAGTAACATAACATATAGAATTTAAGTCTAAGATGAAACTAAGATGAAAGATGTTTGAAGATGGTAGAACCCTTTGTGGTTCGACTCCGGCGGCACCACCGCCACACCTATTTCTACCTAATAACAGCGGTCTTAGGCGCTGCTGTGTTCCGGTTTGAAGGGTGTGGTAAGGGAAACAGACTTTTCCGAGGCGTTCCAGCTTAGTCCTCAGGGGTAGCGGCGCACCTGTGGCCGATCTTAGGTAGGAATATCTAATCCTATCTGGGGTTGATTACAGATGTCCATGGGCGGCAGTAGCCACTTACCATCAGGTAGACTACTTGCTCATCTGCTACTCCTATAGTATAAAAAAAAAAAACTTTTTTGGTAGGTACTGCATCTTACCTACATACAAAATGTGCTAGACATATGTACCTATAAAACCTTATAGAGACATTTTCTTACCCTAATTTTTAGTCTCGTATTTCTTGAGATTATCATCTGTACCTAATTTGAGCTAATGTGGATTCGTCGGAATTTCAACGAAAATATCTGAGGCGTTTTGCGGATCTTCGTAATTGCTTGATTAATTATTAGGACGGAAGCGAGATGGGGTTAAAACAAGACGAGGGTCGGCTGAAGATCTACAGCGCGACATCAATAAGCTTTAATTGGCAAGGACCATCAAGACCATTAGGCCGACGGCCCAATTAGCGATATCGGTACAAATCTCATTCGACGCAAGCATTAAAACAACTTTCCTCTATAAATGATTAAATTATGATGCTCGGATACTATGGCCCCTTAACGGCTTAGGCTTGTTCCTACAGTTTTAGTTGTTTGGATAACAATTAATGTTGTTTTGTATTGTGAAGTCTTTGGTTTTATTCGTTTGGTATTTCCGCCTTCGTAGTCCACTTCTTTGTATCGTGAAACGTGTAACCTAACACATGTTCTGCGGCAAGAATAACATCGTATGTGAGACCAAACATCCATTAGGAATTTAAAAGTATTTGGTTCATTTCGTTTGTTATTGCTATTGAAACTTTGGGTTTATTTATTATTTTAGGTTAGTTTAGAATAAGACAGTCTTGGCTAAAGGCATCGATAAAAAGTAACATTAATATATTCGGGTTTTAATACCTACCACACACACACATTCAAGATTGTGGTTTTCTTTGTATAGGTAACTTACCTTTTTTTTTATAATATAATTTGAGTTGCAGAGGAGCATGCAGTCCACCTGATGGTAAGTGGCTACTGCCGCCCAAGGACATCTGTAATCAACCCCAGATAAGGTTAGATATTTCTACCTGAGGTCGGCCACAGATGCGCCGCTACCCCTGAGGACTAAGCTGGAACGCCTCGGAAAAGTATATCTCCCTTACCACACCCTTTAACACGGAACACAGCAGCACACTGCTGCTATTAGGCAGAAATAGGTGTGGCGGCGGTGGTGCTGCCGAAGTCGAACCACAAAGGGTTCTACCACTTTCAAATCTTGTATAATATCTTTACGAAATATAATGTCTACATCGAATAGACCTTGAGGCTAATAACTGAATGAAACATCTTTGTAAATACTTTCGTATGATCAAACAACGGTAAAATAGGAACGCAATAACAAAGATAATTTGAATTGTCAAATAACAATGTAAAGGCCCTTACCTCCGCCTACTCTATTGCTAGGGCCCCAACTGAAGTAAAACAATGCTACATATTTAGAAGACTACGATCTCTTTGTTTGAAGGGTTATGGGCTGTGACGCCCTTTCCCGTGGCCCCGTCCCTTTGTTGATATTCGGTTGACCTATAAACACAGTTTCGGAATTCATCTCATCTTCGAAGCCTTTCGATATTATTTGATTGAGAATGATTGAAAAAGTTCCCGTATTTGTTTGTCTTCGTAAATAATTGCTCAAAGCGATGGATTCTGGTGATCGTTTACATTTCATGATTACGTTAAGTAATCTATACGTGATTGACAAATTGCGAATTAATCGTAATGAAATTAAATTTTCTGTTATTCATCAGATCACATAAAAATAATTTCATAAGCAGAATAAATAAGCATATTTATATTAAATTTATAATTCGGCTAATTATCCATTCTATTAAGTAATGTTAAACGGCATCGCCATCATAATAATTAGATTTTTACATAATAATATATCCAAAAGTATGTGTGTATTATTCAAGTGCACCAAATTTTAGTTCACAATTTCATAATATTATCAATAGCCTTTGTCCTCGTAATATGAGTTTCGTGATAGGGTATTTGGAATTTTGACTAGAAAAGGTGCAAAAATTTCAATTCCGCTCATAAAAATTGTAAAAGGTATTACCGGGTTAACATTTTAAAGGAACTTAAAATTTTCTAGACATTTCTCAAACGCGTTTTAACTAGACGATTAGGAATTTTAAATATTCTTAAAGATATTTCCAATAAAAAAATCTACATTTAAGCGTTACGTAATATTAAGCGTTAGAAGCGAAATGTCCATATTTTCAGGCAAAATTTTGTATTCAGGCAAAGTAGCAACAATGGCAACGCTGCCAAATTTTACTTTCTGTGTTTTACGATCGAGGGAACATTTTTTCTCATACACTATCTTTTGTTGCCTGCTACCACCAGACATTTATTTATTGTATCGTAAATTTTATCCCGAGGCGTTATCGTAAAAATTATGATCGCGTCTAACAATTGATTATGTAAAGGAGTATCTTGTTTATTTTTTGTGTCTATACCATCATTATTTTTTCTATTGCTCTATTTAAATATTTACTTATATTTAATTTTAATTTTAGAGTATGTATTATTGTGTTTTGACCTTAAACAATGTGGACAAATTTATTTCATCTAGATAAAACACTATTGTGTGTTTGTCCTGGTTAAAAACCCATGTATCACAAAACTTTCGTCTACAAATACTTTAAATATTTGTTTGCAACTTTTAATTTTAGTTGTTAATAACACGACATGCTTATTTGCACTATATCATAAAATAGAAACCTCTCTAAAGAAAATACTGTATTTCAAGTAGAAAATATTATTAGGAACTAACTGATTTAGATGAGACTTACATATAAAAATAGCAAGTGCGAAATGTTCTTTCTTTTACCCCAAAATATTTAAGATTTCGGCGTAAAGTCCACGAACGAACTTTAAAATAAACAGCAAGAGTTTAATAACATCCTCATTGTTATAAAGTCATTTTGCGTTAGCTCCGTTCGTTTGTTACTACGCTACTTTAAAATATGGCCGGGTTAAGTGTAGTTCTCGATTAGTTCCTCGGAGGTTCCGTAGGCGTCAATTAGGAGTGTTTACATAAGCGTCCATCGCCAAATATTTAGTGAGATAGTTTCTGTAACGACCTAACTAAACCTCTCTGAGGGAGTTCTATGTCCTCGGAATTTATAGCGAAAATCTTAAATTATTCTAGGCATACTATTGGAATGTATAATTGACTCGGTTTCGTATTCCTTTACCGATTATTGTAATTAACTGTGTTGCCTGTCTTGTAGGACAGTTATTTAGTTGGTTTGTTATATTAAAGATCTAGGTTTGGTTCTTATAAGAAACAATGCAATTAAGATTATATCCTCAAAATTATTTATTGATTATTTTAAGTATTCAATTTAAACTTTTTTGGCATGACCAAAATAAAATGTATCCATCATTTGTAAATGTTTAGTGAACTGTAAAAATATTGTAACAAAGTTAGCTAATTGGTAGTTTTTAAATAAGTACTAAATAGGTTTAAGCCCATTGGACCTGTCGTATTCGTGTATATAATGTATGTGTATGATAGAATATCACTCTCATCCTATTTCCTTAACTACCCAAAAACTATAATTTCAAAAGTAAATTTATGTAAGCCAATTCACAATACTACATGTACAAACTTATTTCTCTTGCATTATTTTTTCACAATTACTTCATTAGGATGCAAAAAGTTCTGAGCAAACCCATTTTCACAAATTCAGCTAAGCATTTTTTGCTACTTGGGTAAACGCATTAGAGAAATTAGGTTACGAAATTGGATGCAAAAATGCGGCAGAAGTGGTTCCACTATAATCCAGTGATAATGTGTTTGCGGTTATCTTTGCGCTAAATTGAATCGTATACGGCTTTAGTAGGACCTTATGAATCTTTGTTCAGACTTTTTAAATGTTGGTATTTATTATCATTTGATTGTATCTAATGGATTTTTTGTATATATTTGTTATAATCCTCCTAATATTTGATTAATTATCCTGTGAATGTGTGTGTGTAAGATTTTCTCTAACCAGCGATCTAAAGTGTTGTCATGTTCTGTTTAAAGAAAGTTATATCGGTACGAGGCTTCGTCATACTCTTTAGGTATGAAAACATCTGCGTCCCACCTCAGGTAGGACATCAAACCTTTTGGGGTTGGTCCCAGTCGTATATAATTGGGACTGACCACTCATCATCAAATGCATCGTTAAGAAGTAGCATCATTTGTACTACAAAGTCTAAAACTAAAAAAATCAAGTGTCTATCTATTATGGTTTAGAAGATAGAGTCCTGTGACTGACGGATAGACAGCGGAGTCTTAGTGATAGGGTTCCGTTTTTACCCTTTGCGTGCGAAACCCTAAGAAACAAGATGATCTTACAATATGATGAGATAAGTGTCTTTCCATTCGTGATATTTATTGCAAATACGTTTTTGGGGTCCATCCTATCCTAACTATGACATAAACGTGCCCCTTTTAACGTAAGGCAAATAAAAGAAGTCGTTCCGGACCATCCACGACGCGGCCGGAAACTAACCGGAACGCGTCGTGCGATGTGCTCTATTTCTGTTTAGCACGAGCTATGTCAGAAATGGTGCAAAAAATATGTTACAATACCAGGTTCTTCTGTGCATACATTTGTAGAAAATTTTCGTAACTAAGAGCAAATAATATAGATAGTTTGGGTGTAAATATAGCCTTTATAAAATTTCCTATACTATTTTGAAAACCTCGAAAAATTGATTAATGGATTCGTGTGTCTATGATTAAAGTTTGATTATAAACACAAAAATAATTGAATAAAGTAGGAGAGGAGAACACACAGACTGGATTTTATTCTTATATTTAGACGTACAGACTACGACGAAAAGAAAACAAAAATATACGGAAAGAGATAGAAACCTTCAATAAAGTTATTATTCTATATTTTTTTAAGAAAAGAAATATTTATTCTATCAGTATCGTATATCGGTATCCCGTCTTTCAAGTACATCAGATGCGAAATCGAATAAAATCCATCAGTCAAAAAGTAACTTTCAAATAACGTCCATAACATATTTCGTACACAATAAAATTACTCGTACATTATTAACCTCAAGTCTGTGCCACCACTGACACAGACACACATATTATAAATAATGTTTAATTTTGTCATCACTTGGTTTGATACAAATTATTCATATCTCGAGCGTCGTGAGCCAACACCTGATGCCTAATTAGCTTGATTTATTAGGTGCTACGAATTTATCAACTAATGTAATATTAGGACAGATATTTCGGTTAATATTGCAGCAGGCGGGTCTTATGTAATGATTAATAGAACATTTATTAAGAGCATCTCTTATATCTATAATTTAAGTGTCTGATTTTGACAACTCTGCGTTTACTAATCGTTAAAGCTTTGAATGATAGGGTACTTAAAATCTATTTGTGTGTGTATCTTAAATGTGTGTCTTTTTATGTGTTTGGACTGCGTATGTTAACAGCGTAATCGATTTTGAGGACATTTTAGTGCGAAGATCATAGATTAGTAAAGATTACTCACTCCTAACAAGAAAATGTACCCAGTTTTGAGAATTGAAATAGTTGCGTAAAAAAGTTTTGCCACGTCTCCGTGCTAAAATGTCCCTAAAATATCTGAAATAATTATTTATTTATTATGTAAATTCCGCAGTATTAGTTATTTATTCGTAAATTTTCTCTAAAAATGTTTTTATTTGTCAAGAATTCAAAAAAGAACTTACTAAAATAAGCCGTTTGTGGCTTCATTCAATTCCAAGGCGGCGAAGTATCTTTACTAATCTATGGCGAAGATAGAGAACTTTAGAATTAACATGGCATGATTATTTTTTATCTAAGTCAAATTGAAGCTACACGTGGTTTTTCCTACAAGGTGTTCTCAAAGTAAGAAAATAATAAACTAAAGGTAGTAGTAACGTAGGAATTATTTCCTGCACTGAAAAATTAATACTTTGTCAGTGTGAAAAATGTCTTACTTTTTCAGTGAAAGATAGGTCTTATAAAGTAGTCCCTGTAGTTCCGGGACTAGAATAGGGCTACGGTATCCCCTGCCTGTCGTAGGAGGCGACTAAAAGGGGGCTTCCGGGGTTGCGGGTGGCAAGAGTGGGAGCTCGAACCGTCCAGCAAGCAACCCCGGGAAGGACGGCGTCATGTGTGGTCCCATGCCGTCGTAAACACCAGGTGTGCGGGAGGAGCGTAAACTGCTCCCCCAGGGTAGAGCCCGATCGGGGCATCGCGCTTGGAGGACTCCGGTTGTGTTTCGTCGGAGATCCCGGAGATCTTCACCAAGCGTTGAGGACGGCCACCGGGAGGGTTTTAGTGCGGTAAAAATCCCACATAACCTGGCGTCGCTCCCACGTCGTCGGGTACCTTTTGAAGGTTTCCCCCACGAAAAAAAAGGTCTTACAAAGTAACACTTACTTGACACTGCTGTGGTCCTTGACGGTTTGGTGAGGCGGGTTTTGGGCGCGGGACTTTCTTGGCAGCGAACACGGGCCGCGGGTCCAGACCAGCTAGTGCCACGGACACCGTGGCCACGCCCAGCCCTCCTGACGACGTGGTGCAATCTGGGAAGTAAAGGAATACTGTTTTTTACTTATACGCTGTACAATATGTAAAATAACTTAATCCTTAGGATTTACTACGTAGAGCAAATTGGGTAATACTATACTATAATAAACGTTTTCTACACACTTTCCACACTCACAGCCCCACATTAGGATTCCCTGTGTCGTGGGTGCCATGGAAATACACATAGACAAATACACAAACACCCAGACCTAGAAACAGAAATCTAATTTCATCATTTAGATATCTGTCTGGTCGGGGATCGAACCCGGGACCCGTTGCGCGTCAGACCGGTATGGTGGCCGCTCTGCCACGCGGGTCGTCATAATATTACGTATATATAGCACAGTACGTATAGGTATATACAGCATCTGCGTAAAATGATATACTATGTCACTGTAATATTTTGCGATCTTTTATAAACCATCCACAACAAATATTAATCATGCTTAAAACGAGTCTTTTTACAGTAATTTGGCTAAAGTGGCAAAGACCTAAGGGTATAGCCACAAACATCTAAAAAATGACATTAGGGTCGCTATCATACTACGCAGGTCGGTTACAAATCTACAAAACCCCCTCGGACAAATCGCTCGCATTTGTCAACGAGATATTTTCGCGGTTACGCGAACACATGCCCGCTCATTCATCTCTGCCTATATTTGTCAGATGTATCAAGTATGGTAGACCTGGCAAGGCTTTATAAAAATACTTGGACAGGTAAAAGCTTTTGGTGGCATTACAAATGTTTTGCTGTGTTTGATCAAATGTTTGGACAAACCATAATAAACATTATTTCTTTCTTATCAGACAGCGTAAACGTAAGTGTAATCGTTCAGTTTTGATTTTAACACGTGATTATAAAACCTAAACAAAGATTATCAACTATTTTAATCACTTTGATCAGATTAAACGATCAATCTACGAACCGACTTCCATAATAAGTATTTAATTTCTAAAATTTGATTACATTAATTTCATACCTTTAATAAGCAATTCCAAGAATATATAACTTTTAAAATTAATTGTTTACGATTCTTGTCGTTTTAATAAAATTAGATTATCTGTTATAATTAAATTCATAGTCGAGTGGTTCTCAAAGCGTAAATGCCTATAATTCTAATCTAATATTTAACTTATTTCACAAAATAAATATATATTTGACGTTTCCCGGGGCGGAGCGGTCACCACACCGGTCTGACGCGCGAAGGGTTCCGGGTTCGATCCCCGGCCAGACAGATATCTGAGTGATGAATTTAGGTATCCGTTTTGGGTCTTTGTGTTTGTGTCTGCGTCCTTGTGTGTGTCCATGGCACCCACGATACAGGGAATCCTAGTGTGGGGCTATGAGTTTACAAAGCGTTTATTTATTATTATTTATCTATACTCAAAACACGGCACGTCAAAGATAACAATAAAATACAAGTAGTAATCAACTGTGCACGTGACCACGTACGGTTAATCATGCGGTACGTGGATGCGGTCACTAATATTCCGATATCAACGATATTGGTAAATAATTTTGTTCCTATTAATTTTGAAAACCGATACTCATGTCGGACAAACGGAGGGAACAACAGTATCGAGTTACCATGGATGTTACACGTTTTTGGGTTCCGCAGTCAAATATTTCAAAGCGTAAATGCCTGTAATTCTAATATTTAACTTACTTCACATAATATGTTCGGAAATTGTGCGTGTCTAATATACACATGGTTGCTTTATTAATTCAATTGTTGAAATTATTGTGAGGAGAGAGGTTAAAAATTTGTGGGAACCATAGTTAAAGAAGTCAAATCCTAATAAAATGACAAATTTATATTCAAAATAAAGAAACGTATACTAAAAAATAATTCGTTTTTGAAAAGCTGTAACATTTCACTAATAAATTGGAAATTCGGATGGCCTCGCAAATGTAAAGGAGCGCTCGTAGATACGTTTCAAACAAAATTCTATTTGCATAATAGATGACCGGTGTTCAAAGCATTTTATTTTGGTCGGAGCAACCCCTCAGGGTGGGACCGTTCAGTTAATAGCTACGAGTACGATGTGAAAGCGTTGAACGCCTTCGGCTACGTCCGCTGGTCCGAGTCTTGCTGTTTGTTTCGTTTGTACTATACATGTAGACTGTAGGGCCATCCGATATACCTTACCGTAACATTTTTAGGGTTCCGTACACAAAGGGTGTGAACGGTACCCTATTGCCAAGCCTCCGCTTTCTGTCCGTCTGTCCGTATTTTACAGGGCTCTATCTTCTGAACCGTAATAGATGGATTCTTGAATTTTTCGCATAATGTGTATAATGGTGGCCCCTATAACAATCAATACTAAAAATTAAAAATAAAACTCTTGAAACAAAAAGCTATACAAATATTTTTCCTCTATCTATTGAACTATAATACTCGTAACAATAACGAAAAGTTCGTGGTACAAGAACCTTCATGTGCGCGTTTTAATCGTACATGGGCAATTATTATTCATATATCATCCAATATCGATCCATTAAACATAGCGGATCGACAAACGTATAAAACCAAATAATTAAAGGGAAACTAAAATCGTGCTCAATAGCATATTCAATATGTCGCTATTTGATTTTTAATACTCGATGAAGTCTGAAGAAACGAATCTACAATTGAATGTGTTAAAACGTTTAAGTACAATAATAATTAAAATTCGAAATCAGCAACAGTTTTACTTCTGGTATCGATATAAGAAAATAATTTTCCTTATCGACATGAAAACAATAATATCAACTACGTAACCGTTTTCAACCAAACTGAATACAACCACGTCTAGTAGACGTCACGTATAGAATATTGTGTTCATAATAATTTATCACCTAGACCGTAATTATGGCTGGTGCTCGAACTCAAAGCCTGTCTACAGGAGAGGCTTAAGCCGCAAAGCACATGAATGCACAAACAAAGGTATCATATCCTGACTTTGATCAGTGTATGTACTTAATATGCATCGGAATATTCGAAGATGTGTACGTGCTCAAAGACGAATGGGACGTTGTGTAGTAAAATTGATAGTGCCGATATGTAAGGGATATTCAGAGGCAGATGCCAAAGAAGGGATGAGTCTCAGTGTATGCTGGCTCCACACGCTTGGTCAAAGGAAAATGTTCGTAAATTCGAAAATGTAGATAGGGGTTTTTAATTTGCAAGACGAGACGTTCATACATTCACCGTTATTTAATAAATTTAATTATTTTGAATTTATAAAATATTAAACAACAAAAAACCTGACAGTTAGAGAATGAGACACACATGCGCTCAAAAACATTACAAATAAGTTAACGCGAATATAATTCAAACGCAATTCTGGAATGCTTCGGAAAAATCAGCGATGTGGACGCTTGCCTGTGCTTGCCATGCATTTTGACCATGTTAACAAGAGTGTAGAGGTAACACAACATTGATTTTGGCTCCGGATTGGATGGGAAGTTCTTTGTCACTGGTCGGACGCCATTAGTATGTTTATGTTTGTGCGAACCGCGCATCCGTCTCAGCTGACCGATGCCCACTAATGGAACCGACGAAAAATGATGTCCTATCTCTTTTAGGACGGAACTTAACGAAATTTATTGGAGTAGCGACATGGCTACTTTTCAACGTTCCTGATGAATTACGACAGGATGAGGCTTATTTATTATTCTTTGTACATATTTGTCCATTATTTACCTGTCTATCAATCATGTTTTTCCAAAAAAGGCTGATAGAAGCGAAAACTAAGTAACTTGTGAATTGTATCTTCGAGCTTATTAGATTTTTTTTTGGTTTGTAAAAAAATGTTAATGACCAATTAAAACTTTAATCCTTGATCATAAAGCGTAGCCGGTTTCAAGTAGATCCTGATATGTTAAGTAAGTATAAGTAGATATCCATGTCTGGCATTGACTACTTGTCGTGTGATGGTGGTAGAACCCTTTGTGGTTCGACTCCGGCGGCACCACCGCCACACCTATTTCCACCTAATAACAGCAGTGTTAGGCGCTGCTGTGTTCCGGTTTGAAGGGTGTGGTAAGGGAGACAGACTTTTCTGAGGCGTTCTAGCTTAGTCCTCAGGGGTAGTGGCTCATCTGTGGCCAACCTCAGGTAGGAATATCTAATCCTATTTGGGCTTGATTACAGATGTCCATGGGCGGCAGTAGCCACTTACCATCAGGTGGACTATATGCTCGCCTGATACTCCTATATTATAAAAAAAGTACGGTGGACTGTTTATATTAAAACTGAATTATCATAGTAACAACCTCGTATAAATACTTTAGTTTTTAAGCGCTTGTTGAAGTAGATAATTCGGGCGCAAAGAACAAATACAAAGTATACCAAAGTTTTACATTTCATCGTTTAGAATATTTCGTAAGTCTTTATCAATAATCATTTCAGTGGAAATAACTTCACAACTTAGTAACTAGAACTTTTATTGTTCGAGTATCGAAAAAGAAAAACTGAATTATTGGTTCAGGCGACCGTACGGAAAGACTTCGAGGAATAAAATTAAATTTCCCTTAATTCCAGAATTCAGTTAGGAAGGGACAGATAATAAAAATTACTCTTTGTTCATCTTTGTTGTTATTCTGTAGAATATTATGTAAAGGAACATAGGTTTTCGGCATTCAGATTTTTCACGAAGGGATAGTAAATACCTTTGTGATCATTACTTTAAACCTCTGATTTTTATAATTCACTGCCTCCACACCTATTGCTGCCTTATAATATCTAACTGTTAAGTATTACTGTGTTCTGTACCCTTACCATGAGTTTTTAAGTTTTGACAAATATGACTGTTTTGGTTACGTATGGGCAAATACGTAAACAAATACCAAAACAGTCATATTTGTCGAAACGTAAAAACTCCTGGTAAGGGTACTGGTTTGAAAGGTGTAGTAAAGGAGAAACATTAATACGAGTCGTCCTAAATTAGTCCTCAAGGGCGGTAACTTACTTGCTATGTAGGACTTTAATCGTATACTAATTTAGTACTTTCGTCTACTCTTATATTAATATTGAAAAGCAGTTACTTTTTCACAATATAGGAATAGCAGACGAGCATGCATTACACCTCATGGTGAGTGGCTACTGCCGCCCATAGACATCTGTAATCAACCCCAGATCGAATTACATATTCCTACCTGAGGTTGGCACAGATGCGCCGCTATTCCTGAGGACTAAGCTGGAACGCCTCGGAAAAGTATGTCTCCCTTACCACACCCTTCAAACCAGGATACAGCAGCGTTAAAAACTGCTGTTATGAAGTAGAAATAGTTATGGCTGTGGTGTCGCCGGAATCGAACCACAAGGGGTTCTACCATCTTTATACTAATTGGTTTTACTCCCTAAAATTATTTAAGTTTCCCTCACAATATCGTACATATCGAACGCCATTGTTCTCTAAGTAATTTCACATTTCATGATGGAGAATGGAACATGTCGAACACCTTCAACAAGTTTGTATAACAATTATTAAACCCGACATAACAGCTATGGGTATCGGAAATCGATATTGTTCAGAGTTTAGACTTGTTTGATATGTTATGAGCAGTAGCGACAAAGTAATATTCATTACAGATATAATTAAGCAATGTACAGTCGGCGACAAAAGTAAATAAACAAATCGCTTTTTTAATTCGTATACACTGTAGCATGCGTATGTGGCTGAAAAAGACTAGAACTAGAACTAGAAAATTGATGAATATCGTGAAATCTCGTAGTTAAATTACCTATATTTTATTTATCGAAAGTAGTTCATCAATATTTTAATAAAGTCTCGACTAAAAATGACATAGGTATTGCGCGTGCGTTTTTTTTTATTTTTAAACGTTGAATTTAAAACAATCGTGCATATGCTTTTGGAGCTGACTGTACCTACTCTTGAAATTATTGTTAATTGGAATTGTTCTTGTTCTAATAACTGTCAACATAATGCTCTTTGTTATTATGTTAATGATACTGATAACACCTTCACTACTTTAGCTTGTCTAGCATAGTCTGATTTTAGTATTGAAAATAACGATCTACGTGCATGACAAGCAGAGTCTTGGGTTCGATCCCTGGCCAGGAAAAATAAAGTTAGTAAGTGTCCCGAAGGAACCTTCGCCCTTCCGTGATTTCAGAAATTAGTACATAGTTTGTTATTGTTTTTAGATTACTGTAACAAGCTGTTTTGGCCATAAAGAAACACTTAAACTGTCATCTATGCTGGAGTAACAGAGGGTAGAGGCTAGAATGTTAGGTTAGGAATGTTAGGAATGACCACTTAATATCACTTTACAGCTTCAACAATTGTTATTATATAATAAATTTTAATTGAGTTGGTAATTCGATTTTGAAAATGTTTAAATTGTATATTTTTGATTGGTTCATTGCGATGAAACTAAATCTAAGTATCGTAGAGCAGTCATGACACTTTAAGAGGCCTAGTATATACAGGCGACTATCTTTATAATATTTCGTGAAATATTCAAATTATTTTTATGTACGAGTAAGACATGTAAGTATAAGGGTATATTTTCATTACTTTTTAAATTATTTTATGTTAATAAGAGTTTATTTATTTGCTGGTGAGTAGCAATTTAGCGGGACACTATATAAGAAGAAGGATTTCGTATTTTTTGGAGATTAAGATACTATGATATCTTATATAGATTATCAGAGAAAACAAAAGACTGGAGCTATTATTAAATCATTTATTATATAAAATACTCTTTCAGGAATAATCAGCTTACATAAGTAACAACTGTGTAAAAATTGACAGATTAGATCTTCCGTTACATTCCTGGATTTGTTATGACAAGATTCTATCAGTAGGTTACGAGGAGCAGAGAATGGTGCACAAAAATGGCGTTTACGATTCGTCATAAAGTTGTCTCAGGGCCAAAAACGGCAGACAAAGGAGTGAATAAACGTCGAGATTGGAAAATTATTCATATTCGTGACCCGGTCGCGTGAGCTAGGGATGGAGATTGTTTCCGAAAAAGATCGTACTTGAATCGATTCGAATCGAAGTGCAATAAATCGATTCACAAAAAAATCGACGCCCAAAGAATCGAGTTTCCAAAAATCTATATTCGATCTTTTTAGCCTTTTCGCCAGAAAGGGCGAAGATAGCGAAAAAAAGTCATCAAAACCAAAAAAGGACTGAAATTCGTAATCCGTCAGCAAAAAATGTCTACAACACATTCAATCAACTTTAAAAATATCGACTTGATCACTGAATCCCTTTCTGGAGATCGATTAAAATAATATTTTTTTTTGGCCCGAGAGATTGATTCTTCGATTAATCGATCTCATATCACCATCCCTAGCGTGAGCCCCACTCCGTCGCCCGCGGCATGGAAACTTATATCTCCTGAAACTGATGGATATTTCTGCGAATGCTTAGAATTAGAATGTCGTACTTGTCGTATTGTATAATATTACGATAACCAACTTCTGCCCTTTGATTTACATTTCGAATTCGTTATTGTATTCCGCGAATAATCGAACGGGAATGCCGGGAATAATGCCGCCCGGAATATTCTCGAAGGGAAGTGTTTTGGGATTTTTATTCGTTGTGAAATTAAATTTGCATTCGCGAGGGGTCGCTTGTGAAAACAAGTGGTAGAAAAATAAAACAGCGCCGCTTTCATGGAGTTGTCGTGTGGTCACTTTTTCCTTGTTTTTGTGTGATTTGCGTATTCGAGCGTCCAATGTCTCGTTTCGCGTGATTTATTTGACTGCGATGTGTTTATTTATATTAGATACGAGATTCGACTGGCTCTCGTTATGATATTTCATTTGTACTTTATTTCTTGTCCTTACGCCAAGGCTTGCGAAGCCTATTGTTATATTCTGCCAAATCTGATGCACCCGTAAAAATCCGCCAAAATCGGTTTGGTAGTTTTGAGAATGATCACGCAAAAATGTTAAAAAAAATGTTTTTTTTTTTAATTTTGTTATCATGTACCTAAATAAGTAACCGAAATTCTTCATTTAAGTGACAATACAATTCGCAGTAATGTTTGATTAAAATTATTGTTTACATTTTGCTTATACATTTGCACATAATTTTATGAAAATCTTAGTAGTCACTATGTGACTATGTGACTACTAAGAGTGTCATTTCAACGTAAAATTTGGGAAAGTTCAAAAAAGAAACTTCAATAAGCTACTAAACAATACTTGTAATAATAATATTAGGTTCATTCCACACATCCACTCCAAGATTTTATTTTGCGAAAATAGCGCTATCTTCCTGAAAAATGTTCCCAACATGAAACGTTGCAAACGTTATACTTTTAATCTAAACTAGCCCAGCTAGTTATTACACAACTTCACGAATTAAGAAGTTATTCATGAACATCCATTAGCGGTTCGAAACAAATCACATTTAGAATAACATTTGCTTCTATCACGCGAGAGTTTGCAAACTCAGTTAGCGAATTGAGAAATTTTAATCACATTAATAGTTACACGTTGAGTTTCTACCTTTCAAAAGTTGCACGTACTGATAAAGAAACGTAGATGCGACGTAAAATTTGCTAGGAGATGCTACAGGAAGTTTCTTTGCTATCATTAGTTAGGTGTTTCTAGAAACTTTATAAGAGACTTCGAAGAAAGTAAATTTAGGTGTGTGCGTTCAGTTTGCGTTCGTTGCTGTGATTGTTTGCAAATATATATGTGTGCGTGTACTGTTGACGTATTCTTGCCCGTACTTATAATATATACCTGTAGCATTACCATGAGTTGGCATAGAAACGCCACTATAGAAATGGTAAATAGAAAACTATTGTCATTTTGCTAGTGAATAACATAACTACTATCGTTACGGTATTTCTTGACAACGTCTGTCAAATTAATGACTCATGGGACCGAATTTGTATGGCAATAGATCATAATGACATTCGCTAGCGATTTGATTTCGATAGGTTTTTTACGTATCGAGTTACGTCACTACGGATTTTAGTTCTACGAGTAACCACCAGAGGCGCTGTACAATTTTTCATACATTTATTTTACGCAGTCGCTAGCGAGTAATACTTTTGTAAACTCATGGTAGTCCTACTGTGCATGTTGTGGGAATGTGCGTGTACTTGTGTATACTTTTGTGTCTACTCTTTAGTGCATTTGCGTGTAAAAATATGTTTATTTACGATATTCTGAACTATTATTAGTCTATTTCATTCTGTGATCTCACTGATGTGTCCGTTATCATGGACGGCTTTTGTATAGACCGACATTAAAATAACCTGCTACAAAATTTAAAACAAATCATAATAAAAAATTACATGTTTTTATTTATATACGCCTAAAAATAATTTTAAATAAAAATATCATCATCATCAACCCATTACTGTCCCACTGCTGGGCACGGGTCTCCTCTCAGAATGAGAAGGATTAGGCCATAGTCCACCGCGCCGACTTCACATACCCTTAAGTTTTTTTTTTTTTTTTAATAGATCTCTCAGGTATTCAGGTTTCCTCACGATGTTTTCCTTCACCGTTTAAGCAAGTGATAATTAATTTCTAATACGCACATTAATTTGAAAATCAGAGGTGCGTGCCCTGGGATTTGAACCTCGGACCCCTCGATCGAGAGGCCGCGTTTCTTAACCACTAGGCTATCACTGCTTCATAAATAAAAATAAAAATATAATAATTTTAAATAAGAAATACATGAAAATTTGCGTTTCGGCAGTATTTGAGTAAAGTTTAAAGCGCCACCTGTCGCCAAGGGCTCATAACATGGACGGGAAGCGTAGTGATAGTTAAACAGGTGAGAGTATCCTGGTAATTCGATTATTACGGAATGTCCTATTTTATTACGACAAGTAACTTAACCTACATTAAAAGGAAAATATTAACTTACACGGATATTGATGCAACTTTCTTCATAAAGTTTGTAATTTTTATTTATTTATTTATTTATTTATTTCTTAGGGATAACAACAGCGTACGCCAATTACAGTTATCCACAGATTAACATACATGTAGTAAAATAGACTAATATTAAATTATTTTTACCTACATACAATTGTTTTCAAGTGGGTAGACAAAAAAGTAACTTCAAGACATAACGACGTTATATAAGAATAAATAAATCTATCAAATACAAATAATAAATATTAAATATGTTTTCCATAAGTAGCAATAATAAGGTATATAATATATATATTAATATAAATAAAAATATACGTATATACATATATGAAATAATTCGAAAATTATTTTCATTGAAACATATTATTATCATTATATTATATTATAAATGACATCATGAATTTAATATTATTTTTACTACCTCATTTTTGAAAACATCCTTAGTAACTAAGAATGGGTCAACTATACTGAATTTTTTATTGTAAGTATTGAGCAGACGCGCTAAAACACTATTACTTCCATACCTTGTCGTGTGAAAAGGAACATGAAACATAACATTACTAGTGTGACGGGTGCGATATTTAGGGACGTTAAACCTAATACAAGCTAACAAATCGGGACAATCTATGAACCCTCGTAGAATATCATAAAGAAATCCCATATCCAAAAGAACTCTTCTTTCTTCAAGCTTAAGGAGATTATAGTGTTTACAATCATCATCATAAGATGAGCTTGACCGTTTAATTTTATGATTTAAATGAGAGATAAACCTCCTTTGAATTCTCTCAATGTTATGCACATGGATGGCATAGGCTGGTGACCATATCTGTGAAGCATATTCCAATATGGATCTGACGTAAGCAAAATAAACAATTTTTAGGCTTAATGTATCATTAAAAGGAAGGCAAGTTCTCACTATAAATCCCAGATTACGAAATGATTTACTACAACTGGAATTAATATGATCGCGCATGGTCATTCTGGAATCCAGTAAAATTCCAAGGTCACGAACAATGTTCACTCTCTCAATTACAACGCCATTGAAAGTATATGGGAAAATTATAGGACAAAATTTACGCGTAAATGAAATAATTTGACACTTACTGATACTTACAGTGATATTATTGTTTATGTAATACTTATACAACGAGTTAAGATCCTTTTGTATTAGCTCACAATCATTAGTTGAACGTACTCGCATATAGATTTTTTTATCGTCAGCATATAATAAGTGTCGAGCATTACTTATATGGTTATTAATATCATAAATGTAGGCATTGTAAAATAGAGGGCCGAGGTGAGATCCTTGTGGAACGCCTGACAAGACACTAACAAAGTCTGATCTGTAGCCACCAAGAACGACAGCTTGAGAGCGGTTAGTTAGATAAGATTTAACCCATCTTAATAAATCACCATGAATACCAAGTGATTGCAGCTTGTATATTAGAATGTTATGGTCTACCCGATCAAACGCCTTCTCAAAATCGGTGTATATTACGTCGACTTGACCACCACCCACCATATTATTAAGAACATACTCAGAAAAACATGCAAGATTTGATACGGTTGAACGTTTCTTTAAAAACCCGTGTTGTGTATCAGGGATTCCACTTGAAATTATAGGATATAGGTGATGAAACATAAGTTTTTCAAAAACTTTAGCGAGGCAATTCAAGATTGAAATTGGACGGTAATTATTTATTTGTGATTTGGAACCCTTTTTATGAATAGGTATTAAATGTGCCTTCTTCCACAGCAACGGAAAAACACATTGTTTTAAGGACAATTTGAAGAGTAACATAACAGGATAGCTAAGGCTTTTGGCACAGGATGACAGGAAAATAGGAGGTACACCATCACATCCAGCCCCTTTTGATGTATCAAGACTTTTTAATGACTTTAATATAAATTCCTCAGATACTAATATTTTTGAAATACCATCGTTACCCTGATCATCCATAGGAATACTGTGTGAATTATTTGATTTTGGAGATGTAAAGACACTCTTGAAAAAGTTATTAAAGGCTGAGCAAATATCTTGGGAATTGGTGTAATTAATATTATTATGTGTGAGGCAACTTGGATAATTGGATCCACCCTTTTTTGATTTGACATATTTCCAGAAATATTTAGAACAATGTTTAATATTTTTTTCAGTGTTACGAGTGAAGTTTTCGAAGCATTGTTTTTTAACTCGATGATGTCTTTCGCGGAGTAATTTAAACTCATCGTAGTCGCGAGGGTTTTTAAGTTTTTTCCATTTCTGATGAAGCTTAAGTTTTTCTCTTGTAATTTTAATTAAAGCTCTGCTGTACCAAAAAGGGTAATTATTATTATTATAAGACACTAGTGGAACAAATAAAGCAAAACATTCATTTAATTTATCGTAGAAATTTTCGACAGCCTGATCCACTGTGTCCGTATGTAAAATCAATTGGTCCCAATCCACTTTATTCAAATAATTATTAATATGTTCATAGTTGCATTTGTAAAAATTATATTTAATATGAGAATTTTCTTTAAAAGGTTTGATAAACAGGTCATGTAATTCAATTGAGAACGGAGGATGTAATGAGTCTAACTTAGAGAGTGGATCTGATTTTGTAATTACTAAGTGTAAATTCGAAAAACATAGGTCAAGAATATTATTGCATCGATTTAAAATTAAATTAATTTAATTGATTTTAATTAATTTTCCTGTACTTTTCACATCAAAGTTTAGGAATACACATTAAAATAAATACAGTTTTGTTAATTTAATTAGAATTCTATGGCAGACACGCCATTTCATTGATTACAACGTAATTAATCAAATTATGGTCGCCTACTTAAAATGAATTTTAAGCAGTATTCAACTCAAATATACCTACTGCAAAAATATCATACGCGAATGAAACCTTGTCCATAATTATCTTAGCAATATTGTAACATGCACTATTAGGATCCTTAGTGTGTCGTTGAGGTCTGTTTTAGTTTTCTTTAGCAGCATTTGCGAGCCGCACGAGGTCAGTAAATGCTAGTAATTTACCCGGGCGAGGCGTCCATTGTAGGTGTCTTTACTAACATTACCTGAGAGATCCGTACGAGCTTCGATTTAATATAACAAGTATAATATTGTCTACGCGAATATATGGTACAAATGCCAATTGAAAAGGGAAAACTTAAATTATTAAAATTAAAAACTTAACTTATATATGTATTGTGCTATTAATTAATTACAGTCCCAGTATCTGTGGGTCTCCATTCAGAATGAGGTGTTCAGGAGACAAACTAATATGTTGTTGGGCGGATACGTAAACTACACGCCTTTTAAAAAACATCGTGAAACAAACGTGTTGGATCCTCGTAAGAGTTGTCGTGCATATTTTATAAATTATTAATTTTGCCAAATTAGGTATTTAGTAAATTATTTTAGCAACTTGGTCACACAAGTTGCTATTAGGATTCTTAGTGCGTTTTAGTTTTATTTAATAACATTTGAGAGCCGCACGAGGTCAGTAAATGTTAGTAATTTACCCGGGCGAGGCGTTCATTGTAGGCTAACATTATCTGAGAGACCCGTGCGAACTTTGATTCCATAAAACACTTTTTCGAGACATTCCAGCTTAGTCTTCAGGGGTAGCGACTTATCTGTGGTCGACCTCAGTTAGGAATCTAATCTTATTTTGTATTGATTATAGAAGTTCATGGGCGGCATTCACCATATGCACATGTAGACTGCATGCTCGTCTAATATCAAAATATTCGTATAATGGATAAAAAGCGAACGTTTCTATTAAAATTGAAACCTGAATTTGATTCCACTTATTGCGATGTGTCATTTATCAATAACTCTTTATCTGGGTTGACTACAGTATTTTATCCTAATACTGTATTACTTTTCTTTCAGAATAAGGAGTTTATCGTATAAACCACTATGCTGAACGGTAAATTCACAGAAATCTAAGAATCTACATTTTTTTAATATCAACCAATACATTAATGACCATGCCAAAAATAGTGCTATAGTGAAATTTTTGACTCAAAAAGTGACTCGTAAAGTTTTGAGAAATCAATAATAATCACGTTTTCCAGCACGAACATAAAGAATTGAACCAATTTTACCAGTAGGTTCAACCGTATGCGGATAAAAGTCACGTAGCAATTTATACAGTAACCACTCAACATGTGTTACCAGATCACATTCACATACTACTAGGTACTAGGTGTCGTTCAATTCGTTTAAATTGCAGGAGTATAGGCTAACTATAGGCTATGATTTAAAAAAATAAGTTTTTCTTTTTATAATATTTATTAACCAAAGAGTACATATATGTGAGCGCCGGTAGATAGATCTGCAATGGTATTTCGATTCAACTAATTTAACCAATATTTATAAAAATATAGTAATAATTAAATGAATAAGCGTTAATGCTACCATAGTGACAATAAAACCCAAGCAAAATACCAAACAGTTCAGAGCACCACCGTGCCGTGCCCACTATTGGACAACTGCTGATCTGTCGACAGCGCGCCCCATTTTTATACCATAATTTAGGTGGTTTATTATATGTTCTTACAGTCCATCTGATGATGCTTGGAGTCAAAATTTGGTCACTGCGGCCCATTGATGTCCATGACCAACAGTACGGGTTGAATTTTTAAAAATTAGCCTTCAGAGCAAAATTCATAACTATATGAATTAGCCAAAGACGCTGAAAGGAGACGAGGCCGATTTTGATAAAAACTAAAACTGTATCATTAGATTATTAAAAATCTGTTTCTCTGAGAATCGAATGAGTTTACTTAAAAAAAAAGCAACCTATATTATTCTACTATCGGATAGTGTCGCTTATAAGGATTAAATTCTGGGAAGTAATCATAAATGACAAACTAAAGAAAAAGTCTCAGTTTTAAGAAAATACATCGCCTAGTCGCCTAGTATACGTCGCCTAGAGATAGGTATGTTATAATCCGCCACACAGGAGACACGCGATCCATCTCCAGAATAATGTCGTATTTGACAGGTACATTCCCGTATCGCGCCTGGGGATCAGTTGTCGAGGTGGTAATATAAACCTAAAGTATAGTATACTCGAACAAACATGTAAGAAAACAAGTTGTTGCCCGCGGCATTACCTACGCAATTTCTAGAGACGTTTTTGTTCCATTAATATGGCACACAGGCTGAATTTCTTTCATCATTTAGTTCCAGTCTTGAAGTCAAGGTCTTCATCAATCTTGGATCAAGATCCAAATCCAAGATTGATGATAAAGTACTTTATTACTAACCATTTATCAAGAAACGTATTTTGGACCTTCTATAATGTAGGATACTATAAAGTCACAGTCATAACACAAGCATTTTCTTTTAGAAATTAATTTGATATAACTATACTTCATACAGACAATGGTGTTTTACCGAAATCCATATATATTTATTAAATTCATCTCGTGATGACCACTTGTAGAAGTATAACGGTTTTTAAATCAATTACCTCATTCATTGCTATTAGCAACAAAATAGATATAGGTACGCGTAACCGTACAGAAACACGATGCATAATGAACCATAGATAGACAAGTGCCATCCCCGGCGTCTGCAATTGCGTGTGTCGTGGCACTTGCGGGTAATTTGAACAATCGCGCCCGGGGCTGCTCGCGCTCGCATTTCGCTAGTTACCCCTAGTAACGATGCGCGCCTTTTCACGTATGTTAAATATCTATTAAAGTGTGTTGTTTCGTTGTTACTGTATAGTC
Source organism: Epargyreus clarus clarus (assembly GCA_014595695.2). Classification (NCBI taxonomy): domain Eukaryota; kingdom Metazoa; phylum Arthropoda; class Insecta; order Lepidoptera; family Hesperiidae; genus Epargyreus; species Epargyreus clarus. Next base: position 2,657,565 of record JACTTY020000051.1, read on the forward strand.
CTAACAACTGCTGGTAAATATTTAATGGTTTTCATTTAAAATATTTAGATAGATAGATAGATAGATAGATAGATTATTTATTTCAAGAACTTAAACAACAACAACAAATTATAACACACAATAAACAATGAAATCCAAAAATACACATATGGAAACACAAACTTAATTATGAACTTATTGACTAAATTTTCTTAAGAAATAAAATTACACAAAATATAAAAAAAAAAACTGAAAATAATAAAGTAAATTAAAAAATAAAAACAAACAAAATACATAATCGACATTTACGTACATATCTTTTCCTTTCAGTGGTCACAAACCACCAATTACTTTATTCATTGCTATTAAAGAGCAACAATGAATATAGGTAGGCGTAACCGTGCAGACATACGATGCATAATGAACTATATAGACAAGTGCCATCCCCGGCGTCTGTAATTGCGTGTGTCGTGGCACTCGCGGGTAATTTGAACAATCGCGCCCGGATCACATTTCGCTAGTTATCCCTAGTAAAGAAGCGTGCCTTTTCACGTATGTTAAATGTCTGTATGAGTACCTTTTTATTCCAAGACGTTCCAGTTTCGTCCGCTGGGGTAGCGGCGCATATGTGGCCGACTTCAGGTACAAATATCTTATCATATTTAGGGTTGATTACAGATGTCCAAGAGCGACAGTAGCCACTTACCATTAGGTGGACTGCGTGCTCATCTGCTACCCCTATATTATAAAAAATCTTTATAATAAAATATTTACCTTCATGCCTGTGTTCGTTTCAGCGTTCACAAAACATCAATTACCTCATTCAATGCTACATATTAGCAATAAAATAGATATAGGTACGCGTAAGCGTGCAAATTTCAATGCATAATGATCCATAGACAGACAAGTGACATCCCTGGCGTGTGTCGTGGCACTTGCGGGTAATTTGAACAATCGCGCCCGGGGCTGCGACGTGCTCACATTTCGCTAGTTACCCCTAGTAACGATGCGCGCCTTTTCGCTATTCGTATATTAAATCGCTATTCCGTGTGTTAAATGTCTAAATGAGTACGTTGTTTCGTATTTACGGTATATACGAGTAAGTTGTTGTAGAAGGGGCATGAGATCTACTGAGATCTGTAATCTTTCTAACTTTCTAACTAGAAGAAATGAATTCCAACGTCATTTGAGTGTATTGCGACCCTTGCAGACAGAGTTGGAATATCTGGTAAAAGTAATAATGCCTAATTATAGTTCAATAAAAAAACAAGACCGAAAAGAAGATACGGCGGTGGTACCATATAACCATAGTAAATTATAAATCCAGATAATATAATTGCCTGTAAAATTCAAAATTATTTTTGTATTGTGTCACATGCATACATAAATCTATTAGTTAAAACACAAGTTTTTTCCAGTAGAATAATATTTAAAAGACGTGATAGCAATTCAATAAAATAATAAGATTTTTTTGAATCATCGTGAAATACAATACGCACATGTTGACAACTTTCGAAAAAAAAAAATTGATATGGTGGATACGAAAATAAGCATAGTATTGTCCGTCAAACTGCTAGTCCGCTCTGAAGTTGTTGCAAGGCGTAGTCATACAATTGGTACAGGATCCCTAGTATAGTTTTCATCATTTATTAATAACAAGCTGATTTTTCGTGAGTAGCTTCGTTTCGACAAGACGCCCAACATTTTTCCTTACAGCAATGTTGGTAAATGGTAGCTTGATAGGGCAGCAAGGATAAAATATGTTGACCGGACGAATTCTAAAAATTTATTACTAACCAAATTTTTCTTTGTTAATTATCAAGATAATTATTTAAATAACGTGAAAAAATATTTGTCCTACAAAATATAAGGTTTTTATTAAGGCGTCCCCCCTCTCCAACATGTATCATAAACAAGGCCATGAAAAATAATTACTAACCAGCTGATTTTTTTTTTATTGGCTGTCTACCATTTACATAGTCTACCATGCACATTGTCCTACAAATTGCATGGTATGTCATCTCGGACCTACGCTGAAAAGATGTTAATTCCGCAGGATTATTTTTTTTATTAGTAACTGTAGGACAAAGGTATCACGTGATAGGATAATATAATTTTTATCTAAATAAAACAATGTCCTACAAAAAAAAGGGTAACTTTTATTAATCCTACAAGATTTGTAATTTAACTATAATATAATATAAATAAACTATAAAACTGGCGGACTGGAATAACGTACTTCGCAATTTGTAGGACAATGTGGGTAGTAAGCTGTGTAAATGTTAGACAGCTAATAAAAAAAAATCAGCTGGTTAGTAATTATTTTTCATGACCTTGTTTATGATACATGTTGGAGAGGGGGGACGCCTTAAAAAAAACCTTATATTTTGTACGACAAATATTTTTTCACGTTATTTAGATAATTGTCTCGATAATTAATAAAAAAAAAATCGGTTAGTAATATTTTTTTTTTGATTCGTCAAATCAACATATTTCATCCCTATTATTTTAGTTATAAACCACAATCGAGAACTTTCGTACGAGAATTTGTTGGGCGTCTCATTGAAACGAAGCTATTCTGGAACACTCAGCTTGATACTAATTATTTTTACATTAAGTATTAGTACTACAACTTTTAAGTGTAGGTCCGAGATGACATACCATGTAATTTGTAGGACAATGTGCATGATAGACTATGTAAATGGTAGACAGCCAATAAAAAAAAAAATCAGCTGGTTAGTAATTATTTTTCATGGCCTTGTTTATGATACATGTTGGAGAGGGGGGACGCCTTAATAAAAACCTTATATTTTGTAGGACAAATATTTTTTCACGTTATTTAAATAATTATCTTGATAATTAACAAAGAAAAATTTGGTTAGTAATAAATTTTTAGAATTCGTCCGGTCAACATATTTTATCCTTGCTGCCCCATCAAGCTACCATTTACCAACATTGCTGTAAGGAAAAATGTTGGGCGTCTTGTCGAAACGAAGCTACTCACGAAAAATCAGCTTGTTATTAATAAATGATGAAAACTATACTAGGGATCCTGTACTAAATTTACTACGGCGATGCGATTCACTTCTTTATTCAGAGCGGACTAGAAGTTTTACGCAGACTATACCAAGTAACAAATTAAACCGTTATACAGAAGTATGTATAATGTATAAGGATCGTATTATTTATAGTAGGTAACGTTTGGTCTTGGCATAGCTACAGACGAACAAAGAACATTGTTAAATGTAATTCTGATTCAACGTTGAAATTGTTTCTAAACTTACCTCTGACGTATAAATAATAATATCTTTGTAAGTGGAACATGTTTTCAGATAGAAATACGAGTAAAGTGAAAAGTTTTCAGCGATAAACAAAGCTTACAATAAGTATATTGTTGTATCTCGGAAGTATCTTCTATGTATTGAATTAGGTATATGAAGTTTCAGTTTAAGATAATTAGCATACTTTATAAATTATCTTGTAAACTACTGACGTACTTTTATAGGTTAATTTTTTGCGTAAAAGCACAGTATAAGGTATATATCCTTATACTGTGGTAAAAGTAATGTGTTGCTGCTGTGTTATGTTTTGAAGGAAGAGGTCCGAGGCGTTTCAACTTAGTCCTCCGGTAGCATCGCAACTATGGTTTTCGTAATCAACCACAAGTTAGACGGAATTTGTCTCTATAAGTGGACTGCAACCTTACTTGTTACTTCTATAATATAAACTGATCTTTAAACATAACTACTAGGAACATCATAAATAAAAATCGCTAAAAATACTTTCTGTGGAGAAATCAGTTTTTCTTGAAGGATACTTTGGTTGACGGTTCCTGGAAGATCGCAGCTAGTTTCCTTTGTGGAATCAAGTTACGTTAGCCATAGAACGATAAAGTTTTACACTTGTTTAATTAGTCACCCTGTAGCAGCCTTTGTTGTACTTATTGTTTCAGATTCTGTATCTAGATGAGACGACAAATTTAATAAAGTGTCCACAAGACTATTTGTTCTTTCCTTCAAGTTTACTTGCAGTCTATTCTTTACCCTGAGGGCTCAGGGGGCCCGCGGCTAGGGCCCTCGATATAAGAGGGGCCCGAATAGATACTGATAGATAAATACATAGATACTGGCTGGCTTATAGCTATGTGTACATCATGCTAAGATTTATGTTTAACGTTTCTAAATTGAAATGTTGATCATCAATGATCAATTTTCATCAATGAGGAAAAATTAAACCCGATAGGGAATCATTCAATACATTACATTACTTCTAAAGGCCCTCGAATTCTAGTGTGCCCAGGGGCCTTAGAATTCCTTAAGAGTGTCGCGCTTGCAGTGTACTAAACTGTTTGGTTTAACAACAGACAATGACATTTCATAAATAAATATACATGAAGTGACTTTCTGTGATTCCAAAATAATTTACTAAGTGATACAATTTTTTAATAGTAGTAGACTCATGACTGCATTGAAGACACACTGTCGTTTTATCTGTCGTATAACAAAAGTTTAGATATAGCATTTATATTCTGGTTTTAAAAGATTTAGGATCAAATTCAGGTAGGACTTTAATTCTAATTGTGATTTCTTAAAGATTGATTATAGTTGTCTAGGCGGCAGTGACTTCATCCCAAGTACAGTGCATCTACGTATGCTTCTTTTATAAAAAAAAAATGGGCAGCAGTGGCTACATGCTAGATCAAGCACATCGATTAATAAAGATTACTCACTCTTAACAAGAAAATGTAACCAGTTTTGACAATTGAAATTGTCACTATCATCTATTTTTGTGTTTGAAAAATATTTAAAAAATGTAGTTTTTAGATCATTTACGAATGAAACGATATTTCTCCGCACTTTTTCTTCGATTTCGTGTTTTTGCACCAATTAACTGCGCATGTCGTCATTGTTCCGCGTAAATTACACCATGACAGCCATTAGGTAAATGGCTGACAGATTCGTCAGCCCTTTAAGTCATTTAATGGCTTCCTTCAATTACAAGGCGGTGAGATATCTATACTTACCTATGATCAAGCATGCTCGTATACTTCTTCTATAAAACAAATACATTAATTTCGAAATCATTAACAAAATCCATTCAAGTGTTTAACGCAATTGCTTAATTAATGGGCTAACCAGCCAGCGCCTACCGCACCGTGGTTTCACACAGCGTACGGAGTATGTGTGTGTGTGTGTGACGATTTATTGCTTTGGTTAAAATTCCTACAACACCAGTCTGACATGACATCTTAATTTGCAAGATGAGGTCTATGTGGACATCTATACTTAACATTACTTGATACAAATTACGTACATTTACAAATAATTAAAATTTAGATATGTTTTTCTGTTTTTCTTTACAGAATATTAGGTACCGTACCTATACCGTATATAGTACCGTTTTGTAGTGATAGGCCTGTTTGATATTGTATCGTGGTTCAAATCTCTGATCTTTCGAAGTTATCTATCAAAATTAATTTTCACTTGCTCAGTAACTGAACGACTTCATAAGGAAAGCTGAAGAGGAAAGCCTGTGAGCTTTGATAAAAAACGCCTCAAAGCCATGTGAGGTGTATCAATCTGCATTCTACATGATTATAGCCCGGCTCAGCACTGCAACAGTAATTGTCGATGATGATTGATTATGTTGAATATTTGTAAATTTCTCTATCTAAATATATATAACTCTAAGGTGACTGACATAGTGATCTATCAACGCACAGCCCAAACCACTGGACGGATCGGGCTGAAATTTAGTATGCAGGTAGATTTTATGACGTAGGCATCCGCTAAGAAAGGATTTTGATAAATTCTATCCCCAACGGGATAAAATAGGGGATGAAAGTTTGTATAAATCTTCTTAGTTAATAATATTACTTCGTAACGCGAGCGAAGCCGCGGGCAAAAGCTCGTTGATATACAAGATTACTCAAAATTGGTCGTCATACTCGTAGTTCTTCAAATATATTTGCAATCTTAGTCTTAACATTCGTTAGCATTACGAGTAGGTACTATAAGTTTCCAAAAAGATACAGTACTCGTAAGTTCCTGTACGATTTGCATCAAATTGCCAGTAACCCGCATTTGTTGCGGAAATATTTGGGTTCGCGACTCACTCATTATGTAGAGTACCCATTTAGAAACGAAAATGTCGTTCGTTATCGCACGACGGTCTGCCGCGATTTACATTTTATTTATTTTTCTCTTCGTTTATATTGTTAAAATATATTCAAATTATTTAATTATAGTATTATTTTAATTAATTATTTTGTGTTATTTTTAGGATGTTTTATTTTTATAATTATAAGTGCCCATTTATATAGTCACTGGCTGTATGCGTTACACGATTGTATGCATTAGCATAAAAAAGAACGCGCTTGACGTTAGATTGTATTTTGCGCGGGAATAATAAAAGTTGTACATTGGACCATGTTTATTGTAAAAATATATAAAAAATTAAAATAAATTAATTTTACTCTAAACACCAATCGTTGTACTAGTTGAAAACATCAAAGAAATAGCAGAATTATTTAATAAATTCTTATTAAATTAGTAGATTGATCTAAATCGCTTGGAGTTCTACAATGCCTCCGTTGAAGCGTATATAGGTACGACTTTTCTTTGAAGTCAGTTAAAAATAAAATACGTTAATTAAGTAACATGAAAAAGCGCCTTTGAGAAAAGTCGTTAAACTTGTTGGAGTTCTTCAACCGGTTTAAAAACTTTTGGGGTATCGATTAGGAACTCCATACAAAACGCGATAGTATCTTATAAAGGGTAGTAAATACATAGTAAATATTGAGAATCGGAAAATTTGATCAGTTTAAAGACTAATTTTGTAGTTTAACGGCTGACGACCACCATTATACTTATTCTTGTTATAAAGTAATAACATTTTTGCTGCTGTATTTTGTTTTAATGTCATTAAATCAGACTTGGTTAATTTAAAATTTTAGAACGTCATTTATTATAGTGATATGAAAACAAAATAATCACTTTTTATACAAATAATACTAGCGAATAGTCACGACTTCGATCACGTGGAATTGTTATTTGTATCAAGAGAGGAATATTTTTTTAAGTAATATAAAATTTTGAAAAGGCTGATGTTTCTTACGAAGTAAAATTATAGGATGATATTACTAGTCCAGTCCTTAATAAAGAACAAAAACTATTTATAGATTAAATTTCATGCAAAATTGTTCAGTTGGTTTTGTTTGATTGAATAACAAACATCCAAACAAACAAACTTTCACATACTAACAAGAAATTAATTACACTCAAGTTAGCTACTTTTATTAATTAAAAAGGAAGTGTAAGACAGCCCGTAGACGTAGACTCCAGTTCCCCATTCACTGTATTACTACATAGTTTCTTTTCTTTACTTTGTGCATACGAGAGCTTACGTAGGTTGCATTATATTTATTTTGTCGGAGCGTACAGCAATGCTTTAAGTATGTTGAGCGTTCGCAAACGAGATTACTACGTTTGTTGTTCCTTTCGTTTCGTTTTTGACTTGAGTTTCTTGGATAATTAATTAATATTGTAAGATGAGTTTGTATTTTTTACCCGACTGCAGAGGGTAATGTTTTTACATGTATGTATGTATATAATTAATTATACTTCATTTTTTTGGCGCGTCCTACAGTCCAGACAGCTTGACGGATTTTAACATATATGGTGTCATTGGAGTTTTTTACAATTCGTATAAGTGGTAAAGTAATGAACATATTTGAGTGTTTAATAAATAAATGCTTTTATACAAATAACATAATTAAAATCTTGAAGGCGGTAGAACTCTTTGTGGTTCGACTCCGGCTGCACCACCGCCACACCTATTTCTGCCTTAGAACAGCAGTGTTAAACGCTGCTGTATACTGGTTTGAAGGATGGGACAAGGGAGACATATTTTTCCGAGGCGTTCTAGCTTAGTCCTCAGGGGTAGCGGCGCATCTGTGGCCGACTTCCGGTACGAATATCTATTCCTATCTCGAGTCGATTACAGATGTCCATGGGCGGCAGTAGCCACTTACCATCAGGTGGACTGCATGTTCGTCTGCTACTCCATATTATAAAAAAAAAGTTTAATCATGAAAACTGAAAAATCTTATTGCCAAAAAATGTACAAATATTGAAATAATTAAAAATGCATGCGTTTAAAAGACCGAGACTGTTAATAATCATGCAATTTTTCTCACCTTTTAAAAATACATGTAAAACATTTTATCCACATAAAATCCTGACCCTTGTGAAATTTAATGATAGAATTTTATATTTTCGATAAATTTATTTCATTCGAGAGTGTATTTCTCGTTTCTCATACTCGTCTATTTTTAATCTCTCTCAATGAAAAACTGATCGTTGAATGAAATGTGTAAAAGGTTTCATGCATTGAAAATGTTTTAATAGTGGATATTTAAAAGATGAAACGTTTCATTTTTATTGGTAAAAGGTGGTAATGTTTTAGTTTTTTGGCAATCTATCGATGTTTATATAATACCATGGATTTGAATTCGCTTACGCTTCTTGCTAATACAAGGCATTATGGCTGTAACATTTCTCATTCTAAGAGGAAAATTTATTAAGCAATGAGATAGTAATATACCATAATTAGAAATAATTGTTAAGATTAAAATGTACAAGTGTATAATGCTTTCTTAGTTAATGGATGGAAACAACAGATGGACTTGATCCCTATCTGAGTATAAAAAAAAAATATTTCCATGCAGTACATACGTAATGACTTATACCGCTTTTATATGGTAGAAGTAGGTACGAGTGGCGGAAGTGCCACCGTAGTCAAACTACCACGTTAAAATACAAATTCTCTTTATATCATTTCTATTAAGAAATATAAAATATAATTGCATAAAAATAAAAATATAATCACCATAAAGCTTCAAGTAAAGTAATTACAATTAAAAACTCTCACACACACGACATGTGCAACGTATTCCGGAATTGAGTTTTAAAACAATTAGAATCATGTTGCGAGCTCTTCCCGAGTTCGAAATCTTGTAACGTAGCTTAATGTTTGCAGAGAGCTTTTACGTAACCAATCCATATAAGGTTGATTACATTGCTATTAAAGTTCTTATCAGTTCATAGTGGTGATAGTCCAGGGGTATAAATATCGGTACCCCGTTTTCAAATGCATGATTTACGTCTTTAAAATTTAAGAGCAATGTATTATAAAGTTCGATCAACAATACCAATTTATTTAGTATTGTTGATCGAATAATATAAATCAATGTTTCCTAATTCACGCGCAGTTTCATTTTAAAAATCACTTGCATTACTTAATAACTAGCTGACCCGGCAAACTTTGTACCGCCTCAAAATCTATTTATCAGATATATTTCATATAAAATATAGCCTATGTTACTCGCGGAAAATGCAGCTTTCGATACTCGTGGATAATCGGTCCAGTAGTTTTTGAGCCTATTCATTACAATAAAAAAAACAAAGTTTTCCTCTTTATAATATTAGTATAGATTTAAACGCTGTAATAAAATAATATCTGACGAGACATAATGTTAGGTATCTTTTCTAAATGAAAAATACTCGTATGCAATGAGAGCTGAACACAGGAAGTGGTCCTGACTTCATTATTCATGCTTTCTCATGACACAACGACACCGACACTCTTACTTACGAGACCTGTTTAGAAAAGTGTTTGTGGGGTTGTCTTTTCGTTGCTCTTGTATAGTCTGATTCATAGTTAGGTGTAAAATGTAAACAAAGAAATGTCACTGTCAAAATTAACAAGAAACAACACTTTAACAAACTCAACAAAAACGAAACTTTAAGAAATATACACAATTTAACAAACGTTATGTAAACGAGAAAAAAGTCGAGTTCGATCACAATCACGAAAATGAATAATATCAGCTACGAAACTTAAAAATTACAGCACAAGAAATGTTTTGAATTCAGATTGTGTTACCATAATCACATTTTAATTTTCTACCATAAACTTTGTTTTTTATTATTATTACTGTATGGAACGAAATTGAAAGGTGATATAAATATAAGAAAATGTGACTTAATCTTAATTTATTTAGATTATTATTTTATTATTGTTGTATTACTTTAATATCGACAAAAATAAGAAACTACCATTTCAAACGTATTTTCTTGATAGGTCAACACCTTTGTTTAAATTTTGGACACCTAATTATGAATCAGACTATAAATTATATTGTGATTGTGATTATATTGTGATCATTTTAATGTAAATACTAAAATACTGGGACTGAACGGATAATTCGTTTTAATATAAGGTATAGTTCGCGTAAAACTGCTAGCCCGCTCTGAATATAGAAATGAATCGCGTCGCCATAGTAAATTGTATGACTACACCTGCTCACAACAACACTACAAGGTACAATTCTATGCAGTGAGATCAAAACACGTGACGGGACCACTTCATTATTCACTCTCGTGACACGACGACACCTACACCCTAACTTACGAGTGCTCAAGTAACTGAGCTGTTTATAAAAGTATTTATAGGCCATAAATACTTTTCTACCCTTTTGATACTTTTGTCAATGAACGCTGAAATAATGCATTTGAGTGAGTATTTTATAGTATTTCTTTCGTTATACAGAGTGACTTTCTTTATACATTTTTTAAACGGAAACACACTAGTGCAATTCTTTCAGTGAGATCAGAACACGTGACGGGCCCACTTCATTACAAATTCACTCTCGTGACACGACGACACCGACACTCTTACTTGCGAGTGCTTAAGCATCTGAGCTGTTTAGAAGAAGTGTTTATCGTTTGCCTTTTCGGTGCTTTTGTAAATGAAATTGTCATTTGATTTTTTAAAGATGCACTGCTATATGCTGTGCTTTTTTCATCGCGAAATAATTTGTGTAATTTATAGAACCGAGAAACTTTTGTTTTAAACGTAATGCTATGATTAAGATTAGTGGAATAAAATGAATTCCCCGTCATTTCCTTCGCCATTTCGCGGCGAAGGTGTTCTATATTGTACCCTGCGTATTATATTACTCGTCCGTCAATGGTGTGTTTATCTTGAATGTATACCATTATATTTTTTATTTTGCTATTAACGTAAAAATATGAAACAATTCATTGTTCCACTCGGTTTATCAAACTTTATCTTTTAAAAAGTTGTATATCCAAAAAAAATATTGATATTTTTAATAAAATGTCGACAAATACATTCAACAAAAGTTTTTATGAAAAATAAGAAACAATAAATTGTTTTACTCCCTTGGTTCACCAAACTTTACCTTTTTGAATGTTACTTTATACTATAAGCAATATTGCTATTTTTAGTAAAGTGTCGCCAAAAACATGTAACTGTTCAACAAAACTAACTTTTATGAAAAGAAGGGTTGCACATTGACCTACTTCCAACAATATATTTCCTTTGTACAATTATGTAAGAAACTGCGTGACAATTCCCTTATTATTCGTAACTCAAGCTGGCATAGTGACAGGTACCCCGCTCACGCCTCTAGGTGCTTAGAACATTGTTTGTGGGATTTCGTGCATTGTTATAGGGTTTGAAACGAACGATAAAGTTTTCCATAAAGTTACTGGTACAACCCTATTCGATTCGCTTCGGTGGGATTAATAATAAGATGAGATACAAACTTTTATTTGACGTTATAAAAAATGCGTCCTAAATCGATACTTGCTTTTAAGTACACCTAATTTTTTCAAAATATTATAATATTTTTGTCGGATTTTTTTTATTATTGAGTACCTTTGCAAACTTATTTTCTCTCTTATACTATTAAAATTACTACGTAAACATATATTTTTTAGGGTGCTGGATTACCGAAGTTCAAAAATGAAGCTAAAACTTTAACTGAATGAGGATGTCCTCGTCACTCGAGTTATTACGTAAGCGCTGTCAAACTGTCATTCGTCACGGCGTCCCCGGGGCGAGCGAAACGCCACGCAAACACGTCACTCAAAGCCGACTTTTGCTGAATTGGTACACCTCCGTGACTGTCCGTTTTTGAACACCTCTTAATTTGCGTTAGTTACTGTGCTAAATTCACAAACTTCAGACAACATCATCTGTTAAAAAATACTAATTTAGTATTTACTTGGATACAATAACTTGTAACGTTTTTTAAACTTGTAAAACTTTTAACGTGTCCATGTTCGTACAAACGCATGTATTTACTTTAGTACGTTTCTGTACGTGATAGAACATTAAACCTGCGAAATAGCGTTTGATTTCCAAACTGTACAAGGATGTCCTCGTCACTCGAGTTATTACGAAAGCGCTGTCAAATTGTCATTCGTCACGGCGTCCCCGGGGCGAGTGAAACGCCACGCAAACACGTCACTCAAAGCCGACTATTGCTGAATCGGTACACCTCCGTGACTGCCCGTTAAAGATCTAATATTTGAAAACGTCGTGAAAGCGTCCCCTCTTCAAGTATTTCAGCTGACGGGAAATATTTCAACGTTTGGTAAAATTTTATTTCGTGACTGTTCTCGTTATTTTATGTCCTTTTGATGATTTAATCTGATGAAAGCGCTTAAATAAGATGTCGACTTGTGATTACTATTTATTTTTGAGTTACAATTCATAATGTTCTTTGTATCGTACGACCTACTACGAAAATTGATTTACTTTTAAAATTTGTAAAATATTTTGCACATCTTTTTCGATTTGATCTTTGATGAAATTGTATAAATATCATCAAAAATCACTTCACTAATACAGTACTATTACTACCTACAATTGAAACACTACATATTTCAAAAATGCTCTACAAAATAGAGTGCACACAGTTTTCAAAACACGGCAAAGACAGGCTTTGTCCGCACGTCAAAGCACTAAGCTTTCACCTTCCGCGTGGATCTAAACACTTGTTTTATTTTCCAGATGGTTTTGACTGTTTTGCTACATTCACTATTCCAGTATTGGAAACCTCTATCAAAACTCCGTCTAAAATACAATTGGCGTACAGTTTTGCACTGATAGAAAAGAACTAAAAAATTGCCGGCTCCGCTAACAAAATGTATTTATTTCGGTATTCACTATCGAAGTATCGATACCTGGTTCTAAATTCTGTACAAGGGCTTTCCATGTCCATATTGTATCAAATAGTGTGCAATGAAAAACGTGAACGTTTTACTAACATTTCGGAAAGATGTTTTATTTTTTTGACGACGATCTGCGTGGCTGAGAGATTACCATATCGGTCTAATGTGCTGAGGGTCCCGGGTTCGATCCCCGGCCAGGTAGATAACTAAATGATGAATTTAGATTTCTGTTTCTGGGTCTGGGTGTTTGTGTTGTGTGTGTTCAGTGCACCCACGAGAGATGTAATTCTAGTGTGTGTAGAATGTTAATAAGAAAACCTGTAGGCCAGCTAGAAAACGCCCGCAACGACGGTGTGGCGAGCGTCAAGCTCACCTGGGCAGAGCCCGACGGGGCAACGCGCTAAGAGGACTCCGGTTGCGTTCCTTTGGAGATCCCGGAGCCCTCTACGCAGCGCCGAGGACGGCCACCGGGGTGGTTTTAGTGCGGTAAAAATCCCTCATAACCCTGCGTCGCTCCCACGGCGCCGGGTAACTTTTGAAGGTTTCCCCCTCGTAAACAAAAAAAAAAAGGCCAGCTAGAAAAAAAAAGCTCTAAAAAATAATAACAATTGGTTCCATTTTTAATAAAATTAGAGTGTAGTATACTTTATAGCAGCAATATATTAGTGACCTTAACATCAGATGCTCATTCCATTACATAAAAGCGTGGAATAGGTCACAGTTGCGTGACCCTTGAGAACTAAGTTAGATTATCCTCAGTAAGTTTATCTGTCTTACGACACCTTTCAAACTAGATTACTAGAATTTTGGAGCGGACGCTAGCTTAGAACTTTGTGGGGCAGAACTCACAAAGCGCTTTTTCTTTTATTTCCACACGCAGATTGCAAAACCTCAATATGATATATGACATACAGTACCCTTAGTATGAGTTTTTAGGTCTTTTACAAAAATGACTGTTGTTGTATTTGTTAACGTATTTGCCTATTTCTAATCAGCGCCCCCAGTGGACCGCTTTAGAATTGAAAATGTATGGGAAATACGTAATACTTGTTTACGACACAAGAAACAAAACACAAACAAGTATTTTTGTAAAAACGTAAAATCTCATACTAAGGATACTGAAACAAAAAGGAGGCGAAAAAACGCTTCGTAAGTTAGGTAGGTAGGTAGACCAAATTATGGTTACTAGGAAAATGGTTTAAGGCACATTTTCATTTCTGTTACGGGTTCTGGGTATTAATGAACATATATTTGTGGGTTGAGAAATCTTATTGAGGGCAATGAGCGAAGAAAGAGTGTTTGAGAAATCTATTTTCATTGTGTCTTCTTTTAATAATTTTAACAAAAGAATCTAAGTAAATAAGCTAAGTATTTCAGGTTACTGAGAATCGAGGTACGCTAAGGACGTACTTTAATGCTCTTCTAGGAATAAACACGCTTTGAAATGTTAGATGCACACAAATGTCAGGGGTACCACTTGCAAACACCAGATCGCACATACAACCTGGATTTTATTAATTAGGATTTGATAACGTCACATTTTATTCATACCTTATTGTACATATTATACATATATTTTACATAGGCTACACAATAAAATATTTCAGTACCTTTTTTCTTTTTATTAACCTATTTTTATAATGTTTCTTTGGTTTAGTAGCGATTGATATGATTTACGCGTAACTAATTACCCATATTTTTTAAAACACACATGAGAAACATAACTTCAAAAAATATGTTCTAGTAAATTATTATTTTAGCTTAATGAAATTAGTTCAGATAGTATTTGTTATTATTGTATCCACTTAAACGCAATCTTCTTGATATAAAATTAATAAGCTAATCTTGCAATTACCTTGCGATCTGTTCGTCCCAGTGCTCGCCAATTGCGAATAAACGCAATAAGAATTAATAAGTTCCGTCAAGCATAAACCTTTACGCTTGAATTAATTCTAATTTTAAATTATATTTTAGTATTATACTAGTTTTTGGTCCCGGCTTCACCCGCGTTCAAAAGAAAATAATATGACATACTAACATACATAAAACTGAAAATTCGTACCTTCTTTGGAACGTCAGTGGCACCATCTGGCGAAAATTAGTCGTACCAACTCTGGAACCTTGGTGGGCTCATGGACAATAACTTTGCTAAAAATCATTGCACTTGATCAAATGCATAGTTTACGATTCAATCCTTACTAATATCGATTAAAATAATCGATTTTTTGGTCCAAAAGATCCATTCTCCGATTAATCGATCTTAGATCGCCATCCCTAGTTCCCGTGGGATTTCCGGGATAAAAAATATTCTATGTCCTTTCTCGGGTCTCCCACTATCTTTGCACAAAATTTCATCAAAATCGGTTCAGTGGCTTAGGCGTGAAGAAGAGACAACCAGACAGACAGACAGAGTTACTTTCGGATTTATAATATTATAGTATATAGTATATAGTATATAGTATATAGTATATAGTATATAGTAAATAGTAAATAGTAAATAGTAAATAGTAATAGTAATAGTAATATAGTAAATAGTAAGGATTATAAATAGAATCTTTGTTTTTCAACTCTATTAGCATCGTAGCCACATTTCCCATATAACAGCAGTCGAGCATTGCTGGGTTCATGTTTGAAGGGAAAAATGTATTTTGCTCAGATAAATATAATACACCTGTGGCTGATGATGATGAAAAGGTAATATTATAATATGACCGACATCTACATGTTCATCTTATCTCTTCCACACTTACATATAAAGAGACCACCTCAGTCCTTACGAGAGGAGGAGGAGAGGAGAGGAGGAGAAGGAGAGGAGAGGAGGAGGAGATATTTGTTATATGTGTAGTTGGTTACCGATGTCCATAGGCGGCAGATACTATAACCATCAGATAGACGGAATGCTTGTTTGCCAATTTAATCTTATTAAAAAAAGTTTTTTTTCACGCTACTATTACAACCACGTAAACGATACCATTTGTTGTAAAAAATAATTACAAATTACTTCATAATTATAGTCGTATATACATTTGCTGTGATAGCAGTGATAGCCTAGTGGTTAAGAAACGCGGCCTCTCGATCGAGGGGTCCGAGGTTCAAATCCCAGGCACGCACCTCTGATTTTCAAATTTATGTGCGTATTAGAAATTAATTATCACTTGCTTAAACGGCGAAGGAAAACATCGGGAGGAAACCTGCATACTTGAGAGATTTATAAAAAAAAATGTTAAAGGTATGTGAAGTCTACCAATACGCACTTGGCCAGCGCGGTGAACTATGGCCTAATCCTTCTCATTCTGAGAGGAGACCCGTGCCCAGCAGTGGGACAGTAATGGGTTGATGATGTTGAATGATGATACATTTGCTCGTTGACTATAAAGATCAACTATAGACTCTGTTCCGTGTTGTTTTTTGCAAGAAACATGCAATATAATGTTCCGTATTTCTGAAAGCGTCCTTGGCTGCCGTGAAACTCATCAATCTCAAAGTTTCTATAACGGGTTAAGACTTAAAACGTAAGACGGCTATCTATTTGTCTTAATACTTATAGACCGCGTTCATCAATCTACACGGCGATAATTGGGATTCGCTAATTATTCTGAGAAACTTACGATAGAAAGACATTTTCAGTAATAATCTATACAGAAAGTGTACAATATCTAAATAGAAAACATAGACTAAATAAACAATTAGTTGAGTAATATGTTTATATCGATAATTCTATCTATTTACCGACAAGATAAGAGAATCCAGAGGCATATGATCACAGCAACGAGTAACAGTTTAAGTCGCCCTGAAAAAAGGGGGTCATAAACATAGATGGTAATAATATATCATTGGCCATAAGTGTATTTGAAATACACTGCTGAAAAAACTTAATTCCAACGATAAATTAATTTGGTAATTTCGTTCCCCTTAATTTTATAATAGACGTTCTAACGTCTTAGTAACCTTTTTTATATAATTTCAATTAGTAACAGGTTTGTCTAGGGCCATTTATTAAAATCAACATTAATTATTGTAATTGTACAAAAAATCTTCTATGAAACTCAAATACCAAGAAGAAATCATCATATAGTACAAAGAAACAATGAAAATATGAGAGTCACTTTTACATTTTCGGTAAGTTAAAAGGAACAGCACACATATTACTTATTTACATGTAATCCTCTTTTCCTTTAGAGTGTTTGCTTTTACTTCATGTACAGCTAAACCAAATAGTCAAAGCGAACGCCAGTGTGTACTTCGTGGTATTCTGGCCTCTCTAAGGGCCTTAGCAGACATACTACTTTTAGCATCAGATCGACGATTTAGGTTCTATTCGGATGAGACATGCAGCAATTAAACGCTCCACACCACACACACACAGACGTAAAAATGCAAAAACAAAAAAAATAATAGACAATCACTTCTCCAAAAATACGATGCAAGCTATCGCTAAAACGTGTGTTCATTTGTGTCAATCGAAAGTAGCAAGACGACGAAACGAGACAATGCAATTGCCTAAACGCTACACCGATGCTAAAAGTAGAAAGTCTGCTCGAGCCGTAAGAGACGTACTTTATATGTCTTAATAACGTTTTTGTAGACTTCTGTATGCTTTATATAATTTGCATTTACTGGTGCAACATTAATGCAGTTGTTAAACCGCGTATTTTAGATACCGCGAACGCAGCAAGTCGTCAAGTCATGACGCAACATTGATACAATCATCAAAACGCTAATCGCCGTTAAAAGTAGTATATCTGCTGACGCCGTAAGAGACTTTATACTTAATAACGTTCCTCGGGACCTCTGTACGCTTTGACATAATTTGCATTCACTGATGTGTTTCGAACTTGTTATAGTTACACGCTGCATATGTTTATCTTGCATTTCAAACGCGGAGATTCCTCTTCGCTCGCCAGATTGAAATATAAGCTCATTTCGCGACTATTAGGCAAACTCCGTACATGCTTGACGTCGAGACTTATTGGGTTACAAAGCTTTAGTTTTCATGTACGCGAAATGGGAATTTATCCTAAATGAGATGAAGTAACGTTGACATTTAGATGTAAATCAAATTCAATGTATATGGTATTAAGGAAAGCCTCTTAAGAATGTTTACTTTAAAGGATTTTAGACGTATATTATCGAGATTTTAATTATACATTATATTTAATAACGGGTAATCAATAGGCAAGGCTGTATCTTGGACAAATTTCAGGTAGATATATCACATGAAACCTGGTCGCTATACCAACACGTTTCACCTGAGTTCGTTCGTAAGTACCTGTTACATAATATAATATCTACTCTATTTGCCTTTGAAACAAATTTAATTTGCTAACTGAACTAATATGACTCATCTTAGATTCAAAATTTCCATAATGTAATACTTACCTGTACAACATAAATGTAAATTTGCCCCTCTTTTGCGCCCATTAAGATTATAATCCGTACTGACATTGATATTGACCGGTTTTTGTAAATTGAAAGATCGTGGGGCAATGCAGTTAGCGACCTTGTGGGGCTATTTTCGGCAATTTATTGCGTATCATAGTAATAAAAGTATCTATTACCGTAAATATAGTTGCCGGCTAGATTGCCAGCAACATGCAGTTTTTATAGCCCGTTTACGAGTATCTTCACGTGTCATCTCTTAGCAATTCAGTTGAGAAAAACGATATAAATATAAATGTGCATTTTAACAGCAGATAATAAAGATTGCAATATGTTATCCACCTGTCTTTAGATGATTTTTTTTCTAGTTGGGTGTAAGCTTTTCGGCTGAATGTATAATGAGGTAATCATCTTAGTCCTGACATCTGTGATCAGCTTCAGGCTGATCCTCTCTTTTATATAGTTACTTGTGTTCAGTTGTTTTGTGTTTTAGTACTGTAATTGGGTACTGTATTCCCTTTGTTCATGGTACAATTGCATCACAATAAAGATAAAGCTATATTTTTACGAGTACTTTGCATCCAAAGTGTACAATTTGGCTGCAATAACTTTTGTATCTTCTTCCACACACTTCTGTGTGTGGTGTTTCCTACCGGCGAAGTAGGTATAGAACATACTTCACCATGCTACTTCGATGCAAATTGTGATAAAGAGAAATTCGCACCAGATTTGTCCCTGAATCCAGATCACCACTAACTTTGTCAGTTTCTTTTCGCAACTCTATTTAATCTCATTATGATGTTGTCATTCCAGTATTTACAAGGGTAATTAGTACTTACCATTGTCGTGGTCGGGCAGCGGCAAGCTATCTGAGGCATCGGAGGCGAGCGCGAGGTCTGGAGACGCTGCCCCTAGGAGAGCTGATAGACCATCGTGCTCGCCGTCTGTGAAAGAAATGTCTATTTAATAAAAAACAACAAAAACTATCATAGAATTCGACGGCACTAGAAGGTAAAAAACTGGCATTACTCGTAAAATTGCATTTTTTTTTATAATATAAGAGTAGCAGACGAGCATGCAGTCCACCTGATGGTAAGAGGCTACTGCCGCCCATGGACATCTGTAATCAACCCAAGATAGGATCAGACATTCCTATCTGAGGTCGGCCACAGATGCGCCGCTACTCCTGAGGACTAAGCTGGAACGCCTCGGAAAAGTTTGTTTCCCTTACCACACCCTTCAAAACGGAACACAGCAGTGCCTAATACTGCTGTTATTAGGCAGAAATAAAAATGTGGCGGTGGTGCCGTCGGAGTCAAACCACAAAGGGTTCTACCACCTTCAAAAAATGGCACTAAAATATAAAAAATGTTAATTTGGTTGTGAAGTCGGCACTTATATGGGACACGATTTACGTCGTGATCCAGCGAAGTATATGTTAAACGCTTTTCTCTTACTAATTTTATTTCTACGAAATTGATATTCGTATACATTTGTCATTGCATCATCACATAACAACATATTGACAATAAGCAATATTTTATCGCGTTGTTAAATTATACGGTCGTAATTAAAGCGAAACGCTCTTACATTTTTGATAAAACCATTGTATTACCTAAAACCGCATAATCCCCTGTTAAATAATTGCTTTCTTAAAGATCATTATAGCAAAAGCCCGTAGTACCAAAAAGCTTTCAAAAGTTGTGCTGCTGGAAATCTCTATAAATTATTTATGCCAGTTGAGCAATTCTGCCCGCGGGCCACTTTATAATTATGTAGGACTCGAGTGGCCGTGTACTGTGATCTTTGGCGGGTGTTAACAAGAATTCTTTGTGTAAGTCCTACATACTTTTATGCTTATTCATTAATAAATTGCTTATTAAAATTAATGGGAAAGCAGTTCGTTAAAATTATGATAATTCTAATATTCTTGTATTCTTTTACTGAGTAATGGAGAATTTATTAAATAAATTATGTAGAACTAGGGTGGACACTGGACATCTTTTTACATTAGACATGAACACGATTTATATTAATATATTTTAATTCTTAAACAATACTTATTAAAATATTTTTACTATTACAATTATTTACTTACGTTTGATTATTTACTTTTACAGTTATAATACTGCATTTTGAATATTGATTGACTTAAAAAAACTACACTTTGCAACCAAAATATGTACAAACAATAAAAAAAAAGCCTTTTAAAGTGCCGTTGGAATGTTTATAATTAATTTATGGCAGTTGAACAATTCCGTCTGCCCGCGGGCCACTTTATAATTATGTAGGACTCGAGTAGCCGTGTACTGTGATCTTTGGCGGGTGTTAACAAGAATTCTTTGTACAACCTTCATACTTTGTGTAGCTATTAATTAATACATCGCTTATTAAAATTTGTTTTAATGGGAAACGTATTTCATTACAATTATGATAATTGTAATATTCTTTTACTGAATAATGAAGAACTAATTAAATATATTTTGTAGAACTAGAACATGTTTTTTACATTTTTTATTATCTTTTCTTTATTGATATACATTAACTCTTAAATAATATTAAAATATTTAATTATTTAAATATTGATAATTTTTTAGTTTAATTAGTATTTAATTTTATTGTTTCAAATATTGTATATAACATTATTATTATCTCATAAATAAACCTTATATACGACCTAAAAAAATATTTTTATAATTATAATGATGTACTTACGTTTGCAATATTATAACTTTTGTAGTTTAATACTGCAATGAATATTGATTGACTTAAAAAATCTACACTTTACAACCAAAATATGTAGAAGAAACAATAAAAAACCTTAAAAATGCCGTTGGAATGTTTATAATTAATTTATGGCGGTTGAACAATTCCGTCTGCCCGCGGGCCACTTTATAATTATGTAGGACTCGAGTGGACGTGCTCTGTGTTCTTTGTGGAGTGTTGGCAAGAATTTGCTTAATTCAGCTTCCGTTGTTTACAAACTGACAGACAAACTACTTACGAGTACTCGCTTGATAAAGCTGTTTTAACTACAAGTAAAGTACTGTGAAGGTGGTAGAACCCTTTGTGGTTCGAGTCCGGCGGCACCACCGCCACACCTATTTCTACCTAATAACAGCAGTGTTAGGCGCTACTATGTTCCGGTTTGAAGGGTGTGGTAAGGGAGACAGACTTTTCCGAGGCGTTCCAGCTTAGTCCTCAGGGGTAGCGGCGCATGTGGGTTCCTCAGATAGGAATATCTAATCCTATCTGGGGTTGAGTACAGATGTCCATGGGCGACAGTAGCCACTTACCATCAGGTGGACTGCATGCTCGTCTGCTACTCTAATATTATAAAAAAAAAACTTGCAAAGGAATAGCAAAATGTCTGTGATCAATGCTTTTCTGATTATTCTAGGTATTGATGGACTGCATGGACGCTTGCTACTTCCACTTTATGAAAAAAAATAGTTAATAAAATAGTAACGCTCTACTCGTTATGATAGCAATGATAGCCTAGTGTTTAAGAAATTCGGCCTTTTGATCGAAGGAACCGGGATTCAAATCCCACGCACCTCTAATTTTCACTGTTGTATTCGTATTGGAAATTAATTATCTTTTTCTTAAACGGTGAAGAAAAACATCGTGAGGAAACCTGCATACCTGAGAAATAAAAAGGTATGTGAAGTCTACTAATACGCACTAGGCCAGTGTGGTGGACTATGGCTTAATCCTTCTCATTTAGAAAGGAGACCCGTACGCAGCAGTGGGACAGTAATGGGTTAATGATGCTCTACTCTGTTGATTCAGTTGAACGAGACTATTACTTTGACGTACATAGTTCATAATTATGTATGTTGTTTTATTTATTTTACCGTGTTTAACTTTACTTTGTAAACACTTTAATTATTGACTTAATAATCATATTTACATTATATTTCACTATCGTCTTTTGGATCGCCGTAACGCTACGTAGAAATACCACAAGAGCTCTTAAACTTGTGGTACTTTTATAAATTATTAATGGTATTTGAGTATTACTCTCGGTTTAAGCCGCGAACTAATTTTATAATTACGTGAGCCGTATTTCGAATATTTAAATTTGAACAGAGATTTTCCAGACGTCTTATATTTCCATCTACATTATATGTTAAGATACGGTAATTTCTTGCAAGTTTTCAAGAAATGATATCGCAGTCTAATTTATTTAAAGAGTAAAATATCCAAATGTATGCGCGACTCGATTGCCAGTAGCTATTTTTAACCAACTGCTCAAAGGATCATATTTGTTATTCAATGGCGAATTTTGTCATTGTAGGCACTACTCTTAGCTTTGTGTGTTCGCAGAAAGACTTCTGCCTTTATATCAAATGACATTCATGTGAAAATAGCAGTGATACTTCAAGCAGATACCACTTAGCTTGACAAAGACTATGCAAATCAATATGGAAGTTAGAAATACGTGCACTCAATACCAATGCCAGAGAGTCATGTTCGAACTAACAAGAGATAGGAGTAGTTAAGAGATAGGGAAGGAATTGTCAATATTAATTAGGAAGTGGACTAACGATGTTTCTGGTTCAATTCGCTCTCGGTGTATTCAACTTAATTAAATAACGTTAAGTAAATTCCGATCGGAAGCTCAAAGGAGTATGTGTGTCTTTGCGAGATGGTATATGTTTTCGACGTTAAGGAATAGTGCATCCAATTTATGAGGTTTCTATTTAGTTTCTACCATCACTAACTTTGTACTTATATTTGTATTTGTACAATATATGCTGTGCTTAAATTAATATTGTGTTTGATATCATTATCCACTTTAATTTTGTTGTTTAATAAACCTACGAGTATATATGTAAAGTGAAAGGTGGTTAAATAGTATGGTTAAAGTAGTTCTTGCATTTCGTTGGAAAATTGTGGATGTCGGTCGACTTATGTGTGTGGATCTTTAGGTATTTCCATATTACTCTGAATTACAAAAAAACGTTTTTATATTATTAAGATTGTTATTCCAATTATTATTGACTAGTTAATAGGCTCAGTAATTAACTAGGAATATAAATGTAAAAATGACCAATCGTAAAAAGGTAGCATAGCGTCTTTGATAGTCTTTAATTAAACGTTTGCAACGGTCATTTAAAATTAGGTCGTTGCACACTCGTTAGCTTTATTTCCATAAAAGTCTGCTGCTCCTAAGTTTTGGGGCAGTAAGTCAACTCGAGTGGGATATTACTTCATTTGCAACTTTATGGCCGCGCGTTTCCCTTCGGTCGCTGTACGCTCCGGTTCCTCTCTTGGTTATTTTATGAAAAAACTCTCAGGCAGTTTTCTTTAAATTATTATCCCGAGCCGGCACGGTCCTTTGTTGGAAACGTAGCTCGTAATCGAGTGATCCTGTTATGTTGGAATTAATTGAATTAATCTCGCTTCGATAAATAATTTAATAAACGCTATAGTTGTATTAGAAATAAAGAATATAAAATACGGCAGCAACGTGAAAAAAGAGTGTTAGTGGTATGAACTTTGGCTCCACGCTGGGGCCTATGGTTCAAATTAATTGATCTTCAACCTCGGATTTTTTCAAATTACCTATGTTGGCATTAAGAAAATAAATTATCACATACTTTAACGGCGAAAGAAATGTTGTTTGTAATTTGTATACCTAAGAGAATTATTAAGAGAATATTTGAAATATTAAGAGAATATTTGAAAAAACTTTTGAAGTTCTATCAATCATTCTTCTTCCGAGAAGAGACCCATGCCTAGCAGTGGAACAAAAATGGGTTAATAATAATTGTGATGATAACACAATCATAGTGGTAGTAATATGAATCAGAACAGACTGAACTTCATCCTTTTAAATAATTCATTTATTTAAAACTCTGAATTTCGATCTTCAGCAAAACTATGAGCTCCGAAATCATTAAAATCAAATTAAAATCAAATCCGATTAAAATAAAGAAATACATTATTTCATCGGCAATGGTTTTATGCAATCCGAAGCCCTTAATTACTTAACTTATACCAACAAATGCTTCGTTCCTAGAATAAGAAGAGTTAAGAGTTTTTGCAAAGCTTTTTTGGGCTTCTCAACTGATTATTCCAGTTTGTTTAGTTACTTAAGGTACATTTAAACAAAAGGTAAAGGTAATTCTTAGTAAGTGGAACAATATTTTTATGAGGTTAGTGTTTATAGAGCATTGACTATATGTCTGGTACTTTGGTCACAATGTTTATCATCCAGTCTCAGGATTAGAATTTTCAGTCCGCTGGACACCGATTGAGGAGAAATACTTTTATGTTCTTTATTTGTGGGTATTTATTTGGGTACCTATATTTTAGTGATATAGTGATGGAGTTTATATGCATAAAATTTTTGACAGAATGTTTAATTCTTAATTAATACTTGTTGGTTTTGATTTTTTTTTTATAATATAGGAGTAGCAGACGAGCATGCAGTCCACCTGATGGTAAGTGGCTACTGCCGCCCATGGACATCTGTAATCAACCCCAGATAGGATTAGATATTCCTACCTGAGGTCGGCCACAGATGCGCCGCTACCCCTGAGGACTAAGCTGGAACGCCTCGGAAAAATCTGTCTCCCTTACCACACCTTTCAAACCGGAACACAGCAGCGCCTAACACTGCTGTTATTAGGTAGAAATAGGTGTGGCGGTGGTGCCGCCGGAGTCGAACCACAAAGGGTTCTACCACCTTCAAAACCACCTTGTCTATACATTAAACGATGAATAAAACTACGTAGCATATATTTTCACAAAAATCCCCATGATTCTCAATTCATACCACTTGTGAGTGTATTTACTGAAAAAATGCTGAAAAAGATCCTCAAATGTTTCAAAGCGCACTAATTACTCCGGTGGAAGTAAAAACGATGAATCATTCCAAATAGCCGATCCAGCAAACAAACATTGCACAAGAAAATCAAAGTCCAGATTTCAAATTCCCAAGTTGGAAGTGAAACTTTTTTGCCGCCCCTGCGAAACGAATTGCCGTCTTCGAGTTTAATTTCGTAAAACTTAATTAATCCGTAAAGAGTTGAGATACTTGTTTAAGATAGGATATCCGAAGCAAAGGTAAACTTGAGCTAAACGAAACTAAGTACGACTGTTAAATTAAAATATAACGCCGTTTATCTTTGGAGTAACAGGTCCTGTTTTAAGAAAGTAGGTCTTTAAGGCTCTTCAGGTGAAAGATTGGACAGAAGGAATAAGGTAGCGTTTAATCTGCCTTATAATTGAAATGCATTGCTTTAACGGGTTGTATCAATTAGACGTAAAGTCATGTAGTTGGGGAAATTTATTTACTAACTGTGGCGTCTGTTGTAGTCATATTAGGTATAAATATTTATTTGTATATATAGTTAGACTACATCGAAACAGCTCATATAAGTGTAATATTAATATACAGTAGCGCTTAACATATCACTTACAAATTCCAGTAGGATATAAATACTCGTAATACAGTTGTTGCATAGTCTTACCTAAAAATTCAACATAAACCAACTTCAATAATAATAATAAGACAAGTTTATACTGTGGTAGTAAACTACCTTAAAAATGGGTAGAACATGGCCTCAAAAACAAGAGATATACAGGATGTGGCATTGCTGAAATACTCAAAAGGCAGTAATTTCCGTTTTTAGCGAATACGGCGCTAATCATATTATGCAGTGGCATAATTAGATGACGATCCCGGGATGAGCAAGGGAATGGCAGTATAATTAGGATTTTCGGTGGCAGTAAGTATGCTACTATAGATCTAAAGGTATACATATACTTTTCTTATTACCGATGAACTAAAGCTTATATTTCAGTATTATTTGGTATCGTACTCGTCTTTGAAAGGGTTTTCTCTCTGCTGGTTATGGGTTTCTCTTCATGACTAGGGGAGGTCAGGAGCATATTTGACCACGCTACTAAACCACGTATTTGTGGTACTTATTTTATTAAACGCTTTCTTTGGATAGGTGTGCGGTAGCATTACTCTTTCAATAAACCTTATATATAATACTCGTACCCATAATCTGAACTGCAGTAATGTCATTGCTAGTTGTAGATTGTTTATATTAACCAGTTTTTTAAATAAACCAGGAGGGCAGTAAAGTATGGTATGGATCATTCCTATGTTATGTTCATACTTAGATTATCATCTTAATGCACTCACACCTACACATGTAAGGAAATTATTGTTACCACTGATATCTAAAACAAGCGAATATAGCAATCTTCCCTTTAAGGGTACCTTACCCTTCTACTTCCCAAAATGCCCTATAATTTGAACGGCCTTTGTTTTTACAGCGACATCGCAATTACAGGGTGGCATAAATAAATTGGGCGACCCTCATTACTCTGGCTCATTCAGTTTGAAACTCTTGGCTTGAGCTCTCCTGGTGAAGATGATTATGACAGTTGATAGCAGTTTTGAATTTAATAAGGCTGCCGTTGTCTTAATCCTACAGTTATAAAAAAGGATGTGTGTTCAGATAGAGAAGAGCATGGACCTGGGGTTAAGTCAAATTTGCGTTGATTACTACAGAAATAATTTAAGATAGTGCGTCAATATTTATTTTCTTTGGCATTTTAAACGTGATGCCGTTAAGAATTTACCTTTTTTTTCGAGGGGGAAACCTTCGAAAGGTTAAGAATAAAAATAAGAATAAGAATTGACCTAATGTGCACAATTTTTCATTGTGATTACGGGATCTTTACATTTTCCAAGATCATTATATGTAGGTTCTTAGGTAGAGCCGCTAAGATAATGCATATTGGTTGGATATCCATGTATATAATCTGTTGGATATCTATATTTCATAATTTATGATAGGATATATTAAAATCATTTTATATATTATAAGGGTATTGAGTTTTATAAGACATGCGAGAAAATAAGCGCTATTGAACTCATGATTTGATTTTGTGATAAATGCAAACGATTTTGTTATCCTCATAAAGTAACTTAAGTTAATCTAAACACCTTGTATTATACTGAACGGCCATGTTTATGTTTTTAACCAACTTATTACGACGCAATCCGTATGGCTTGTTTTATAATTGTATTTACCCATGTAATACTTTTTGGTGCAATTTGTGTGTGTGCAATTTGTATTGTGACGTATTGTTTTAAAGTAAAACGTAAACCAAGAATGCCATTTGGATGAAACGGTTAAACATGAAGTGTAAAGTGACGGCATTAGGCGCGTTGCCAAAAGAACCGCGAACGACAAATGGACGGAAATTGTTTAATTGAGAATACTTAACAAATACCACATGCATCTGAAAAATGTGGATGAATCAGAAGCATATTACTGAAGTGCTAATTAGCTCAGAACGCTTAGTAAGAGTTCTTAGGTTTTTACAAAAATGACTGTTTTTGTATTTGTTTACGTATTTGCCCATTGCCGCTGATTGGAAATGTATAGGCAAATACGTAAACAAATACAAAAAGCTGTCATTTTTGTAAAAATCATAAACTCATACTAAGGGTACAGTAGTATGAAAATGGCGACAAAACTTTAGGTTTTGGTTAACATTATTACGAGTAGAATTCGATCCTAGATTAATTATGTCGATTTTTTACATGAAGAACCCGAGATCCGAATCCTATAATTATACTGTGCTAGAATGTATTCTAGCTAAAGCTAACGATATCTTGCTATAAATAACTTGTTAGACATTTTTCTACTTACATAATATTTACAAAGACATTTTTAGATGTTCTTTATTTTTTTTGGGTTCACAAATATTTCATGAATATCTAGATGAAACACATTTAAATCAAAGCTTCGCAACTTTGACCTTTTAAATCTGAATGGGTCTGAATGTAGGTCGCATGATTGATGCATATTTCAAAAATACATCACTTATTTACTTTCAGTAGCCCTACCATGAGTTGGCATAGAAACGCCACTATAGAAATTGTAAATAGAAAACTATTGTCATTTTGCTAGTGAATAACATAACTACTATCGTTACGGTATTTCTTGACAACGTCTGTCAAAGTGAATGACTCATGGGACCGAATTTGTATGGCAATAGATCATAATGACATTCGCTAGCGATTTGATTTCGATAGGTTTTTAAGTATCGAGTTACGCCACTACGGATTTTAGTTCTACGAGTAACTACCAGAGGCGCTGTACAATTTTTCATACATTTATTTTACGCAGTCGCTAGCGAGTAATACTTTTGTAAACTCATGGTAGTGCTACAGAATATCAAAGCGGCATCATGGATTGAACAGTTTAACATGAAGCGTAGTGGAGTGAAATGACATTAGGCGCTCTGCCAAAAGAATTGTGAACGAGCGGACGGATATTGTACCGATGAGACAGAGCTGAACGAAACCACAAAGATCCGAAAGATCCGAACAAATGGATAAATGATACGCGGATTGATCAAAAGAATGAGCATTGTGTTATTTTCATATCGCTTTTCCGGTGAAATTATACGGATAATTCAATCGCGGGATGATGGATGAGGTATTTTTTAGTTTAAACTTTTGTCGTGGATAAAGTTTATGTTAAATTAAACTTAGCATGGTTTTCATTTACTACATATTTACCTACGTAAGATAACATAGTATTTGTAATACAAACAAAAACTTACAATTTTCAAACGCCTCTTTAGTCTAAAAAAATAAAATAAAATTTTCATTCCTAATTTACTTTTATTGAATATCCAGTAACTTAAAGCAATTGTTTCATTTACTCGTATTTTTGTTTAATGAACATAATATAATGTAACATACTGAGGATTTGTTGGAAAAACTTATTTATCATAAATAAATACTAACCTCTATGTTAAGATTATTAAAAATCAATTCTTCCTTTTGATTCTACGATCTGTCAATGATTTTCATGCAAAACCAAATAAATTAATCACTTTATTTCAAAGTTTACCCTATTGTACTATATTATATTTACTGAACCGAATATAATTATAAAGTGTCTATTTATTAAGTACAAGCAAATGTAAAGTGGACAGAAGTGACTTTACAGTTCGGCAGTTTGTACATTCCGTCTTATGAATTTATGAAGCAATTATTAAGCTCTTCAAACTATAATAGTTGACTATTGTCTTTTGCCAAGAGACGAGAAACATCTGTTGTAATCATAGAGTAAGTAATAATATAGACTCCTCTATAAGACATTTTAATAAAATCGATGCTTTGTTAAAGCATGGGTACTAACATCTTAAGCTTTTGTATTTCTATTGTTGGGAATAGGCCCCCCTTGAGTATGAAGGGGGTTACCATAGTCACGTTTCCTTCTTGGTCTCATTTAGTTGTTTCTTATGACCCCTACGAAAAACAGATGGCAGTGCGGCTGCTCTAGATCATTTACACTGTTTTTGATATTAGACGGCATCGACTATTGTTGATATTATTATCCAAATCGAATCAATTAGATTGAAATCTAAGCATACAATACGCAAACAGAGGCTACATACCTGCGGTGATTCGCATACTTCTTCGTTAGATTTCTCCTAGGAGTCTATCTGGTTACTACATCTGTGGTTGCAATATATCGTAACCTTTATTATCAAAGTTGGGAGGGTCCATGTTTGTCGTAAATTTAATAGGAGCAACCTTACGCGAATTTATGCGGGCCCAATTATGACTCTGGCGCCGGCTTCGCCAAAACATTGCGTATTAGAAATTATGGGAATAAAAAAATTAGACATAAACATCTGAGTTTTCACTTCGAATTAGAAAGTGAATTCACTCTAAAATGTTTTTTTCGACATATAATAAAAAGGCTATCAGGCTTGATCTATTTTTTGGTTTATACAATCTATGGTTAAGTGATAAGTATACTATAGATATTATGATTTTGTTGCAGGTAGTTATTTCGGGGTAGATGCTTTTCAAATTTAGTCAAGATAATTGTCTGATATATATCGTCAAAGCCCCATAAAAGCGCTACCTTAAACAACACCGTATTGTTCTTTAAATAGATAGTTGAAATAGACAAACATGCAGTCCGCCTGCCATGTTTATATCGTAATATACCCGTTAAATTAGAACATAGCAGCTTTACATACCTACATGTCTATTATAACTTTCGAAATAAATGACATGTATTTTGTCATGACAGACAGACAACATACTTACGTCTACTTATGTATATGGTAATAACATAAAAACATTTTTACGTACTCCTTGTTCAGAATGCGGGAAGCTAATAGTGCACTTTGAGTTCTGAGTGTTGATGCAGATGCAGTTGATGGAGTTATTTCAGAATGACTGTTCGTTAAAGTTCCGTTGAAGTATATAAAAATAATAAAATAAAAGTTTGTTACAGTTACGAAGAGTTTTTAGTACATTTGGAGCAAATAAACTGATGATAGTAAGTACTAAAATAATATATCATGTCGTGAATATAAATGTAACATTGTCAGGTAAATTTTATGCAAATGTTGTGGGTAAAATCTATGTATACATGAGCTTAATCGGCTATAAATAACTTATTGAAATACCGTATAAATCAAATAATTAAATGCCGTACTACTATGAGATATTTAACTCTAGTTATTTAAAAGTAATATATTTTGTATTTGTTATTATAGCAAGCGTAGAAGAACTTCTTTGTAAAACTTTTAAGTTTATGCAGATTCAATACATATACAATGAACACGGAACTATACATTTTTTATAATACCTGATGGTAAGTGGCTACTGTCATCTAATGGACATTTGTAATCAATACCAGATAGGTTTAGACATTCCTACCTGAGGTTGGCCACAGATGCGCCGCTACCCCTGAGGACTAAGCTGGAACGCCTCGGAAAAGTATGCCCCTTACCACACCCTTCAAACCAGAACACAGCAGCGCTTAATACTGCTGTTATTAGCCAAAAATAGGAGTGGCGGTGGTGCCGCCGGAGTCAAACAACCAAGGGTTCTACCACCTTCAAATTTTGTAAAAGAATTAAGTCACAGCTACTAAACTGTAGTAAATGTTGAAATTCCAACAGAAGTGAATAGCTTTCCCAAAATAAAACCGGCAAATAAAGTAATACGAGTGAGCGGTAGTTTTGCATATTTTATCCAAAGGAACAACCACTCGCCGAGATGGATTGTCACTCCGTGGATTGTTTCAGCCGTCACAGCGGAAACGAGCAGGCTACGTCATTATTCTTTAACAACATTATATTGCTTTGTTAGTTTATGTGTATCTTCTTGAACTTTTAATATATTAAGTTAGTTAATAATGCTTTCTTTAGTTTTAAATATTCATGAATCAGATCCTAAAAGAATGTTATAATCCCCAAAAAAATATGTTATCATTATTTTTTCATAGTCACAATTGTTTGTAGAACGATGCATTTTTTGTATACTCGTATATTGATATTTAGATTAACAATGAAAAATTAACTCTGCTTTTCACACAGTATTCTTTAATATATTGTGTAACTAAATTCCTTAAGAAGTGAATAGCTTCCCCAAAAATAAAACCGGCAAATAAAGTAATACGAGTGAGCGGTAGTTTTGCATATTTTATCCAAAGGAACAACCACTCGCAGAGATGGATTGTCACTCCGTGGATTGTTTCAGCCGTCACAGCGGAAACGAGGAGTCTACGTCATTATTCTTTAACAACATTATATTGCTTTGTTTGTTTATGTGTAACTTCTTGAACTTTTAATATATTAGGTTAGTTTATAATGCTGTCTTTAGTTTCAAATATTTAATTATTCATGAATTAAATCTTAAAAAAATATTATAATCCCCAAAAAGTTATGTTATCATTATTTTTTCATAGTCACAATTGTTTGTATA
The DNA here is from genome assembly GCA_014595695.2 of Epargyreus clarus clarus. Taxonomy (NCBI): domain Eukaryota; kingdom Metazoa; phylum Arthropoda; class Insecta; order Lepidoptera; family Hesperiidae; genus Epargyreus; species Epargyreus clarus. The sequence continues at coordinate 2,689,752 of JACTTY020000051.1, forward strand.
ACGATACATTTTTTGTATACTTGTTTATTGATATTTAGATTAACAATGAAAAATTAACTCTGCTTTTCACACAGTATTCTTTAATATATTGTGTTACCAAATTCCCAAAGAAGTGAATGTGAATAGCTTTTCCAAAAATAAAAGCGGCAAATAAAGTGTAATACGAGTAAGCGGTAGTTTCGCATATTTTATCCAAAGGAACAACCACTCGGCGAGATGGATTGTCACTCCGTGGATTGTTTCAGCCGTCACAGCGGAAACGAGCAGGCTACGTCATTATTCTTTAACAACATTATATTGTTTTGCTTGTTTATGTGTAACTTCTTGAAGTTTTAATATATAAGGTCAGTTCATAATGTTTTCTGTTACCTGAAAATATTGACAGTGTTTAATGTTGACTCATAATGAAAATAATAACAATTTGTTGTAATCATTACAAAGTTATGTCAGTAAAAAGGTATCATGCTATTTTCATAGGCACAATTGAGTGATGGTGGATTTAGTTAAACATTATATGTTATAATTGTTGAATATATTTAAGCATATTATTTTTGAAAATATTGATATTACGTTAAAAAATTACCTTTTGGTTTCCTCATAAAATTCTAAAACCTATTGTGTTATCCATATATGAAACAATCCTTTACTTATAATACTTTTACTGGCCCAGAATATATCTTGTAGAGCTCACAGTATGCCATAAAATACATTTATCAATTACATAGCTATAAAGTTTCTCATTATAAAATTTAATGCCACGTTACATACAACTAAGTAATAAATTTATTTAAGCTATCGCACAACATCTCACTTACAACATACTACTTCAAAATTACTTAAACATAACTTAAATTAGGAAGTTCGTAAGTTACCAACATATCCCAGTTGATGCAAGCACAAAGAGATGAAGTTGTTTACCATATGTTAATTAAATACTCTCCAAGGGATTGGCTAATGGAATTTTGGAATATTCACCTCCGTAGCTCCAGGCGTCAGGAGAATAAATAGAATAGTTGGCAAATACTTGTTTACTTGACGTCAATGAGATGTTCCTCCGATCGCTCCGATATCAGTATAGATTGATTAACAATTATGACTTACTAATCTACTATTGATACGAGTATATCGCCAGGAAACCTCCACGTCTTAGAGTTCTTTAAAAACGTTCTTATTTAAAGTGAAGTTTACCAATTCGCAATAGGCTAGCACGGTGGGTAAGCTATAACACCCTGAGAGGAGTCCCGTGTTCAGTAGGAAAATAATGAACTGTACTCTTACCATGAGTTTTTAATTTTTGAAAAATATGACTGTTTTGATATTATACGTATTTGCCCATACAATTTCTAATCAGCGCCCCTAACGGATTGTATCAGAACTATAGTTTCAGTAACGTAACATTAAATGTTTGATACAATGGCGCTTTATGTTTGTTTGTATGCGAACATGTGAGGTAGACAAAATGTCTTCAGCACTTACTTCTTGTTACGTTTACTCAGTCTACTAAGCAAACGGAACAGAATAATGGTTTGAGTAAACGTAACGTAAAATTGTAGGATGTTTTGAAAACTCATGGTAAGGGTACTGACGCTTACTTTATTGTTTGCGATAATTTCCTTATAGATAAAGCGACCACAAAAGTTCAATTTTCCACATTAGTGACATATATTAAAATCAACATATCCTTACGTATTTTGTGGTACAGATGTGGAATGCTTATATAAGCATATGTAAATACCTGAAGTTGTACGTAACTGTATGGTAACATCGTTGAATTCATACAAATGTTTTGTATGTTGAGCACTTTAAAAATATCTAGATAACAGAGCATTCATACTGAGGAAAATCGTATGATATTATTTATATCTAAGATCTAAGATACATAACCATTTGTGAAACGGATCCATTACGGCACGTGGGCGCGTCTCCTTCGAAACATCATTGAAATATTTTTCCAACAATAGCCGTCACCGAGTTTCTGTTTTCGGGTTCCACTCTTTGCTTTCAATTCCATAATTGGAGCGTATAATTTACCGCCACCTAAACAGAAATTCAAAGGGAAGGAGCTGAGAAATTTTAGAATTTTATTTTTATAATATAGGAGTAGCAGACGAGCATGCAGTCCACCTGATGGTAAGTGGCTACTGCCACCCATCGGCACTAGTAAGCAACCCCAGGTACGATTAGATATTTCTACCTGGAGTGGATCACAGATGCGTCGCTGCCTCTGAGGACAAAGCTGAAACGCCTCGGAAAAGTATGTCTCCCTTACCCCACACTTCAAACCACAACAAAGCAGCGCTTCACACTTCTGTTATGAGGCAGAAATAGGTGTGGCGGTGGAACCGCCGGAGTTGAACCACAATGGTTTCTATCACCTTCAAACTGGGGTTCCACTCTTTGCTTTCAATTTTATAATTGGAGCGTATAATTTACCGACACCTAAACAGAAATTCAAAGGGAAGAAGCTGAGAACTTTTACAATTTTCGCGCAGTAGCCGTCCTTATTCTTAAATCTAATAATAAGTTTTTAATTGAAATGCACAACAGTCGGATCTTTTCAATTTGTGTCCAATAATAGGAGAGAATATTTCATCGTTCGCTTAAGGAGATCTAATTGAGTTACGGCGTTCGGAGCTCGTTTGCATGACTTAGCATTTTTAAACAGAATCGAGACGAGTTGGCAGCGAATTCTTGACAATTTGATGTGATCTAATGCTCGTTCCCTGAGGTTAATGAACTGATAAGTTCTAAGGAATTGTCCCTGTAGTTCCGGGACCAGAATAGGGCTACGGTATCCCCTGCCTGTCGTAAGAGGCGACTAAAAGGGGCTTTCGGGGTTACGGGCGGCAAGAGTGGGAGCTCGAACCGCCCGGCTAGCGACCCCGGGAAGGACGACGGTATGTGTGGTCGCATTCCGTCGTATACACCAGACGGTGTGGTGACACAAAGTCACCTGGGCGGAGCCCGACGGGGCAGTGCGCTGAGAGGACTCCGGTCGCGTTCCCGGTAAAAGTCCCACATAACCCCGTGTCGCTCCCACGGCACCGGGTACCTTTTGAAGGTTTCCCCCTCGAAAAGAAAAAAAAAAAAAAAAAAGTTGTTCTGAGGAATTGGATACAGGTTTTGACCATACTATTGTTATTTGATGAAACGCTTTCGATACTCACGATTCTTTGTCGTGAGTACCAAGACACACACAACACACATAAAGACCAATACACAAACACCCAGACCCAGAAAAGATAACCAAATTTATCATTTAGATGTCTGTCTGTCCGTGGATTTTTTTTTTTATAATACAGGAGTAGCGGACGAGCATACAGTCCACCTGATGGTAAGTGGCTACTGCCGCCCATGGACATCTGTAATCAACCCCAGATAGGATTAGATATTCCTACCTGAGGTCGGCCACAGATGCGCCGTTACCCCTGAAGACTAAGCTGGAACGCCTCGGAAAAGTCTGTCTCCCTTACCACACCCTTCAAACCGGAACACAGCAGCGCCTAACACTGCTGTTATTAGGTAGAAATAGGTGTGGCAGTGGAACCGCCGGAGTCGAACCACAGAAGGTTCTACCTTCAAAATCCTCGAATCCGGAACAATTTACGGGTCAGAATGATAGGTTGACCGCTCCACCGCGCGAGTCGTCAAGTATTTTAACGTTTTGTGATTTTATTATTATTCGTTATCCTATACAGGGAATATCTTATTCTCGACTTTAGTTATCTATGATTATATAAGAAAGACACATCTCAACTTATATTTTATTTAAACAAGATAAAAAAAATAGTTTTCTAATCTAACATGTTTATGCAAGTCACAAATAGTGCAAAGTACGGTGCGTAAGCATATTGTCAGTGTTGTGTGTCGTGATATGAAACCTAGAAAAGAAAAACGAACTAGACGTAGGGTAGATAGATTAATCTACCACTAGTACTTGTCAACGGTTTCTCCCCTCCACCTCAGTTTCGCCGTGACCACGATCCATGCAACTGGGTCGAAATATCGGCAGTAAAAAACGCATATCGTGAGTACCCGTTACATAATAAAATGTCTCAATTCCGCGATAATTTTAGTCTAAAATCATATACTAACGTGAGTAGTTATAGATTAGCTGTTTAAATATCAGCTTCTCGCATTAATGATTCGGGTATAGAATTCCCCGTGCACATCTATCTCTAGTAATTAGAAATTAATTATCATTGGCCTTGATTGCCTTCTAAGCCAATGTATTTTAGCTTGGTAGGTCGCCTTGAAAGATGATGTAAGTTTGAACACAGCGTGTACCGCTTAGTTCTTAGGTATTCTTTGAAGCAAGGTTATAGGTACATCCTAGTACGCTTTCATGTGGAGTGTAAAAACGTTCATTTAAAATAACAATTAGTATCCCTTTAAAACGGGTAAATTATCTCATATACTTTTGCTCTTTACCCGACCAAACAAACATGCAAATGTCTGATCCGATTTGCAATGGTTTAATTTTTTCTGTATTTTTGTACATTTTTTTGGAATTTGGCGTACACGATCGCGTATTTAATAGCCTGCCACAAACAGTGGCTGCCAACATGTTACGTAGAACGAATGTAGCCTTAGGGTAGTTTCAATAAAGTAATACAAATACGCCAGTTCGACCTAAAGGCTGCTTATATTGAAAATATCGATATCATATTCGGCCGTTCTATTAATATAGTTTGTTTTTGTGAAATGGATAGCAGATGGTCATATAGATTACCTGAAATTAATATGTTTAATCAGTGGCCAATAAACAGACACATATTTATGATACTCTTCAAGGGTATTATAGATATGTGGGTATTTGTGGGAGCCAAGTTGTTTTTTAAGACAAGAGAGTTTATAATTTTAGATCTAAAAATAAAAACGCAAAATGAAAAGTGGTAGAGCCGGTATGGTGTGACTTGTGAGGTGCCACCATTACACCATACCATAACCATAACATGAAACGAAATGCACTTCATCATATGAGGTGACGTAAGGATATGTAATACTTCAGATAGAACGTGTTCAAATGTTCATGAGCGGTAATACTACAATCCACTGGAAAGCAAGCCCGTTTGCTACTCCAAATGTAAAAAAATTGTGTTCATTTTTACTTCTTTCTGACTTTGTTCCAAGAAGTTGCCTTTAAGTATTGGCAGCGTGTAATGTCCGGTGACGGCAATGGCAGTTTCGAATGCGAACTTCGATATTTGAATTTCAAAATATCTGTATAGCGGGCATTCGAGGAATATCTTCACGATTCATTTCTCGAGACTCGAATAAAACAAGTTGAACGTTGGTTCGACGTATGAATGTCAAATTCACTAACAGTTTACATTCTTAAAGTTTTCGTTGTTATACTTTATGACGTATATTGCGTTAACCATAACGTCTACATAATTGTTTGTAAAAGACAGATTAGTAATGATACTTTGCCGCCTTAAAATTGAACGAAGCCACAAACGGCTTATTTCAGTAAGTTCTTTTTTTGAATTCTTGACAAATAAAAACATTTTCAGAGAAAATTTACGAATAAATAACTAATACTGCGTAATTTACGTAATAAATAAATTTTTTACGCAACTATTTCAAACTGGGTACATTTTCTTGTTAGGAGTGAGTAATCTTTAATAATCTATGGTAAAAGATTAAATTCATATTATGTTGGGACATTTTTAAGATTACGTGCGGAAGCCTATTTTTTAGGACTATTGTATTTTATTTGTCTATTATTTCTATAAAACTGGTAAATATATAAATAGAAATATGTTATTATGTTTATGTATGTGTAAAACAAATACATTAAATAATAAAAAATATGGCGCTTAGAATAACTCATAATCAAGATTTTCATACTTTTAACCCGTTTCCCATTATCACCTTCTCGGTTTTGTCAGTTGCTATGTATTTCAGTTTGACTTACTACCTATTGGTAATAAACCGTAGAGGATATATTTCTTTCTTATGTCTACTGCGACTATTGCGATATTAATTTAAAATAATTCGTTACGACACATTATATAATATCCACTCCAATCCCTAGTTACAGCGCAGCAAACATTTTGAGTATCAAAACTATTTCCATTCTATTTCGTAAATACTCTCATAATTTCATGTACAAATTCCCCTAAACGTGAAGAGGGATTTGTTTGTTAAAATTTTATTACCAATAAAGTGGAAATAGTTCAGGTATGCTCCCGAAAAACATTCTACAAATTAGAGGTAATAAAGTTTGTCGAATCCAATATTCGTATCAACCTCGGAACTACGAATGGTACACTTCAAAAATGCTTTCGTATTTATCTCTTTTCGAAGCATAAAAATATATTTTCGTTTATATTTATTTAGGTTTGTTTGGTATTGTCCTTATTTATTCGTCTTGTACACATAAAAGATCATAGCTGTATAAACAGTACTTTTATGTTTGTTAAATATACAAGCATAAAAGAATTATTCGTTTCATTACACAAGGTCATGTTTCTATGTTCAATGTTTGGGATAAGAATTTCGAACATTTATCTTCAGTGTATCAAAAATATTAAGTTGGGTTGCCCGTGGCCGTTTTACATAATTATATTATGATACGTTATTAGTTCAAGTTTACAGTTAAGAGTATAAAATCACGTAGCTTGGTTGTACATTCAAACCTTATTCTACAGTGCTACGTTATGCTACAGGGCGCTACGCCATGCTACGGTAAATTACGAGTCTTACAATTCGTTAACCGATTTGTAGAATTACTACGCTACGTCTCTACGTTTTAAAATTCGTAACTTAACGGGTTGTATAATACGGTTCTTTAAATACTTTACCCTTACTATGAGTTTTTAGCTTTTACAAAAATGACTGTTTTGGTATTTGTTTACGTATTTGCCCATACATTTCCAATCAGCGCCCCAAGCGGATTGTATCAGAACTGATTGGAAATATATGGGAAATACGTAATCTTACACTAAGGGTACAGGTTATTCGAAATAAGAAATGTGTTGGAGACAACGAATTAATCGTGATTGAGTGATACTTACGTGAATAAATTTTGACATCTTAGTGACAATCACAATATTATTTTTAACTACGCATACCAAATGGTCGATACTAATTATTGTCAAATTGCTAATGTATCAATTAATATCAAGGAATGTGTTAACATGCCCTTTTTATCGACGTACCAGTTTTCTAGTTAAGAACTAAGGTCCGCTACTAACTAAGCTGATAGTAATACCGGCTTGCTTAAGTCGTTTGATTTTCGCTGAAACATGAAAAGTAGGGTACATACCGATTGTCCCTGTAGTTCCGGGACCAGAATAGGGCTACGGTATCCCCTGCCTGTCAAAGAGGTGACTAACAGGGGGGTTCAGGGGTTGCAGACGGCAAGAGTGGGAGCTCGAACCGCCCGGCCAGCGACGTGTATGTGTGGTCGCTTACCGCAGTGCACACCAGACGGCGAGTGTATAGGGGTTTTAGTGCGGTAAGAGTCCCACATAACCCCGTGTAGCTTCCATGACTCCGGGTACCCTTTGAAGGTTTTCCCGTTAACATACAAAAAACTAGGTTCCATACCGATATCAGCAGCCGCGTGTAGCAAGTCAGCCAGCAGCTCAGGCTCGTGGCAGGCTATGGCGAGCCGCTCGTCCAGCTCAGCGGGCGTGGCTTCCCGCAGCTGCAGCGCTACGCCCTCGCCGCCGACCGCCGCGCTGTACATCAGCACGGCGCGCGGCGAGAACGTCGGCAGCGGCAGCCGCGTTGTTGCTACCTGTGAAGAGAAGTAGCATTGAGTTATGCGGTCCTAGTACATTTTGTGTCTAGCCCTGATGTTTATTACTAAGGGTCTTTAAGCGCCCTTTTACAATTGTCAGTAAAATTGGGCGATTGTTGCCAAGGGCGATTGTCGTCTACCGTCACCGCCTATCCGATTGATGATAGGCGCCAATAGCATCTACTATTGGCGCCTATCATCAATCGGATAGATATCATCAATCAGATAATGGTAAATGGCGGCGACAATCGTCAATGTGAGCTGTCGCTCATGTATTCAGCTTTCAGTGTTAAGTACACGCTTGTTACTAGAATCTACGGTTGCTAAAGATTTCAAATCAACACACAGTATTTGCACATATTTATAACGGAAATATGGTTTGAGTCAATTGGAGACAGTATTTTCTTCTACAATGGCTACAGTCACCAAATGACAAAAACCCGCATCTATATGCTACGCACATAAATTAGTAAAAATACTTCGCCGCCTTGAAATTGAATGAAGCCACAAATGGCTTATTAGTAAGTTCTTTTTTTTAATTCTTGACAAATAAAAACATTTTTAGAGAAAATTTACGAATAAATAACTAATACTGCGTAATTTACATAATTAATAAATACGTGGCAAAACATTTTTCCGCAACTATTTCAATTCTTAAAACTGAGTACATTTTCTTGTTAGGAGTGAGTAATCTTTACTAATCTATGTCTACGCATGAAAAATTTTGTTCCCAAATCAAATTAGCTAAAAAAAATCGGTCATAAATTCGCTAATTCGTACATCGCTACAAAACCGCCTCATACAAATTAATTCTGACCGATTTCATGGAGCCTCAAAACGGAACACGCCAAATGAAATCCTTTGAAGTACTGTAATCCGACACACGATGGACACACGCTCTTGAACCATTTGCGACAAACCTCAAAAGTAGGTCAATTATACGCAACACAAGTAGCTAACATCGCAATATTATACTGGTTGTATAATATTGCTCTTGAACCATTTGCGACAAACCTCAAAAGTAGGTCAATTATACGCAACACAAGTAGCTAACATCGCAATATTATACTGGTTGTATAATATTGCGATGGTAGCTACTTGACGCCTGTACCCTTCCCAGGAGTTTTTACGTTTCGACAAATATGACTGTTGTGGTATTTGTTTACGTATTGGCCCATACGATTTCCTAGTTCTGACACAATCCGCTAGGGCGCTGATTGGAATTTGTATGGGCAAATACGTAAACAAATACCAAAACAGTCATATTTGTCGAAACGTAAAAACTCCTGGTAAGGGTACTGTATTAGTATTGCGTATCGTAAACACTTTTGTGGAATGTATTTTATTGTAAAAGAATAATTTGATTTACAATACATTTTAAAACTGTTGTTTATATTAAAATAGGACAAACGAATATAACCTATATTTTTTGTTTTTTTTTTTTTTTTTAATTCCTAATTAAGACGCGTAGACCTTCATTAAGGAATTATCGTTGCAAAAGGACATCATAGGCCTCACGAAAGCACTCATTTGAAAGTTTTAAAACAGTTCTACTTCACCTTTTTAATTCTTTTTAATTAGCTTCATGTTATGATATTCCAGGAATGTGTACGGACGTTGTATTTTCGACTACTCAATTAATAGCTACAACATAATTCAAGCTTCATTACAAATTTGTACCAATATTACCAATATATAGTTTAAATTATACTTATTTATATGTATTTTACATATACACGAGTATAGACTATTCGACGTCGTATCGTAGCACCTTGCTCTGTAGTGTCGTGGAAATTTACGACATGCATTATAAAAATCATGACGATATCGACGTGACTTCATAATAGAAATCATGACAGAAATAACATAAGGAAAAGAATACTCAAATTTGTAATGCATTATTAAATTTTCACGATGTCGTGATGTATTACGATGCACGTCGTTTATTTCCACGACCCGACATCATAACGTGATACGACGCCACATTACGGTGCGACACCGTGTCACGCGTGTGTATTATCCCTTAAGGCTATTATGTCGTTATTTTATCATGTGAATATTCATTATATAAGCACGTAATTGAAGGCTATTACGACTTCGCGAGGCGATGGCGTTTCGAAGATGAATACGGTAGGCGTGTTTCATAGTTTATTATTTCATGTTTGTAATATACTCGTAACTTTGCCTGTAACTATATTAAAGTAGCTGTCTTGTCTGTTATTCCGAAATACACCAGGTAAACTCTGGTTTCGTAAACTCCTATGCTTCTCATGAAAAATTAAAAATCCACAGCCCGTTTCTAAACTTATTTTCATTTCGTATGATTTTTGGATTACATTTGGCTGGATAATTTTGTTATGAATATATGACTAAAGTCATCAAGCATGCAGTCAAGCCAATGCTTGCCAAATGCCCAAAAGGCCGCCTATGGGCAACTGCAACTAACTCCATATATAATAGAAGGTTTACCTGATGCCGGTCGCCATACCCACTCTTGAGGACTAAGATGACGTAAGTGAGTCGATATGTATTCAATTAAAAGAAACATGCTATGCGATGGTGCTTTCGATTTAGGACATCTAAAAGAGGTGACATAATATGGTATCGGAAATATTAAGCGTTCCTGCAAACAAACTTGAAAAAAACGGTGTACATAAATTCGAAAAAAAAAACAAAAGAGCAAATCCGCGGCTACAATCTTGTTTAAAACAATACAAATGCACACGAAATATTGGACCTTAATAGCCCCACGTTACGACATTTCATTACCACGAGGTGGGGGCTTTAATCGCGTTATAATGTACAACGTCGTTACGGCACGGAACAATACCCGATAATTACTGGCAACTATTTACGCTACATCTGCGTTGTCGTTGTCGCTTTTGTGTGATAAATAAGTTATGTACGTACGTGGATTGTATCGAACGTATTCTCAAGACGGAGTTGTTTATTTTATCCAAAAACACAAGGAATCGGTGATATTTTTAACCCGAAAATAAGTTTCTTTATAAAATTACCGGATAATTACTGTAATCTATTCAAGCCACATCTGCGTTGTCGTTGTGGCTTTTGTGTGATAAATAACTCATATACATACGTGGAGTAGTTGCTAACTTTATTGGTAAACAAAAATAATCGGCGATATTTAAAAGATATACTTTAACCGTAAAAATACGGTCGATTATTGCAATTGCCAGTTATCATGTATATTTTTATACCTGGCAACTATTTACTGGCAACTATTTACGCCACATCTGCGTTGTCGTTGTCGCTTTTGTGTGATAAATAAGTTATTTACGTACGTGGATTGTATCGAACATATTCGCAAGATGGAGTTGTTTATTTTATCCAAAAACACAAGGAATCGGTGGTATTTTTTTAACCCGAAAATAAGTTTCTTTATAAAATTACCGGATAATTACTGGCAACTATTTACGCCACATCTGCGTTGTCGTTGTCGCTTTTGTGTGATAAATAAGTTATGTACGTACGAGGATTGTATCGAACGTATTCGCAAGACGGAGTTGTTAATTTTATCCATAAACACAAAGAATCGGCGATAGTTTATTGCTATTTTTACTGTGAAAGTTATTACTACACATTTTTTTGTAATATATATATGTCTGATAATTACTGGCAACTATTTACACCACATCTGCGTTGTCGTTGTCGCTTTTGTGTGATAAATAAGTTATGTACATACGAGGATTGTATCGAACGTATTCGCAAGACGGAGTTGTTTATTTTATCCTAAAACGCAAGGAATCGGCGATAGTTTATTGATATTTTTACTGTGAAAGTTATTACTACACATTTGTTTGTAATATATATCTAATAATTACTGGCAACTATTTACGCTACATCTGCGTTGTCGTTGTCGCTTTTGTGTGATAAATAAGTTATGTATGGACGTGGATTGTATCGAACGTATTCGTAAGATGGAGTTGTTTATTTTATCCAAAAACACAAGGAATCTGTGATATTTTTTTAACCCGAAAATAAGTTTCTTTATAAAATTACCGGATAATTACTGGCATCTATTTACGCCAGATCTGCGTTGTTGTTGTCGCTTTTGTGTGATAAATAAGTTATGTACGTACGTTGATTGTATCGAACGTATTCGCAAGACGGAGTTGTTTATTTTTTCCAAAAACACAAGGAATCGGCGATAGTTTATTGATATTTTTACTGTGAAAATATGTTTACGACACATTTGTTTGTAATATATATCGGATAATTACTGGCAACTATTTACGCCACATCTGCGTTGTCGTTGTCGCTTTTGTGTGATAAATAAGTTATGTACGTACGTGGTATATCAAACTTATTCAGAAGACGTAGAAGTTGTTTGTTTTATCCTTAAACGCAAAGATTTGGCAGTAGTTAAATGTTTTTTTAGCCGACAATGTATGTTTGTTTATAATATGTATCTGATAATTACTGGCAACTATTTACACCACATCTGCGTTGTTGTTGCCGCTTTTGTGTGATAAATAGGTTATGTACGTAGGTATCGAAACTATTCAGAAGATGTAGGAAACAATATTGAATAGACGCGTTGCTACCTATAAGGACAGACTGCGTTTGCTTTGGATAAATATCACATTTTTAATCTTATTACAGCGGACGCATACATGCAATACTGATGTTAGTGGCCAGGAGTAACTGTGGCGGTGATGCCTCGAGCCACAAAAACTTTTATCCCTTTATATCATTTATTTATTTATATTATTTATTACATGATTATTTTTTAATTTTGAAATTATACACCAACATTTACATTGTATTTATTGAATTGTATTTATCTGTTTATTCAAATGAAATATATAACAAACTATGTAACTATGTAAAAGGGTAAGTGTATGTAAAGGGTAGATTTGAATTCTTGTAATACCTACTCGTAACATAGTGTGTGTTACTAAGAATAATATTTTAGAAAAACAAGTTTATTATTTCGGAGACTTGAAGGCTTGTCCTTGAAATACCAAGCGTCGTTTGTGAGAGAAAAATCTGAAATGCTAATCATGCTGTTCAAATTACTGCGATGTTCGTCTTGTTTTTGTAATGGCTGAATTTTTGTTCAAAGGCACGCAAATATTAGAAAAAATATAAAACAAGTGACTTTACGTAATTTACATTTTTAAGAAAACTATTTGTTTTTATTTTTCTTAGAAAAAGGTTTTTCTTGCGATGTCAATGTAGCTTACTTCGTACATGTTCCTCATCATATTTTAAGATATATTTTATTAATAATGTCTGTTGTATATTTTCGAATAGTTCTTTGAATTTTTCTTATAGTATCAGATAATCTACTTTTTTTACAAAAAAATAAATAATTATAGATGCTTTACAAGCACGTTAAGTCTTACTTGTAACCATAAGTTTACATAGTCAGGAATCGAACCAGAAACCCTGTATGTATCGATGGTACCATGACCGAAGGACCACGCGAATCGTTAAATTAAATAATGAATAACATGATCAATATGCTTCATTATAGATAGTCTGTACAATGCTTTACATACGGCAAACAAAGCGTCTTACACAAAACCCAGGAGCCATCTCGTACCCATAAATCAAATGCTGCTATTATACCTTTGATTAATTACCTCCGATATTTATTACTCTGGCGCTTACTTTTATGCTCCCTTCGTATCGGCGACACGCTAAAATCATGCATTACCGAACTATTGTGCTAATAGAAAATATTATAAATAAAATGTCCTGTGGTTCAATTCATGAGCGTCATTTATAATTACAATACTTCCTAAAAATTTAGGCTTCTAGCTTTACCTAGAACAAAATTGGAGGGGATCGAAAATGGCCTGAATTGCTTCGAGAAAAGAATGCTACGGCCGTGCTGCTTTTTTACTTTTTTTGTTCGACTTGCGGAGGCACTGCCATGCCTCCAGATTAGTTTTGTTTGCAAGCCTTGTAAAGATTACAGCAAACGTATGAAACTTTTAAATACGATTGCAGTTAATAATGAATGATACAGTTAATAATTTGTAGATTGGTTGCTTTATAAATTATAAACTGTCATCAAAATATTATTATTTAGCAAGCATATAATTTTGAGGTCTCTTATTTGATTCCTGGTAATTTAATACTCACGCACAACACTCAAATGAACATGATCTTGAATTCATGACTTCTTTAAACACAATAATTTTCGAAAACAGATGACCTCTGGTGGTAAACCAGTTCATGCTTCGAAATTGTAAGACCCAATTAAATGCCTAAATGTTAAACCTTGTCCGAGGCCTTTGACTTGACACTAGATAAGCCGGCTATTAACCTATACCTTCACTAATTAGTAAACAATGTAGATCTTATAATCTCACTTGGCGGATATTGCTGACTTTATTAGTATTATTATATTTTTATATAATAGAAGAACAAAAGAGCACATCTTTACCTTCTACCATGTCTAAATATATATAACTCAAAGGTGATTGACTGACATAGTGATCTATCAACGCACAGCCCAAACCACTGGACGGATCGGGCTGAAATGGCATGCAGGTAGATGTTATGACGTAGGCATCCGCTAAGAAAGGATTTTGAACAATTCTACCCCCAAGGGGATAAAAACGCGAGCGAAGTCGCGGGCAAAAGCTCGTTGTATAATAAGTGGCAACTGCCACACACGTCAATCGACTCTAGTTAGAATTAGGGTCAACTTGAGAATGGTCACAGATGCGTTGCTTCTTCTTATTCGGTTCCGTTTGCTTCAATATACTGAGTAAACGTAACAATAAGTAAGTGCTCAAGTCTTTCTGTCTGCCTCACATGTTCGCAAGAAAGAGAGACAAAACATAAAGCGCCATTTTGTCTATTTAGACATTTAATGTTACGTTACTGACACTATGATGCTGATTGGAAATTGTATGGGCAAATACATAAACAAATACCAAAACAGTCATATTTGTCAAAACGTAAAACTCATGGTAAGGGTACTGTACTTAACACTGTAATTATAAGGCAGAATTGTATTGTCTCCAGATTCGAACCGCGAAGGATTCTACCATCTCTTAGATTATAAGTACCTGAAAACTAAGTCACCTCACGTCTAGGTCATCTATTTGTAAAACCAACCAAGTTCTAACTTAAGTCAAATAATAGTACAGAACTCTTGTTTACAAGAACATAACAAGTATTGGGTTGAAATCAACAACCATTTTGGATAAACAACAATATCGCAACAATGTATTGAATTAACAATTTAAAGTTGAATGCTTATAAACGCGTAACAAACTATTGGAATAGTTATTTTGATTACATCATTTTAAAGTAATTATAAGTTTTAAAGCTATTAAATATTACCATATTCGTTATATCTTCATCGTGACTTATCTACTTAGTTATGTTAAATTGCAACAGTATGGTTCGACCGACGAGGTACCACCGTCACCTATTTTTGGCGTAATTCAGTTCTGCGTTTTCTCCCATAGATTTGTAAAGATTACTCACTCCTAACAAGAAAATGTAACAAGTTTTGACAATTGAAATTGTCACTGTCATCTATTTTCGTGTTTGAAAAATATTAAAAAAATGCAGTTTTAAAATCATTTACGAATGCACGATATTTTCCGCACTTTTTCTTCGATTTCGTGACTTAACTGCGCATGTCGGCATTGTTCCGCGTAATTACACCATGACAGTATTAAGCCATGGCTGACAGAATAGTCAGCCGTTAAGTCATTTAATGGCTTCCTATATCTATACTTATCTATGGTTTCCCCATAGATAAGTATAGATATAATAAAAAATCTTGTGAAGTGGTGGTAGATATATTGACATCCAAAAAGAGTTTTGTAAAGAATCTACTTTGAATTTAATGAATTTTGAATTTAATTAACTATATTTACATTTCGTTTTTGTTATTATCACTATCAGTATAACGTTAGTAACAACGGTAGCGTGATGTGACATAGAAAAAAATCTTCAAAAAATATTTAAAAAATCAAAAGATTTTTCAAATCTGACTGTTTTAATTAAAACAAACAAACAATTTTTTAGCTTCATGGTATTACTATGAACTACATGAAATGTCTGGTAGATAGGTAGAATATCTAGGAATTCAGTTTGTAACACACAATTTTCGTATTCAAAAGAAGCAATTTATAAGAGAAAAGGGATACAAGGTAGGTCAAACACTAATCGCTCTTAGAATTGCGTTAAGGTCCGCACAATTACGGCACGTGGCTCATTTGTTCCCGTTACATCAAGCCATGATATTAGAGATTGCGTGAGTGATTAAGGTTGTGTATTGTGCGCGAAACGGCGCAAATGGCGCAAATAGCTCCCCACTGTGTTTTCGTGCACGATATAACAATGCGTTAGTTGATTTTGCTGAGCGTCGTTTTTGTAGTTTTTAGGGTTCCGTGGGTACCTCAAGGGCAACGGAACTCTATTAGTACGCCTACGCGGTCCGTCTGACTGTCACGGGGCTGTAATAGGTAGTCGCTTCAAACTTTCATAGTGTGTAGTATCTAATCCCTGTTACAGCAAATATAAGTATAATAATATAATACAATTAAAATATAAAAATAAAAAATATAAAAGGAGAACGTTTATTCAAGCATCTAAACTTTTGGGGTATTTTTCAAGTTATCTTTTCAACAGTATATACACTTAATTTTTTCACAAAATTTGTATTGCTACAGTGAGCACAACAACAAAAAACAAATTTAAAATTAAGTTACAGATTTAAGGGTTCTGTATTTACTCATACTTGAACGAAAATATCTTTCTTTTGGCGTGTCTGCTATTTTAGTTCGTTCTTAGTACATACAAATACAAAAGCTGAGCGTTACGGAACCCTTCGTGTGCTCCAACTCACACTTATTCGGGTTTTTTGTTCCCCTCATATGAGGCCTCCCGACCTCATTTTCGTATAATTGACAGGTGTATAGTGTATTTAATTACTTTCCATTGTTTTATACTTTTGCAAATTGGTTTTCGAATCCTTATTAATTTAGCACGCTTAAATTCAATTACAGTTTACAACGAAACATTTTGATTACGTTTTCGTTTCAAAAAGAGTATTCGTTTTGGCTAGTCTAAGCACTGTATCGATTTAAACGCATTTTTTAATAGAGTAAGTACTAGAGTACTAGATTACATACAGTGCCTGATGGTAAGTGGTCAGTGCCGTCTATGGACATTTGTAATTAATTACAGAAAGCATGAGAGTCCTTTGGCAAAGGGAGATCTTCCCGCCGGGCTAGGTGATCATGTCCGGGGAGCGGCCGTGCTCCGTCAGTCTCAGTTCGGAGCTTGTATATATGCCAGATATTTAGAAAACTTCGATAGCGTGATTCACAGCGCCATCTCTTGATGAGTAGCGGGAAGTCGCTACAGTCCTACCAACAGTTGCGCCTCGCTGCCCGCCTAAGTTGGGACACCTCGTACAGTATGTCTTTCTTACCACACCCTTCAAACCTAAACACAGCGCGCGCTTAACACTGTTGTTACTAGACAGAAATAGGTGTGGCGGTATTGCCGCTGGATTCGAACCACAGAGGGCTCTACCACCTTATATTACAAGTATTATGACGACCCGCGTGGCGGAGCGGTCACCATGCCGGTCTGACGCGCTGAGGGTCCCGGGTTTGATCCCCGGCCAGACAGATTTTAAATGAATTTAGATTTCTGTTTCTGGGTCTGGGTGTTTGTGTATTTGTCTCTGTGTGTGTCCATAGTACCCATGATACAGGGAATCCTAGTGTGAGGCTGTGAGTATAGAAAGAAAAGTGTATTTTTTTTTTTAAGTTTAATTTGGTAAACCGCTTTGGCCTCTTCGAATTATTCAATTGTTTGCCTAATGAACATGTCCTAGCTTGTAATTGGGGTGTCATATGTAAAACGAGAAGCATATTAACGGGGCTAATAGGTATAATAAACCACGCACAATTACAGCCGCATATACGTCCACATATATGTAATCGGTTTGACAGCGAAAGAGTAAATAGACAGAGGAAAATGCAAAAAAGAAAAGGGGTAAGGGGTAAAGGTAGAAGAACCCTTTGTGGTTCGACTCCGGCGGCACCACCGCCACACCTATTTCTGCCTAATAACAGCAGTGTTAGGCGCGCTGCTGTGTTCCGTTTTGAAGGGTGTGGTATGGGAGACATACTTTTCCGAGGCATTCCAGCTTAGTCCTCAGGGGTAGCGGCGCATCTGTGGTCAACCTCAGGTAGGAATATCTAATCCTATCTGGGGTTGAATATAGATGTCCATGGGCGGCAGTAGCCACTTACCATCAGGTGGACTGCATGCTCGTCTAGTATGGCGTATACCTAGTATGGCGGTGGTGCCGCCGGAGTCGAGCCACAAATGGTTCAACCACCTTCAAAATCTTCAAGTAATTATTACATCTTTTAAGTAGCTCTAGACGTGGAGGTTTTATTGTGATGTTTTCCTTTACTGTTGCAGCAAGTGACAATTAATTCCTTAAACGCAATACATACCTCTGAAAAATCAGAGTGTCTGGGATATGAACCTCGGTACCCACCCGGAGTTTTAACCACTAAGCTATGTATAATTACCTCCATCAAAATCCATCTCTTAATACATTTTATTATGTTACTACAACCTTAGGTTTAACATTCAAACAAAATCAACGAAAGGGGTAAAAGTAAAATACCTAAATTTCCTTTACGGCATAAAATATGGTTTTATTTTTACGGGCAGTAAAACATGAATGTGGATTGTTAGCCAGGCTACGCGTGACTGGGATCATTCTAGATTTCTTGGTGTAATTTTGTTTGAAATATTACAAATACTGACGTACATTTACAATTTTAAGTCGATGAAAATTCTGTTATCCCTCGATAAAAATAGGATTAGCCCATTTTCTCTATAATGAGGTGTTTTATATAAGCCATAAAAAGGTGCTATTAATTTATATCTTTTTTATAATATTGAAGTAGAAAACAAGCTTGCGGTCCATATGGGGGTAAGTGGTTACAGCCGTCCATGGACATCTGTAATCCCAGATTAGGTTAGATTCTTATCTGAGATCGACCACAGACGCATGGCTGCCCATGAGTTCTAAGTCGGTACCAGAACTCAGTAACACTTAACAATTGTTAGTAGGTACAAATAGGAGTGGCGGTGGTACCTCTACAGTGGTGGTACCACAAAGGGTTCCATACCTTTCACATCCTGTTAGAGTGTTCGAATCAGAGCCCAATAATGTAATTAATTTGAAATATCTCGTTACAATCACAAATGAAATATGATTTAAGTGAAGTGTTTGTGATTTCGCGTAGTAGTGAAGTACTCTCGAAAAACAATTGTAAATGCGAAAACGTGAAATATGGCACTCTTGTTTCAGATATTTCAGTATATTTAAATGTAACACAATATGTAGATAACTACCAAGTGCTTAATAATTTCCAGTAACATATTCGAAAGGCATAAAATTGTGTAAATTGTAGTTGTAAATTTCTGACAATCTTATTATTGCTTTGGTAGATATTACAATGTATTACACAATAATTAGCAATAACCACCATCACACCTATTTCTGTTTCATGGCAGCAGTTAAGGGGAGCTGTGTTCTGGTTTGAAGGGTGTGGTAAAGGAAACATACTTTAAAGGCATTAACTTTCTAAGTCCACAAACTTAGTCCTCAGAGGTAATGACATCAGTGGCCTATCTAAAGTCGGAACCAAATCTTATCTGGGTTTGACTGCATATGTTCATTGGTGGCAATAGCCATTCTCTATCAGTGGACTGCATACCTATACTACTTTTATATTATAAAACCAAATAGGTCACAAACTTCAAGTACCTTAAATAGTTTGTTGCTATAAATCGAAGCAAGGACCAGATATTAAATTGAAATAGCATTGGGTTCATGATGAACTTTTGTCTACAAATTGCACTCGACCAAAGTCTGGAACTATCAATAGTTCTCTAATTGGAATATTTTAGATGAAATTACTTCGCTGAATTTTCGTATCGTTCACGTCAATTAGAGAGATTTTTGCCCGATTCCGATCCTGTCAGACGTCGGCAACCGCTGATAGGCAGCTCTGAAATTTACATGGAATTATGATTTGAACAAAGGCTTAGTCATTTTCAAACAATATATAATGTCATAAATATTTGATATAATACCTATATAAAGGGATGTATGAAAGATGGTAGAGTCAGCATGGTTCGATAGGAGATGTACTACCGCCGCACATATTTATAGCACGAATCAGTTTGGTTTTGGGGGTGTGATGATGATATGAGGCGACCATCTTAATCTTCAAAGTTGCAACACATCTGTGACCAGCTTCAGAGTCTATCCTATATGAAGTTAGTCACCGATGTCCAAGGGCGGTAGTGACGTATATTTGAGTGGCAACGCTGTGATCGGCTTGAAGTAGAACCTGGTCTATATAGATTTGGTCACACAGGACCATGGGCGGCAATGACAATTAAGTGACCTGCAAGCTAGTTGCTGCTGAGAAAAAATAAAACAAATCGGGAACAAGCTAGGGACAGAGAGGTTTTCTCCACCTCCGAGGCTTACCGATTTTCACTAAATTTTATATGCATATTCAGTAGGTCTAAAGAATCGGCTATATCTATTTTCATTTGGTTGTTCACCCTTAACATTTTTTATTTATATGGCAACACAACGTTTGCCGTGTCAGCTAGTACCATATACAAATCTCACGTTAAATGTAATTCATACACTGAATTTAATTGCTACATACGAGTTTTTGAAAATATCATGTACGATAGTTAATTGTATCAGGCGTTACTTTGCGGAAATAATGCTATTAAGTTAAGATTAAACTACTTCGCAACATCCGCTACAAATATGTATGATGGTATATATTTTAAACATGCAGTATGTACCACCCTCCCTCCCTCAAAGGATGCATGCAGATGCAAAATTAAAAATATACACCACCAACATAACCCACCAACACGTGTTTCGCTCCAAACGGAGCATCATCGGTAAGTTGACTCTACGACGGTTAATCACTAAGTGACGCTGTCAACCTAATGCATGCCTTTTATAATGATATCCAACCCTCCCCTCCACAATGAAATGTAAACAACTGATGACAGTTGTGTGATAATAAGGTTATAGATTAATTATTCGCATTAAATCTGCGAATATCACTGTTTACTGATTGTTGGTAAAAATATGAAGTAAAGGAGAGCTGGACACATTAATTTGTTCATTCAGCAGTGTAATCCTACTGTTGTTATTGTGCTTAATAATCTCCCGTTGTTCTAATATATTAAGTCTACAGCCCTTGTCACCCGTGTGTAAAATTTCATACGTATGGTTACTTGGCACATTATGGCCCGCGTCTAATAGATGTTTAGCGAAATTTGACTTGTCTGCGTGACCACTTGTATACGCGGCTAGATGTTCGCGATAACGAATATTAAAATTTCTCCCAGTTTGACCGACGTAAACGCCATTGCAATCAGAACAAAACTGTTTACAAAACAACAACACAACACAAAACAAAATTGTGTGTTACAAAATTGTTTGTTCTGATTGCAATGGCGTTTACGTCGGTCAAACTGGGAGAAATTTTAATATTCGTTATCGCGAACATCTAGCCGCGTATACAAGTGGTCACGCAGACAAGTCAAATTTCGCTAAACATCTATTAGACGCGGGCCATAATGTGCCAAGTAACCATACGTATGAAATTTTACAACGGGTGACAAGGGCTTAGACTTAATATATTAGAACAACGGGAGATTATTAAGCACAATAACAACAGTAGGATTACACTGCTGAATGAACAAATTAATGGTCCAGCTCTCCTTTACTTCATATTTTTACCAACAATCAGTAAACAGATGATTATTCGCAGATTTAATGCGAATAATTAATCTATAACCTTATTATCACACAACTGTCATCAGTTGTTTACATTTCATTGTGGAGGGGAGGGTTGGATATCATTATAAAGGCATGCATTAGGTGACAGCGTCACTTAGCGATTAACCGTCGTAGAGTCAACTTACCCTGATGATGCTCCGTTTTGGAGCGAAACACGTGTGGTGGGTTGGGTGGATGTATGGTGGTGTATATTTTTAATTTTTGCATCTGCATGCATCCTTTAGGGAGGGAGGGTGGTACATACTGCATGGTTTAAAATATATACCATCATACATATTTGTAGCGGATTGTTGCGAAGTAGTTTTAATCTTAACTTAATAATATCATGTACGTTTCTCGTATTAACTGTATTTGATACACGGAATATAATTGCTACATATTTGACAGGGAAGTCGAAAAGTTTTCTCATTATTTTACAGCCAATTAGCGTTCTAGCATCAGATCAAATGTCGGCAAGCGACTCTTGATAGACAGACAGTTTGACAGGCTAAAAGTGTTTTTACTCATACAAGTTTACAAAAGCTTTATTTTAATATCTTAACATGATAACAATTTGTATATGTTAACAATGGGTAAGACGCCTATTCTAATTTAATGATATTTATTTTTATAGATTAAATATGATTAAATTAGAATATGCATATTCTACTTAAAATGTTATATATAAAATTCTCGTGTCACAATGTTAGTTACCGTACTCCTCCGAAACGGCTTTACCGATTTTCACCAAATTTTATATGTCTATTCAGTAGCTCTGAGAATCGGCTACTATCTATTTTTCATACCCCTAAGTGATAAGGGTTGTTTACACTTATCATTTTGTATTATGGCAACACAACGTTTGCCGGGTCAGCTAGTAATCTTATAGATTAAATATACTTCCTTTCTTTTTTTTCATTTGTAACTCAGTAGTTAGGTAAATTTAATTATATATGGCGTTCCATTTTAGTCTTCAAGTGTAGCAAAGCATCGACGGCCGACCTCAGATAGGATTTCAATTCTATCTAGGGTTGATTACAGTCCATGGACGCAGTAACCACATAACCCCAGATGGAATGCATTTTGTTTGCTACCTCCGTGATATAAAATAAAATGTTGTATATAAAGTATAAACGGATATAAAACAAAATGTTGTATATATAACACGAAACCGGTATTTTGTATAAAATTCTTTGAATAAACAAATTGTACGCTTATTCACATTAATTAACGTAAAAATAACCTTTACAAAATTTACTCCATTATTGTTGAAGCTTAAATTCTGTATTGTACGAGTCTATTTTGTAAAATAATCCCCCTATACACACGAAAAACTTTTATACGGTGCCCGATAATACAAAATCGATATTGTAAGCCCCCAATTCGTCTGAAACAAGTTTTGTTTTTCATGTTCACGCACGTATTTGATGCATCAGACTTATTAATACTGGACATCATTACTGTCCAATTATTGGGCACTGGTTATTCAAATTCAATTTCAAATTCAAATCTCATTTATTCAAAATTGATTCATATAGAATACTTTTGAAAGTCAACAAACTACTGTCTCATGCTTTTGTAACAGGTGACTAAAAAGGGGGTTCTGTGGTTGCTGGCAGTAAGAGTTAAAGCTCGAAACGTCCGGCAATGACCCCGGGGAAAACGACTGTACGTGTGGTCACATACCGTCGTAAAACCCGAATGCAGTAAATTTAAATTTAAAAACATCCCACGTAACCCACTGTCCCTTTCTAGGTGCCTTTTGGAATTTCCACCTGTCACCAAAAATGGTATTGATATAATAATACCTGTCACAACATTGATTTACATTATGGCATTAAATTAACTATGCCATCTGCATTGTTATATCTCTTTCAAGGTGTCTTATTTCACCAAAAAGAAATGTTACATATTTGTATAATAATACCTGTTTCAACATTAAATTACTTTAACAATGCCATCTGTACTAGAAAATAGTTACAATAATAGGTTTAATTCAATCAAATCTGTCTGACAAGACGCACAGGTACAGTGTTCTATTACGAATATTAAAACACAGTCTAAGTCGATAACTGTAGCATAAACTATGCATAGAGGAACATTAAGCCGTAAAGAGCAATTTGAATAAATAAACAGCATCTGCAGTCTAATATCGGTAAGTTCTATCGGCTTACGATAATACAAAATCAATAGAGTAAGCCCCAATTAATCGGTACAGGAGTACTACCCTCGCTGGTACCGCAGGGTAAGATAGAAATAGGTTGATGTTTTCTTTTATAACTATTTAAGCGTATTATGATTATGTTGCTTATAAATAGAACACAAAGATAAATAGTACTTTGAGTTTATAAGTAGCTTATCTGGGAACAATTTTGGCCAAATGTCGATTTTGATTACAACAATCAATCAATGTTGTCTGGCCTACCACAGATTGATATTTGAAAATGTTTGCATACTTTTAACTTTTAGTAGTCAAAATTTAGATAGATTGTGTATTAATAAGATGCGGTAATAGATATAAGGCAATGGTAACTTTTTGGTATGAATTCAGGCCACTCACATCGGGATCCAAAGTTTGATTTTTTAAATTAATATAGGTATTAGAAGATTTTTTCACGTGCTTATTCGTGAAAAAAAAAAATCTCTAAAAACCTCTAAAAAGCTAACCGTGAACTATGCACTAAGTCATATGCACTATGGCCTAAGCTTTTCTCGTTTAGAAAGGTGCCGTGCCCAGAAATAAGACAAAAGTCAGTTCACGGCCATAAGAACATAAAAGGGTATATGGCAGCTAATATGACTAATTCATACTAAAATCGTTCTGAAAAACACACACCGTTTTAACGAGGGTTTCACCGAACGTGAGGGGATCCGCGTAATGAATGAGGAACCCGACCGGTTTGTAATGGCCCAATTATACAAAATTAATTTCATTGCTGTCTTCGCCAAAAAAATGTAACGAGTTTTCAAAGCGACACCGACCTAAAGCGCTTTATTGCTCGACGCTTGGACACGGGTAATGGTCTAAATTTATTGAGTTAAATGGTCCGTGCGAACGGAAATTCGGTCTAAATTGTTCGCTTGTCTAATTTTTAAGGTTCCGTATCCAAAGGGTAAAAACGGAAGTCTTCCCTTCCCGGAATAAGTCTTCCCTGTCTGTCCGCCTGTCAATGAGCTCTTTTGAGCCGAAACCTTTTTAATAGAAAGACACTTGATTTTTTTACAGAGTATGACTATACAAATACTTAAAATAAAATAGCTTGTAAAATTAATGGGGGTCGCCTTAAAGAAACGGCTATATTTTCGGCGTTATTCCCTTTTTCTATTGAACACTAATATTACTGCAAATCTTCACAGTGCATTTACTTCTTAAAATTGCTATTGATATCAAATACTAAAAATTAAAATTAGGTGGTACAGAACCCTTCGTGTGCGCTCGACTCACACTTGACCGTTTTTCGTGGATTTGATGCTTCATTTCTCTCACTGAATGTCCAACACGGCGCTGGGGTTAGACGCGACATTTAATACGATGCTTAGTCGAGCCAAATCGAAACGCTTCGTAATGGCGTTTGAATAACATCTACGATGTTATTTTCAAGAGTTCTTCTTCAAAAGTTGGTTTAAGAAGGAGGCTTAGATATTGTCTCAGATATAGTGGATAACAGATATTTTGAAATAAATAGTCATAAAAATAAAATGGTGTATTTTATAAGTATAATATTGTTTGCGAAAGAATGGAAGATGATTGTGCCAGAGTGTCTGATGTATTGTGAAATGAATGCGTGACGAATGACTGAGTAAATTTTATTTATTTTTTTAATTGAATATGAGCGTATATTTATAGCGTATATTATGGAATTGCTAGGTGCAACGAGATGGATAGATTTTATCCTACCGTGCAAAACTTTTGGCAAGTGTGGATTTGTAGATTTCGTATATTTTTCATATTTTTTTACAAAAAATTGATTCACTCCAATGTTCGAAACAAGTGATAAACAATTCTTACGCACATAACTTCGAATAACTAGAGATGTGCGCGTGAGGTTATCTCGCAACATTATCTTTATCTCTAGCATATAGTATTTCTATACATCTTACGGTAGACCTTGCAAGAAACACGTAAGAAAAATAACGACCGGTAGCGTTAAATCACAGTAAATTTGAAGCAGGAACACAATAACTCAGAGGAATGCCGCCATAACTGTCGCAAACATTGTTCGGATGATTCACGCTTTTGGTAATATGATGTTTTTCTCGAAGGGCCCCTGGCATTCCGATGTTTGTGAACTGACCTAATTGATGGAAATAGGACAGGCATGTTGAGGCGAATACTTCTTTTTTATAGGCGGCACTTTTTATAATGTCGTAGAATCAAAACACGACACGACTACGACACGATACAAGGTTACATTGTGATGCGTTGCGACATCGTGTTGTAATGCTGTCGTGTCAAGTCGTCTCCATACTTGTTAAAAAACCCTATGCAAAAATGGTGGTAGTTGATCATGTGATGTGAAACGTTTATTTGTCTTCTTTTGGCCAATATTACGAAGATAATTGATGAAGCGACAGAAAAGCAGAAAATACTGGCTTCATTGGAATTGTATTATCAATTTTCACGACTAGGCACGACGTCGTGAAGTCTAATATACACAACATAAATATTACTATGACATTTTTATATGAAAATTATAGGTATAAATGTAGTTACCTGTATTGTTTTTAATTTTTGAATTGTTTGTAAGTAACTCCATGAAATATCACTTAGATATTATATTAGTACGAGTATGAGCGCTTTTTATAGCAAAAAAATAATTCCAAATAAGATGAATATGGTGGAGTTCAACTACCACCCCATATGTTTCTGCTTAACGTGGTAAAGCAGACATGAGACATTACAATTAGGTCGCGACACATCTGTGACCGACCTAATCCTTATTCATCTGAATTTTAAAATCCTTGGAGTATAACGATTACGTTCCATCTCAAACTGGACACTGTACATGAACTATATGGAATTATTTTAATCTCAAGATATTTTTAAAGTTCTTTTACGTTCATCGAATAATGTGTAGCTTCGAGAATTGTGAAAATCGGACTAATTTACAAATTTAGAAACATCGGGTGAGTTCGGCATTTGGATGGGTGCCCGCTAGTGGTTTTCATACGCATCCCGTGCTTTAGTGGATATGTTAAGTTTCCGGTTCTGGTTATTATCAGTAGTAATCGTTAAACCTTGTCCGAGGGAGGAACATATAAGGATACGACACAAGTTGCACCAGCGTGGAATATTCTCCTTCTTCTAGAGCTGGGCAGAGAGCCAAGCCCAGCAGTGGGACATAAAAAGGGTCAAACATTCCGGTCCACTACCACACTACTAAACCTGATTGTAACGGAGCCTAGCTTTTTGTTTAACCAACGATCGTTCTCCACTTGGCGCAGCTCCAAATGCAAACCTCTTAAACATTTTTCATCCCCCGGGAACGTAGCATATCAGACATAATGGTAACCGGAATCGCTAAACCGTATTTCCATTATGAGGTTAGGCCTAAGTGTGTGAATAGTAATATTGTGCTCGTATGAAATATGGTATGAAATGTAGTGGCGTAGAGTAAACTACTATTTTCTGTTCATCTAAATTACTTGTATGAACATGGATTTATTTTTCGAGAAAAGTTCCTTAACATGTTTTTGCTAATGGAGAAGAATTGCTGAAATCGTCATGTAAGGTTTTTATCTTATGCGTTCTGTTTCCTCCAGGTGATTAGCTCTCTCACACTCTTTGTCTCTTTGTGTTGTATTTGCATTGTGTGTACACACACGCGCACGAGTCTGCATGTAGGTGTATGTATGTAGATGTATGTAGTGTATGCATGCACATGTATGTAGTGTATAAGACTCGAACAGCCGACGATGCTCGGCCATTTATGCTAAATCAACTGATCCCGAAATTTCGGTAAAACTTATTTGTTGTTTTTGTTTTAAAACACATGTAAGTTTTGTTATGCCATTATTGCAATATTGAAGTGAAAATTAAGAAATCGTTCCTGATCGGGGATTCCCAATAGCGCTCGTATACTTTTATCTTAGTTCTTTTTTCAATTTACTTATTCTGATCATAATAAATCCTTTACTGTTCCTAGAGAAGGATTAAGGTCACAGCCGGTAGATGAGACCGCATTTTTTCTACTCCATTTCCTTGTGCTACATTTCTCAATTATAAAGGCTTTAATAGGCTTGATTTGTTTAACATGTAGGTATGCTTAAAATAAATCAATAAATTTTGACCTACTTCAAAAAGTGCGGTATTTTTTCTACTTGCATTTTAGTTTTATCGGAGCAAAATTTAGATTAAGGCAATTTATCGCAACAACACCCTTTCATATGTTAAGTTTTAATACTTACGTTTAACTTGTGTAATTAATTTAAATAATATATTTCTAGCGTGAAGCTGTTCTAATTCTTCGGTGGAAGGGTGTGGATGTCAGCGGACTTACTATGAAGCGATATCTTTGTTCTTTGGCAGCGAAACTGTAATGGGCTTCAGGTAAAACCTCTGTTGTGGATATGCAGTTGATTATAGATGTTCATGAAGGCAGAGACCACTTATAGTCCGCGTAAAACTGCTAGTCCGCTCTGAATATAGAAGTGAATCGCGTCGCCATAGCAAATTGTATGACTACACCTGCTTGCAACAACTTCAGAGAGGGCTAGCAGTTTGGCGCTGACTATACCATCAGGTGGACTACATTCTAGTTTGCTACTTCTAAGTTATTCTACAAGGAAAGGTCCTGTCATGTAGTATCTTTACCACTTGTAATTTCATGCAAAGTAGATATAATTATTGCTACTTCTAAGTTATTCTAATAGAATAGACACTGATAAAGTATCTTAAGCTCGATAGCAACAAGTTATATAGAGCAGAATATAAAATACGCTTTTTTATTCTGCTCTATACAAAATTTGTACTTACTTCATCACTAAGGGTATAACTATTATGTTTACCTAAAGCAATGTTACTTCGCAAAACCGTGTTCAAGAACAGTTAAATTAAAGATTCAGGATATCTATTCGAGCGGTCGGATAAGCGACGATGCGGTATAAATCGAGCATTATCACCAGCGCCGTCAGGAGACTCGTTTGATTCAATTCCTAGTGCAGATTTACGAGTTGTCTGTTTGTAACTAAAGTAGCGAAGCGTTAGCGAGAACAGGAAATGGTAAGAACATTAAGTGTATTTTTGAAGTAAAACTTCTTTACGCACGCTTGATTTGGGGAGTAAGCTGTGGTGAATGCATGACGAGAGGGTTATGAAAAGTGCGAAGGGAACAAAAGCTTTAGACTATTGTACCCTTCGCCCTATCACTTGTTATTTTTTTATACTATAGGAATCGCAAAGAGCCAGGCAGTTTACCATATAAGTGGCTACTGTCGCAATTTTTTCATTTATGTTGGCGAACTTACAAATACTTGAAGGTGGTAGAAGCCTTTGTGGTTCGACTCCGGCGGCACCACCGCCACACCTATTTCTATCTAATAACAGCAGTGTTAGGCGCTGCTGTGTTCCGGTTTGAAGGGTGTGGTAAGGGAGACAGACTTCTCCGAGGCGTTCCAGCTTAGTCCTCAAGGGTAGCGGCGCATCTGTGGCCGACCTCAGGTAGGAATATCTAATCCTATCTGGGGTTGATTATAGATGTCCATGGGCGGCAGTAGCCACTTACCATCACGTGGACTGCATGTTCGTCTGCTACTCTTATATTATAAAAAAAAAACTAACATTAATGAACTGAGAAAAGAAGTAAATCAAAATCAAACTATCAATTTGGCAGAATGAATTCACATTTTAAAAAACTTTTTTGTTTTCATATTTCATTTTTTTTTATTTTGAACTACATAATATAATTTGAATATTCTCCTTGAACAATTTGAATATTTTCGTGGTTTAGTCCATTTCGATAATTATTTAGTTCATTGCCGTATCTGTACAAGCTTTACGTGTTTCTATATAACTTAAAAAATAATCTGAAATTTTGAAAGAGTACTTGATTGATAAGAGTTGGCTTTAACGTATAACGCTGTGTTGCCAACGTACTCAGTTGAATGCATATGCAAATGGAATACGGAAAGTCGTGGCGAGAAATACGACATCCTAATATGTTGATCCGGGTTCATATCCCAAGCTAAAGTTTATATATTTTTGGGACGAAAGCACCAGAACTATATTTCCGTCAATTAACTTTTTCCAGTGAATATAATTGTGATTAGCTAATCGTACTTAATAGTACTGGAAAAACTTCAGATAGAACTCTAATTCTATCTCGGGTTGATTACAGATGTCCACACCAACGGCAGCAACTACTTACCATCAGATCAGACGAAATGCAAGCTTCTGCAAAAATCGTTGCTTATATTTAAATAAACCGATTTCATATGGTATCAATAAGCTGAGAGTTTGAGCATGACAATAAAAATATAAATTATCTGCATTCGCACTGGTATCGCTTAAAACAGTTATTTACCGCACTCAATCAGGATTGTGGCACTATTCCAGATCAACTGCACCGCTACGGCCGAACATCGCTCATTTAGTTTACCAGCACTGACAAAGACGGTAATTAGATTCTAGCCGTGCCCCAATTGGCGATAAAACTTTGAGGAGTCGTGGCACAGTAATTACTAACCTATAAAGTGGTCCACTATTTGAAAAGTTTTAGGCTATTTTAGGCTAGTTACTCGTATTTCTTGGTATAAATAAATTATTGTGACGATCGCGTGGCGGAGCGGTCACCATACCGGTCTGACGCGCAAAGGGTCCCGGGTTCGATTCCCGGCCAGACAGATATCTAAATGATGAATTTAGATTTCTGTTCTTGGGTCTGGGTGTTTGTGTGTTTGTTTATGTGTGTGTCCATGGCACCCACGACACAGGGGATCCTAGTGTGGGGCTGTGAGTGTAGAAAGCGTTTATTTAAGCGTTTATTTATTGTCTCTGCTGAGCATGTGCTCTCCTTTCAGAGTGTGTGGGGCTTAGAGCATAATCATTGTTACCATATAAACTATAAAAGAGTTATTTACCACACTCAATCAGTATTCTAGATGGACACTATTTCATATCAACTGCATCGCTATGGCCAAACATCACTCATAGTTTAACAGCACAATATAACGTCAAAGAGGCCAATTAGACTCTAGCCTGTTCCGATTGACGATAAAACTTTGAGCACCGACATATAAAAGGTTTTAAGTTTGATTCCTTCCCACGTTATTCCTATATTAATCTGCAATTTAGAGGGATTTGAAAAATTACTCATAAAAAATGGTAATATCCTCATATCATCACATTTCTATGATTTGGTCTAGAGGACACTCAAGCAATAATACATTCTCATGTATCAGTAAATTGAAAGAGCGTCAAATTTTTCGTTGCGTTTTTTTGTGTAGCTACAGAATTGGTGACGTCATTGTGGATGTCATTGTTCCCACGAGTGGCATGTGTCCAAAGTCTGTGTCATCAATAGAGTCAACGATTTCGCTGTTGCTTCTTATCCTTACTAATATTATAAATCCGAAAGTAACTCTGTCTGTCTGGTTGTCTCTTCTTCACGCCCAAACCACTGAACCAATTTTAATGAAATTTTGTACAAAGATAGTCTGAGACCCGAGAAAGAACATAGGATAGTTTATATCCCGGAAATCCCACGGGAACTAGGGATGGCGATCTAAGATCGATTAATTGGAGAATCGATCTTTTGGACCAAAAAAATCAATTATTTTAATCGATATTAGTAAGGATTGAATCGTAAACTATGCATTTGATCAAGTGATGATCTTTAGCAAAGTCCATCCATGAGCCCACGACGGTTTCAGAGTTGGTACGACCAATTTTCGCCAGATGGCGCTACTGTCATTCAAATGAAGGTACGAATTTTCAGTTTTATGTATGTTAGTATGTCATATTATTTTCTTTTAAACGCGGGCGAAGCCGCGGGCAATAACTAGTCATAATATAATATACTTGTACATATCAGTATTATCGGCCATTTTCCCTTTCTTCTTTCCTTTAAATATACAACGAACGCCATTTCAAATCTCGAGGATTTTCCGGGTAATGGTGCATCGTTTAAATCCTGTTATCGCTTTCCATTTATTTGAGATCATGGACCAACAATTATATACTTAGCTTTACGTAAAATC
The DNA here is from genome assembly GCA_014595695.2 of Epargyreus clarus clarus. NCBI lineage: Eukaryota > Metazoa > Arthropoda > Insecta > Lepidoptera > Hesperiidae > Epargyreus > Epargyreus clarus. Next base: position 2,721,560 of record JACTTY020000051.1, read on the forward strand.
TTGCGGCCCTAACCTTATTTACATTAGATTATTTTATTTCATTGAATATATCTTTAGAGATAAGAGAAGGAAGAGAACCTTTAGAGAAGGTGGTAGAACCCTTTGTGGTTCGACTCTGGCGGCACCACCGCTACACCTATTTCTACCTAATAATAGCTGTGTTAGGCGCTGCTGTGTTTCGTTTTGAAGGGTGTGGTAAGGGAGACAGACTTTTCCGAGGCGTTCCAGCTAAGTCCTCAGGGGTAGCGGCACATCTGTAGCCGATCTCAGGTAGGAATATCTAATCCTATCTGAAGTTGATTACAAATGTCCATGGGCGGCAGTACCACTAGCCACTTACCATCAGGTGGACTGCATGCTCGTCTGCTTCTATATTATAAAAAAATAATATTGGAAAACGTTAACCTTTGGAAGTAATAATCCGATTCAAGTATTCATTATAAGTAATCAAGGTTTTTTATTTTCATTGGTCATTTAGTAAGGACTTTAAGCTACAATTATTACAATTATGTTGTCCACAGCGAGACACATACGCAACTAATTTTATTCCAAGCTTGGCCTTTAAGAATCGCGGAGTCTCAAACATAAAGGAGGTCTTTTAAAGTGGACTTTCAAGACTAGCAATAGATTATCTCGAAAATTAAAATGTGTGCCAGGAAAGAGGTCCTAAGACCGATTTCTAAAATTGTCTTACAATTAGGGCAATTGAGATTTTAATGCGATGAAAATCAAATACCTGCTGGTATTTTACAGTTTCACATTGTCTATTATTGTCTAGATTTTTCGCTTCATATACAATGCAGGTACATCGTGAGTCGAGTCAGTGACGTAAATATTAATGATGAATTAATTTACATTTATTTTATAATAAAGTGGAATCTTCGCAACAGTGTACTTATAAAAGCAATTAATGAGCCAGCATTTTAAGGACCCAGTGGATTTATATTTAATAAGTTTTATTCGCGAAACATATTTTAAGTGGTAGCAGTCCTTGGGATTTTTTGCGGATGTTAGATGCCTAATTAACGAACACGGAGCCTTTTAGTCCCGAAATACATTAAGTAGGGCCTTCATTACTGTCACATCTCTATTTCGCTTTACAAAAACCATCCGCTTCTGTCAGCATTTCTTTGTATGCACGAAATAAGATCTGCAGAATCTTTCGCTGAAAATTCAGGTCCTTTCACTATGCTGAAATGTATTCCTTATCAAAAGAGTATTGAATTTTTAATGTTATAGGTGCGAAATAGTGTTGAGAAGGATCTCAAGATTTATGTTAAGATATAACGTAATAAATAATTCCAATTTAATAAAACTTTGAAAAAATTTTGGTTCGATTTCTTAATTGTATTCTGCCCTGATAGACGCATTTAATAACTATTTTTATTATCAATTTTATTTTTGGCTTGAAGAGTAGAATAATAATATACTAATAAAGCGTATTAACTTAACCCTCAGAGGTTAAAACCTGTCTATAGCCCGTGGCTCTATATGAGCTCTAACTGAGATTCATTACTGATCTGTTGTTCATTGGCTCTTGAATATCAGATGGACTGCATGCTTGTTAGCTATTTACTTTGTAAACATGTTCCAGTATCGGTCATATGTCCAGTTCCATATCGTATGGGGCCTTAGCTAAAACTTATAACAACTATTACACTCATAGGCGGTGACCATTTACCATGGGATAGACTTCACACTCGATGGTCAACTCGTTTGGTCGACGTCTCTGGGGACCCGAGATCTGGCATACATTTCGCTCAAAGAATTGGTATAGCAATTCAGAGAGGAAATGCTGCCAGCGTCTTGGGAACCTTGCCCAAAGACAGTGATGGTGACAATTTTTATGGTAGTGTTTTTGTTTTTATATTTTTGTTTTTCATTCATTTTTGTATATATGTAAATTTTGTAAATAAGTTATTTTATATGTATAGTTTAATTTATTTCTTTTAATTTTCTGTAAGTTTAATTATAATTGTAAATATTTTTCAGTTAATAAATACCCTTACACTTGTTTGATTAAAAAAAGAGTATTAATAAACATGCAAACAGCTTCAACATGTTTCAGGAACTAGTGAAATAAAGGCTGATAACAGTACGGTTCGCATAAATTCGGGATATCCTATCGGGAAAAGAATAGTGCGCCTAAATTTACGAGCCGAGGGAGGGCAATAAAGCCTCGTTATATTGAGCTATGGCCCAATCGAGAGTATATTACTACCGTATATATTATTACCGAATTTACCGCGACACACTCTATGCAAAATTATAAAAAACGACCCGTGTATATGACATGGGGCTCTTCAAAAAAGGTGCAAAAAGAGCTCTCCTTCAAAGCCGGCGATGCATTGGCGACTCCTCTGGTGTTGCAAATGTCCATAGGCGACGTTGACTACTTTCCATCAGGTAGCCCGTCTGCTTTATCGTTAGGCTCAAATATATATATATATAAAAAAGGCCGTGAAACTCCCATTCATAAAAGATACGAATCGTCTTCTTTTTTGAATTTCGATTTCAACTGGATTTTAAATTAAACATATTCGATTAAATTCCATTTTTACCACGCTTTTATTAGCTTCACCTGTATGTATGTATGTAACGGAATCTTTTAACTCGATTTTTACCCACTTTGAACAGTCCGATTAATTAAAAATTTTGAACTATTATCAAGAACCGATGACAATAAATGATTTTAATAATTTTATCCCATTCTCCTCATCTGGATTGTCAGGAATCAGGATTAACGATTTTCCTTGTGCGATTTTAGCGTGTTTTTTTTAACTATAAGTATTATTCTGTAATAATTGTTTAGATTTAAACTTACACACACACATACACACACACACATGTGCACAGCATGTACTAACTGTACTTTAAATCAGGTGGTACCTACCTATATCTTTTCAAGTATCGGTTTGTTAATATTAATTATCTTTATTTTATTTGATCAAACTCCAACAAAACTTCGAGGCACCTGTCAGACTAAGAGGGGTGTTTTAGAACTCCCAGGCGTGTTTCTCAAGATGTTTTACTTTATAGTTTGAATTAATTTCTAATATGCACATAATTTTATAAAATCATATGTGCTTGTGACTTGAATCTTGGACCTCTGGATCGGTAGATCGTGAGACCGAATGCGGGGACAATCATTATTTTTAATTATTTTATTTCATCATTAACCCATTGTTGTCCCACTAATGGCACGGGTCTCCTATCAGAATGATAAAGATTAGGCCATAGTCGCTAGTTAAGTGCGAATTCGTACACTTCACATTCCTTTGAAATTTTTTTTTAAGATTTAAAAAAAAATTAAGATTTCTCAGGAATGCAGGTTTTCTCACAATGTTTTTCTTCACCGTAAGAAAGTCATAATTAATTTCTAATACGCGCATAACTTTGAAAAATCAGAGGTTCGTGTTTGGGATTTGAATCGAACCCCTCAATCAAGGGGCCAAGTTTCTTAAACACAAGGCTATCACTGCTTTTATTTTATTTAAATTCCAACAAATACATCCGCAGAAACAAATTTACCCCAATCTACCCGAGTACCATTCCATCACGGGCATGTCATTGATCTCACCTCAAAAGCACAGAAGGTTCTCGAAAAATGGCTACATCTTAGCTGGAGTTGAAAGGGGATGTTGGGTGAATGTGTAATTATTTAAGCCGACCCAGATTTGTCTCGCAGGTTTCGTTAGACGTCATCTATCATTAGGGGAGGGTATCCATCACGGTAAGTGCAAGCCGGAAATAAATTTTAAATGATTTATGTGAATGAGAAAACACTCTTAAATTGTTCGGGGATTTTGTAAGTGGAGAGCTATATTGAATTATATTTGTAAATGTTTGTTATAAATAGGTCAAGTATTAAATTGTTTGAAACAAGTTTTTTTGTGTATTTTCTATTGGAAGTAGCAAACTAGCATGTAGTCCACATAATGGTTAATGGCTACTGCTGCCCATGGACATTTGTAGGTTACTACAGATAAGATAAGATTCCAACCTGAGATCGACCTCAGATGTATAAATAACCCTGAGGACAGAGAACTAACTTGGAAGGTCCCCCTTACCAATCCCTTCCATCCGTTCCAATCAAACGAAACACAGCTATCTTTAGGCAGAAATAAGAGTGGCTGTGTTGCCTTCAGAGCCGACCTACAAAGGATTCTACCTCCAAAATAATACCATTACGGAGATCTTAACCCCATAAGAATTACTGGTTAATTAGAAGAGTTGTGGTGCTTAAACTAGAGGTTAAGAGCTCCTCCGGCCGACCGTTCCGTTCATTACACTAAATTGTAAGATTAAACGTTCCGTAAATGACTTCACCGAGCCGAGATGGTGAAGTTAAGGCCGAGGGAAATTACTTTAATCAATATAAGTATAGAATTATATACAATTATGGTTTTTCATGAATTTGTTCTACTTCCATTCATAAACAACAATTGCAGGTGGTAGAACTCTTTGTAGTTAGCCTACTGTAAATGCATACTATTGTATTTCTGCCGAATAGCAGTGTTAAACGCTGCTATGTTCTGGTTTTAAGGATGTGGTAAGGAGACATACTTATCCAAGGTATTCTAGCTTAGTCCCCAAAGGTAGGGCCGCACCTATGGCAACACATCTGTGATCGTTTTCGGTTGGAATCTTTGTTTCGTACGTTATATTAATTGTTTAAAATAATTGACATTGTATAATTAATTATATCTTGACTATGTTACAATTGATATAATTATTGCTATTAATTTAAAAATATTTGTTTAGTAATTATAAAGATATTTCGGTGTTAAAAAATAAAATTGTAAATATTATTTGCAATACCCTAGCAGGGTGCATGCTTGCACTATATTTAATTTGTAAGACGTATATGATAATAAGTATGAGCAATAAAGAATTTGAATTTGTATGAGTTGGCTTTAGATTTCTATGGTCGCAGTGACTACTTGTCAGCAGGTGGACTCCATGCCAGTTTTCTACATAAATCTAATAAAAAAAGCAAGCATATACATCGATTTGTTGCTAACAGTAGTCCCGCATGTAATTCGATAATCAACTCATACATTCATAGATCAACAAACAACATTTTTCTTACTTATATTGATACATACTTCTGATAGCTTACATTAATATCTCTTTATAAACGGCAGATAACAGGAAAATGTCAATATCGTTTCAAAGCAAGTATTATGTTTACGAGTTCCCCCATCTAATAGCAATATGTACTTATATTTACAATTTATAAATATCTTATTGGTCCCTAACAAAAATATTGGCAAACTCAATATTTTCCTCCGTTTTGAATATATTTCGAAGACGCATACTTTATTCTCGTTCTTGGTAAATCCATTTATCAATTATATTAATATGTCTATTCTCGTGACGTCTTTAAATATTGCTTTATTGCTGTAGTGTACTTATATGAGTTTTCTCAGGCGTTAACAATAGTTAATAGGCGTCTTTGAAGGTGGTAAAACCCTTTGTGGTTCGACTCCGGCGGCACCACCGCCATACCTATATCTGCCTCATAACAGCAGTGTTACGCGCTGCTGTGTTCCGTTTCGAAGGCTATGGTAAGGGAGACATACTTTTCCGAGGCGTTCCAGCTTAGTCCTCAGGGGTAGCGGCGCATCTGTGGCCGACCTCGGGTAGGAATATCTAATTCTATCTGGGGTTGATTACAGATATCCATGGGCGGTAGTAGCCACTTACCATCAGGTGGACTGCATGCTCGTCTGCTACTACCATATTATAAGACAAAAAAACTTTTTTTACAGCTAGGCTAGGTTTTGACCCAATATGTAGCTCCCGTAGTAATAAAAGCTAATCTTATTAATACGGGACGTTGCCTCAATTCCGATTGATGGAGAGGATGCCTTTAGATAAACTCTTGCCAAACGAGCATGGTTACATGGAAATCTGTACTACAATTTATTGTTCATTTTTTGCATATATTCTCCTTATAGGTACTACCTAAAGCTGATGATAGAATGCCACTCTTGAGGCCTATGCTGGTCGCCTCGTATGTAAACCAGCCACGTCATACACACTTTTCTACCAAATGCAAAATTGCTTTACACTTACTTTTTTACTTTACTGCCTCTACCACCTTTACCAGATAATCCTGACCATTCATGAAAATTTCCTTCGATATAATCTTCAATGTGCCATATTGTGTGAGATACGAGTAACCTAGAAAGGGTTGATTTCTAAGTTATCGCAAAAATGTTAACGTCCCGTACCAACTTGACTTTCGACTATAAAATACAAACGGTTTCTTATTTCCGTGGCAAGCTCCAGTATATTTTCCGCGAGATGCCTGGAGAGCGTCCAAGGAAGTTGAGACGCGGTGAGGCGTTCTTTCCAGTCTAATGGTAACAAAGGCAAGGCTCACACCACTAAGATGCTCTGGTATAGTTGCAGTATAGTACATATTGAATTTATTTTATTGGTAGACTTTTCTGAGAATCGTTAAGTCAAAAAAATTGTCTTTTTTATGACTGCATGTTATATTTTAAGTACATTCCCACATTGCTCCATTATGTTAAGGTGTTAAAGAAAGATCTCCCAAAAGGAGAGTTAATACTTTTTTATGACCGGATAAGTTGCCATGGTTTTGATGAACGCTAGTATAAAAAGAGTCGTTTCAGAAAGAGGATACTTCAATAGCGTGATTGTGGATCATGTGGCACCGTCTCTTGTCAAATTCCTGATCACTCCGTCTCATTTTAACTGTATTTAAATAAACATTATGTCTGTATACATTTTAAATGAAGATTTTTCTTATAAAAATATAAAATAAGGCTATGGTTGAAAAAAAAAAATGGAAATCACTAAATGCTTTGTTTAATTGGGCTACCCAAAAATCTAAATTTTATCGTTCACATCATTATGCACAAATATAAAATAGTAAGCAACAAGTCATTTTATATTTCATTCAGATATCTGTTTGGCCGGGGATCGAACCCGGAACCCTTTGCGCGTCAGACCGGTATGGTGACCGCTCCGCCACGCGGGTCGTAGTATTTATGGATTTCATTTAAAGTGTACTTAATAATCAATATCAATATCAATGGACTATCGGTCTTTTAAGCAACGTGGTCTGCTTATTACCACTTCAGCTGGCTAATTTTGAGAGCTATGATTGTCTACCATTGCATCCTACGGTTATTAGCACAACAATAAACAAACATACGTTTAGCTTTTTAAGAAGCCTTTTATGTTTATACGACTTCTAATGTGGTAGATATTACAAAATTTAAAAAAAACATTCGCACTCGGTGACAAAAAAATGTAAGTTTTTTTTTATAATATAGGAGTAGCTGACGAGCATGCAGCCCACCTGATGGTAAGTGGCTACTGCCGCCCATGGACATCCGTAATCAACCCCAGATAGGATTAAATATTCGTACCTGAGGTCAGCCACAGATGCGCCGCTACCCTTGAGGACTAAGCTGGGACGCCTCAGAAATGTCTGTCCCCCTTACCACACTCTTCAATACAGAACACAGCAGTGCCTAACACTGCTGTTATTAGGTAGAAATAGGTGAAATAGGTAGAAATGGCGGTGGTGCCGAAATCGAACCACAAAGGGTTCTACCACCTTCTGAGTGACAGCAATTTTGTAATAATCGCGGAAAAATGAAAAGTTACCAGTATTTTTCGATAAAATTTGATGTTATTTACATTTTTAAAGGGTCCGACGCCAATTACCAGACACCAAGCTATATACTTTTTACTTTTAAAATAATTGTACTCAAATAATAAATCTTGTGTCCAAAACAAGTTTTCCCAAAACGATGTTCACCTACGTAACAGTATAACGAATCAATAACTCAATTATTTGCCGAGCGTCTGATAACAGCTACAATATTTCTTTGCTTACGCCGAGCAAACATAATAAACATGTTATTGAGATCCGACTGTGATGATTTGGATTTATGTAACAGATTATGTCTTAAAGTAGGTGGATTTGTACAAAAAACGATCACTACTTATATATTATTATGCCTTGTATATACAGCATTAAAATATATTAAATAGCAATCAGCAAATAAATGATTCGGTCCAATTACATTACTTTTGTAAATATGGATTTCGTCTCGTATGAATTTTTAAAAAAATTTTTGGGATTAAAAGTATTTGTTATTTTATGTAAAATCTTCGAATTTTTAATGACGTGTTTTTAAGACTGTTATGTTATTACCGTATGAATAGACAAAGGACTGTTTTTTTATATATAAAATGTTATATTTTAATAACTTATAAAATGAACTTTTTATTACTTATATAAATAATGTTACCACATGTGAACTTCATGTATAACATTTTCATAACTTTTCTCTACATTTTATTACAAAAATATTTCACATAAAGTCCGCTATATCCTAAAACTTTTCACCACAAAATTTTTCCTCAGAAAATCGATAGAATGTTTGAGGGCAGGTAATTAAAGTGTCCAAGTAAAAGTGCCTCCGTATTGATGACGAACAAATATCCGCCGGAGATTGTTCGCCGGTATTGTGTTGTGCTCGCGACTGGCTAGTGTAGCCAGCTTGGATGCTGTAAAATCAGGATATTTTTTGGTTGTATTAAGATTTTTGGACAATAAAATTAGGGTTAAATGCCCAGCTGTAGTCATTATATCTACAGTCATATATCATTAGCAGTATCAAATAGTCATGGGTTCTAATAGATTTACCATTCAGCAAAAAAATCGGTGAAAGTTTGCTACTTAATGTATTCAGGTTGGAATATACTGTGGAAAATAGAAATTTAATTAAAGTACATGTATAATAACCCAAGTACTTTAGTCTTAGGAATAAATATTAAAGTTAGAATGGTCTGCGAAAATAAAAATGAGCTTTCGTATCTCTCACTGTCATTCTGACTTCGGTAATATGAATACACAAACCCCAGACCCAGTGCAAAAATCTTGTCTTTATATTTGAGAATTGAACACGGACCTCGGTACATCAGACCGATATGACAAACACTCTAGCACCACAGGTGTAGACTCCGTTGATAAATCGAGACGTTCTCTCAAAATCTTGACAGGTAGATGTAGCAGGGCGGATATTGCCCGCGCACCTACCGCCGGTGTCGGGAACAGATCATCGCAGGGAAAACATGAATTACCTTGCGTATATTCTACTTTAAGCTTCGAATATGTATATTTAGAAACTACATATTCTGATTTAAAAGTATTTAAAATAAAGACACGAAATCAATGTGGAAGTTCCTTGAAGGAAGTGTTTCGGATGTTCTTTCTCCAAATGCGAAGTATTTACAGCTATTAAGGAGTAACCGACTCTGATGTAAAATAATGATAAAAAATAGACGTAGGCTAGATAGATTAATCTAGTACTAGTACTTGTCAACAATTTCTTCCCGCTACCACAGTTTCGACGTGACCACGATCCATGTAACTAAGTCGAAATATCAGCAATGAAAAATTTAAAAACAGAACATCGTACTTAAGTACCCGTTACCTACTCCTAATTCCTGAGTTCCCTAATATTCGTCATAAATCATTAATCATCAAATAATAAAACAAATGACTTAATTTCATTAAGGCATTTTGACCCAATGTAGCCGAAATACTGTCCACATAAAATTAGGTTCACAATAGGTGCATTATATACGAAAAATATTATATACCCACAAACAATATAGAAACGTGCGCAATCCACGATAAGCCTCACCCCGTGTGTCACAGCAAATCCTTTTACCAAACATAAAGCCTTTTTATTTTTGCGATTTTATTTACAACGCCATGTTGGCTTATATGAAAGATTCATCCCGCTTATTTTTGGCTTATTTCGTTTAATAAATCCATGCTACATAGTTAAGTTTGTAATTATTTTACATCTTGTCTTAAGTGCTCGAAGTGAGTGGAGAGGTTGTACTATAAATGTGTTGTGAATAGACTTGTGAAGGATTTTCCTTTTCTTTAGCGTCTAAGACGGCACTAGACTTCTTAGAGCACTAGAAGTACCTGTGGAAGATAGCGGCGTTGGAGACTGTAGTACTTAGTTCAATGGAATAAAATTTCAAAGTTTTTTAAAGAAAATTATCATAAATATAGGCAAATGTACACTAAATCAATGTTTATCTAAACTTTTCTGTTCGTGCCACTTGCAAAAGTCAGTTTTACTTTATTGTCATAAAAATACATTCACTTATAATTAGAGAACTTACGTAATCTTAAAGTTCAGTACAATTATCGGCATAAGCTAATATTTAACGAATTGTAAAGGATAATGTTTTTCAAGCGTATGTTTGTATGTATAATTGTATATGTATGTCTTATTTTTTAGCACGTGCTACAGCCCAAAATATTTGACAGTTCCTTTTTAGTTAATTATTTTTAAGAAGTCTTTTTTTTGTTTTTATAATAATTACTAGTTTATCTTAGGTGTAATCATAATACATATCTACTTAAGAGTCACAATGTAGTTAGTTTTATAAAATGCAAGATATACTCGTATGATACTAGTAGAATAGAATAGAATGTATTCTATACACTTTATTGCACACTTACAGTATAATTTAACAGTAGTATTAATTAAGGTTAAAACAGTATGCAATAGGCGGCAATTACATACGTTGCAATATTTTACTTGAGACTGTTCAAGACCGGTCGGAGTGGCGCAGATTAGGGGAGGCCTATGTTTAGCAGTGTACTATTAAAGGCTGATGAATAGATGGATGGAATATTTTACTTATATAGATCTATACCAGTAAATTTGCTGACGTGTGTGTTCTGCACTTTCGCTACACTGCAACGGAGATGTCTAGAAGTAAGACGCTTGTGTGGCATGGACATCTTGTTCGACATTTCCGCTGCGGTTCGCTCGATTTATTGCCTGTAGACTTGAGAACGTTCTAAACTTCAACGCGATACCTTTTTCATAGTATGTATGCTATTAATATCTATACTAATATTATAAAGAGGAAAACTTTGTTTGTTTGTTTGATTGTAATGAATAGGCTCAAAAACTACTGGACCGACTGGACTAAAAATTCTTTCACCATTCGAAAGCTACATTATCCACGAGTAACATAGGCTATATTTTATATGAAATATATTTGATAAATAGATTTTGAGGCGGTACAAAGTTTGCCGGGTCAGCTAGTTTATTATAATTTGCTTTTTTTATAATATTGAAGTAGCCAAAGAGCATACAGTCCATGTGGTCGTAAGTGACCACTGTTGCCCATGGACATCTGTAATCAACTCCAGATAAGATTACGTTGCTACCCTGAGGACAAAGTTAGAACTCCGAAAAAGTATGTCTCTCTTACCACACTCTTCTAACCGGAGCACATGAGCGCTTAATACTGCTGTTTTTAGGTAGAAACAGAGGTGACGGTGGTGCCTTCGATATTAAACCACACTGTTGAGCTTGAGGAAATAAAAATACACCAGAGTTGTAACATTCTCAAATATGTGAAAAATTTATCAACTCACACTGGACCGGCGTAGTGAAGTATACTTTTTCTATTTGAGAGGATATAACATTTTCATAGCAATTATATACAACTTATTTGCTAGCTCGTTTATTTATAACTTTAATATATAAGAAAAAAGAGACATACCTACAGTTAACGTTTTCGAAAAATTGGTCCGATCTCGCGTGTAATTTGTCATTCAAAGGCGTGACAGGTCTTGCAAACTCCCGACCAAGGGGATTACAGGAAAACCTTATGAATAATTAAGTTACGGCAGAGAAACTTTTATATTCGTCGCTTACTTTCCGTGCCATGTATAAGTAGGTCATTTTTAATGCGACAACCGAAGAAAAACACGTAAAATCGCTCCGGCCTTTTCAATATTCCCCGAATAAAACTGTCTAACTCCATATCAAGGAAATGCTTTGTGAAGGTAACTCGTGTGGAAGTATCTCTGTGACATTGGAGCAACAGGAAATAAAAATGATTACAATAATGGAAGTACGTAAACAGCGGATAAAAATACCTTAAAATTTGTATGGGTTTTGCGCTTTCATTTCATTACGTATTGCGGGTCCTGCCCTTAATTGAATTGATCAATAGCGACTTCTCTTTAATCTAAATGTAACATTATATTGATTTTATTAATTTGTATTACGTTTACCTAACGTTGTTCCGAGTTTTTGACACAGAATTAATAAGACTATTTATCTTTATTACCTTCTGGCGGACTTATAGATACGTGAGGTCGTTGTGACATTACGACCATATGGCGCTGGTCACGATAACCACTTACCATTAGCCACTTAAACAATTTTTAGGATATTTAAACTACCTACTGTATAAACACTAGCATTATTTGTATTGTTGACTTTAACAAATAAATGGATCTAGAAAATATATTTAAATTTTGTGATGGCTGGCTGGGGTCTTTTCTGGAACTTTTTGCAGAGTAGATACATGTTATGTAAAATTATATGCAGAATATATGACATTACATATACAGTCATACATAATATAACATAACTTTTATACCACTTTAAAATACTGTCCATTGAATACTTTATGCCTTCATCTTACATCAAAGTAACCTAGATTAATACTTAATAAATAATTGATAGCAAAGAGCCCAGAGTAATTTCATGTACGAATCATCAATTAGGATAAATAAAAGTTTGACGGATCGTCAAAACATTATGAATTAATGATGAGAGTTGTGAGGGAGTCGGGAACTTTGCTGAAATATTTAACGCTCTAGTTGACGCCTTTTTAATAATAACTACCCTGTTATTTGATTGGCAGAATATACGATTACGGGTGCTAATAATTTATCGATATTATTGGGATTGACGTTGACGGAAAGTGTCGTAATAGTTTAATATTGACTTTCTTATAGCGTTACATTATTATCATATATTAGTATTTTAGTATGTATGCGGTAATATAGTCTTAAGTTTCATTGTAATTAACTAAATGGATCTCTGTTATCTGACTAATAAATAAATTATTGTTATTATTATGTTTCTTTGATGTATTTATTGGTTTTATTTTTCTTTGTAATAATTGGTCATCACGTTAATATTATAAAAGAAAGGTAAGTAAATGTGATATTATTACTATGGGAACACCCTGATACCGATATTAATTTATACATGATGAAATTTTCAACCTAAAGTTATAATACTTTTGAGCATAAAAACTATACAAAAACTTAAATGTCTGCACATAGTTTTTTATATCACGTATTCTAACTTTACCCAGTCAGATTCGGGTAAAGCTAATTTTGTCTGAATACTGAATGCCGAATAAAAAATTATATGAAATATAATTCCGACTTTAAGCTACGAGCGTGGGTAATACTAAGTAACCGGGTAAACCTAGTGTTACTCAATCTACTAACATTACCTGTAACATATATCGAATAAAGGCAAAACTACACATTACTACAAAGTTGGCATTAACGCAATAACTGAATAAAGTATCTATGGTGAAATAAATTTCATTTTACCCGCTATGAGATTAAAACGAAGCCTTGAAAGCTATCGTTCGCGGCATAAAAGCTCACGTAAGTTATTCTGTTTCATGCATAGAGAAAGAATTTGATATGTGAGAGGAAACTGTCGTTTAAACGTGTATTGTATGGAGCAGAGATTCTCAAACTTATCACGTCTATGGCCTACTTTTTAGAATTATTTTAGTGGTCCCTTTACTTCCACATTTTGAGATATGGACTACCAAAAAAAATTATAACAAAAAATTATATATAAAGTAGGTCGAAAAACAGTATCACACCCAAAACATTTCGATGCCTCAAATTTCTCTTATTCCTTCATTGCACCACTCTTGGCCTGTAGTGCCCTCGGGAGAATATTATCATTCACTTCGAGAAACTGGTGCAGAGTAACGAATATTATTATTATGTAAAGTGTCATATGTTTTCTGTAGGGGTGAGAAGGGCTGATTTTGTTTTTGTGTATTGGAGAAACATACTACCCAAGAACCCTCTAGATTCTAAGTAATTATTGCTGCCAATGAAAACCTATAGCACACAGATTTAAAATAATGTCAGATGTTTAGTTTTTATAAATGCATGTCAAGCAAAAAATATTATTGCTTTTTCTTTTACAAATTATATAATTGATTACTAGAAAATAGTAATGAATCTTTAATTTTAAAGGCATCATCAGTAATAGTTTAATAACTAATGATAATTCATTAACCAATCGCTGACAAACCTGGTTAAGGATTTCCGTTAGTTATCATTCAATTTATGGACCCAATAAGTCGTATTTATAATAATTCGCATTAGAAAAATAATATGCTCCGAGCTCCATCGAATAGGTGCGTGGGGGCTCAAAAGTTGGTAGTAAGTGGCTTGCAACCTTAACAATGGATTTTATTGCAATGAATAACCTTTTCACATGTGTTCAAAGTGGATAAAATATCTTCAAACAAAACAGTTAAGTGTTACCATACAATTGAGCGATAATAATTGCTATTGTATTGAGTTACAAAACAATTAACTTATTGTAATAAGCAGTAAAATTGATACGTGTAAAGCTGGAACAGTACCCTTACCAGTAGTTTTTACTTTTTGACAAATATGACTGTTTTGGTATTTGTTTACGTATTGGCCCATATTATTTCCAAGTTCTGACACAATCCGCTAGGGGCGCTGATTGGAAATTATATGGGCAAATACGTAAACAAATACCAAAACAGTCATATTTGTCAAAACGTAAAAACTCCTGGTAAGGGTACAGTCTGCGTAAAGTAAGTTGTTCTAAAATATTATAGTGCTACGACGTAGCATTTTATATGTATAGATCTACGATACGATATGCTACGCCGTAGCAAGTTTACAATTGCATGTTACAATTAGTTTTTATCTAGAGGGGTAGCAACGCATTTGTGACAGACCTTATGACTTTAATCTTATCTGTGACGAGCTTTTGCCCGCGGCTTCTCTCGCGATACGAAGTAATATTTTCATCCCCTATTTTATCCCCTTGGGGGTAGAATTGATCAAAATCCTTTCTTAGCGGATGCCTACGTCATAACATCTACCTGCATGCCAAATTTCAGCAGTTTGGGCTGTGCGTTGATAGATCACTATGTCAGTCAGTCACCTTTGAGTTATATATATTTAGATTGATTTCCAAATCCATCGGTGGTAGTGGCTACATACCACTAGGTAAACTGCGTGCTCGTTTCTTCTCTATAATATCAATAAATACATTAAAATAATGAATTTATACTTTTATAATGTAGAAAATCAACAATTAGTTCTCACGATTTCTAGGGTTCATTAATGGTTTATTTACAAAATGCATTAACAAAATATTCCCACATCCTCAATATGTACTCCCTCATACAAAACATGAACCGAGGAAAGATTAATCCTGTTTATCGACTTCATCCGATTCTTGCTACGGTACCGGTAACTCATTTCCGATATGAAATACCCTTCGTACCCTTCGACGGGGGTTCTAATCCGCTAGAACTTTACAAAGTTAAAATTACGAAGTAAAGGATATTACCACATTACATACAAAGACTTAAATGTTTTCATGTTGCATATATTTATGTTGGCATATTAAGTTAGATTTTAATATACGAGTAATTTTACTTATTTTCCGTATAAACTATATAATGGCAAGATGGTAATTATTTTAACATTATGCCATTAAAAAGATTAGGTTTGATCTAAAGGACCAAACTCAGGGATCCGTTACCAATTTTTCTAGGATTGCGATTTATTTTGCTGGTAGTAAGTTGTATGTACCATAAAAACGTCAGTTTTCTAGTAATAAAATTTATACATCACAAATTACAAATACAATAATATTATTTCACATTAATTTTATGTGGAATTGTACGAGTATTTTTGTCGATATATATTATTTTATATTTTCCCGTAAAACATTTCATTGTTATTTTAGTCAATTTATAGTCTAAAATCGAATATTATATTTCAAACGTATCGGCGTTCCGTAAGAAATTAATTAAAATTTATTAATTAAGTCTAGCGTATCAGTAACTATGTGGCTTTTGCGGTTTCACTTAATTAAAAGCGAAATCAGTGCCTCTCCGTAAATTAATGAAGTGAAAAAAATAAACGCTCATTAAAAACGTTGTAATAAATATTTTTGGCCCCTAAAATTGCTCCTAATTAATTTTTTTCATCGCTTAAAGTAAATTTTCCCTCTCGGGAGGTACGGTATCATCAGGAAAGTAGGTTTTCAACGTAAGATGTTGAAAGTAACAATATTTTATTCAATAAATACCTAAATTACGAGATTAGGATTTTAGGCATAATTAGTAGATACTAGGTTTCTATTTTTGTTAATAATAAATGGATGAGGATAATTTTCAATATCTCTTAATCTTAATTATAATAATGAAGGCTTTCAAAAATTGCTTGGTTGCTTAAACAGCGAAGGAAAACATCGTGAGGAAACCTGCATACCTAAGAAATCTTACATTTAAAGTTATGTGAAGGCAGTGATAGCCTGGTGGTTAAGAAACTCGGCCTCTAGTTCGAGGGGTCCGAGGTTCAATTCCCAGGCACGCACCTCTGATTTTTCGAAATTATGTGCGTATTAGAAATTAATTATCACTAATATAAGAGTAGCAGACGAGCATGCAGTCCACCTGATGGTAAGTGGCTACTGCCGCCCATGGACATCTGTAATCAACCCCAGATAGGATTAGATATTCCTACCTGAGGTCAGCCACAGATGCGCCGCTACCCCTGGCGACTAAGCTGGAACGCCTCGGAAAAGTCTGTCTCCCTTACCACACCCTTCAAAACGGAACACAGCAGCGCCTAAAACTGCTGTTATTAGGTACAAATAGGTGTGGCGGTGGTGCCGCTGGAGTCGAATCACAAAGGGTTCTACCACCTTTAAAACACCTTAAAACCCTAAATTAAATTAAAGCGTCAAATTAGTGGAATCACTAATATGACTTAAAAATATATTAATTGTGTTTTTATGCAAGCGTTTTTTAAGTTTTTGTACTCACAACTTATGTATTTTGAACAACCGTAGATCGCTTACACTTATTTTTAATATAAGCTAACTTCGATTAAAAATAAGCAGCTAAATATGAACGTACCCAATAACCCTATAAGTAGCTCTAAAGATCCACTTCAATTTAGCCGGATAGTATTAACCTAATCGCTCTTACTCAAGCTCAGCCGAGCTAGGCTACTACCGACACCTACTTAGTACTTGCTCTACTTGCAAACTAGAGCACTTACCACCCAACCTTGATACTTGGAGATCCGTGCTCTTAAAATATGCTTAATTTTTAATAGAATGAAACTATTTCTTGAACCAGTACTCTTAGTAGGAGTTTTTACGTTTTTACTAAAGTGCCTGTTTTTGTATTTGTTTACGTATTTCCCATATGTAATGTGGTTCGATGATAGTCCGTAAATAAAAGGCGTGTTGTCCGTACGATGCATCTTTTATTACTGTCCTCGATCTTATAATGCCCACACTTGCATGTCTAGCACACAGTACACAGTACACATACATACATTTCCAATCAGTTCTGGTACAGTCCGCTAGGGTCGCTGATTGGAAATGTATGGGCAAATACGTAAACAAATACAAAACAGTCATTTTTGTATAAAACGTAAAAACTCATACTAAGGGTACAGTTTACAACATTTTATTATTCCCGCGCAAATACAACGTAAACATCAAAACCGTTCTTTTTTTCTTTTTTATGCAACTCATACAATCGTACCAGCCAGTGACAATATAAATGGGAACTTATTATTATAAAAATAACACAAAATAATGAATTGAAATAATACTATAATAAAATAATTTGAATATATATTAACACTTTCTTAGTGTTATTTAGTTTTACGGAACCAAAACAGTAGTTTCGCAGGAAGTAGTAATGTAAATTTATGAAGCAAAGTGTATGAGAACTGCCGTAGAATTACAGGAGCAAAGACATTCCAAGTAAGAAGTTGAGATTTTGAGTTTCTTAGAGTCTGCACTTTATATCTTTCAAGTGACCATAATTCTTTGATGATTTCTGTAATGGAAATTATGTGTACTTATGATGTGTATGTTAACCGACATTATATGTTATCTTTGATGGTTTCTTTATGTAAAAAAAAGCAAACATGAGCCTTTAGAGTAAATAGGTCTATAACTTTGCGATGCTCTCATTTACAATCAGAGGTGTCGAATACAATTGTGTGTGTATTAATATGGACAAGTTCTTAAATATATTGCTTTGAACGTGAAAGCAGGGTATGACTTGAAAAAATAAATACATTTGAATAAATGTCATGTTTAATTTCACGATCTAAGAAACTGTCAGTATTTATAAGTAAATAGTATATTGCTCTTATGTAGTAGTCAAACTATACCTAATACACCTAATCTATTCCATAATCTAACACACTAAATATTTGTAAGTAGAGTACTAGTATATTGCGTTTTATATACTAGTCGAATACCTTTTTTTTTGTTGACGAGGGGGAAACCTTCAAAAGGTACCCGACGCCATGTTAGTGATGTCGGGTTATGTGGGAATTTTACCGCACTAAACCCCCCCCCGGTGGCCGTCCTCAGCGTTTGGTGGAAAACTCCGGGATCTCCAACGGAACACAACCGGAGTCCTCCTAACGCGATGCCCTTCTATCTGGCTCTGCCCTGGGGGGAGCAATTTACGCTCCTCTCACATCCCCTGGTGATTACAGCGATATGCGACCACACAAACCGCTGTCCTTCCCGCGGTCACACGCTGGACGGTTTGAGCTCCCACTCTTGCCGCCCGCAACCCCGGAAGCCCCTTTTAGTAGCCTCTTACGACAGGCAGAGGATACCGCAGCCCTATTCTGGTCCCGGTACTATAGGGACAATACTAGTCGAATACCTAATGTGCTAAATAAAAAAGTAGAAATAAGAACTACAGATATGAAATCACGCCATCAGAAAATAAGGATTTCTCCGTATTCAACCGCGAATAAAAACCTCAAGTGGAAGGTACCAGGAGATACTAACGAGCGTTCCTGCTATACTTTATTAAAGCTTCTGGAAGGTATAAGAATTTAATGCTGTGAGAATGAGTTTGCGTAAATTGTTCGGTATTAGGTACTTGTATCATACATAACGAGTGTTGAGCTGCGAATATTCATTTAAAGTTTGAATCGCACGATCATATCTAAAGATTTAATGCAACCATAATAAAGCGCACCGTGACTCTTTCTTCCGTGACGTTTTCTGTTATAATGTTTAATTGAAAAGTCCCATATGATGTGCCGTTTTGTAAATAATATAACAGAAATATTATTTTACATGTTATGGTATTGACGAAGGTTAGTTTCTGAAGTTAAGGGGATGCGTTATTTACAACCGTTCTGTGGTCAACGAAATTTTGTGTGAGACGGAAAAAGGTGACAAAGACTCTGTTGGACTTGGAACTAAGGACCATGGCGGAGTGTAAACTCGTACAATGTTCAAGCCGTCATTTTGTACTTTAGCAATTCTCTAAAATTTAATTCACTAAGGTCATAAAATGTTATTCTAGTATTTAATGAATTTTCGCTTCTTATGTAAGTTGGATTTTTTTATCCGGCCCATGTATATCTTCACAACAAATATTGTTAATCGCTTTTAATACACTCGCTGTTAGTGAGACAGGGATGGTACAGAAGACGAGCGTTACCCCAGATGTCGATGGAGCAATTTGCTGAAATCTACAAAAATGCTTGCTCTTAGCACAAATCTAGTTAAAATGTAGCTTGAAAATATAAGTTTACAGGAAGTAATAATACATTTAAAGGATTTTCTATAATGGTCGATAATCAAAATAATATTACTATGAAATATGCAATATTACACTGTGTCTCGGACTTTTGGTGGATAATTTTAAAAATGTAGGTGACAATATATTTTATAATACTATTTATAATGGTTTAATAGGTTACTGAAAAATAGTTCTTTTTTGGCATGGCGAACCTACTTGAAAATTTTCTTACTATGTATTTATTGTTACCACAGTAACACATTCTCCACAAAAAAAAATAAAAGTCTATCTATTACAGTTCAAGACATAGAGATTTAACAGACAAGCAGACAAAGGAAGCTTAGCATTAGGTTTCCGTCTTACGATGGAAATCCCAAAAAATAATTGAACACTATTTTTCTATATTACAGAAAAAAATGAAGATGACCTAAATATCACACTTAATGCCAAACAAAAGGCTTAGTGGGTTACAAAATATCACCATTCACTTCAGCGTAAAAACAATTTGTTATAAACACCTATCGATAAAGTTTATATGAATAGGCGTGGCATGAATATTAAACAAGGTTTGAAAGGGCACAGTAGATTGATGGGAGCGACGCCCTGGCTACGGCGTACCGGCCGGATAATTGATATTCAGTAAATATTGGCGGATAAAATAAACCGAAAATTGAGTTTTCAAAACCAGCCTAAATTAATTTGGAACTTCATAACAGCTTCGTGTCGACATAAATTTTTTATTAAAAACAAATCCCTCGGCTCACCGAATAGACTGCCCGGATCATGGACTGAGGAATTGAATAGACTCCTCCAAATCAACTTCCTTTGTTTACTACTCTTTAATAATAAAAAAATAAGAAAAGCAAGTAATTTAAAATGAAAAGTAGATATATAAAATTATATCAAGACGTGTGTGACGTTTCTTTCATAAATTGAACCTTGTTATTTTTCATTTTATTTTATTTCCTATTTATTATTATTATTATTATTTATTTATAGTTGCCGCCTTCAATTTTTCTGTACATCCCTAAGGTTGACTGGGAGAAAATGCTATTTAGCATTAAGTCTGCCATTTGCACCACACTGTTTTTAACATGGTTAATAAAGGGTAAATAAATAAATAACCTTTTGAAGAAGATTCTTAAATGAACCAACCACCTAGAGTTAAATTTTTAACATTCTTAAATAGTTTCAATATCCCTTTGCATATGTCGGTAGCTTTACAGATTTATACATATGAAAAAACATTAGAAATATTTGGAGTCGGTTCGGTTAGTTCGTCTATGGCTCGGACATACTTCCCGTAGATAAACAATGTTGCCAGAAATTAGGCGAGCATGTTCCACGGGTTTGTAACGGAATGTATTAGGTATTCGTGAAAAGTAGAAGATTATTACTTGATTTACAAAGAAGATTAAGTAATAATGATTTTAGCAAAAAATGTATATAATCCACTACGGCACACTTCAAGACTTACAAGTATTACTTCTTTACTTACTTTTTACTTACTCACTTCGTCTTTTTATTGTACAGTGGTGCAATATTTTTTTGTTCTGCAACTAAATGTCTAGATCGGGTTCTGAGTGAAAATAGGGAATGTGTTCAGAAAAAGGCGCAAGGTTTATTTGTCTTACGGACATTGCAAAAAGAACTCTCCTTCAAAGCCGGCGATGCATTGGCGACTCCTCTGGTGTTGCAAATGTTCATAGGCGACATTGACTACTTTCCATCAGGTAGAACGTCTGCTTTATCGTTAGGCTCAAATATATGAAAAAAAGGTTTAAGCAACGAATCTAGCGGTTGAAACCCGGCTTCTCAATAGGGGAGTCTAAGGTTTAAATCGCAGGCACGCACACTGACTGTTACAAAGTGTTAATATCCGTATTAGAAATTACTTATCACTTGTTTAAACGGTGAAGTAAGCTTCAAGGAAACCTTTGAAAATATTTTGAAAAAAATCTTAAGTCGTCTGATAACGTCTACCGCACTTGGCCAGCGTTGTAGACTATGGCTTAAACTGCTCTCACGGCCCAACAGGGGAAAAATAATGGGTTGATGATGACATGCATTTATATTCTTAAGAAATCCAACTGTGAAAGAGCGAGGCGTTCCTATCACAAGTGTCTCTGACTACTTACCAGGAAGCCCCGACTACTAGTTTTAAGGATTTTTCCTAAATAAATGCATTTTTTTTTTATTCGCTGGGAATCGACCGTGGAATCCCTGGTAAATAATGGAATAATACTAACCGTTGCAAAAATATTTCACTATTGGGCAATTTAAGGACATTGCATTAAAGGACAATCCTTACTAATATTATAAATCTGTAAGTAACTCTGTCTGTCTGTTTGTCTCTTCTTCACGCCCAAACCACTTATCCGATTTTAATGAAATTTTGTATAAAGATAGGATAGTTTTTATCCCGGAAATCCCCCGGGAACTAAGGATCTAAGATCGATTAATCAGAGAATCGATCCTTTGGACCCAAAACATCGATGATTTTAATCGATATTAGTAAGGATTGCATCGTAAACTATGCATTTGATCCAGTGATGATCTTTAGCAAAGTTCTAGGTACGAATTTTCAGTTTTATGTATGTTAGTATGTTATATTATTTTCTTTTGAACGCGGGCGAAGCCGCGGGCAAAAACTAGTATCCTATAAAAATAATCGTTTTTATACTAATTATGTACAATTGTTTAAATATACCATAGCTATACAATTTAGAGAAATATTCATTTGTTAAACTTTCATGTTCAACAAAATGTCTGAAATCGATTGCTTATCCAACGCCAGAGTATTTGCGCTACATAAACTTAATTACTGATATTAATTAATACCTTGTACTTTTAATTGACTTTTAATAAGTTCGCGTCACTCGCATGTACTTGTAGGATATTAACGATGAAATTTTTGACATATTTTTTATAATGATCAATTGCGCCCCGCGGTTTTACCCTCCTTTAAAAGTGTACGGATATTTCATGGCTTTTTTTGCGTAGAATCCTAATTATTTTTGTAATAACAAGTTCTGGTTTCCGTTTTCATATTCTTTATAGTCGATTCCTCGTGAGTGAGGGTCGTGACCATCCAGAACAGCTTTGTCTATGATGGTCCCCGAGTAGTGCGATTCTGCGCTATTTCTATGGACTGTGGAATTGCTGATTAACAACATCTGTCCAACGTGTTGGTGATCTCCCTCTGTAACGCTTCCCAGTCACTTTACCAACGACTACTAACTTCTCTAAGTTGTCTGGGTCTCGTCGTGCCACGGTACTGAAGAATTTCAGAAGCCGTTGTACGCAAACCGTTTTTATATACGGGACCCTAAAGGTAACTAATTACAACAAAACAATGTAATTCTCAAAAAACAATGTACAATGTAGCAGTGATAGCCTAGTGGTTAAGAAACGCGGCCTATCGGTCGAGGGGTCCGAGGTTCAAATCCCAGGCATGCACCTCTAATTTTGAAATTTATGTGCGTATTAGAAATTAATGATTACTTGCTTAAACGGTAAAGGAAAAAATCAAGTATGTAAACCAGGTATGTAAAGTCTACCAATACGCACTTGGCCCGCGCGGTGGACTATGGCCTAATCCTTCTCATTCTGAAAGGAGAACCGTGCCCAGCAGAGGGCAATAATGAGTTGATGATGATATGTCATAAAAGATGTCTTGGGTAGAAGTATTAATAGTAAGGTTCGCAATGCTTTGTACAAGGATTAAGTTAAAACTTGGTTTACACTATTCAGTCCTACACTATTAAAGTATAGTAGTACTAGTACTAAATAAGTAAGAACCAAATATTATTCGACATTAAATAAATTTTAATTTATTTCAAATTTTGAATTAAAAAGAAACAATGTTTTCTTTTGGTTTATGTGAATATAATTTACCAATAAAACAAATAACTAATGAGCTCTTATTAATAACAAAGCGTTAATAAAGTAATGTCTTTTTTCATTATTAACCTGTTGTTATTCAATACAAATAAATATTACCTAATATTTATTTTAAGTAACAGATACATTGAAGCATAATAATGTTTAATTAGAGCAGTCTTCAATCTTTCTGCATGTCATACACATATGTTGATACACATGTAATGGAAAATGGGAACGCTAGAATGGGATAGCGAAATTATAGTATTACTAGTTTTTGCCCGCGGCTTCGCCCGCGTTTAAAAGAAAATATACCGTACTAACATACATAAAACTGGAAATTGTTACCTTCCACTTTGCTAAAGATAAAAAAATAAGATAAGTAAAATGCATAGTTTACGATTCTCAATCCTTACTAATATCGATTAAAATAATCGATGTTTTGGGTCCAAAAGATCGATTCTCCGATTAATCGATCTTAGATTCCCATTCCTAGTTCCCGTGGGATTTCCGGGATAAAAACTATCCTATGTCCTTTCTCGGGTCTCAGACTATCTTTGTACAAAATTGCATTAAAATCGGTTCAGTGGTTTGGGCGTGAAGAAGAGACAACCAGACAGACAGAGTTACTTTCGGATTTATAATATTAGTAAGGATGTGCTGTAGAATAAAATACAGATAAGCCGATTACTGAAATATTTCTAGATTTAAGTAATTCTACGTTCCGATTGTGTGGATATCAGCTTTTAATCTAAGCGGTGATTATTCTAGTCCTCAAGAGTGGCAAGATGTACCTACATATCACATCGCCACTACATAGGAACCATGTTCTATATTGAGTTGATTACGATTATCCATTGACGAATACATTTACCTGGGACAGGTCATTCAGAACGGTAAGTCCAACTTTGAGAAAGAGGTCACTCGTAGAATCCAACTCGGTTGGGCATCGTTCGGGAAATTACGTAACATCTTCTCATCCAACATACCTCAGAGCATGAAGTCGAAGTTGTTCGAACAGTGTGTGTTGCCAGTGATGACGTACGGTGCCGAGACGTGGTCTTTCACTGTGAGCCTTATGCGAAGACTCAAAGTCGCTCAGCGAGCTATGGAGAGGGCTATGCTCGGTATTTCCCTACGCGACAGAGTTCGGAATGAGGAAATCCGTAGGCGAACGAAAGTTACCGACATAGCTCTCAAAATAAGCAAGCTGAAGTGGCAATGGGCTGGCCACATAGTTCGTAGGACCGATAACCGGTGGGGTAGGAAGGTCCTCGAATGGAGACCACGTCTCGGCAAAAGGAGTACAGGTCGCCCCCCGACCAGGTGGACTGATGACCTGAAGCGGACGGCGGGTAACCGCTGGATGCAGACGGCTCAAGACCGGTCGGAGTGGCGCAGACTAGTCCCTTTAAAGTCCACTGCTGGACATAGGCCTCCCCTATGTCCAGCAGTGGACTTTAAAGGCTGGTAGATAGATAGATCCATTAACGGCATATATGCTACTTCAACCTTATAAAAAACCTTAAATTAAATTATTAGATACACACAATAACTGACAATTAATAATTAATTTAATAAAATTAGCAACTGACAAATTAACTTTAGATACGTAAGCACGATATGAGTTCGAATGTTTGTAATTAAATTGAGTTCATAAATTGGTTTCGAAAATTTAATTGAAATTCTAGCAACAGTGCGAATTTTATTGTACGAGTAAAAATAACACGCATACTCGCATGTAGAATAACCGCATATGCGAAGTTAACATGCATGTAGTTGGGGAATGTTCGGTTTAATAATCTAAAAATGATTCGCGTGCATCGCATGGAATTGTGGAATGTTTGTTAATAAATCAGATTTTCCGATTGGTACGGTATCTATTGTTCCGCATAACACAATAGCAATGGTTATAACATATTTGTATTCCAATTTTTTATTAGAGATACGTGAAAAGTAGGAGAAAAGTTTTTTAGTAGAGAAATAGCAATCGGTCCACCCGATGGCGAGTGGTCACAGCTGCCCATAGACATATACATATATTGTTTAATCAACCCTAGATAAGATTAGATTTCTATCTTGGTTAGACCACGTTGCTACCCCTGAGGACTAAGTTGCGACGCTTCGGATAAGTATATCTTCCTTGCAGAACCCTTCAAATCAGAACACACCAACAGTCCAGTTACAAAGGGTGGTAACCAAAAGTGGTAGACCACCTTCAAGAAGGAGTATAGTCCGCATAAAACTGCTAGTCCGCTTTGAACATAGAAATGAATCGCGTCGCCATAGCAAATTGTATGACTACACCTGCTCGCAACAACTTCAGAGCGGACTAGCAGTTTGGCGTGGACTATACCTAGTTTTAATATTTTATTTACAACTAGTCGATTGTTATTAGTTTTGACCTTTATTATTTGTCCTTAGACTCAGACGTCTAACTAATTGCTTGATTAATTATTAGTTGAATAACTTTAAAGTAAGACTTGGATATGTTGACTTGCTGCTTCAATTTAATACCAAGTTTTTGTAGGGATCTTCAAGATTATTTGATTGATAGCCTTTCAATTGTGAAGTCACTTTATTAAGAGAGAAGTACATTCATCATCATCAACCCATTACTGTCCCACTGCTGGGCACGGGTCTCCTCTCAGAATGAGAAGGATTAGGCCATAGTCCACCGCGCTGGCCAAGTGCGTATTGGTAGACTGCAAATAACTTTGAGTTTTTTTTAATAAATCGCTCGGGTATGCAGGTGTTTTCCTTCACTTCCTCCTTCCTTCCTCACGATGTTTTCCTTCACCGTTTTAGCAAGTGATAATTAATTTCTAATACGTACATAATTTCGAAAAATCCGAGGTGCATGCCTGGGATTCGAACCTCGGACCCCTCGAGCGAGAGGCCGAGTTTCTTAACCACTAGGCTATCACTGCCTTTATTCTATATTATCTTTTATGACAATGAAACCCTAAAAATCTAATCTAAGTTACTAGTTAGTAATGTCTGTACTAAAGTTTTGTTTGAGACTCGCTATCTTAGTACGCGAGAGACTACGAGATACATGTAGATACATGTATATTGTATAGTAGAGTAAGTTTGAACCACTTTAGCTCGAGTATGCTTCCGTATGTTCATTGGAGTTCCATGTTTGTATTTGAGAGTAATTATACATGAATAGATTTTAGCGTGCAGATGAGAAAATGTATGGTTTAAATGTGTGTGTGAGACTTTCTATGTGTTGTATATTGTAATGTCTGTGTAGTCGGCGTCGATGGCAATTCTTTTGCAGTAAAATCTTAATTTTAAGGGTATTGTGCATGAAATCGAAATATCACCAATTCTCTGTTTTACAAGGAGGTAATGAGCATGCCATCTAACTAATAATAAGCGGCCACTAACGTCTACGGACATTTGTAATCAACCCGATAAAAGACCTACCTGAGATTTATTTATTTATTTTATTGATCTAATTAGAACAGCCGAGGCCACTTACACTAACTAGACAGATCTAACATACAGACAAGTCATAGAACTCCAAGCATACAGACATGATCAGCTTCCAGTCATCAGCAAGATCGGCCACTGATGCGTTCCTAATCCAGAAGACTAAGCTGGAATGCCACGGAAAAGTATGTGTCCCTTGCCACACGAGTTACAACTAAAACACAGCAGTGCTTAACTCTGTTGTTAGGCAGAAATAGGTTTGACGGTGGTGCAGTCAGAGTCAAACCACAAAAGATTCGACCATTTAAACCTCCTGTGTAATCTCATAAACTGCACAAACATTGTTCACGTCGATCATCGTTAAACTAGAGTTTAAAACTTAATAACGATAACAAGGATTTAAAATGTCGATAAAAACGAACGGAGATTTATTGGTGCAGACAAACAGAATCGCATCCGTCTCAATTATCCGGACAGGCCATCTGTCAATCAGGTTCCCGATGGAGTGATTCGTTCCCAATTTTCGTTGGCGACGAAAAATAAAAAGAATAAACCAAGATTTGCATTCGGTTTTAAGAAAATATCCAAGTGTAGCCTATTAAGCATGGTACGTATATTTTTGCTCGACGGCGGAGTGTAATGTTTTTTGAGTATGGATTATTATTCTAAGGTACGTCCTATAGGCTAAATGGCTTGACGGATATGAAGATATGAGGTTATTGTTGGATTCGTAGTAATTGTTGGAGTGATATAGGCTTTATTTTTAAAACAGTCCGCTTTTGTTGTTATAATTTTGTATAGGTTTTGGAGATTTGTAAAAACATTTTAGAACACTGAAATCTAAATAAGAGAGGGTGTTTGGACGAAAATATCTCTATTTCACTGCAACTGTTGTCTATCACTGTTGGGTATCTTTTCAAGATAAAAAGGTACATATTTGGAGGTTTTTTTTTTTTAATTTATGTAAGTTTATTGTCAATTACATAGTAAATCATTTAAATATTAATCTAATAGAAATACAAAAATTATTAATAAAACAGGTTTTAAAATGAAAAATAAATTAAATATAATAAGCTTCATCCAAATTGCTGTCCTTTGGTAGAGCCCCCAAAACGCTGGCGACATTACCTCGTTGAATAGCTAAGCTAATTCTTCGCCCGAGGTAAGCGCTAGCCCTTTGTAGATTTAAAATATCTATAAAAATGCTATGAAAACATTACTCTGTGTTATAATGGGCACAAATCAGAAAAGTATGACTGGTACAGAAATCTGTGACCTCGGGATGAGAGTACGAAGTTTATACCACTACGCTATCAGTAATATTACCATCTACACATTTGTAATTTTTAGGTAAATACCTGAGACGTTTACAAAATTTAGAATATCCTTTATACCACTTAATTTCTTCTACCATAAAAGAAAAAATATAAAAAAACCTTCACGCTACATTAAATAATTTACACGTGCCCGGTCATACCGTATTACTGGAATATTTTTATTAATCTTTCGATATCAAACACGCATAAAGTGACCGTTCCGAACTATAACAACTTATGACTGCTATCGGAATGGTAAAAATGTTTATGCGAAGAATTTTATTTCGGATTAATGCATATTTCATGTTAGGGCAATAAATATTGTACGAGGGGCGAAGGGCGCAAAAAGTAAGGAACTGAGTGACCATAACTCAGCAAATTTAATCATGAGACCGAGTTACGGCAACTTGGCGGTCTTTGAAGTTCTGCGGTAACACCTTACGTAGATTTCGGGCCTTTAAATAACATGGAAATACTTCCAATATAAGCTCCAATATCAGCATATTTTTACAAAAAATAGAATTTCGTTTTTACCATTACATAATTTGAACTAAATACACTAATGATAGGATTCTAGAAATTTAAATGAAGTATTCTTTAAGTTGTAATAAAGAATTAATTGTTCACCCTTATTCATATGAGACGGCCATGTTATTCTTTAGGTGTCAGAACTCATTTGTTACCGGCCTCAAGTAGAAATTCTGTTTTGTATAGAGTTGGTTATACGATTAGATGTCCATAGGCGGCATGTACCATCAGCTGGACTGCACGCTCGTTTGCTACTTCTATCTTGTATATAAAAAAAATGTTATCTTGACACACGGTAGCGTAGCAGCCAAGTTCTCAAAAAAGAGCCACAGCACCGTGTTATAAAACTTTTAACTCCATAAGTTAAAAATGTTTTTATTTTTTATTGACACTACTTTTTCTCGAATCCACTTACTCGTGTGTTGAACAAAACACAAAAGTTAAATAAAACGTTTCACAAAGGGAAGTAAAAAGCAAAAAGTTCTTTGTATGATCGAGCGATAAAAAAATTGTCAAACAAAAGGAAATTGCAGCGAGTTATATGCACAGTCTGTAATTAAACAGCGGAGTTTGAATTTCGTCGGATTTTTCGTTTGGCCGTATTGTTTCGGGGCCGCTGCGGATTTTCCGCGCGGGTTGACGGTTGTGGGCGCATCGTATGCTCGCAGCTAATATAAATGGAGTCATGTGTAACAATAGTATTTACATTTGAGGCAGATTTGTCCTGTGGTTTATTTCGTATTTGAATTATTGCTTTGGTCGACCGCGGTTGGAGTGGTGTGTCCGAAGTCAAATCAAGAATGGTTCTACTGGCGTCGATTCATTATTGTTCAACTTTGGGGCAATCTTCTCAGAGTGGAAAGGTTTAGGCTATAGTCGAAGTATGCAAGTATGACTTTACACATCTTTAGGAGCTTTTTTTAAAGAGCTCTCGAGTGTGTAAGTTTTCTTGCAATATTTTCCTTTACCATTAAGCGAGTGTTAATTTATTCCGAATACATCCTTTGAAAAATCAGAGGTTTCGGGATTCGAATCAACCTAGGATTCGAACCTCAGAACCCGTGAACGAGAAGACCAGGTTTTATCTAAAGGCAATCAGTGCACATCGCGTAATGGAAATGGACTCATGTGTAACAAAGTATTTATATTTGCGGCGTATTTCTCTCGTTTTGTTTTGGGCGCGTTTGAATTATTACAAAACCGATCGGAACGTTATACTTTCGCTTTATCCGTATAAATTCGTATGGAGAGTAATAACAGTAAACTGAATCGGATTGATTGGACGCTTTGCATATGCTATGAAGAATGTATGTGTTTAACTCGTTAGTCAGTATGTAGGCCAAGCGATGTATGCCATGAATTCCATTTAAAGGGATTGAAAAGAGAATGTCTAATTAATACATTACTATCCAAATTATGATGAGTGTTCTTAACGGATATTTACGTACAAATTATAAAACTAAATACAGCAGCATATAGCAAAACATTTTCTATATGTCCTTCACATATTCACACTAAATTTTATTAATATTATTGTTCATCTATAAAAAGTGGGTCAAGTGGGTCGACCAGGGAGGGACCACCATTACACATATTACTAGCGTGAAGCAGTTCTGCATTTCAGTGCACGGTGTGGACGTCGGCTTAAAGTATGAACTTAGTATGCTTGTTCGATACTTAAATAAAAAAGGTTGAAATTTAATATAGTTTATATAAAGTTTATATAGGTAACATATGCGCCGCATAAAACGAGTCAAAACAAACAATGTGTCGCAAATATCCAATGAAATCGACAAAAACCTACAAACTGTAGTACTGTTTCCGATGTCAAAATAATTTTATAGTGGTATCGGAAAGTTGCAGGTGTTCCCGTAAGTTGGTGAAACCGCTACATCGGGAGCTGATCGTAAATAATGCCCTAGTTTTACGATCGGGTCCCGCCTTACAAAGTTTTCGCAATCGGAACCGCCCCAGTTTTACGATTATTCTGCAAATCTCCACAAATCCAGCTCCGTATCAATTGTAGGGATGTTGAAAAATATCGATTTATCGATTCATCGATATTTTTAATTCGATATAACGATTTTTTGGCCGATATATTTTCATCCATATCGATATAAAATATCCAATAACGAAAATTGTATAAAAAACCGATATATTTTTTATTCTAGTTGTACTGTTGTACGACGATATTTTGAAATTTTGTAATTTTGCCTATTAAAAAGGAATATTTTGTAAATTCAAATAATGTACATAATAAATTGTATAAAGAAATCTATTGACATTATTTAGTTAGGTTTAACTAAGGACATCATTATTTTAAAACCGGCATTTTTTTTAATTTTCCCGTTTATGGATATATCGATTTCTGGCCTCGATATATCGACGCCGATATCGATTCTTTAATTTATATCGATACGTCGATATTTTTTTCATTTCCAACATCCCTAATCGATTGGATGTGTGGGATGTTAACTTTAAGTAGGTCGGCGTATTCATTGAGATAAGAGGAATGATGAAGATAATTAACCCTTTATCTTTAATGTTTTATTCAAATGCTCTGCATGTAGGCGTAATGCTAATTAGTATTACAAAAACTTTTCATACTGGAAATTCCGCTTCTCACTCATAGATTAGTAAAGATACTTCGCCGCCTTGAAATTGAATGAAGCCAAAAACGGCTTATTTTAGTAAGTTCTTTTTTTAATTCTTGACAAATAAAAACATTTTAAGAGAAAATTTACGCATAAATAACTAATACTGCGTAATTTACGTAACAAATAAATAAGTATTTCAAATAATTTAGGGACATTTTAGCACGGAGACGTGGCAAAACTTTTTTACGCAACTATTTCAATTCTCAAAACTGGGTACATTTTCTTGTTAGGAGTGAGTAATCTTTACTAATCTATGCTCACTATGAAAGTAATTTGTACGGTCGTCAAATAAAACGCTTGAAGTTGTTAAAATGTCAATATGTAATGTTTTGGAGGATTTTGTGATTATTGTAGTAGAATATCTTATCGTTCATATTATATCGTAATATTTATATCTTCCGTGATACGTACGCGTAGACACAGGTCGTGCCTGTACCCTTAATATGAGTTTTTACGTTATTACAAAATGACGATTTTTGTATTTGTTTACGTATTTCCCATACATTTCCAATCAGTTCTGATATAGTCCGCATTGGGCGGATAAAAACTCATACTAAGGGTACCGTAAAGATTTTTTCTGACACGATACGTTCAATGTCTGCAGATATAAATAAAGCCTTATACATAGATTTTGTGTAACAGTATTATTTATACTTTGGTTTACAAAAGCACCTATCCTTCCTTGTCTTCCTGTTGTTGTAGAAATAAATCTAGAGGGGGTCAGTAACGTCTTCCGGACTTACATATATAATGAGGTACAATCATCTTAGTTCATCGTAGGTCATCGTAGCGGCAACACATCTGTGGTCGGCTTAAGATAGAACATCTGTTCCATACGGAGTCCCATACAATTGCCTTGACACGGACTGCAAGTTCGTGTGCTAGGTACTTTAATATTATAAAAATCGGTACCTTCAGGTGGTGTATAACTTATTTTAAATAAAGGAGTAGCAGATGAGCATGCCGTCCACCGTGATGGTAAGAGGCTACTACCGCCGTCCATGGACATCTGCAATCAACCCTAGATAGAATTAGATATTCTAACATGAGGTTAGAACACAGATGCGCCGTTACCCCTGAGAGCTAAGCTGGAACGCCTCGGATAAGTATGTCTCCATTCAAATCAGAGCACTGCAGTGTTTAACACTGCTGTTATGTGGCAGAAATAGGTGTGGCGGGGTTCGGACTACATAAGGTTCTATAATCGTCCAAACTTTTAAGTTTTTATAATTGTTGTTTTCTAAAACGAACCAAAATTTTCAAACCTGCGTTTATATAAGTAAAGCAGGGTTGGTGTCCACGCACGGCACCTGACCTTGCGGCCTCTTTGTAAAATAAAATATGGCCGTTATTAAATAACCAAGTGCCAACTTTGTCCCCAAAGGACGTAATGAATAAAACGTCGGGTTTCAGAATTTCTGGTGGCTAAAGTAGGTATTACGGTGCAAATATAATGCGTTATTTATGTTGGTTTATGACATGGGTATTTATGACCTGCAGGCCATGAGGTGTTATAAGCTAACATGGGTAGTAGCTACTCAGAGGGTAGCGGGTTCTTAGCAAGTATTTATTATATTCATAGATTAGTAAAGATTACTCACTCCTAACAAGAAAATGTACCCAGTTTTCAGAATTGATATAGTTGCATAAAAAAGTTTTGCCACGTGTCCGTGCTGAAATGTCCCTAAAATATTTGAAATAATTATTAATTTATTATGTAAATTACGCAGTATTACTTATTTATTCGTAAATTTTGTTTGTGCTGTGCTAAAGCTGTTTGTGGCTTCATTCAATTTCAAGGCGGCGAAGTATCTTTACTAATCTATGATTATATTATGACATTTCTATGTTTTTCTTAGATTTTAATGTTTTTTTTATTAATACAGAAAAACATATGTATTTTCATTTGGATTTACTCTGTATCCATCGCGTAGATATGGTAAAAGAAAGAAAATAAATAATTTCTTATATCTATATAAAATCATCGTGTCACAATGTTAGTTACCGTACTCCTCCGATACGGATTTACCGATTTTTACCAAATTTTATATGCATATTCAGTAGGTCTGAATCGGCTACTATCTATTTTTCAAGGGTTTTTCACCCTTAATTTTTTTTTATATGGCTCCACAATGTTTGCCAGGTCAGCTAGTTTTTATATATATTTCACTATCATGTAGATTTTTAATACGAGGCAGCTTAACTATTACTTTAAAAATTAGACTAAGTGGTGATTACTTCTAACATTAACAAACGCTATATAATTTAAAAGTAATTTGTAAATTAATGGATTCTGTGTAACTTTAAACATTTTTCATTTAAAGTTCTTTAACTAAGAGTGCTTTTGATTTATTAAGAGAGTTTTGAATGGATTATCATTAAAATCAAAACACGTTTATGCTGTTACTGTAGTATAGTATACTTGGTAAACAATTTCTGTTAAAATGTAATGAATAGTTTGTAGCCCTATAAGAATAAATGGTCAAATTCTCGGTTCGTAAATCTTGGATTATGTTCTGATTGATCTTAATTATGTATGTTTGTACATTATGTTTCCTTACGATATTATATGACTAATTATTATGTGTAATTAATGGAATAAATGACCAAATCTATATACAACACAAATACATGAAATCCAAATAAATGCCGAATCCTACGAAAGTTCATACGTTATTAAGGATACTAAAAACCTCTAAGGACTAAGATTACAATGCCTCATATGCCTTACCATACCCTTCAAAGCCGTATTTATTTTTAAACACTACTAACAATATTCAGTCAGAACAGTTTGCACAAGAACTCAAATATTTTTAATACTTACATCCTTTAAGCTTCAGTCATATTAAAACTGAAGTATGGAGTACATTTTATTACTTATTTTAATGTAATAAAGCGCTGTGAAAGTTACACAACATGCTCGCAAATATTAAAATATTCGGAATAAACGCAAACAAAATGGAGGCAAACAAAATATTGTGTACGCTCTCAACATAGATAGAGTTTTCGGGGAAATATGTATTTATTAAAAGCTCCACTGGTCAAATAAAGCGCTTATCGATAAAAGCTTAAAACAAAAAACAAGTTTGAATTGAAATAAAAGTATCGTATTTTCATTTTTGTTTGTAATACAGAAGTAGCTCAAGTCTATATTATGGTTTGTGGCCACTAGCCCCAATGGACTTCGTAAGCCCCAGATAAGATCAGCGTCTTGCTAAAAGTAGGCCACAGACTCTGCCCGTGAGGACTAAGTTGGGACGCCTCGAATGTCTCCCTTACCACGCCTTTCAAGCCAGAACATATCAGTGCTTTTTTATAATATAAGAGTAGACTGCATGCTCGTCTGCATGCAGTCCACCTGATCGTAAGTGGCTACTGCCGCCCATGGACATCTGCAATCAACCCCAGATAGGATTAGATATTCCTACCTGAGGTCGGCCACAGATGCGCCGCTACCCCTGAGGACTAAGCTGGAACGCCTTGGAAACGTCTGTCTCCCTTACCACACCCTTCAGACCGGAACACAGCAGCGCCTAACACTGCTGTTATTAGGTGTGGCGGTGGTGCCGCCGGAGTCGAACCACAAAGGGTTCTACCACCTTCCTTAACACTGCATAAGGCAGAAACAGGTTTTAATAAGTGAATAAACCTATATGTTTTGTTCTGTCTTCTTTCAAAACTCAAGGTACATTTCTGCTACTTAAGTTGTCATTTCTTTCTCACGTGGAATGTTTAAAACTAACATTGAACGCTTTTTTTATAATATTGAGGTAGCAGACGAGCATGCAGTCCTGCCGGTGAGTGGCTACTGCCGCCCATGGTCATCTGTAATCAAACATTAAGCTGGAGCTTCCAGCATCTAGCTTAATCCTCGTCTTTCTTATCACATAACAACCAACCAACTCTTAACAACGAGCCAAAAACATTTACGTATAATCTGATTCATAATTAGGTGTCCAAAATGTAAACAAAGAAATGTCACTGTCAAAATTAACATGAAAACAAAAACTTTAACAAACTCAACAAAAAACTAAAATTTTAACAAATATACACAATTTAACAAACGCGTTATGTAAACGAGTTCGATCACAATCACGAAAATGAATAATATCAACTACGAAACTTAAAAATGACGGCACAAGAAATGTTTTGGATTCCGATTGTGTTACCATTATCACATTTTAATTTTCTACCATAAACTTTGTTTTTTATTATTATTACCTTATGAAATTAAATTGACATAATATAAATATTGGAAAATGTGAATTGATTTTAATTTATTTAGATTATTATTTTGTTATCGTTGTATTAATTAAATATTGTCAAAAGAAGAAACTACCATTTGAAACATATTTTCTTGATAGGTCAACACCTTTGTTTACATTTTGGACACCTAATTATGAATCGCACTATAGATGAACCCAATCCGAGTTAATAATACAAACATACCGTGCATAAAATCAATATGAATACAATAGATTGACTCAGCATATCAAACCCGTCTCATTCACTCGCCGTGGCTGACAAAACATTGATTCATGGTTGATTAGGCCGCAGAACGAAGGGGTTCAGATCCACAATCAACTTGGCTTGGCAACAGGCTATATGTATATGTGTGTGGGTTGGTTTTGGGAACCGGTCTTTGTGGGTAGGGAGCGTATGTGGAATGATGTATGACAGTTTCCGCGTGATTTCTTTTCCTGAGTTAATGAGTTGAAGCAAAACTTATTTAGGCAAGGTTTTACATAAAATTGGCCACAGTACCCTTACCAGGAGGTTTTGCGTTTCGACAAATATGACTGTTTTGGTATTTGTTTACGTATGGGCCAATACGATTTTCTAGTTCTGACACAATCCACTAGGGACGCTGATTGAAATTTGTATGGGCAAATACCAAAACAGTCATATTTGTCGAAACGTAAAAACTCCTGGTAAGAGTACAGATGTGTTTCAAGCACTGGACTTAGGACTTCTTTAAGCCCATTAAACCAGTAACTTGCAGCTTTAGCATTATTACAACATAGAATAAAAGTTGGCTTACTTAAATTTCCAATTATCATGTCAAAAAACAATTTATTCCCAAGATTTTATTTACTCAGAAAATATACTTAAAAATAATCTCGCTTATATATATATAAGCGAGATAATCTCTCAAATCATAAAGCTCTCAAAATCGTGTGAACTCTACCAAGTCGCCATTTACAATTAATATGTAGCTATATTGCGATCTGTTTCCCTCCACCCTTTCTGAACAATTGGCAGCGATTTTCCAACTGTAACAATGTATGAAACAATTCAAGCTATAAATAGAAACGTGTAGATAGGATGTCTTTGTAAAACGTTGTACCTGGTATCCAAATTAGTACGAAATTCACGCTCCACGAATGCCAACCAAATCGGTGTATTACTTCGTCCCTCGAATTCGCAACACGATCTTATTTTGAACGCTGTCGAGCGCCCTGTCTATTAAAATTTATGGTATTTTAGTTCTGAAATTCAACGTTTCTCTTTAGTGTTCTGTAGGTAGGTTGTTGGGGTTGCAATGCCACGCTTATAGCATAAGGAAATGCTAGCAGTAGTAGTGCTATTGACTGTTTTCAAGATACGCAGAGCAGGTAAGTGGTTTAATTGTTTATTATTTTTTTTAATAATGTTTTTAATGATATAGAAAATTTCTTTTGCCACGTATAGGATTCCGCTAAAGCACCTTTCTTCCCCATCGGTTATAGGTCCACCGATATATGTGAACGGCCCAAGTTTATGTTTATGGAACAATGCCGACATGCGCAGTTAAGTGATGCAAAAATACGAAATCGAAGAAAAAGTGCTGAGCTATATCGTTTCATTCGTAAATGATCTAAAAACTATTTTTTTTTAATATTTTTCAAACACGAATATAGATGACAGTGACAATGTCAGTTGTCAAAACTGGTTACATTTTCTTGTTAGGAGTGAGTAATCTTTACTAATCTATGTTACTAACGAATAAAATGTTACGTTATATAAAATTAAATAAAATAAAATGTTCAAAAGATATACTGCATGCTACTACCGTATCCATCAGATGTACTGCTGTATTACTTTAGTCTAATATTTAATAAAATCGCATATATAAATGTTTAACTACAACTACAGAATATACAAATAAAAATTGCTAAATGAGTATAAGAGCTATTGTAGCTTTCGAAGTGAATAATATTTCGTGCACAAGTCTCGTGCTACAAGTTAAATGGTTTCACTTTTGTTACAATCAGAGGATTATTCAGAAAGAGGGCTCTTCGACCGGCAGAATGACATTTCAGCATAATTTTGTTAATAACCTTTGAAATTGAACCATTGTTGAAAATTCATAAAGGTCTCGGTGGTTTCTTACTTTACACAATCTTTATATATATATATTTCTTATGTGCGTGTGTATGTCACTGAACTCGTCCTAAACGACTGGACTGATTTTGATGAAATTTGTTGTGTGTGTTCAAGGGGACTTGATAATGGTTTAGATTCACAATTTAGTCCCAGGGAAAAGGTTGTTTAATTAATTTTTAATTCGTAAGTAGTTATAGAATCGGAAACTATGCATTTGATCAAGTGGTGATCTTTAGCAAAGTTGTTGTCCAAGAGCCTACGAGGGTTTGGGAGTTGGTAAGCAATTTTCGACTGATGGCACCACTGTCATTCCAATGCAGGTACAAATTTTCCGTTTTATGTATGTCAAATTATTTCTTTAAAATGCGGGCGAAGCCGCGGGCACCACTAGTGAACAGTAAAATATAGAACAATCTGTAGTCGTACTCGAAAATGTCTGTAGCAAAAACGTATGGGAATAAATATAATTTTAAAGAAACACAATTATCTGGAGAATTCTTGAAAATTAAATAATAGAGTACTTGTAGGAACAATTTCGTTGCGATAAAGTTTAACGACCTTTTATTGTTTTGTTATCAAGATCGGGGGTCGGGTGACCCGAATCGCGAAATAAGGATTACTAAGGCCCATTTCGCAACTCATATTATCTACAAATATTATTATTTTCTTCAATCGGACCTTTGAAAGTGAATTTTGAGTCACTAAAATACGTATCTTTACACAATACTAATAGCAAACTGGGATGCAGTTCAGCGGATTTTTAGTTGTTACTAATTTTGTAACTAAACTAAAGATACATTTTTCTTCATTTTCACGTAGTAATTTATTTTAAAATGTATTCACTTCTCATCTATTTATATCTTATTTCTTTCTTTTCTCTTTCTTTCTCACATTCTTCCTTTTTTCATGTTCTTCTTTCTCCCTTTTTCATTTTATTTGATTTCCTATTTATTATTATTATTATTTAGTAGAGTTGTACCGCCTTCAATTTTTCCGCGCATCCCAAAGGTTGACTGGGAGAAAATGCTATTTAGCATTAAGTCCGCCTTTTGCACCACACTGTTTTTAACATGGTCAATAAAGAGTAAATAAATAAATATTTATTTATTTATTTATTATTTATTTATTAATTTATGCACACAAAAATACAACATAAAAGAGAGCTATATCTAAAATTTAGTGCAAAGGCACTGCTTATTTCTAAAGAAATTTCTTCCAGCAGACCTGAGATTGGAAATTTGTTAACACCTGGTAAGCGAGCACTTTAACATAATATATAACGTGAATAATATTATAATATATGAACATAAATATATATATCTATATAAAGTAATAAAATACACATAAAATATACATATACATTTAATACTTAGATACATAATATTTTCATACTCATACGGTTAAGGAAAGGTAGTGATGTTTTACTCTTTTCTTGAAGATATGGATGTTTTTAGAGTCGCGTATATTTGGAGGGAGCGAATTCCACAACCTGACTGCATGAACAGTGAAGGAGTATAAATAAAGATGTTTGAACTGTGTCAGTACAACTCAATGCTTTATTTCTGATATAAAGTAGCGGCCAGAGGCTAATAATTTAGCAATACATACACGAGTCGTTCTAATTTAGTCCTCACGTACATTTGTGAACGAGCTGAAGTTAGACTCGTTTACTTTTGATAGATACTTTTTTGGGGTCCCTGAAATAGTAAGTCCCATCAAATATTCGTTTTCCTAGAAACTAACTACTTACTTTCAACTTACTAATAAGTACATTAGTAAGGTACTTTACGTTTACTTTTATTACTACTATTTGCTTTTCGTTATTTCTAATTAACTTTAGTACTTCCAAACGTTGGGATCGGATCGTTTTATTTCTCGTATCAGTTTCGTAACAGAAAACAGACCTTACGTGGGTGTCCCTGACGGGCGAATACCAGTCGGACGGCCTAAATACCGCTGGAAAGACGAAGCAGTCAGGGACCTCAGGGAGCTAGGTCAAGATAACTGGCAAGAAATTGCACAGGATCGGGAGAAATGGCGATTACTTGTGTCGGAGGCCAAGACTCACTTCGGGTCGACGAGCCACCGGAGTAAGTAGTAAGTAAGTACTACCAAACGTTACTGTTAATTTCCTTCCCTTTAACAACAATCTATTATTTTTTTCCAAAACCATTATATGAGTTTTGTAATCTTTGTAATCACGCTTCAGCTTAACATTTACTCATAATATAAAGTACTTATGTCTAAATAGCTTAAATTACTAAATTAAAAGTTACAGCGCATTGAGATGTCAAAGGAAAGTTCTGTTGTAAATAATATCACGATGCTCGCATTAAGTCATTTTCCCTTTGCAACTGCAAACATGTTGGAATTCAAACAAAGAGTGCGCTCGCGGATTTGTAACGTTTCCATATTTTCCATACTCTCAGTTGGAAGAATTTATATGAATACTTTTTATTTTAACTGATTTCTATAATTGGACGTAGTTATGCAAAATAGATTCAACCACAAAAAGTAACTTTTAAGAAAATAGGTCTTTTAGTAAAAGTTAAATTGCTTAATTTATGGTTCCATACGAATGTTCCATACGTAAATGTTTCACACACATTTCACACAAGAACAAAAATATTTCGTCAATTAAAATCAAATCAACAAATTACTCACGTTGATATTTCGCCGCATTAATTAAAACCGAATCAAATGAACCATTTATTAATATCATTGATGTGTTATATTAATTAAAACAGTCCTTTCATCAAAGTGCAACACAACCCTTTGGCTACTCCGGTGATTGCGGGTGTCCCCGGGCGATATAATATAGTTGTGTGTGACCAATCGGTCAATAGCTCTGTGTGCAAGCCGAATGGCTTTTGGCAATTCCATTACTATCATTATTTGTATGTTAGTGTGCTGTTATTATAAAAGAGGTGAATATATACCGCAATATAAAGAAATATTTAAATGACTTTGAAGTTATATTTTTGGGGTGTTTGATTAAATAATGATTGATTTCAAACCAACAGATACAAAAAATAATACAATATAATAATATAATATAATATAATAATAAAATTTAATAATATAATATAATAATAAAATTTTGAAGGTGGTAGAACCCTTTGTGGTTCGACTCCGGCGGCACCACCGCCACACCTATTTCAACCTAATAACAGCAGTGTTAAGCGCTGCTGTGTTCCGGTTTGAAGGGTGTGGTAAGGGAGACAGACTTTTCCGAGGCGTTCCAGCTTAGTCCTCAGGGGTAGCGGCGCATCTGTGGCCGACCTCAGGTAGGAATATCTAATCCTATCTGGGGTTGATTACAGATGTCCATGGGCGGCAGTAGCCACTTACCATCAGGTGGACTGCATGCTTGTCTGCTACTCTTATATTATAAAAAAAAAAAAAAAAAAAATAAAATTAGTTGGTTGTGTCATGGTTGTGTCGTATCATTTTGTACGAACCATTTTGTAAATTATTCTTTTGTTTTGTAATAGTTCCACTTTCGCAAAATATCGGATCTCTATCGGAAGATATCAAAGCCCATGAGACAAAAAATGTGTTAGGTATTTTTACACTTTAATATTATGCCGTGTCCGCGCGCTTGGTGCTTGACGGTTTGTCGACAACGGCATATTGATATACATGTGTTGAATACATATATATACTTACTTTATTTCATAAGTAAATTAAAAAAATGCCTTAATTTAAGAAATAAGTTTAATAATCTAGTAAAATCCATGTTGTGTTATATCGGTGTCGATCAAAAAATAAAGATATCTGTTAGTATCGTTCTGTCGTCGCCATAGTTATGTCGTGTCGTGTCGTGTCGTGTCATGTCGTGTCGTGTCGTCGCAATAAAGAACCTGAGATGAACATCTCTACATTTAGTACACTGAATCACGTGCAATCTTGTGATTACGGATGTCTCTGTAAGGGTCGATAGCCATCATAGAAACACCATTGTTCACGACCAACTAACGGTCAAAAGCAATATGTACTCAACCCGAAACCACCTTGGGGAGTACTCAAGCCACAGAAATTCTAAAACACCGAAATGAACGGAAGTTGGCTTAATTTTCGGTAAAGAAATACTTTTATTTTCAATGTAAACAATGAGAGCATTTTAGTGTTCTTCTTTTGGATTCTAATCCCGGGCATTTTCAAAATTATGTGCATATAGAAATTAATTATCATTTTCTTCTATCGCTACTAGTACTTTGCCTTCATAATATACTTTATATATTTGAAGGTGGTAGAACCATTTGTGGTTCGACTGCGGCGGCACCACCGCCACACCTATTTCTACCTAATAATAGCAGTGTTAGGCGCTGCTGTGTTCCGGTTTGAAGGGTGTGGTAAGGGAGACAGACTTTTCCGAGGCGTTTCAGCTTAGTCCTCAGGGGTAATGGCGAATCTGTGGCCGACCTCAGGTAGGAATATCTAATCCTATCTGGGATTGATTACAGATGTCCATGGGCGGAAGTAGCCACTTACCATCAGGTGTACTGCATGCTCGTCTGCTACTCTTATATTATAAAAAAAATACTTCTCAGAAGTTTTATGTAAAGTCACTTTACCATATGACCTTTTCCTTCTCCAACAACGCAAATGAATATTATTTTTTAATACGCTGAAAATTCCAAAAATGGAGGTGTACTCGAGAATCTGAGTACGAGTAGATAACTTCATCCAATTCTTTTACAATATTGTTCAATGCAATAGAGCATTACATTCAAACAATTCCTACAAACAAAAAGTTCATGGAAATGTAAAATATTTCGAAAACAATTTTCATTTCCCCGTAGTTTAAATCCGTCGCTGGTATTAAGCTCTCCCCTCTGTACCCATGCAACCTGTCCAATACCCCACCGTACTTAATACACTATAGTACTCGTATTATTACGAATGCCCCGGGCTGTTGATATTTAGGCACCTGCACACACTATTGTTCGCATGTAACCAGTCAATACGATGTATTCAACCCGAAACCACTATCAAATATCCGGTACCGGGCGCAATTTATTGAGTACGGTGTTTGCTTCGTGGCCGCAGTGGACAGAATAAATATACAATAACTACTCGTAACTGTACTACAAAGTTTGGGTGTATGCGCCATAGATTAGTAAAGATACTTCGCCGCCTTGAAATTGAATGAAGCCACAAATGGCTTATTTTAGTAAGTTCCTTTGAATTCTTGACAAATAAAAACATTTTTAGAGAAAATTTAGGAATAAATACCTAATACTGCGTTTACGTAATAAATAAATAATTATTTCAAATATTTTAGGGATATTTTAGCACGGAGACGTGGCAAAACTTTTTAATGCAACTATTTCAATTCTCAAAACTGGGTTTCTTGTTAGTAGTGAGTAATCGTTACTAATCTATGGTATGCGCTATGAAGTTCCGGTTTTCTCTCAGCATTAGAAGAGTTAAGTCTTAACCGCCTTGGTAATAAGTTTGCCTTCGTAGACTTCATGTTGACTTGAGTTTTTTTATGATTGAAGTAGAAAACAAGTAAGAGGTCTGGACCTGATGGCACATAGACACTACCGCTCGTGAACATCTGTAACCAGTCGTCGTCGTCAATCCACTACTTTTGTAATACGCAGTCACTGACCAGTGCTG
Organism: Epargyreus clarus clarus; assembly: GCA_014595695.2. Classification (NCBI taxonomy): domain Eukaryota; kingdom Metazoa; phylum Arthropoda; class Insecta; order Lepidoptera; family Hesperiidae; genus Epargyreus; species Epargyreus clarus. The sequence goes on from JACTTY020000051.1 coordinate 2,765,109, forward strand.
AGGTTAGTGACCTCATATCGCTGCTGTGCAAGAATATTGGCACAACTCAAAAACCATTTTTCTGTTAAAGGTACAATTTAATCCGAAATATTTCATATTTTAAGGTCTAAATGTACTGTGATTGCATATGCCAATAGCTACTCATACCTGTATTTTCTCTTATTTTAACTTCATTTATAAACAAGTAATTTAATTAAAAAATCAAAAACCCGACTGCACTAAACAGGCTGAAGTAGAATTTCCAAAAACGGTGAAATAGGCGTTTCATTATTTTTAAATACAAAGTTTCATAGTAGGTATCTGCTTCAAAATCAAAAAGATGTTCAAACAATATTATCCTATTTTATCCTCGTAGTGCGAAATTACGTTATATAAATAACCTATGAGTATTTCCTTTGTTTTGATACCCTACTCGATAGGTTTGGTATTTTTTTAAAACGTGTTATTTCGCAAAAAAAAAACACAATTTATGATCTATAAAAGATCTATCCGGTGATTATATTACCTCGTTAGGAGTAGAATTTCGTTATTTTTATCGAACATGCCTGATACAACATTTTATAGTGTTTGCTTCAAAATTTACGCTTGTTCAAATTAACTTTTAAGCCTTATTTTACCCTCTACGGGGTTGATTTTTCGGAAGGGGATAGATAGGTGTGTTCTTGTTCCTATCCAGAAAGCCAAATACTAAATTTTATAGAAGTTGCTTCAAAATTAAAGGATTTCAAGAAAACAGTTTTTCCCTATTTTACCCTCTTAGGGGTGGAATTTCCAAAAGGCCTTTCTTAGTACTTATTTACGCTATATAGTAAGCGTATGTGCAAAATTTCAGAACCCTAAGTTGAACAGTTTTGGATGTACGTTGATTTCTGAAAAATGAAAAAGTTATTTAATTAATCAGTCAGTCAGTCATCTTGCTGTTATATATATATACAAATATGTTTTTATAATCTACGTTTAATTTACTTTCATTTGATACCACACTCGATAGGTTCGGTTAACTTTTTTTTTGAAATATGTTACTATTTCGCGCCAAAAATTCGCCCTTTTTGTTTTTTTTTTCTAACACCTATCTAAGGACACTCGGGTCATTGAGACGAATATAAGGACACCTTAACTGTCGAAATTTATCCAGCCGTTTGTAAGATCGGATCAAATAAAGAAAGACAAACATACAAGATACGCGCGAAAAACATAACCCTTCCTTGGCAGTCGGGTAAAAAAAGATCTCGAAACAAAAACATTGTTTTATTTTAAAGTGGCTTCCCTGAAAAATTACCTGTATTGAGTTGTGCCAATATTCTTGTAAAGCGGCGAATATGTAAGTCAGCGTGCATCCACACATTATTATGGGTAATTTGAAATCACGTAACATTCCAAGCGCGAATGATTTTTTTAAATTCATGACTTAAAAAGTTACCATGACAATCACCATAATACATCTATTTGTGCATGAAATTTGTATGTTCCGTAAGCGTTACATTCATTCTATTTAGATGAAACTTTAGTGATGCTCATACACTTGCTAATATTTAGACGAAGTATGTATGTACAACTATGTACGTTATTGATAATTGGGTGAACTTTAATTATATTACCATTGGTACATACATTAATTGATATCACTGCCATAAATGCATATGCACCGCTGCTCAACAACCTAATAAATAATCTTTATCCAAAGTCAATGAATAGGATATCAAAACCGGTATATAAGAGACAATACGAACAACAAAGGAAATGGAAAGTAATTTACAATCGACTAACGCTTTCAACAATATGACTAACGACCGTGGTACGTGACTGTACCTGGATGTAGCTTTATTTTCAACTGACGACTGTACTTATTTTTTTAATACCGACGAATTCGAATCTCGATACATCTGAATATCGATTGTCAAGCGCTAGTTTTCATTAAATAAGTACTTTAATGGTGGAATCCTTTGTGGTTCGCCTCCGGCGGCACTACCGGCACACTTATTTCTACCTTATAACAGGAGTGTTAAGGGTTACTGTGTTCTATAATTCTAATATAAGAGTACCAGACGACCATACAGTTCACCTGAAGGTAAGTGGCTACTGCCGCCCATGGACATCTGTAATCAACTCCAGATAGCATCAAATTTCTACCTGAGGACGGCTACAGGTGCGCCGCTACCGTTATGACTAAGATTGACACCTCAGAGAAGTGATACTTTTAAACCACACTCTTTAAACTAAAAAACTGCATTTAACAGCGTTGCTATAAGGTAGTAAAAGGTGTGACCGTGGTGCCTCTATAGTAGACCCTTTTTTGTTTTTTTTTTTGTTTACGAGGGGGAACCCTTCAAAATGTACCCGGTGCCGTGGGAGCGACACAGGGTTATGTGGGACTCTTACCGCACTAAAACCCCCCCGGTGGCCGTCCTCGGCGCTGCGTAGAGGACTCCGGGATCTCCAAAGGAACGCAACCGGAGTCCTCTTAGCACGGTGCCCCGTCGGGCTCCGCCCAGGTGAGCTTGACGCTCGCCACACCGTCTGGTGTGCAAGACGGTAGAGTCGACCCACGATGGGTTCTACCTTTAATAATATTGACGCATCTCACAAGTAAAGCAACACTTTGCGTTTTTACGAAATTTCTTAGTTATACGTTATTATTCTCCCAAACCAAAATCAAAGAAAATAAAAGCAATTTCGTTTCAGCCGTAAACATCAGTTAAAGATGAATTTGACAGCCGCTTCGAAGTGACATCATTTTATGTTGGGAAGTTTTCCATTAATGACTTGTATGTCCGCAAACACAATGCGATAACTAAATTTAAAAATAATTTCAAACGTAAACGAGATAAGTAACTTATTTTACACTTAGTTACACTTACTTTACACTTATTTTACACTTACTCGATTGCAAACAATGGTGGCTCATAACTAGTGTGGTAACATGAAACGACATTTCAGCTTCAGTAAGTTTTCAAATTCCGTGATAAAAATTGTTAATTTTGTTTTGTTATATCAATTTCATTATATTGTAAACGAAAATGTAGTTCACCAGACGGTAAATGCTATTGCCACATATTTGTACATAACTTCAGGCTGAATTAGAGTTCTACCTGAAGTCAGCCACAGAACCCTTACCATAAGTTTTCAAAACATCCCACATTTTATCCGCTAGGGGCGCTGATTGGAAATTGTATGGGCAATACGTAAACAAATACCAAAACAGTCATATTTGTCAAAACGTAAAAACTCATGGTAAGGGTACAGATGGGTTGTTGTAGGACGTAAAATGCCTCATTATTAGACTTACTAACTATCGCTTTCAGACCTGGCTGATAAAACTTTTGCCCTATTTTACTTCTATCACTTTAATGCGTAATTTATTTTCAATTTCATCGTTTACTCGCCCATCGTTGTACGTTTGTGGTTCAACAGATTCCTTACCGGGGATTAAAGAGAAATATTTTTCGAGCGTTTAATCTTGTTGGATGGGTGGAGACGTGGGCGGGCCGCCATGTTGCTTAGCGATTAAACTCCTCTTTGTAAGATCGATGGTCAAACAGAAACAGTTACGTTTCCCACTAAGTACCTTTTTGGGACATTTGAGGAAAATTGCTGGAAAAAACTCGCGTAAAGGAATAAATATATCAACGATTTTTGAGATATAACATGTTTACTTTTGTCATCACCGCGGTTATTTAGGGGTGATGTATACGAAAATTTGTTTATAGTGTGGTTAGTTTCTTAAGGTCGTTTGTATTCGCCATCAGTTACGCTTAATTGGTACGTATGCGGACAACTTTCATACACTTGTGGAACCTTTTGTGGTTCGACTCCGGCGGCACCACCGCCACACCTATTTCTACCTAATGACAACAGTGTTAAGCGCTGCTGTGTTCTGGTTTGAAGAGAATGATAAGGGAGACATACTTTTCCGAGGCGTTCCAGCTTAGTCCTCAGGAGTAGCGGTGCATCTGTGGCCGACCTCAGGTGGGAATATCTAATCCTATCTGGCGTTGATTACAGATGTCCATGGGCGGCAGTAGCCACTTACCATCAGGTAGACTGTACGCTCGTCTGCAACTCCTATATTAAAAAAAAAAACTTGTTTCATAGGTGCTATTCCTGTCATGCGGGACGTGAAGACACGTAACGAGTTAATTCACGCGTGCAGATAGGACACGTGTTCGTGCATAGATCTGCGTGACAATAAAAAGGCCTTTATAATTATTTTTTATTAATTATTTAAGTAATTGAAGTTTCAAAAATATTTGTAGTGAGAAAGATATAAAGAAGGAAAGTGTCATGTGTTATCATATTTCTAAGCAAGGTATTCATTATAGTCGAAATTGAAAAATCATTCATAAATTAGATTAAGACTTTTCAAAGATTGTGTTAATGTGCTAATTTATTTAAAATAACGTAAGTAGTCAAATTAAATATACCTGTGTTTAGCTTTTGATGTTTAGATCTAAGTGCCTTAATTATGAATTGTAGAATTGTCGTAATTATTTATACACAATTATTATAATTAAATCCAACTCCCCTCTTATCCAATCTCCCTTAGCTGGGAGAGGTCTATGCCCGCCTGCCACTTTGAGAGGAAACTCATGCCAAGCAGTAAGACAGAAATGACGATGAAATCAGATTGACACTGATATCGTCCAAAGCTCAAATGCAACAGAATGTTAAGGCATTTGAAATCTGTCTGTTTTAAATGTAATCCTGTTTTACAAAGTAGAGTACAAACAGCATAATCTGCAGAACTAAAGCAAATTAGCATGAACACACACTGGCGTGGCTTTACCCTGAATGTTACTGGTGTTACACTTGTTACATACAGATGTGTAACAAATGTACAACCTGTTTATAAATAACGGGGATTATTTTGTACATTTTATGTCGTAATAGTGGACAGTATGGATATAATATGGTTTTAGTAAGTATGGGACAAATAAGTAAATCTTTATATATATATTTCTTATGTGCGTGTGTATGTCACTGAACTCCTCCTAAACGACTGGACTGATTTTGATGAAATTTGTTGTGTGTGTTCAAGGGGACTTGAGAATGGTTTAGATACACAATTTAGTCCGTGGGAAAAGGTTTTTTTTATTAATTTTTAATTCGTAAGTAGTTGTCCAAGAGCCCAAGAAGGTTTGGGAGTTGGTAAGACCAATTTTCGACAGACAGACAGTGATGCCACAAGTCCTTCCAATGAAGGTACAAATTTTATGTTTTATGTATGTTATATTATTTCTTTAAAAAGCGGGCGAAGCCGCGGCCAACACTAGTACTATATATAGTAGAACTTTCTTAAAGACGGTTAAAATACAAGTGACAAAATATTTTTTCGTTTACGATGCTAAGAATGTTAGCTGGAAAATAGAGTAAATATGTAAATATGTCGAATAGATATTTCAATTGTTTGCTTTCAAATGTAGTTTTATAGTGTATGCCATTTCTGCAATAATATTGTGTTGCAAATACTTTATATAATATATATTATATTATATAATAATACCAACATACCAAATATAATAATACCAACTGTTTTTTAAACGACTATATTTCTTGCCATTCTCTATTATATATAACAGGGAATGTCATGTATAGACTCTATACACATCCTTTTTAAATATAAGTAAAAGTAATTTGACGTATTAGTTTTTATTCATTTAAAGGTAGTCAGCCTTTCATCCATTTTAATTTATAACGGCTGTATCTCAACGTAGAGACACAGTATAAGGAGAGACATGCTTGATTTTCATATAATCAACGGTAGGATGCGGTGAAAACATATTTGCATGTTTATACGTATATTTCGTCGCATGAAGTGAGAAGTAATGCTCACTTCGATATAACATATTCTTACTTAAATGGTTTGAGCAACACTCAGTATTCATAAGTATAGAGGTAAAGTGATTATTCTGTAACATTGTAATAAAAATTGTATTTACTATTATTCATAGATTAGTAAAGATACTTCGCCGCCTTGTAATTGAATTAAGCCACAAACGGCTTATTAGTAAGTTCCTTTTTTGAATTCTTGACAAATAAAAACATTTTTAGAGAAAATTTACGAATAAATAGCTGATACTGCGTAATTTACATAATTAAATAATAATTATTTCAAATATTTTAGGGACATTTTAGCACGGAGACCGTTACGTTATTATTTTAATTTTATTCATACTAATGATATAATTAATCTATTTTTTTCGCCCAATTATGTGAGTAAATAATATTTTTTATTTTAACAATAAATGGAACAATGTTACTTAACATTATGTATAGATTGTAACATAGCATTCGTGTGTCTTTAATTATAGGAAAAAATTAGTATAACATCACAAATATCGCCTAGATATACTTATACTGTAGATATCTAGAAATCAACATGTTGTCAGTCGTTACCGCGTAGCAGCCGAGCTGCACGTAGGAATAAGCAACGTAAATAAAAGCCGTGTAAATATTGACGAGATATTTGCATGGATGGTAGTTTTATTTATATTTCTTGCGATTTTATTTCCGTTTACAATCTGGCTTTGCGGGCGTTTCAGCTGTGTTTTTATAAAACATCTTTTTTATAATATAGGAGTAGCAGACGGGCATGCCCACCTGATGGTATGTGGCTACTGCAGCCCATGGACATCTGTAATCAACCCAGATAGGATTAGATATTCCTACCTGAGGTCGGCCACAGATGCGCCGCTACTCCTGAGGACTAAGCTGGAACGCCTCGCAAAGTCTATCTCCCTTACACACCCTTCAAACCGGAACGCAGCAGCGCCTAACACTGCTGTTATTAACCTAACTAACCTAACCGAATCTAACACGGCGGTGGTGCCGCCGGAGTCGAACCACAAAGGGTTCTACCACCTTCAAATCTCCAGAAGGCTTTGTTATATTTATTCTTATTTAAAGAGTATCTTAAATTATAATTTATAAGTTACCTATATTTTAAAAGCCAAGAATTAAGTCCTCAAGATATTTCGTTGTTAGTACTTAAAATAATAGTAGCGAACATCTAGTTATTAGAATTCGGCCTCTAAATCAGTGGGAGCAAGGTTCGAATCTTAGGATATTTTTTTGAAAATAAATAGTTATTAGAAATTAATTATGAGTTGCTCTAACGGGAAAAGTCACGTCATCATGAGGTAACCTACATACCTGGGAGTTTCTAAAAATAAACTAATTAATATGTGAAGTCTACCAATTCTTACGCAGCCAGCGCGGTGGACTATGGTCTCGAGCTCTCTCAACATGAAATGAGATCCGTGCCTAGTAGTGGGACTATAATGGGTTCACGATGGTGATGTAAAACTGCCTTATGAATATATGAAACCTTATGAATCAAAATACAGTAGCGCTTTCACCGCTGTTGAAGAGGTCTCACACACACACTCTTGAAGAGGTCTCATACATTCTCTCTCACACAGAGGAACACATTTAGACATAGGATAGTATGTATAGAATGCAGCAAATTTGCATGTTTACACACAGGGGTGTCACCGCGAATACTGTTCGGCAAGCGTTCCCGGGAATAAGTAGAGCAAAAACAAACCGCGCAAACACAGGCTACGCAAATATTGGCCGGATATCGGGCTGCGATTTTTGTTTACGTTCGCAATCTCGCTCGATAAACTTATTTTTACATTTCTAACCATGTTTTAATTGTATAGTAGAGACTTAAGTTTTTTTAGGGTTCCGTACAAAGGGTTAAAATAGAACCCTCTTACTAAGCCTCCGCTGTCTGTCCGTCTGTCACAGGGCTCTATCCCTTGAACAGTTATAGGTAGAAACTTGAAAATTTTACAGAGTATGTACCTATAACAAAAAAAAAAACTAAAAATAAAATTAGCTTGAAAACAAATGAAGGTCGCCATACAACACGGACGGATACAATGTGTTATGGAACCATCCATGTGCGAGCTCGACCCGCACTTGGCAAATTATTTATAATCCAGAAGTAGCAGACGAGCATGCAGTCCACCTAATGACAAGTAGCTACTGCTGCCCATGGACATTTTTATTTAACCCCAGACAAGATTAGAATCTTACCCGAGGTCGACCATGAAGGACTAAGTTGTAACGTCTAGGATGAGTATGTCCCCCTTACCACATCATCCAAACCGGAATACATCGCTTAATACTGCTACTTATTATAAGACATAAATAAATGGGGCGGTAGTAGGTACCTCCCGAAACGAATGCACAGAGATATTTAAATACATATTTTTTCTCTCGTATTGTTATTTTCCATAATTAGTTCTTTTGGGATGAAAAAAAATTGAATTCGCGTGATTAAAATAAAGATGGAACGGACCAGGGGCTTCGAATCATATAAAATGAAGTCGGTTAATAACGTGTTTATGGTTTATTGCGTCATTCGTTTCCAAAATTGTCTAGACATTATCGCTCAAGAATAGGTTAATTCATGTGTCAAGAAACAATGAAATTAACTTTCTGTCCCCTAGATTATAATGTACGATTTGTCCCAGTACTCTTAGTATGAGTTTTTACGTTGACAAAAATGACTGTTTTTGTTTTTGTTTACGGATTTCCCATACATTTCCAATCAACTGATTCAATCTCCTAGGGCCACTTAAAACCTAAGATATACGTAAGCATATACAATTCTAACAGGGAAAATATGAAGATATATATTTTAAATATTGTTAACATGACAAACATGTTTACAAGTTTGTGAAGCTGGGGATTTCTGACACAATTTACAATACACTATTTTTGTGATTTTCCGTATAGCAACGTAAATATTAAGGTCGTATTCTGTAAATTGTTCACGACTACATAAGTTCAGTGGAGCAGGGTTGTTCCTCGTCATTACACACACGAGAGGTTATACGAGAGCATGATATTAAAGGGTACGTCGTACATTATGAGCGAAATTTAATATTAACTCCCTTGCACACTATATTCTAATATCACATACGATTGTTATTGAATTTGTGATTCATTTTAGTTTAGATAGATGAATATCCTCCTGAGATATACCCTGACACTTCACACCTATTTCTACCTAATAACAGCAGTGTTAAGTGCTGCTGTGTTCCGGTTTGAAGGGTGTGGTAAGGGAGACAGACTTTTCCGAGGCGTTCCAGCTTAGTCCTCAGGGGTAGCGGCGCATCTGTGGCCGACCTCAGGTAGGAATATCTAATCCTATCTGGGGTTGATTACAGATGTCCATGGGCGGCAGTAGCCACTTACCATCAGGTGGACTGCATGCTCGTCTGCTACTCTTATGTTATTAAAAAAAAAAAAACCCTGAGCACTATGACATGGGGCTCTAAAAGAAAGGTGCAAAAAGAACTTTCTTTCAAAGCCGGCGATTGGAGACTCCTCTCCGCAAATGTTCATAGGCGGCGGTGACTACTTTCCACCAGGTACTGCGGCTACCTACCTACCTAGCGGCTATCGTTAGGTACCTATAAAACCTATAAAATAGTCTCATGGAGTATCTACTATACTCTGAGCGGTAAGTTACACTGTAAGTTGAATATATATGTTTTGGCTTAATAAAAAGCTGAACTTTATTGACATTGACGCAGTAAATGAGCTCACAGTCCACTCGATGGTAGTGGTGAGTGTAGCCTATAGACATGTTACCCAACTTAGAAGAGCGGTTCCACCTGAAGCCCATTACAGATGCGTAGCCACTCCTAAGGACTAAGTTGGTCATGTCATGTGTAAGTCTGCTGGCATTAATACGCTTCTACCGAAACACAAGAACTTTACACTAGAAATAAATAATATAGTGAACCCGATCGAACTTTATTGGTTCTATCTGTCAAAATTGGGTATTAGAATATACTTTCGTTCCAGCTTAGTCTTCAGGGGTAGCGGCGCATCTGTGGCCGACCTTAGGTAGGAATATCTAATACTATCTTTGGTTGATTACAGATTCCATGGGTGGCAGTAGCCACTTACCATCAGGTGGACTGCATGCTCCTCTGCTTTTTCCTATATTACAAAAAAAAATAAAAAAAACTTTCCTTGTAGATTGTCAATAGCAAAATATTACAATATTCGTAGTAATAACATGAAGTTGAAAATAACTAAAATTCCATGAGAATAAATAATTACAGTCTTAATAAAGCCAACGAAATAATGGTACCGTTGTTACCGCAAAACATTTTTTATTTGAACGAAAGTGACACAATTTTTATACATTCACTGGGAAACTCGATGAACTTTGATTAATCATTTTAATTTCAGCCCCTAAGCCCCCGGGGTTTTGGGTGTGCGTAAATCCATCACTGGCTGTCACAGTGAAACAAAATCTTTTAGCTTATAACATAGTTCTATGGACGTAGAGCAAAGCCAGCTATTTTTCAGTCCATCTGATGGAAAGTTTTTTTTATAATACAGAAGTAGCAGAAAAACATGCAGTCCACCGGATGGAAGCAACTGACGCATGGGCATCTGTGGTCAACCCGCGATAGGATTAAATATTCCTAACTGAGGTCGGCCACAGATGCGCCGCTACCCCTGAGGACTAAGCTGGAACGCCTCGGATAAGTATGTCTGCCTTATCATACCCTCCAAAAATAACACAGCAGCGCTTAACACTGCTATTATGAGGCAGAAATAGGTGTGGCGGTGGTGGCTGGAGTCGAATCACAAAGGATTCACCACCTTCAAAATAGTCTGATAATGTTGACAGTTCTAGGGATGCAGGGCATAAAAGCAAGTTTTTTGGAGTCCATCTCATGGTAAGTGGTTCATATGGAACTACTAAAGTCTAAGACTGTCGTATGTAACTTTCGGTTACGTAGAACCCTTTGTGGTGCGACCTCGCAGGCACCATTGTCTCATATATTGCTGCCTAATAACATGAGTATTACTCGGTGTGTTCCGGTTTGAAGAGTGTAGACACCCTACTGTAACATTCGAGTTCAGAATTAGTCCTCAAGAGTAGCACCGGATCTAGCTTATCTTAGGTAGGGCTCTAATCTTATCTGAGGTTGATTTTATAGATGTCCATCGGCGGCAGTAGCCACTAAACACCAGCTGGACTGGTATTAAGTGGGCTTACGTGGAACACTAATAAAAACGATAATTAATTGAAATACAGTTAATAAATCAATTCTGTTATTTAAAAACATATTTGTATAGTCATTTAGCTATAAAAAAATAAGGTGGACGGATTACTTGGTGATGACGGGTTAAATTGTATATATAGGTTTAAAGCATAGATGGTAACTAAAATTACCTACATCGTATTCAAACCATTATAACACCTTTTTTGTAACAAGAGGGAAACCTTCAAAAGGTACCCGATGCCGTGGGAGCTACATGGGGTTATGTGGGATTCCGCACTAAAATCCAAAGGAAACCAATATAACGCCTAGAGGTAGATTATATGTAAACTCGGATAAACACTCAAAGAAGAACGGATAATGCTTTCAACAATAAAAAATCTGATTGGTAATGAGATGCATGAACCGAGCACAGTCATAAAGGATTAAAATCCCGATGTAAAGAACTCGAAGTAGAAGTGAATGCTCGTTCAATTCTGATGCAAAAATAAAAAGCAAGTGAAACACTATTTTGCAACGCAAAGAGATTTGTAATGAGGATAGTTCAAGAATGACATAGGGAATCCCCTTAGTGTTAGACAGCACCAGATAAAGCGCATAAAAATAATACAGCATCGTTTTTTGTTTTGATTATAGAATAATTTAACTTAACAAATTAAACCATCTACAAATATAGACCAAGGAGGTCTTGGAATTAATTAAAAAATAACTAGCTGGATTCAATTCTTTCATTGGAGATACACCCAACATTGCACACAGTTGTGTTGTCCTATCACATCAAGCTTTTTATATTAGAACAAATAAAATTAAAAACCGAAGGTACATCGAAATGGATCGTGATATTAAAAAAGTCTCCCTCCCATATGAATTGCAAATTGAATATGTCACAATCATAGATTAGTAAAGATTACTCGCTCCTAACAAGAAAATGTAACCTTTTGACAATTGTCACTGTCATCTATTTTCGTGTTTGAAAAATATTAAAAAAATATAGTTTTTAGATCATTTAGGAATAAAACGATATTTCTTCGCACTTTTCCTTCGATTTCGTCTCTTAGCTGCTCATGTCGGTAATGTTACGCGTAAATTGCACCATGACAGCCATTAAACGGCTGACACAATTTTCAGCCGTTTAATGGCTGTCATGGTTTAAGTCATTTAATGGCTTCCTTCAATTACAAGGCGTTGAGATATCTATACTTATCTAAGTATGATTAGAACAAATAAAATAAAGAACCGAAAGGTACGTCGAAATGGATCGTGATATTAAAAAGTCTCCCTCCCATATAAATTGCAAATTGAATACGTCACAATATATTCTGCTATCAGTTCCACCCGAATGAGCGGTTTCAATGTCCCTTTCAATTACTAGAGCCTTCAAAGATAGCTAGGTAAATGAATGGGCGCTCTGCTTGTAAGGCCCAGGGGATTGTAAGACCCTTCTGCATCGGTGACAAGCCTCTCACTATTCAGAACGGATGATGAAATATCGGCGTAAGGCTGTATCGGGAATTATTTCCTCTAAGGGCTGTTTTGGACTTGTTTTAAAGTATAAAGGGTATAATTATATTAGAGAATTAAGCACTATAGACGTGTTGTTGTTAAGTATTTTAATTTTGTTTAATAAGTATTCACGACATTAACTTTCTTTGATTACTTTGACAGCAAAAACAAAAGGGCTGTTGGATAAAGGCTGTTGAATAATTCCTGCTCATCCTGTCTTCAAGCTTAATGACAACTGTAACTGCATGTGTAAACTTTTCTGTGTAAACGAAACTGTTCTGTACTCTTAGTATGAGTTTATACATTTTTACAAAAATGACTGTTTTAGTATTTGTTTACGTATTTTTCATACATTTCTAAGATCTGATACAGTCATTTTTGTAAAATGTCAAAACTCATACTAAGGGTACTGATTCCGATTCTAAAGTCCCACCAAATACAACGTAAACTCACTCGCCTTTTGCTCGGAATAATTCCCACGAATCCTGCTTTGGACGTAAGTAGGTCAGGGTGGTTTATAGGCAGTTCGCACCGGCGCTGCTTTGACCCTTTTGTGAAAGGGTTAGTGAAAATCGTTTAAAGAGATTTCTTTAACCACGATTTATGAGTGTAAGACTCTACGATGACATAACACATAATAGTTTTAATAAAAACGGGATTTCCATTATAAAATGAAGTTTCTACCTAAAAATATCTAAGTAAAAACATAAAAATATAAAAGTCAGCAGTGATAAACCTTGATGTGTTAAGGGCGTGGTAGAAAGACATACTTAGTTCATACTTTCCAACATACGTGCAAACTTAGTCCTCAAGGATAGCAACGCATCTGTAGCCTACCTCGGATAGTACTCTGATCTCAATTGGGATCTATTACACATGTGTCATACAACAGTAGCCACTTACCATCAGGTCGACTGTATGCTCGTTTGCTACCTCTATATGAAAAAATATCATTCGACTACAACACCCCATTAAATATTGTTATTCTACTTTAAAAAAATTAAATTGACGCGAATAGTCATATACAAATCTCGAGAAAAAATAGTTTAAGTCGTACCCATGTGGTCTGTAGAATTTTGCAATGATGATGTAATAACGTACCTGAAAGAAAAGAATATCGATAATTAATCAGTAATTTCTAAAAAGATGCAATCAACTTAATACTTAAACTTAGCAAGATTATAGGACGGTTACAAAAATATAACCATCAGGAAGAATAAAAACAGAGACATACCAAATTTTGAGTGTCAAAGAAATAAAGTTTATAAAGTACCCTTAGTATGGTTTTTACGTTTTTACAAAAAAAAATAATTGTCGGACTGTATCAGAACTGATTGGAAATGCATGGGAAATACGTAAACAAATACAAAAACAGTCATTATTGTAAAAACGTAAAAACTCATACTAAGGGTACTGTAACGGGTCTACTTTGAATAAAATATTTTGACCTGACAACGTCTTATAATTCGATAGAGCCGGCTGCACGCATCAAAAAACATGACTCATGCGGCGTTACCTCGCTCTGAGGCGTTCCATTTTAAGGCTTGAAATACACGCCAGAGCGCGGAACGAGCGAAAAAGAGGCACAATCGGCCTCCGCGTTCGGCAGCGTTCGACATCTGTCTCCCTCCTACTATCAAACAAATAAAATTAAAATATTCTTTTGATAAATGCAACCATTCCATCAGTATTTTCTTATGACGTTGTCACGTCAACTATCGTCAGTAAACCGACTTTACAAACAACCGATTTTTTTGATTCGATTTGTATTGATAGCAAACAATAGGAGAGAACACAGTTATCTTGTACTCGACTCTTAAAAGTTACTATATATCTAAGATCGCATATATCTCTGCTCCAGATATACTACACCTATTAAGATATAAAGTACGTTTAAAAGTTCTCGCCCGGAGAAGCATTTAAAATTGTAGCAGAGCGCTCCCCATTAATCCATCATTGTCGAACTCCGCTGTTCTCGGGTTCAAGCCACGAGAACAATCTTTTATTCTTTCTTTTAACTGCTTCTTACCTGAAGGGAATGTTATCATCTGTGTATCTCACATTTTCTAATTAAGGTTTCGTTATACTATTGGACTCATATTGTATCGTTTGACAGCGGTGGTGATTAAAGCGCCTAAAATATAACTTTATTAATATTGTTAAAAGGTTCTTTACTTCCAAATTATTAATAAATCTACGTATTGGTAAAATGGATACTAATTTTATTACAAATAAAATGTATTTTAAAAAATCTATAATTCAAGTGACATTGAAATGCCCGATTTTACACTTTAAAGTTAATTTTAAATTAGTCAATTGAAGCAAACCTCCTACTATTTATTTTGAGGAGTAAAAATACTTGTTGTTTGAATAAATCACAAGTGTTGGAGCGATTGTTCGAAAGATGCTAAAATTCGTTTTTTAAAATTGGTACTGTGATGTATAACTATCCGATTTTCGATTAAATACAATACATTTAAAAAAAATACATGTTGAAGAGTTGAAGACTCTACAAAAAACAGTAAATAAAAAAAAATAAAAAGAGTAATGTTTAACACGCTAAACATTAATAAAAGATAACGAGTTAATCTTCCTCTTAGTAATTAATATCCGTGCTATCGTGCAACTAAATTGATATAGAAACTAATTAAATTCATTGAATCGTTAATTTAAAGGCTATTACGAGTAAATACAAGTACATTGGCTGGTCTATCGTTACGTAAATAAATCAATTCAGTCTTTAAACAAAACTTTTAATGATAGGTACTAAAAGAACGCTGTAAATTGAAAAGTTCTCGTCTTAGTTTATATAACTAGAGACCCAGCTACCCATTAATCTATCATAGTGTCTAACCTTCTTTTTGCTTCTTACTTCTTTACCTGTGCAGCGTGTTCTCACCGCCATCAATTTCTTGCCAAGAAACTGCGGAAATGCATAAGGTTACATTCGCATTTGCGTTCTGTTTTTTAATGAAAGAATATATTATTATACTGCATAATTCCCGACTTTTTTTTTCTTAAACTAAAAACTATTTTGATATTTCAGAAGAGTTTTGTACTTACATGTGTAGTTTTAATAGTAATTACTGTATGTATCGTCCATTAATCTATCATAGTGTCCAAGCTACGTTTTGGTTTAAACTTCTTTAACTGTACGGCGCCTTCGTATCGCCATCAATTTTTGCCAAGAAACTGCGGAAATACGTGGCTACATACAGGCTACATTCACATATGCGATCGATTTTGATCTATTTCTTGCGAAGGCCAGAAATATATAAGACTACACGTGCATTTCAAGTAATGTTTTAAGATTATTTTAATATTTCACTACTGTTGTTCATCATTTACATTAATTCAATTTTGGTGTACTACAAATTTATTGCAGTCATCCTAACAGTATAATAAAATTACAGTAGTCATAAAATTATTTTTGATATTACTATTTTTTGTTAGACTTAATTTTATCCAGATCGTGTATCTCTAATACTTATTTTTTATATTTTTGTAGAGTTGTTGTGGTCTAATAAGGGATCTAAATATACGAAGCCTGTGCCGGTGAATAACGCTATCAGTGGGCGGTCGTCAAAGACAGTCGAAGACTGTCGCCGACCGTTGCCTTTTGACGTCAGCAACAATAGGCGAATGTCGGCTACGGTGGGCTGTTGCTCGAGTACTAGCTTACTGTTGTTGGTATGTTACCTCCCTAAGGCAGATACACTTACACAACGCGTTCCAATTTATTTTGTTTTAACAGCAACACTGTATTCGTTCCAGGCTCCACAGAACTTCACTTCGTTTCTATTTGGGTTTGGTAAATATAATGAGTTTGGTGAATATAACACTTTTACATTAGAATTATCAAAAATCTCGTCTGCTTGCAATACATCAAAAAGTACAAAATAGGTTGTATTTGTAATAACTTCATGCAATTGGGAATTGTCACATAATGTGAAAAAATATATTACAAAGTATGTTATTTCTTTCGCGTTGACACATTTACTACTCCTTCGGGAACCCAGAACGGTCCAGTAGCGAGATAAAGAATTATGCAACACTGGTGTACTACATCGCTTTATGCAGTTTGTATTTGACTGTATTTTATAGTACATCCCCTTGATGAACTATAAAAAAAATGCCCTCATTTTTCCTGTCGCGCGTATTTGTATTCCCGTAGTCTGGTCGCATGCTCACCGCTTACATACTATTATTTCATTTAAAAAATCTTCTCATGCGTGCCGCAAGCACGCGTATTACAAAGTTACAGCCGATAATTCACGCGTGACAAGAAAAAGATTCTAAATTCTCATTGAATGTTTCAGTGAAAATAATATAATTGATAAAAAATGTTTTATATTAAGCTGATAATATTATTGTAGAAATAAAAGGATAACCAAGGCTTATCATAGTTTTATATAAGAGATTTAGATAGTGTATCTAATTATTGACAAAATATTTGGACAATGTTTTCAAGTTTAATTAGGAAAGCACCAATTAAAACAGCAGTTTCAGACATATTATAAAATATACAAAAAGTATATTTACATTTTATTTTTGTCCGTTTCAAAGCTAATATTTTTTACCTTCTTCACATATGTTGATAATTCACATATATATAAATTTCATGTATGGGAAAATAATCTCTAAGTCTCAATCTGTCTCATCTAAAAGCTCACACACAGTAGCTCTATTTCGCCGTGTTTAGTTTTGCTAGATGGCAATTGCTCGTGAGAAAACTTGCCTCCCGAGTCATATAAAGGCCACAGAAGCCACAAACTATTAAATAAACTACACATAACAATTTCTGCTGTAAAATTGTGTCACATTATAAGCGTTGGAACAATGTTATGTGTTCGTAATATTGTATTTTCTTTTTCAAATGCGTTCTGTTCTATTATGGCCTGGTGACCGAGTAATGTAAATTTATAGTTATACTTCTTTATTTTGTGGTAGCAAAAATGTTTTTGTAATAAAGTTTTTATAATAAGCCCTGTCGTTTCTTTTTAGCTAATATTAGGCAGAATCTATTTTTGAAACTTATACATAATGTATTAGTCGTTAATAAAAAGGGATCGTATATCTATAGTAGATATGATATTGAGTAATTCTTCGAAATAGAGAGTCCCCAAAACGTATGGCTCAACATTTTACTTTTAATATAACTAAAAGCATTAGGAACTTGATGCTAGTAATTGTATGCAATACCATAAATACGACGAAGTAATTGAATAGTATTCTATTACGTATAGTTTAATTATATTAAAAAGTTTACGCATACGAATCTTACTAAACTATTTAGGCAACTGCGCCATTTAATTTACCTTTTTTTAAATATACTAGAACTAGTAATACTGACTGTTACAATACACATTGTAGATGATTGTGATAATAACAAAATATTTATGAAAAATAAATATCATTCACTTATTTATCTTAATATATTGACATTTAACCTTGTTTTGTACCAAGAAGCAAATTTACAAAGACACTTACAGGTATTCCGACTACAATAAAATAAAACACTGACGTCCCACAAAAGAAATGTAAAAGTCCCTTCATTATTGAGAAAAGTCTACAAAAATTAAAGACGAAAAACAACTTGTCTCACAAAGTATAAAGGCGATCGTTTCTTTTATCTGTGATGCGAATCCGAATAAAGGCAGCCATTCGCTACGTTACGATTTAGGTTAAGAATAGCTTTCTGAGAGCTTTGTTAAAAAAGCTAAAATGTCTCTAACACAAAACAGTTCTGCTTGAAATAATTGTCAAAGAAGCCAGTGAAACTGAGGAGTGAATAGACGTTGGATCAACAAGACTGATAAATTGAAGGAGGACGTAATTGAATAACATTTGTCGGGTAACGGGCCCGCGTTAGGGCTGATTCATCTTGATCTACATCAGAATCTGTTTTATACATTTTCAAAATAGTAGTGCATTGATATCTGTTTGGTTTCTTTGATATTAGTAGTGTATTGAATAAAATAATAGTGGGTTATCTATATAAAAGCGAGAGAATACTTAATGATAAATCTTCACAGAGGTAAACTATAACATTTGGACAAAATTATCATTTTTAGGGTTCCATACGAAAATAAAAAAACAGAACCCTTATAAGATCACTCGTCCATCTTGACCATTTTAGTATTCATATGCGTTTTAGGTGAAGGCATAATGTAGGATTATGGTTTGCCCGTACGAAGTCACAGCTTGTAGAAAAAAAACCTTGAACATAAAAGTTTCGCTCGAGCGTTGTAGCGATACACGAGGCGGAAACTATATTTTTCATGCAGCTGTATCATCATCAACCCATTACTGTCCCACTGCTGGGCACGGGTCTCCTCTCAGATTGAGAAGGATTAGGCCATAGTCCACCGCGCTGGCCAAGTGCGTATTGGTAGACTTCACATACCTTTGAGATTTGCTGTATAGCTGATAGAAAATTATAAAAAGTAACAAAGGCCGTGTTTTGTTTAGAATAAAGAGCTCAGCAAATATATGTTTGAAGGTTAGAATTCGCAGTTCTTGACACACATTTATAACATGCGCGAAATACATGACAGAAGGATATCAAAACATAGGATTTGACATCTTATGTTTTATTATTTACGCATGTAGACCAGTAGCATTACCATGAGTTGGCATAGAAACGCCACTATAGAAATGGTAAATAGAAAACTATTGTCATTTTGCTAGTGCATAACATAACAACTATCGTTACGGTATTTCTTGACAACGTCTGTCAAATTAATGACTCATGGGACCGAATTTGTATGGCAATAGATCATAATGACATTCGCTAGCGATTTGATTTCGATAGGTTTTTTACGTATCGAGTTACGTCACTACGGATTTTAGTTCTACGAGTAACCACCAGAGGCGCTGTACAATTTTTCATACATTTATTTTACGCAGTCGCTAGCGAGTAATACTTTTGTAAACTCATGGTAGTCCTACAGATCCATACGCGAGAAAATCGTGTGATAATAAAAGACCCTTAGCTGAATAGTACTAATTATTTTCATGAGTAGGTGTGGTAAACTGGACAATACTCACGATGTTATCTAATTTAGGTCCGAATTAGACCCAATTTATTTAGCTGTAGTCATCGAACGTGTCGAGAAAAACATTTTTATAGACACGACCCGTGTCTGTGTGACTTTGTAACGGTAGATGTAACAATGTCAATATTCATTTTGTAGATTTTTTTTTGTAAAATACGGAACCTGTCTGACACGCAATATAATTTTAGTTGTAAATAAACTTTTAGATTTCTTTATTTTTGTGTCCAGCCTAATGCCCCTTATATTGTAAATAAATATTTTTTTTTTACATAATTTTGACAGACATCCAAATCCTCCTGTCTATTTAATATCTAAGCATTTTTTAATTTTATTTTTTTTCAAATAATTTTTATCAATTTTATTGATAAAAATTATTTATTAAACCCTCTGTGGTTCGACTCCGGCGGCACCACTGCCAAACCTATTTCTACCTCATAACAGCAGTGTTAAACGTGTGTGTTCTGGTTTGAAGGGTGACATACTTTTCCAAGGCGTTCCAGCTTAGTCCTCAAGAGTAGTGGCACATGTGTAGCCGACCTCAGGTAGGAAAAACTAATTCTATCTGGGGTTGATTACAAATGTCCATGGGCGGCAGTAGCCACTTACCATCAGGTGGACTGCATGCTCTGCTACTCCTATATAATAAAAATAAAATAAAGAAATAACTTAGATTTGGCAGCCCTATTGAACACAATACAATTTATCGGACGACAAGATAAATCGGGCCGTCGTACGTTGAACACACGAGATGATATGATTACTTCGCCGGAACTATATAAACTGAAAGCTTCTGTTATACTATATAGTAATGTACGGAATGTATATACATATACATTTCAAATATAAAGGAGTCTTGCTACATTTTGCACGTAACTTCGTTTTTCTGTTTCAATAGTTCAAAAGGTTACAAGGAAGTTTGAAAATTAATAAAAGTAGTAGTTTTAGATACTTAACTACATTAAAAGTACCAGTTTTCATCACCATAAAGTTAACGTTATTTTGTGTATTTTGTCTGTCTATCTTGGTTCTATCTTAGAACAGTTATCTATACAACAGAAGCAAATTGTGTACAATAGGATTTTTACCCAGATAATAAAGAGTTTCCGTGTATTTACTAATTTAATTTCCACAAAGTTTATTTTTAATTGTTCTTGTACTTGATTTTTAGTAGTCTAGATGTATTCAGCTACAAAGGAATAAAACAAATAGTGAAAATTCTTAATTATTTCTATTACTTAATAACACTTGTTAATTAGTTCATTAATAACACAAAAGCCCGTTAATTCTCATCAATATACCAAAGAAAAAGAAAAGAAAGGAAAATCGATTGACAAACAAAAGCTAAAAAGATTTTTAACTTATTTGTCAGTCTATTTACATTAGTATGTATTACTCAATTCGACAATAATAAATAAAGAATAAGTTGGCGGCTTGAAAACGTCTAAGTTCTATATTGTAGAAAGTCCAGGAAACTCGAATGGAATACCAGTACTTGCGGTCCATTTAACACGATACCGTAATTCGCAGAAATGTACACGTTGCTTTAATAAAATATTTTATATCTTTCAACGAAATGGCTTTAAATCAGTCATTTGAGAACGAAGTTATTTTGCTCATATACACTATTATATACTATACTATGTGTATTTTGTATATAGTGTTTTAAATTTTTATAAAGATGCCGTTCAGAAAGGTAAAAATTGAGTTGCGTTTCACGTTGATAATAGATAATACGATTGTTTTTGGGACATAAATGAATACCTACTAAATGTTGTACAATATAAATGTAAATAGAAGTTATTATTTAAATTATTACTAACCATGTTTGATATCTAAATCTAAATTAAAGTATGAGTCGGCTAGTTGGACACCACACAAAGAACTTTAAACACAATCCAGTTTCATTTATTACGAGTACACGCTTCATATCAACCTTATTGTATGTAAACGTATGAATAGGATAATTGTTTGCCGTTTCCACGAAAAAACGTCTGATTGATTTAAAAGTTTGCACACGTATTAATCACTGATGAGTATAAAATTATTTGGCGCCTTAGAGCTAATTTGATGATGGATTCAGGGGTGGAAAGTGGACCGCTGCAGTAGCTACTTTGATTTTGAAGGGCATAATAGATAGGATTCGATGATGAGGTCTAGTGGTGGTAATGATGTGATTTGCTTCGACGAGTCCATTGGATTCGGCTTGGAAAATAATATACGATAATGAGCCAAGAGGTACATAGTTAAACTTATTTTTTTTATACAAGTATTTTTTACAGAGCTCCTAAAAACTTTAATAAAGTACCACTATTGCGAAACGTTAATAACGTACCACTATTTTACAAAGATATTAGTGATTGCATTTGTCTCATCTGGGATAAAACATTTTGTTTATTTGACAAATCTGTAATTAAACGAGATTCGTTTTAAAGCGACTTCTCTCGGATTTCGCAGACACTCTGAGATTGGAACTGCAAGCAATTGTAACTTAGCACAATGTTTTCCGTTTCAAAGTGTTTCTTAAGATGTTGCTACTGTCTTTTGCGATAATGAAAATTCTTTTTGAAATATTTTAATTTGTTACGAATTGTGTTGAGATATTTTATCGTTTTCTGCGATTAATATGACAATTATATAGTGTAAGCTACGGGTATGACATTTTTTTGTAATATATAAATAGGAAAATATAGTCCACCTGACGATTTATTTGTCAAACGATTAGACAGATGAAACGGATATTTAATTCATTTTATAAAATGACGTTTAAGTGGTAATTAAATATAAAAATAATTTTAAGATAAAACGGTGAGGTCTGAAGTGGCTTCAGCTGCACGTTCCATTAGGGTAAGTTTATCACTCTAAATAACATTATTAACGATGTGTTATGGAGCTTCTTCCGCCGCTTCTTCTCCATAACGAAACACCTTGCGAAGTGGCGGTAGATACATTGACGGTCAAAAAGAGTTCTGTAAATACATAATCTACTTTGAATAAACTATTTTTGACTTGGAATTAGAATTTGACGGTAAATCCATATTCAATAGCAGAATGGGTCCTATCGGACGACGGCCGGATGCGTTACTTATCAAATTCTTCAAGCTTCAACACAGCAGCGTTTAACACAATTGGAATAGAGTTTTTCAATTCTGAATAATTCGGGTTCGATTCCCAGAAAATGTTACAGCATAGATTGTCTTCAGAAGATGTTACGAGTAAAGCGTAGAGCATCGTCTATTACTCTTTAATCTTGTGGTTAATTTTCATCATTTTCTTAAATACATAAAATGGAAATAAAATTCGAGATAAATATTAATAGCAGGGACATTTAGATAATATTTATGTTGTAAATACTTCTTTCCTCAACAGTTCTCAACTTCGTAAAATTTAAAGTCAATGTAAACAAGCGACTTATAACTTTACCGGCCCCTTCAAGTACATATGGACAACTTTTGTTTGCCCATTGTAAAATTCTTTTACATTGTTGTAATATATATATCCGAGACAGTAATTATACATTGTTTGTTATCATGTTAGCAGTTATTGTTAAAGATGTGAACTTATTTACTTGACATAAGAGAGGGGGATACAAGAAGAGTTTAGTCCATATTGGTATTAAGTAGTGTGCTTATAAGGTTTCCATACTTCGTAAAATGCAAATAATATATATGAATCTGGTATTTATTTCTACGAGTACTATGTTATACTATGTACTATGTGTTTCCTTTTATTAATTTCGTTAACGTTTTTTATTTAATATTTATTTGTTTTTTTTTTTCCTTTTTTAAATTTATTTTTAGGGGATGACATTTATTTGAAAAATCGTACTGTGGACTAAAACGGTCGGCACATATAAATTAGCCGAAACCATAACCTTCCTCAGAAATGCAAGAACTGCTGATAAAATTGAATATTTGTGACGATGGTACACTCATCTTCGAATTATACAGCTTCTTTCACATTTCAATTCTTATAACCCAATTATTTCCAATACTATAGCCTTATTTGAATGGTAAATTTCATGGAATACCTATAACCTTTCACAGACTCTTTATAAAAGAGATCTATACAGATACGCACGGATCTTTTATATGTTAACAGCAATGAATCTACGAGTATATACACGGCAGTGTAGAAGCCAAGTTCGGAAAAAGGATAAAATTCTCTTGAGATTTTTGAATAAGAGTGGATGACATCTTGACTTTAGCAGTTTGATTTGCCGTCTTACGAATTTTTGATCAGATCACGTGCCCTGGCGAAAGTTTAACCTAAGTAAGTACCTACATATTGTGTCATATCTAGAAAATCTGATACAAAGATAAAGATAAGATTCATATTCAGCAAAGTTTTCAATAGAATTGCCTGCCACTTGATGCTTTAATACCTTGCCGTGCAATCCAAACTTTTTCTATGAAGAGATGTTGTGACGTGTGATATTTCTCCGATAACAAGTAAACTTTTCTCCTTCGATGTAAAGATTTCGGCACGTGTTTATGGTTTTGTGTATAAACAAACGAATACACATTCCCTATGTTGTTGTTGTCATTTATTTATTTATTTATATATTTATTGTAACACAAACACACGGTTAAGGTACAACTGGGCAAACTTAATGCCTGATGGCATTCTCTACCAGTCAACCCTTGGTGGGTGGAGAGAATTTGCGGCAGGTGTCAAAATACATAAATATTGTAATACTTACAACTGAAAATTCTTAATTATTTCTATTAAATAATGACAGCAATGACAAAATGACATGAAGAACAAAAGCTTATTAGTGATCGAAGACAAAAGCCCGTTAATTCTTATCAAGACACCAAAGAAAAATAAAAGAAAGGAAAATCGATTGACAAACAAAAGATAAAAAGTTTCTTAAGTTATTTGTCAGTCTATTTACATTATTATGTATTACTAAATGCGACAAAAATAAATAAAGAATAAGTTGGCGGCTTGGAAACGTCTAAGTTCTATATTGTAGAAAGTCCAGGAAACTCGAATGGAATACCAGTACTTTCAGTCCATTTAACACGATGCCTTAATTCGCAGAAATGTACACGTTGCTTTAATAAAATATTTTATATCTTTCAACGAAATGGCTTTAAATCAGTCATTTGAGAACGAAATTATTTTGCTCATATACACTACTATAAACTATACTACGTCTATTTTGTATATAGTGTTTTATATAATTGTAAAGCTGCCGTTCAGAAAGGTAAAATATTTTATATCTTTCAATGAAATGGCTTTAAATCAGTCATTTGAGAACGAAATTATTTTGCTCATATACACTACTATAAACTATACTACGTCTATTTTGTATATAGTGTTTTATATAATTGTAAAGCTGCCGTTCAGAAAGGTAAAATATTTTATATCTTTCAACGAAATGGCTTTAAATCAGTCATTTGAGAACGAAATTATTTTGCTCATATACACTATTATATACTATACTATGTGTATTTTGTATATAGTGTTTTAAATTCTTATAAAGATGCCGTTCAGAAAGGTAAAAATAGAGTTGCGTTTCACGTTTACGATAGATAATACGATTGTTTTTCGGACATTAATGAATACCTACTAAATGTAGTACAGTATAAATGTAAATAGAAGTTATTATTTAAATTATTACTAACCATGTTTGAAATCTAAATCTAAATTAAAGTATGAGTCGGCTAGTTGGACACCACACAAAGAACTTTAAACACTATCCAGTTTCATTTATTACGAGTACACGCTTCATATCAACCTTATTGTATGTAAACGTATGAATAGGATAATTGTTTGCCGTTTCCACGAAGAAACGTTTGATTAAATTAAAATTATTTGGCGCCTTAGAGCTAATTTGATGATGGATTCAGGGGTGGAAAGTGGAACGCTGCAGTAGCTACTTTGATTTTGAAGGGCATAATAGATAGGATTCGGTAATGAGGTAGTGATGATGAGGTCTAGTGGTGGTAATGATGTGATTTGCTTCGACGAGTCCATTGGATTCGGCTTGGAAAATAATATGCGATAATGATAATGGAGCCAAGAGGTACATAGTTAAACTAAATTTTTTTATACAAGTATTTTTTACAGAGCTCCTAAAAACTTTAATAAAGTACCACTATTGCGAAACGTTAATAACGTACCACTATTTTACAAAGATATTAGTGATTGCATTTGTCTCATCTGGGATAAAACATTTTGTTTATTTGACAAATCTGTAATTAAACGAGATTCGTTTTAAAGCGACTTCTCTCGGATTTCGCAGACACTCTGAGATTGGAACTGCAAGCAATTGTAACTTAGCACAATGTTTTCCGTTTCAAAGTGTTTCTTAAGATGTTGCTACTGTCTTTTGCGATAATGAAAATTCTTTTTGAAATATTTTAATTTGTTACGAATTGTGTTGAGATATTTTATCGTTTTCTGCGATTAATATGACAATTATATAGTGTAAGCTACGGGTATGACATTTTTTTGTAATATATAAATAGGAAAATATAGTCCACCTGACGATTTATTTGTCAAACGATTAGACAGATGAAACGGATATTTAATTCATTTTATAAAATGACGTTTAAGTGGTAATTAAATATAAAAATAATTTTAAGATAAAACGGTGAGGTCTGAAGTGGCTTCAGCTGCACGTTCCATTAGGGTAAGTTTATCACTCTAAATAACATTATTAACGATGTGTTATGGAGCTTCTTCCGCCGCTTCTTCTCCATAACGAAACACCTTGCGAAGTGGCGGTAGATACATTGACGGTCAAAAAGAGTTCTGTAAATACATAATCTACTTTGAATAAACTATTTTTGACTTGGAATTAGAATTTGACGGTAAATCCATATTCAATAGCAGAATGGGTCCTATCGGACGACGGCCGGATGCGTTACTTATCAAATTCTTCAAGCTTCAACACAGCAGCGTTTAACACAATTGGAATAGAGTTTTTCAATTCTGAATAATTCGGGTTCGATTCCCAGAAAATGTTACAGCATAGATTGTCTTCAGAAGATGTTACGAGTAAAGCGTAGAGCATCGTCTATTACTCTTTAATCTTGTGGTTAATTTTCATCATTTTCTTAAATACATAAAATGGAAATAAAATTCGAGATAAATATTAATAGCAGGGACATTTAGATAATATTTATGTTGTAAATACTTCTTTCCTCAACAGTTCTCAACTTCGTAAAATTTAAAGTCAATGTAAACAAGCGACTTATAACTTTACCGGCCCCTTCAAGTACATTTGGACAACTTTTGTTTGCCCATTGTAAAATTCTTTTACATTGTTGTAACATATATATCCGAGACAGTAATTATACATTATTTGTTATCATGTTAGCAGTTATTGTTAAAGATGTGAACTTATTTACTTGACATAAGAGAGGGGGATAGAAGAAAAGTTTAGTCCATATTGGTTTTAATTACTGTGCTTATAAAGTTTCCATACTTCGTAAAATGCAAATAATATATGAATCTGGTATTATTTCTACGAGTACTATGTTATACTATATACTATGTGTTTCCTTTTATTTATTTCGTTAACGTTTTTTATTTAATATTTATTTGTTTTTTTTTTCCTTTTTTAAATTTATTTTTAGGGGATGACATTTATTTGAAAAATTGTACTGTGGACTACAACGGTCGGCACATATAAATTAGCCGAAACCATAACCTTCCTCAGAAATGCAAGAACTGCTGATAAAATTGAATATTTGTGACGATGGTACACTCATCTTCGAATTATACAGCTTCTTTCACATTTCAATTCTTATAACCCAATTATTTCCGATACTATAGCCTTATTTGAATGCTCAATTTCATGGAATACCTACCTATAACCTTTCACAGACTCTTTATAAAAGAGATCTATACAGATACGCACGGATCTTTTATATGTTAACAGCAATGAATCTACGAGTATATACACGGCAGTGTAGAAGCCAAGTTCGGAAAAAAGGAGAAAATCCTCTAGAGATTTTTTAATAAAAGTTTCGGCCAAATTGATTTAGGAGTTCCCAAGAGTAATTATATGATTAGAAATAAATAGATATATAGCATTTATTTAAAAAAATACCACTTATTTTTATATTATTATGATTTACACACCAAAAATCAACGGGGTGCACTCCAGGAGTGCCAGCAGAAGTGAAAACTGACCTAAATAATAAAATATAATAAATAAAAACTGAAACTGACACCCACTGACAATTTTTTTCTATGCTGACACCGGATGACATCGGATGACCGGATGCACTTTGTTTTGCCGTCTTACGAATTTTTGATCAGACCACGCGCCCTGGCGCGAGTTTAACATTTTTTACTCATCACAAAAATTGCACAACGCCGCTAAGGAAGTTCCCACTTCGAAAATAGTAAATACCTACACATTGTGTCATATCTAGAAAATTTGATACAAAGATAAGATTCATATTCAGCAAAGTTTTCAATAGGATTGCCTGCCACTCGATGCTTTAATACCTTGCCGTGCAATCCAAACTTTTTCTATGAAGAGATGTTGTGACGTGTGATATTTCTCCGATAACAAGCAAACTTTTCTCCTTCGATGTAAAGATTTCGGCACGTGTTTATGGTTTTGTGTATACGCAAACGAATACACATTCCCTATGTTGTTATTGTCATTGCATAAAATAGGTAAATAAAATCATGCTTTTAAGGTGGAATCACCCCGGTCGAGTCATATTGGTTTTACCACCTTTCAAAACAATAACAAAGTTATAAATGACGCTATGAGGCAAAAATAGGTTAGATGATATTTTAAGTGCTAGAATTTTTTGTGGTCAAAGTCCGAAGGCAACTATTTTTACTTAACAATGGCAGTGTTAAAGCCTGATGTGTTCTGGTTTGAAGGGTGTCGTAAGGAAGACATACTTTTCCAAGGCATTCCAGCTTATTCCTGAGGTGTACCTACCTGTGGCCTACTTCAGGTAGGTTATCTTATCTAGGGTGGATTACAGATTTGATGTTCATTGGCGGCAGTAGCCACTTACCGTCAGATGAACTACATGCTTGCCTGCTACTCCTATTGTAACAAATAATAATAATAATGTAAGTTCCATTCTTGTAATGTTAATAATAATATTTTAATAACAATAATAACCTTAACGCCCAAAACACCTGTATCAGAATACCATCCCAGCAGACCTTCAGTCGCCAAGTTGCGAATTACAATAAAAGTTTCGTCCTTCGCCATAAAAGACATTGGCTTGTTTGTGCTGCGTTGGGCATCTGCCAAAACTTCCATCTTGACATGATAGTGGATACTGCATAAAATGTGTAACCTAATTCCTTTGTTATGACACGTCTCAAGTCGGTAAGCCAGCAACTTTGCTACTGATGACCAATGTTAGTTGTTTTGGTAGTATCCTAGCTAGCTTTAGCTTTAGGCGTACGTGGATGAGAAACGAAGACGGAGTTTATGAGTAGATCTTTTATGCTGCTCCATGCCTTTATTCGTATTTCGTCTTTCTTCGATAAGGTTAAAAATACATTACATTTAATTACTAATTAGGACCTTAGGATAAGTAATTCCTGTAGTGTATTTGTAGGTTAGGTTAGGTTTTCAAGGGTTCACGGTAGTAAATTCGTGGGGGTTCCGATTATTACAGTTCGAGAAGTCGTGTGTGCGTTCTGTATGCTCTTAAGACATTACTGAGAGGAGTTGTAAGGAGTTTTAGCCACTAAGAGTTCGACATAGCCCTTCTGTTCCATTGGGCGGAACTGGATCCATGAGGACTTTCCCGCGTTAAAAAAGAGTTTTAAGGCTTACAATTTGAATGTGGTACGAGGTATTCCCGGGCTAAGGTGATGGTAACTTAGTATCAAACGGAGTGCAAGCTCGTTGCTCCAATCACATACATGGAGATTTCAATACTAATTGATAGTACTTAATTTATCCCGTGCAAAGTAAAAGAGATTTTTGTAATATAATAATGTAAGCTTTCGAAAATATTTTGAGTTGTACAAAATAGAACAAAATAGAAATCAAAAAACAAAACATTTGATCCTTGTAAAATGAAAAAACACCTCGCGTGTAGAAACACAAGCTACGTAATTAAAATTGAAATAACTCCTCAAGTAGACAGCAAGGATCTGTCAAATTGGACTAGATTAATTTTGATTCACTTCGCGTTGCCCCCACCTGTTCTCAATTTAATTACGGACTTCGTCGGATAAGTAGTCTCATTTCACATGATACCAACTCGAGCTCGCTAATTAAATTCTTTGGACATGAATAATAATTTTGAGCGGTCCTATTCGATGGTCGTTAAATTGACAAGCGTAGAGATTTAAAAAATAAAGTAGAGGAAAGTTAGTAAATATTCATAATAAGTTTCTTATAATTGCTGCCAGCCTTTTTATGTCCATTGATGGGCAAGAGTGTCACCCGATTATAGGGGGGAGCCCTGGAGTGGTCCACCACGCTACCACCCATTCTACCACCATATTGGTGGTAGTACGTTAGTGGTCATTTCGTGCCCTTCCCAGGGCTATTAATTAAGACATTAATCGTATCCTTGCTTTTGTACATTACACAAAAATCTATCAAGATTGTGTTGCACGTTACGCAAAAAATAATATAACAAAACTTCACCTCTGAAAATAACTTTTCTTTGTGACTGCTCTAAACAAAATTTTACAGAAGTTGGTCGTGTACTTTATCGCATTTGTTATTTCTAAAATGGTACTAGTTTTTGACAAGTAAAAATTACATTGTCAGAACTTCTGGGAAGATGTCTGTGCCTCACTTCGGGAGCAGTTACTTCGGGAGCACCCTTCATCTTAGCTCTAGTATATTGTATAGTAGAAATATTGTTGGGAAATTTGCTGACGGACGGTTTTCTCCGGCAACTCAGTTTTACACAAGTTCCTTGGTTGATTTCTTAAATTGACCTCAGGTAGGAATATGTAATCCTATCTGGGATTGATTACAGATGTCCATGGGCGGCAGTAGCCACTTACCGCCCGAAATCTTCTTTAACTCACATTATTGTTTTTGTTTCCTATCTACATTTTCAACACAACTGGAGTCACCAATACTCAGAGGAATCGACCATCGTTTTGATGGAGAGATCTATTCGCGTTTTTCTAAGAACCATACGTTCTAGCTTTCCGGGAATGTCTGTTATGAAAGAACACATTCTAAAATTCCTTCTAACTTCCGTCCACTCGGACACTAGGACAGTCATGTATATGTATGAATGTATAAGTCAAAAACATTCTTGACTTCGGAATGTCTGTGCAACAAAGTTAAACCGCATTGCTTTTAAAGTAAGTTGGCTATGTCCAAGCCTTTACGGTATTGTGGATCCATATTGTTGAAAACTTTTCAGAAATTCTACTTCTCTTCTGTCAAGTATATTTTCTTGTTCTTGGAACTGTCGGCTTAGGAACCGTTAACTTGTTTAGTGGTACAAGTTTATATAAGCGATAAGGATACAAAGTTATGTTTGCGTGAGCTTCGCCGAGCTTAATAGCCACATATTTGTAGTCCATCCACATGGTTGTAGAGGTTCGCACACGGTTTTTAGGAAAGATATAGTCCGCGCAAAAAATAAATTTCTTTTAAAAAAACTTTTACAAACAAGGTTTTAAGTAAAGTCAGTCCATACCAAAATCATGGGAGTGCTTGAACAATAATAGAATAGGTCCGCCATTTTGTGGCACTTGAGGTTTAAAACAACCTTACTAATTTAATCAAGTATTGTCATCTAAACGACAGGTGCATGCAAAATTTCAATTCCATTGGTTACGAAAAAAAAAGAAAAAAGGGTTAACTTATTACATTAAACTTATTAACTTAAAGGAAAGTTAAATATTCGTTCGTAAAAAATAAACATATATACAGACAGACTTCATGTTATATATTTATAGAATTCCCCTTCTAGGAACTTTTCTTCAAGAGTACATATTCAGAGGGTTTTGTTCCTTTTGAAGTTTTGTATGAATTACTAAGTGTACTCTGTAAGATCTGTTTGATTTTAACAAAGGGTTATACCTATTACGGGAATAGAGAGTAAAAATATTTCTCAGGCTGTCTAACGCGTCTAACGCTCATTATTTAAAAATTAAAACTGTTTTTTTACTTTTTGAATGCCAATTTTCAAAGCTCCTGAAAAACGTTTAAAGCCAAAATGAGTATAATATAGAAAGTAAGGATTATTGGTAAGTTTTTTTTATATAATATAGAAGTAGCAGACGAGCATGCATTCCATCTAATGGTAAGTGGCTACTGCCGCCCATGGACATCTGTAATCAACCCCAGATAAGATTAGATATTCCTACCTGAGGTCGGCCACAGATGCGCTGCCCTGAGTGTGGCGGTGGTGCCGCCTGAGTCGAATCACAAAGGGTTCTACCACCTTCAGAATAGTTAAACCAAATTGGCACTTAATTTACAAACGCGTTTACTTTGAAAATAATTTATTCGTAAAACAGGAAAACTACGGCGACTGACCATTAGCTGAAATTCATTGTTTATGAATGCTACCGCAAATATAATAACCTCATAAACCAAAATGGAATCTAATTTGCTAATTAGTTAAATAGCTAATTAGTCCGCTAACGAAGCCGTGCTTACTAATTAATCTATTCTCTAACTATAATGTTTTATTATATTTCTCCATTGTATTTTCATAGTTAATGCAGTACGTAATTTTAATTATATTCGTTATTGTTGGAATGAAACAATAGGCCTTTATTATAATTATTTAATAGTATTTTCTTCAGGAATCACGTTGATTAAGTAAAATTTCGCCGTAGGTACATCTTATTCATCTATTTGTGGCTTTTTGCAGTACTGTTATTAAAGAAATCATGTACAATAATATAATATTTGCAAACTATATAGTATTACTGTGTTGTGGTTTGAAGGGCTACACCTTTCAAGCTCAGACAGGGACTCTTATACGAGGCGATCAAATTTAGCCTACAAGGGTAGTAAAGTATTTGTAGTGAACCATAAATAACTCTCCCTCTACTTAAAGATGGTGGAACTCTCAGTTCGATTCCGGCTCCACCACCACACTTATTTCTGCCTAATAACAGCAGTGTTACATGTTACTGTGTTGTGGTTTGAAGGGAGTGGTAAGGGAGACATACTTTTTTAAGGCATCTTAGTCCTCGGGAGTAGCGGCATCTGTGGCCGACCTCGGGTAGGAATCTAATCTTAATTGGGGTTGCTTGCAGATGTCCGCGGGTGGCAGTAGCCACTTACCATCAGGTGAACTCCATGCTTGTCTGATACTCTAATATTACAAAAAACTTGAGTTTGAATGCGGTTCAAGTGTAGCAGTGACGTTCCAAAAAAATTTTAACAAAAAATACAACCGACTTCTATGTCACTACAAAGTAAAAAATAATTGAAATAAATGTTGGTTT
The DNA here is from genome assembly GCA_014595695.2 of Epargyreus clarus clarus. Lineage (NCBI taxonomy): Eukaryota > Metazoa > Arthropoda > Insecta > Lepidoptera > Hesperiidae > Epargyreus > Epargyreus clarus. Next base: position 2,798,098 of record JACTTY020000051.1, read on the forward strand.
AGTACATATTTCTGAAGTCGGCGCTCAATATATTTAGTTGGATAACGATGTAAACAGCGTGTCTAATATGAGCGTCGACTTCAGAAATATATACTTATTATGATAACCACCTCCTTTTTGAAGTCGGTTAACAAATCGACAACGTACTTAGTCTGTTACTTCATTTTCCTAAGAAAAAACATTAATAAGTCCACAGCGAAGTGTCGCTGCAAAAAATCTTATTGTTAAACGAGTAATTCTTTGTTCATTTAGTGGAAGCTGTGAGATTTTCACTTGTACTTTTAGAGACAAAGAGATGTAAAGAAGCGTCTACAGCGCCCCGTAGCGGTATTGTCGCATCAACTTTTCAACAATGAAAAGTTTCGCCTCTGAATGTCGCTTTCATATTAATATTTAATACTACGATACCGGCCGTGGCTTTATCTATTTCTGGCTCTGTTTGTACTTAAGTTTCACTCCTTTTTACCTCCTGGGGTTTGGCTTCAAAAATCCTGAAAGGTGTAGGTACAGGAACTTTATTAAGCGATGTTTGCAGGTTTTATTAAGGGATATTTTGAATGGGTACAAGAGATATTACGTTATAAACTTACTTCACCATCATCAAACCATTACTGTCCCACTGCTGGGTATGGGTCTCCTCTCAGAATGAGAAGGATTAGGCCACAGTCCACCTTTGAGATTTTTTTTATAAATCTTTCAGTTATGCAGGTTTCCTCACGATGTTTTCCTACACCGTTTAGCAAGTGATAATTAATTTCTAATACGCACATAACTTCGAAAAATTAGAGATGCGTGCCTGGGATTTGAACCTCAGACCCCTCAATCGAGGGGCCGAGTTTCTTAACCACTAGGCTATCACTGCTGCTCACTTACTTACTTACTTATTAAAGATGTTCTTAATGGTTGTAAGATCTCTTATAATGGTTAAATTAACTCCAGATTATATTTATTCTACCCGAGAACATAGATGCACTGCTACCTCTCAAGACTAGGTATTGATAGGTATTGGTAATTGATTGGATACCTTGTTGTAACTCAACATATTCATTATATAAAATAATTATTTATTGTTCGAAGGTTACATAATCACTTACATCTATGGGGCAAAAGGTCCTAGATTGGGTTCTTATTAGTGATCGAAGTAGATTGGCCTTACTTTATAGCCTACATTTCGCTTCTAAATATACTATTACTAACTATTAAAGTAAAAGTTTGTTAAAGTTTGCTGTACTTATCTATAATTAAGATCATGTATAACATATTTTAAGGTTTAGTATTTAATCATAGTCAAACATGTAATCTTGTTGATAAGTCTTAATAAATAAATAAATAAACTATTTAGGTCAACTTCTAACTGTCTTTCAGGTCATCCTGAAGAATAGCTAGAAATTGGCACAGTGAATTCAGAGCGCCAATTAGACCGTTTATGCCCTGCAGTTCATGCTGGAGTTTATAGTGCCATTAAATCTAACTATGGTGGAGTAACTATGGCAAACGATTTGTACGTACTTTATAATCATATTTGAAATAATTGGCCAAGTGCAAGTCGAACTCGCACACGCAGGGTTCCGTACCACCAAAATTTTCATATCAGTACTTGTTAGTATAGCACCCATTAAAGTGAATACATGGTGAAAATTTGAACTTTCTTCCTATTACGGCTCAATAGATAGAACGAAAAATATCTAAAAATAGCAGTTTATGGTATCGCAACCCCTATTTGTGTTAAATTTTTTTATTTAGCATTTGTTATTACAGCGGCTACCCTTATACATATTCTGCAAAAATTTTAAATGTCTATCTATTAGGGTTCACGAGGTAAAGCCCTGTGACAAACAGACAGACGAAAAGACGCACAGACGGACCGACTTGCTCTTGGTCAATTATTATAATAATTCCGTAGTAATTTTAAATATGCAACATCAATTTAACTGTTATAAATAACATCCCTATAAGAATCTGATACATCTTAATATGGCGCGTTTGCAACCCGTGCCAACAACTCTATTTTTTTTTTTTTTTTTTTTTTTTTTTTTATAATATAAGAGTAGCAGACGAGCATGCAGTCCACCTGATGGTAAGTGGCTACTGCCGCCCATGGACATCTGTAATCAACCCCAGATAGGATAAGATATTCCTACCTGAGGTCGGCCACAGATGCGCCGCTATCCCTCAGGACTAAGCTGGAACGCCTCGGAAAAGTCTGTCTCCCTTACCACACCCTTCAAACCGGAACACAGCAGCGCCTAACACTGCTGTTATTAGGCAGAAATAGGTGTGGCGGTGGTGCCGCCGGAGTCGAACCACAAAGGGTTCTACCACCTTTAATTTTTAGGAGTTCGTTCTAAGAAACCGCTGGCGGTAGAGTAACATCATTCTTGCTGTCATATTCTGACGTTAAAAGTAGAGTATAGGTTTACTATACCAACGAAATAGTAGCGAAACATGAAAGTAAAATATTCACGATTTAAATTTTGGCTTTTACACTGGATGTTTGAAATTAGATTTTTTATAACATTTTTTTTATAATATAGGAGTAGCAGACGAGCATGCAGTCCACCTGATGGGAAGTGGCTACTACCGCCCATGGAAATCTGTTATTAACCCCAGATAGGATTAGATATTCCCACCTGTGGTCGGCCACAGATTCGCCGCTACCCCTAAGGACTAAGCTGGAACGCCTCAGAAAGGTCTGTCTCCCTTACCGTACCCTTCAAACCGGAACACAGTAGCGCCTAAAACTGCTGTTGTTAGGTAGAAATAGGTGTGGCGGTGGTGCCGCTGGAATCGAATCACAAAGAGTTCGGTAGAACTCTTTGTGGTTCGATTTTGAAGGTGGTAACCTTCAAACATGTATAACATATAACGTACATAGGTAAATACGCAATCCACTTGACGTTACAGGAAATTTGTAATCAACCTCAGACGGGATGAAAGTCCTACCGAAAGTCGTGCACAGGTGCGTCGGTACGTCATATACTGTTATAAGGCAGAAATAAGTATGATTGAATAGGAGCAAAGAACTCCGTCAACCCACTTCTGTCGCATCGGTGGGCACCCGCTCCGTCATACAGGTTATAGAATTTCTAATACACACGTAAATTAGAAAACACCAAGGTAATTCAAAGGTGTCCGGGATTAAAGTTTCGGTCGCATAGATTAGTAAAGATTACTCACTCCTAACAAAAATATAACCAGTTGTGACAATTGAAATTGTCACTGTCATCTATTTCTGTGTTTGAAAAATAAAAAAAAGTAGTATTTAGATAATTTACAAATGAAATGACATTTCTCCGCAGTTTTTCTTCGATTTCGTGTTTTTGCTCCACTAACTGCGCATGTCGGCATTGTTCCGCGTAAATTACATCATGACAGCCATTAAACTGCTAACGCTAAGGCGGTGAGATTCCTATACTTATCTATGTATCCTCGATAGAAAAACCACGCTTTAACCACTAGTCGATCACTGCCACGGACTTCGCTTATCAGCGATTGTCACAGGAGCTGGTGAAGCAGACACGTCGCTGGCTCCCAGCCAACTGTCCGCTGTCACTTGTCACGGCTCGGTGAGTCAGGTCAGGCTCATCAGAGGAGACTGATTTACATCTATATTACTTTTTACAGATAACATACTTTTACAGTTCACATTATGATTCATATATTTTTTTACTTTTAGCATACGAGCATCACCAACTCATTAGGTGACCACTGTAAGCACCATTGTAAGTAGCAACTATTATAGCAAATATATCAGAAGGTGATAGAACTCTTTGTGGTTCGGCTCCGGCGGCACCAGCAACACACCTATTTCTGCCTCATAACAGCATTGTTGAGCGCTGCTGTGTTCTGTTTTGAAGGGTGTAAGGGAGACATACTTTTCCGATGCGTTCCAACTTAATCCTCAGGGGTAGCGGCGCATCTGTGGCCGACCTCAGTTAGGAATATCTAATCCTATCTGGGGTTGATTACAGATGTCCATGGGTGGCAGTAGCCACTTACCATCAGGTGGACTGCATGCTCGTCTGCTACTCCTATATTATAAAAAAAGACTATCTTTCATCTACATTACTTTTTGCAGATAATATGAACAATTCCGCATTTATTTATTCGAAATAGTTAATAAAAAAATTAGGCCAAGGTAAAGATATACGACTTTTATAATGTGGAAGTAGCAAATAAGCACTGGCAAGAGAAAACTGCCGCTCGTAACATCTATAATCAATCACAGATTGAACTACTTGATTTTGGCAAAAAAATGTGTTGGTACCACTACTGTCAAATGTATGTATTTGTAGTCTACTGATCGCACTTCGCCAGCGAAGTGCACTATGACCGAAACCCTTTTACTCTGAGAGGAGACCCATACCCAGCAGTGGGATACTAATAGATTGATGGGGATTGAAACATGCTATCCTGTCATCATCATCAACCCATTACTGTCCTACTGCTGGGCACGGATCTCCTCTCATAATGAGAAGGATTAGGCCATAGTCCACCGCGCTGGCCAAGTGCGTAATGGTAGACTTCACATACCTATGCGATTTGTTTTTATAAATTTCTCAGGTATGCAGGTTTCCTCACGATGTTTTCCTTCACCGTTTAGCAAGTGATAATTAATATCTAATACGCACATAACTTTGAAAAATCAGAGGTGCGTGCCTGGGATTTTAACCTCGGACCCCTCGATCGAGTGGCCGAGTTTCTTAACACTAGGCTATCACTGCTTACTATCTATCCTGTATCTTATCAATTTTTTAGTAACCTACTTACTAATAAATAAAGTAACCGATAATTTAGGGCTGGTTCATTGAACGACGAAATTGCCAGATTGGAATTTTTCCATCGGCGACAGAGAAACCGGGAACGATCGTTTGTTTGAAGTTCATTAAAAATAAGAAAATTGCCTGTTTAATAGCAACAGGAAATATTTCGCGTTCATTTTTTTTATGTTTAAGACAAAATCTTAATATGGTAAATATAGCTCTTAGGTAAATTAAGCTTATTTTGAAGGTGGTATCCGTTGTACTTCGACTGTGGAGGCACCGTCGTCACACCTATTTCGTTTTCATAAAAGCAGTGATAAATGCAGCTGTGTTATGGTTAGAAGTCTGGTGTAAGGGAGACACACATATGCTAATATCCCACGACCTTGAAGTGTCTCAAAAGAAAACATTACCTTCCACAAAGCGCTAAGGCTTTTCATTTGGCTACCCTAAAGTAAATATAATAGTTACGGTAAAGTACAGATTTCTATAAAAGTATCTCGAATCCTATTATACAACAAAAGTACTAATAAATAGACTCTCAATTGTTTATTATAATCGTATACTAAAATAAACTACTCCCCAGTAACAAGAATCAGGTATTTCGAGGGGTATTAAAATGAATATTGGAGTCGAAAACTATCCGGAGAGCCCTCACGAACGCGGTCCTTCCACCCTTTTAGTGAATAAGTGGAACATGGAACAATCGTTGAGTTTTCCTAGCGGGTACATCCTTGGAATCCGGCCAGTGTTTATACAACTGGCGGAGTTGTCACATTAATGACTGGCAAGCGATGGGCGATTTTCTCGCGCGATATTAAAAAGTAAATATTAAAATTAATGAAACATTATCATTCCAATAGGAAGGATGCTAGATTTACGCCCGTTATTTATAAGCAACTTATCCAGTTTTTCCTACTAAAGATTAAAATATAAAATATAAATATTCTAGGGGGGCAAAAAATATCAAATGTTTGACAGGCGAAGTATTGAATAAATTTAATATGAACAACGGGCGTTATTGCGTAATGCTAAGATATCTGATAGATGCTATCTGAAGATGTGGCGAAAACTAGAAGACTATTATTTTCAGCAGTAGGCTTCAAAAACTGATGAACGAAAAAATAAAAGGAAAGAAGCATGGAACATGAATGAGTGATACTAAATGATTGAGGTCGATAATGAACTTGAAAGGACGGTGACATTAAGCACGATATGAATTTGTGCACGTTATGAAGTGATTTACTTAACCATAGGCTTTATTGCCTGATATAGTTTTTTGTTATTTGTAAAATGTACCATTTATTAGTATCGTAAGTTATGTAACTTTTGTAGACACATTGTAGATGTATTTAAGCTCATTGCTCTATACATAATTTTGTCTCAGTTACAATAAGCATTTTGAAGTAGTGGTAGTGGAACTAGGCTATAACGTATAATTTTAGTTGTGTATAGTCCGCGCCAAACTGCTAGTCCGCTCTGAATATAGAAACGAGTCGGCGGGTGCCACAGTGCCCACAGGTACATATGCCTATGCCCTTACGTTGCTACGGAATATATGCTTGTAGTTGTGTCCAAGAACTTCAGATCGAACTAGCAGTTTGGCGCTGACTATACCAATTCACTTAACTTTTCTTTGCGCAAATACCTACTCGTTTGTGGAAAACAATCAGACAAGTGGTTTAATACGGATTATCCTATTTCAGAATGCTTTTAAACGTTATCTCGTGAAGTCGTAAGTCATTGAGACGCTTCCGGTTGATATCGCATTTGTTGTTTACAGTTCGTTATAGATTTCACAGACAGATGTATTGTTTTATTAAGAGAGTATAAGTTTTTTATATATAATATACGAGTAGCAGACGAGCATACAGTCCTCCTGATGGTAAGTGGCTACTGCCGCCCATGGACATCTGTAATCAACCCTACAGAATTCGATATTTCTACCTAAGGTCGGCAACAGATGTGCCGCTACCTCCGAGGACCCAGCCGGAACGCCTCGGAAAAGTACGTCTCTCTTACCACACCCTACAAACCACCTTGAAACCACTAACTAGGGATTTTCTCAATAATCTATAATCGTCGTTTTTCGCTGAACATAAAATGTATCTTGTCGACATATCGGGTACAGAGCTCCCCGATATCGGAGGCATTATTTCTCTATATTTTATGCTCTTAGGGTCCCTGTTGGGTCATTATCAGTAGCGCTGCGGGTATACCCTCATGATGGTACCGCGATAAAAGCTTCACTTTATTACTGAAAATAATACGAGTACATTGGATTTTAATAACATAATTACTAAACAAGATACTCGCGAAAAATATAACCCTTCCTTGGCAGTCGGGTAAAAAAACAATTACTTAAAAATATACTCTTTGTCACTACTACAATTTACACGGTTATACATACTAAATGTAACACACTGTTTTAAACGTGTGTTTTTGTAATATGGGAGTGACGACGAGCAAGCAGTTCACCTGATGGTAAATAGATTTTGCCGCCCTTGAACATAACCCCAGATAAGATTAGATTTCTACCTGAGGTCGTTTCGTTCGTTCGAAGGTGAGCGGCGCTTAACACTGCTGTTATTAGGTAGAAATAGGTGTGGTGGTGGTGCCACCGGAGTCGAACTACAAAGAAATCTGCCACATTTAAAACATGGTACATTTCAAAAGAATAATAATTTTTTTAATGTCCTATTAATTGCTATTAACTGCCCAGCCGAGAACGAACCAAAAGTTGGACAGTTTAAGGAAATACAGAAATAAGCACCCTTAAGCGTAAAAAGCTCGCGCATTAGGGAAAGCTCGCGTGCTCACAGCGATTTGATCGGCGCTTCGTTGATGAGCGTCGAGTGCTAATTACACTGCTAAATAACGCTGGTTAATGAGCTTTGGATGACTGCAATTATATGAGAAAACTTCTTGCAACACAATACTTATGTATTATGTAATACTCGTATAGGTTTTGTTGAACTTAGTTTGCAATTTTTGGGACCTAGAAACGCGTTCGTTACAGATGTTTATCGTCATTAACCCATCAATATTCCACTGCACGGGTCTCCTCTCAGAATGAGAAGGATTAGACCACAGTCCACTGCTCTGGCCAAGTGCGTATTGGTAGACGTCACATACCTTTGAATTTTTTTTATATAAATCTCTCAGATATGCAGGTTTCCTCACGATGTTTTCCTTCACCGCTGAAGCAAGTTATAATTAATTACTAATATGCACATAACTTTGAAAAATCAGAGGTGCCTGGGATTTGAACCTCGGACCCCTCATTCGAGAGGCCGAATTTCTTAACCATTAGGCGCAGATATTCATGGGCGGTAGTGACCATTTACTACAATTGAACTGCGATGATGTAGTTATCCATTTCAGAAACATGTAATATCTTTGCACAGTATTATCAATCTAATATTGTCTCACTTCTAGGCACGATTTATTTATTATGACCATATGCGCATTGAGAACAATATGTGAAACAATTAGTGTCAACCTTCATGAGATATTATTTTTTAATCAAAATAGGTTCTTTACAGAGCACTTTTTGAATGTCAATACAACCACTACTTCACAAGGTGTTTCGTTATGGAAAAGAAGCGGCATCGTTAAATCTATTAGATTTCTAAGAAACATAACTTTGTAAAACTAAATGCATATCAAGTATTCAAATCCTAGATCGATTGGGATTCTGAATCATTTCACTAAGTAATCACCGCATTAAAGTGGAAAAAAATAGCAGTCTGAAAAAATTCGCCGTAGGGTTTACACAAACATAAAATAAGCCATAAGGCAATAAAAATGGCTTAATAAGCAGTAAGGGCTTTGAAATTGGCCCATCGGGCACACAATAACATTTGGCGTTCCCTGTTTTAATTAAATTGAAATATTCGTTCGTTCTTGCGTCTGCTTACAGTGTTTATCTAAGGACAAAGAGTCCTCAATGAGATCAAATTTCCGGCGGGTCCACTCGAGCCCTACAGGCCCTTTATTACCCGTTGCGAGCCCGAGCCCTAGAATTAGAATCCCTCATTCATTTCCGTCTTAATTCTTTGTTCTGTGCAGGTACTCTAGTCTTGATTGTTTAATTAAATACTATTTTTGTCCGATGATATTTTCAGTCCACTTTTTGGTTTAAAATGGCTTTTAGTTTGATCTCCATTTTCAGAATAGCTATTACATGTGTATAGTTATTAAGATACACTTCTATATTTTCTGTTCCTGTCCATTCTTTTTTAAATATTTAAATTTTTAAAGAAATTGATAGGTCTATAATGTTCTGGATTTTGAGAATTACCAACATAATTATATAATCCGTCGTGGGTAAAAACAAATCACAAATGAAAACACTCTTCTAAATCCTCTTTGTGTGTTCTGTCGGAAATGTTACATAGTATCATTAGTGCTACAGACAAAATAGGGGTCTAGTGTAACATTTTATCATAATCATTTACATGACTTTATTGTAATAACCCTAGAATATATATAAAAGTCATATTTTAATTAAACAAAATATTAATATTTTCGTTGTTTATCTAAAGATAAAATGTGTCAAAAATAAGAGTCCTCAGCGCGATCAAATTTCCTTCGGGTCCACTCGAGCCCTGCGCTTGTTATCTGGCCCTTCAAAGGGCCAGCTCTAAAATATTAGAATGCCTCCATTCATTTCCTTGTTGGGTTGCTTTGTCTGTAGGCACTTCACTACTTTCCATGGCTACTTATTTCAATAATGGAATCTTTATTGAAATGACAATTGAAAGTAAATGGAAAGGGTTTAGTTATTGTATTTTTGGGACAGTTAAACATATTGTCTAGCGGCCGGTCTCAATAACCCTTTATTTTTTGGTTTCGAGGGGGAAACCTTCAAAAGGTACCCGACGACATGGGAGCGACGCCGGGTTATGTGGGATTTTTACCGCACTAAAACTCCCCCGGTGGTCGTCCTCAACGCTTGTTGGAGAACCCCGCGATCTCCGAGGGAACACAACCGGAGTCCTCCAAGCGCGATACCCCGATCGGGCTTCGCCCTGAAGGAGGACTTTTGGCACCTCCCACACCATCTGGTGTTTACGACGGTATGCGACCACACATACCGTCGTCCATCCCGGGGTTGCTTGCTGGACGGTTCGAGCTCCCACTCTTGCCGCCCGCAACCCCGGAAACCCCCTTTTAGTCGCCTCTTACAACAGGCAGGGGATACCGTAGCCCTATTCTATTCCCGAGATTACGGTCTCAATAACCTACTAACCTTTAACTAAAAGTTAAATTAGCTACCAAAAGTAGCTGATGACAGTTGTTTGCGTTTCAATAACTGAAGGTAGTTAGAAATTTTAACTTTAACTATGGATCTATCTGATGATAGTTTTCATAAGAAACAAAAGTATACATAATTCTACGACTACCGTTCGGAGAGCACGTTAAGCTTATGGTCCCGGTTGGTTCATAAGATGGAAGTCGATAAACATTATCGGACGCTATGTGCGTATTAGAAATTAATTATCAATTACTTTGACAGTAAAGGAAACTATCGTGAAGTACATTTGTATACTTGAGAGATTTATAAAAAAATCTCAAAGGTATGTGAAGTATACGCACTTGGCCAGCGCGGTGAACTATGGTCTATTCGTTATCATTCTGTGAGGAGACCCGTGCCCAGTGGGACATTAATGGGTTGACGACGATGTCTCGGAGGGTACGTTAAGCCTTTGGACCCAGTTGTTTTAATTAGATGGAAGTCAATAAACTTTATTGGAATTTTATTGTTTTTTTTTTAAAACATCCGATGCTGTTTGGTCACTAAATTATACTCTACATCCGGTTTCTAGAAGATATTTAAGTTAAAAAAATAAGCGACAGTTGCCATAAAAAACTTTGAAACAATTCCTACATTTTAAGGCTATTCTTAATAAACATTAAATAAAATTTAGTTATAAAAATAAAAGTAACAGTGAGTAACGACGCCATTTTCCATCGGGCCGGTCACGTGATAAGCGGCCCTTTTATTGCTGGCCATATTCGCTCCAATAAACGCGGGAACATTGTTATTTTGGGACCCACTAGCAACACAAATTGCCACTTAACACTTTATTACGAAGCAATAAAGCATACTATAAAAATAACTCTCAGTGGAGTGTAATTAAAACAGTCTTGAACTTGAGTGAATTGTTTTGTTTTTGTGTTTTTTTCGCGTAATGTTGTAATTTTAAAATACAAATATTTTTCGCGAATAAGCGTTGCGTAAGCGTGCGTCATAGATTACTTTTGCTTATTCATCATCATCAACCCATTACTGTCCCACTGCTGGGCACGGGTCTCCTCTCATAATGAGAAGGATTAGGCCATAGTCCACCGCGCTTGCCAAGTGCGTATGGTAGACTTCACATACCTTTGAGATTTTTTTTTATAAATCTTAGGTATGCAGGTTTCCACACGATGTTTTCCTTCACCGTTTAGCAAGTGATAATTAATTTCTAATACGCACACAACTTTTGCTTATTAGCGGGTCATAATTGACTTAATTTTGAAATGTCGTCAAACGAAATCCGATTGATACTGGGCATAAAATGCGAAATATTGAACGATTCCTCACAAACAATATTAAATATTTTGTTGGACTAGAATAATTGCGGAGAAATATTTTCTAATTTAGCCGTAGTAGACGGTTAAAACTCATGCATGCATATATATGCATAAATATGGGTATATTTATAACCAAAAACAGGCGTTACTTACTGGCATATAGTTATCACTTTATGAGGTTTTACAGTTTATGGTTAAAATGCGTTACTTGGAAAAAAAACTTTTCCCAAGCTGACAACCCTTAAGAAAAGCAGTAGAACGGTGATCGTGTACGTCATCGATCCCAAAACGCCTGGACCAAAACTAAAGCAATAAAAGACGCGAGTTACATTGGTTTGTTCAAACTGGAACAACTACCACCGACTTATATGCGCATGTAGGGCTGTCACTCACTTGAATTTTTATATGTTAATTTTTAATTACGCATACAATTTGAAAGATATAAATCTATAATTTGGATAATGATTTCCTTTTTATAATTTGGTTTATTTTAGTTTTAATTGCAATTGTAAACTCTAGGTTTCAATTTTAATAAATAATAATGATCAATTACGGACATTAATATTAGAAAAGGATATTGTGTTTTATAATTTGAAAATTAGGTTTTAATTAGTTTCAAAATTTTGTTTCGGCTAATACTACAAATATCCAGAATGGTGGCAGCCCTACCTAAAACTGTATAAACGGCCCCGCATTCTGACTGACATTAATGTTCATTGCTTCCGAAACGCAAAACAAAGGCCACATTATAATAAAAACAAAAATGTATTCCCTCAGATATAGCTTTCAAAGTCGTTAAAGTGTTCACCCTTTTAAATTACCATTAAATTAATTAATATACCTGAGGAAAAAGCAAAATTATTAATTAATTAATGGCGAATCCCTTCGGCTGTAAATGTGTTAAAATATGACATTTTTAAGTATACAATTTGCTTAAGTGGCTTCAAAATAATAACCAAAAACATCTTTTAAACGTGGTAGAATTATTTGACACCTCTCATATCTGCATCATACCAACAGTGTAGCGCTGCTGTGTTCTACCTTATCCTTCAGAACTGCTTAATCGTATGCTGATTATTTCTTGAGCTTTATTCTTATCACACTTGAGCAATTTAATATTTCTTTTCTATAAATTGCCATGAAGACAGCATTGCCCAACATGCAGATGTGGCTCAATTTGAAAGGCATTCACGGTGGAACATCGAACGCTTACGCTCTACACTGCCATTATATACAAGATTATTCCCTTAATACAGGCAAAATATATAATACTCTAAGTGCATTATGGTATTACCATATAAAATGTGAACAATAAATATACACTTTGAACTGTGTTAATATCGATATTATAATATACCTTCGATGCGCATTTTATTAAAAACTCATAAGACTTGCTTTAAATATAATCAATTTATTAATAAAAACGCTACTGTAAATTCGTGTCCACCAGTGTCACCATGTAAAAAGACCGTTCAACCACCCAAATTTCGATCGAAGCGGGGGTCTTATAAGACTGGTCGGTTTACCCTGATGAGCCAGCCCGCAGTTACGTCCTCAATGGCCGGCTGTTAAGCTCTGAACGAGGTCCATAGCCGAAAGAGAAAAACTGGAGATAAAAACACGAGAGGTAGTTTAAAAGAACTTTTACGGGAAACTCGATAGCAGCTGACGATGATGCTATTTTATTAGCTTTTGTGATTTGTTTTATCGTCAGCACGGAAGGGTTATTATATTTTTTTTAATATAGAAGCAAACGAGAATGTATTACCTGATGGTAAGTTGCTACTGCCGTACCTACTTTTAATCAATCCCAGATGGTCCAAAGAAGTGTTTTTAAGTATAGTATATGAGAAGCAGACGAGCATGAAATCCACCTGATGGTGAGTGGCTAATGCCGCCCATGAACATCTATAAAATCAACTCCATATAAGAATAGACTCCTAACTAAGGTCAGTACGAAAGGGTTATAATCATATTTTTAATATAGAAGCAAACGTACACGCAGTACAGCTGATGGTAAGTGGCTAATGCCGCATCTACGTATAATCAACCTCCATAAGAATAGAGTCCTAAGTGCGATCGTTCACCGATGCGTTGCTGCTACGGACTAAGTGGAATGCCTCGGTTATGTTACCTCTACAACACCCTTTAAAGAGGGACACAGCAGCGCTTACTACATCGTTATTAGGCATAAATAAGTAAAGCGGGGTGTCGCCGGAGTCGAACCACAGAGGGTTATACCACCTTTAAAGTTCTTTAGAGTCCTACCTTAGGTAGGTCACAGATGCGTTGCTAACCCTGAGGACTTATAAGAATGCTTCGGATTACTATATTTCCCTCGCCTCAGGAGTATAGGTGTTCTGTGAACCTCACTCGTTAAACTGGTACATAGCAGCTAGCACTGCTAATATACTAGCATAGGTAAACACTGTTTTACCTTCAGAGTAACTCCTAACAAATGACTTTAAAATATTTATTTAAGAGTTACAATTCCAACTACGTTATAACTATATAGCTAAATTATAACTCAAATTACAAACATCGAACTATCAGTTATTAGATAGTTACAATATACGTTTCTATATTGTTATTGTTATTCTCCCCATAGCCTCGTTTAATTGGGGTCCACGCAATATGATCGCTCATATCCGTGTTATATTCAGCAAAAGTTTATCCCTTGCACGAAACAACCCTTCTGAAAATTGTTAGGTGAAATATAATTCCTTAAATGTATTTATTTATTTATTTTTGTACACCTTAAACTAAGGGTTACAAAGGGTAAACTTAATGCCTAATGGCATTCTCTGCCAGTCGACCCTGGGTGATGGCGATAGCATGTGGTAGGCATAAACAAGAAATACAACTTTAAAAGAAAAAAAACATACAATATCTACGTATAATAATAATAAATATAAATAATATATAGTCTGTCTTATTCATCTATACTACATCTATACTGTATTCTTCCACAGTTGGACCGACTTTTTGAATGTACAGGCAACTCCAAAAGTAGATGAGCAAATTAAGATTTCAAAAATACCTATACTCCAAATGTTCATAAGTAGTTGGACACAAGCAACGCCATAAATAGATGAACGTCGTAAAGTTTCAAAAGTAGATGAACACTACAGTGTCAAAAGTAGCTGAAAAGTGACATTTTGAAGGTGGTAGAACCCTTTTGGTTCGACTCCGGCGGCACCACCGCCTCACCTATTTCTACCTAATAACAGCAGTGCAGGCGCTGCTGTGTTCCGGTTTGAAGGGTGTGGTAAGACAGACTTTTCCGAGGCGTTCCAGCTTAGTCCTCAGGGGTAGCGGCGCATCTGTGGCCGACCTCAGGTAGGAATATCTAATCCTATCTGGGGTTGATTACAGATGTCCATGGGCGGCAGTAGCCACTTACCATCAGGTGGACTGCATGCTCGTCTGCTACTCTTATATTATAAAAAAAAAACCATTAGTGACGTCAGCCATTTTGCACATATGGTGTGCTGCTACTTTTGACGTATTAGTTTTCATCTAATTTTGACGCTTTACGATGTTCATCTAATTATGATTCTAAGGGTGTATATCTCCTTATGAACGTTTGGTTGTATACGTATTTTTGAAATTTTGATCTGCTCATCTACTAATGAAGCTGACTGTACCTGCAGCCTATCCTATACCTTATACCTATCGTCAAGTCATTGCTGTCCCACGAGTAAGGGTCTCATCTCAGAATGTGTTGCAGCTTTTGGTCATAACAAGCGCGGTGGCCAGATTTAGATTCGTTGACGTCACACACCTTTGATAACATTTTTATTACAGCACATTCAGGCGTTGAATTGTCCTGGTAATCATGTCTTTCACAGGTGAAGTGATATTTAATTTCTGATAATCATATAACTTTCAAAACTCAGAAAACTTGGGATATTAAAAAAATTACAGGCTGAGATTATTTAAGCCTAAAAGGTAGTAAAGTAACTTCTTTTATTTATTTGCGCATTTAAAACCTTTTATTATGTATTTTTTACAATATATCTCAAAAGGGCAATAGATCCTCTTATCTTATTTCTCGGGACTAATATTACTGGCTGAAAAATATTTTTGCGATTTCAAGACAAGGTTAGATGAAAAAAGTCAAAAATATTTGAAATTTCTGTAGGTCAAAAATTTTAAGCATTTTATAATTCTAACGATGACAGCATAGATTAGTAAAGATATCTCACCGCCTTGTTATTAAAGGAAGCCACAAATGGCTGACACATACGTAAAATGGCTGACGGTTTTCCCATTACGTCTCCGATTGTTGTGGTGTAATTTACGCGGAACAATGCCGAAATGTACAGTTGTGCAAAAAGTGGTGCAAAAACAACACGAAATCGAAAAAAACTGCGGAGAAATATAGATTCATTCGTAAATGCTGTAAAAACTTTTTTTTTTTTAATATTTTTCAAACACGAAAATAGATGACAGTGACAATTTCAATTGTTAAAACTGGTTATATTTTCTTGTTAGCAGTGAGTAATCTTTATTAATCCCATAGATTACGATGACAGTTACAAGTATAAAATTCGTGTTTATATTGGAAGGGACCAAATACGAAAATAATATCTACATATTGTTTTTAAATATACCAAATTCATAACCATCATAAAATTAATTCATTAAATTCATTACATTTTAGCATTAATTTTACATAAGTACTTACAGTTTTATTTATGTCAAAGAATTTATCTGTGTAATAGTGAACTTAAGCAACTACATGGTACGAGAACCTATGTAGGTACATTTGCATTGAAACATTTAAAATTTCAAAAAATTCAGTCGCTCAAAAGGCGATCACTATATACCTGCGTAACAACTTTCGGGGATACCTACATATGCCTTTATATAAATTCTGTCTGATATACAGGTATAACAAAATGTAAACAAATTTAATATCATCATAATCGTCGCTTTCACGACAACCACATAATCAGTTTCATATTACTCTACATCATTAACGTTACATGGTAAAGCCAGAGCGATCCTACAAGAGGCTTAACAGGAACGGTGGCAATTAGTGAATACGTATAATGACTTGGTTTTCACGAGAGATTGAATCCGAGGCTGTTCAATAATAATGAACATGTCACGCCGAATGCTTTCAGTCAATATTTTCCACAAACATCGATGTTTAATGACGGTCAATATGGAAATCATGTTTGTCAATATGAAAATTTCATAGTGGTTAATATGGAAATTATAAGATTGTAAATGTATAATAAAAAGTAGCAGACATAGACGAAACTGAGGACTAAACTGGAATGCCTCGGATGTATGTCCTTTTACCGCACCTTTCAAACCAGAACACAGCATCGCTTAACGCTGCTGTTACTAGGCAGAAATAGGTGTGGCGGTGGTGCCGACGGAGTCGAATAGAGGGTCCTACCACCTTTAAATATGGGAAATATGAAATTTGTCAATATGGTAATCATGTTATAATTGAATCGTCCGTCGGTCACTTGATATAGATACTCGTGGTACCTTAGTTATATTATGGTGTTTAAAGTCTTGATCGATAATTTGCAGAAAATCTGAATTAATTTTGATACAAATGTATAGGATTTTGTAGATTATATGTATATTTTTCCGAAATATTTCGAGTTTAACTTTGTCAAACAAGTTATAACGACTTGTTTATCACGACATATTGATCGAATCTGCTCACGTAAAAACGAACATTTCACGCAAAATTTTCATTTAATATTTTCCGACCGCAAACATGCATATTTACTGATGGCGGCAATATGGAAATCATGTCATATTTGTCCAACATTGCAAATCTATAAACACATGAATATGATTGATATTTCTGTTGCTTAATTACAAATAACTATTTTTAGTATGCTAATATTATTATTATGCTGCTTAAACAGTCTGTTAGAATCTAATTTGAATGATATTTCGATTTTGAAGTAAAATAATTTGTAAGCCGGAATATCCCTGTATTATACATATATCCCTGTAACATGTAAATAGTTGTTTTAGTTCGTAAAATTGTATTTGATTAAATTAAATTTTTTCCTAGATTTTTTTATCACTTACCGAATTAACAGCAGCCATCGCAGCACGGGCCTCCCCGTCCGAAATGCGGCTACCAGCTCATTCTGAAACAAATTACGATATAAATCACTTAATTGATTACTTTCAGCGCTTGTAACAAACATTCGGATCGTAAAATATATGGCTCATACAAAAAAGGCCGTCCATTGACCGCCGCAATACATCGAGGAAAGTCATTAACGTCGAATCGTAAATTGAATTAGTCCAAAAGCAATATCGTAAATGCTTCAGAAGCGGGTCGGCCTTGTTGATATCCCGCATGCTCTGACTCAATGCAGTCTCCGGCGCGACGCGACTCGCCTTACAGAACATCGTGGAAATTAACCAGCTGTGTATACAAACTCCTTCCTAAACACCCCACGTATAAGTCACAGAGTCCATCAACGTACGCCGCAATAAGATACGTCTCGCGACAAATAGAATAGCTACGTTCACAGTCAGTGGGGCAAATGTCCAAGTCCATTAATAAAATTGAATCAGACGGACATTCCGAAGCACAATATGTGCACGTGTGAGAATAAATAGTGTTCGGAATGGCGGGGCATGCAAAAAGCGGTCGGGAAAGTCGGATGCGAGATGCAACAATGCAACGTCGGTCTCCCGCAAACCGCTACGAGACTCATAAAAGGACGGAAAAGTGTTTCTCGTAATTGGAGCCACAACTATTTTGACATCCGACGTTCCTCTGATATATATTTACGCCGCCCCATCCCACTTTGACTTTATGATGTACAATCGCCTACACATTTTAATATCATCTGTCAAAAATTGTTTGCGCAGCTGTCAGCGCCTTAATATATTAAAATACGACCTAAAATGTTTATTTCTTTTCATTTCCGCTACTATATCATAAAATAATGTACACATTAAAGTGTGTTATATTAAAATAACTAAATACATCATACTAACTATTACAGTTAGTATAATACAGTCTTTAGTTATTTCCAAAGTGTGAAGAAGCGTTGTTTTATTACAAGTAATAATTTAATTGTATACCTAATAAGGTTAATTAAATTAATATACCTATAATGAACACGTTTTTAAGTATACATTTTTTAAGCTAATTTATTCATTCATTAGTAAATGAATTTACTTAAACATACAAGTGTCCCAAGGGAAGTAAAATAGCGCAAATGTTTATTTAATTAAGAATTCGTCTCATAGTGAAGTTTTATTCTTTACTGTTGGCAAAATAATTTAACACACTTAATATATAATTTATATGTACTTAGCATGTACATATTTATATGTATGTACGTCTTTAATATTAACAGAAAATGCAAAATTTGCATCCCAAATAAAGTTAGCAACATCATTTTAAAATGAGAGAGAACAATGAAAATAAAGACAAAGCATCTGACTTTATGAAGGTGCGCCCATCATTTTTATCACTTTCCCCGAAAACTTTAATAAAATGGAGACAAGGCGACGCAGGTGAGATATTACATTTTTATGTAGAAGTTATTTTTTAATATTTTCTCATAAAATATGAGTGATGCGAAGTAAATTAATGCAATATGCATCAAAGGAATATGATATACAATGAGTTAATTAATCACGTTTTTAATAGATATATTATGACAAAATAGTTCAGTACAACGTGGCTAATGTAAGGGTAGGTGGTGTGTAGTAGGTGGTGGTGTAAGGGTGTGGTGTAAGGGTAAAGGGTTGTAAAAAGAGCTCTCCTTTAAAATCCGGCGATGCATTGGCGACTCCTCTGGTGTTGCAAATGTCCATAGGCGAAGGTGACTGGTTTCCACCAGGTAGCCTGTCTGCCTAATCGTTAGGTTAAATATATAAAAAACAATGATATTTAGTTTATATCAATGGTTCAGTACCTTTTATTTTTTTGTTTGTTAATCATTTACACAAAGCTACAGAATTAAATTTGGTAGCTCAGTGTTAGCAATTGAAAATTCTCAAATTTTCATTGACGAGTACGGTTTAATTATCATTAGGCGAATAATTTAAAAGTATTATATCTGCAATACTTTAATATTTTACATTCACGCAAAAAGGAAACATCATTATGAGCTGTTCAGTTATTAATTTCGTCATATGTTACTATAATGTCTCTCGAATAAATCAAATGTTAAATGGTTTTAATTTAATTTACTACTTGTTTATAAATTCTTAAATATATCGTCGTGAAAGATGAAAAATAAAATAATATTTTGATATAGATGCCAAGAAAGTTATATATAGAGGACAATGCCAAGACAGGTTATTAAATAGACGTCATGTTTTAATATAATGAAAAACGATTTTTTATAAAAATATTACAATGATTGTACGACGTCTAAATTAAATTTTGAAAGTTCTTGTCCACAGAATGGTCGTAGTTTGGTTACGAGTAAAGTCTTTGTTTTAACATTTTTTGTAATATAGGGGTAGCGAACGTGCATCCAAACCACTGGTATGAGCTACCGCCTCTGAACATCCGTAATCAAACTCAGATTGCATCAAAATCTTACACGAAATGGCCAAATAAGTGTTACTACTCCTGAGTACTAAGTGAATCGCCTTACATAAGTATGTCACATACCTCATTTTTAAACTGTAGCTCTTATCACTGTTGTTATTTGGTTAATAATTATGACCATGGTGCCTTCCGAGTCAAACCACCGTAGCTTAATTAGATTTTTCCGAGCACCATATAGTTATAACGTCAAAAAATCAAATTTTCAAAACAGGCGTTCCAATAAAAAACAGAAAATTTAATCTCTCTGTACGAACCATAGATAAGTAAAGATACTTCGCCGCCTTGAAATTGAATGAAGCCGCAAATGGCTTATTATAGTAAGTTCTTTTTTTGAATTCTTGACAAATAAAAACATTTTAGAGAAAATTTACGAATAAATAACTAATACTGCTTGATTTACATGATAATTAAACAATTTATAATAATAATTTCAAATATTTTAGGGACATTTTAACACGGAGACGTAGCAAAACTTTTTTACGCAACTATTTCAATTCTTAAAACGGGGTACATTTTCTTGTTAGGAGTGAGTAATCTTTACTAATCTATGGTACGAACCTCTTTGTTTTAATTTAATATCACTAAACTGGCATAGATAAGCTACAGATGCGCCGGGAGGCAAATGGCCAATGCCATTAATAAAATTGAATTAGTATGTCTGTATCGGACGACAATAGCGAATAACCGACCCACAAAGTGCTTTATAAATCCTCAATAATTGGCCAAGTGCAAATCGAACTCTTCCGGAGGGTTCCGTACTACCAATTTTTTTATTTGTTCTAATAGCAGCTATTGAAGTAAAAGTATTGTAAAAAATGTGAACTGTCTACCGATTACGGTTCAATAGATAAGCGAAAAACGTCGAAAAATAGCGGTTTTTTTGTATAGCGACCCTCGTTTTTGTTTCAACTTTTTTTTAGTATTTGGTGTTATAGCGGCCATCATTATACATACTCTGTAAATATTATCTATCTCTATTACGGTTGAGAAGATAGAGCCCTATGACCGACGGGCAGACAGCGGGAGATAGAGCCCTTTGACAGACGGACAGACAGCGGCGGCTTAGTAATAGGGTTACGATTTCACCCTTTGGATACGGAACCCTAAAAACGAACAGTGCGTATATCTAAAACATTGTACCCTCACGTAAAGGGACAAAGCCGACGTTTCATCCTAATGGACAACTTGGAGCTACGTAAAGATAAAGGTGTATCGATTATTTTGCTTTTGTACTTGATTTTATTAAATTATTTTACAAAAATATATTATTGCTACCTCAGATTTTATTTAACTTTTAATAAAATTAGGTATATACAAGAAAGTTACTTAGTATATCATATAAACACCATTTAATGGAGATTAATAACGAAAATCACTATAGATTTTTTTGAATTTGATAGTGCAAACATTAAGCCTACATACATATATATGATTTGATACATACTCGTAGCTTTGGTATTGATATTTTATCTTCATTATTTTGTAGTCTGATTGGATTTATTTTGAGTTGATTTATATCTATCTACTAGTTCAATCTTCGGCATCCCTAACATATTATGCGTATTATTATTTGCTTTTGGGACGATTAACCTTCTATTGCGAAGGACAATAAGAATCTCAAAAAACAGTTTTCCTTTACATTCATAATAATAATAATAATAATAATAATAATAATAATAATAATAAGCCTTTTATTTATCTTTAACCTAACCTAGATACATATAATATAAGTTTAGTAATAAAAACGAGAAATAAAATAATTAAGTTAAAGCCCCTTTGCGGGTATAGGCTTCATAAACCTCAATGTAATTCAGGTGGTAAAACCCTTTGTGGTTCCGGCGGCACCACCGCCACAAATATTTCTGCCTAATAACAGCAATGAAAAGCGCTGCTGTGTTCTCATTGAAGGGTGTGGTAAGACAGACATACTTTTCCGAGGCGATCCAGATTAGTCCTCAGGAATCGCGGCGCATCTGCGTCCGACCTCAGCTAGAATTAGGTATCTAAGCCTATTTGTGGTTGATTATAGATGTCCATGGGCTGCTACTAATAGCAGACTTAGTACCAGTAGTAGCCACTTAAAATCAGGTGGACTGCATGCTCGTCTGCTACACCAATATTATAAAAAAAAAAACAAATTTACAAATTCTGATTGCGTCATTTTTTACACACCTCGTCTTTTACGCGTACTACGAGTACGTTTGACATAAAAGCCCTCATTCGGAGTAAAGTCGAGAGAGCGTCAATGGAAGTCTGCTGGAGCCCTGTTTATTCACAATAAAACACCATTTTACGACTAACGCTACAATTCTACTACGGGACGTAAATTTTCCGCTACAATAAAGATACAACTTGCGGTTAATTGATATGAGCGTGCTATGAGTGACGGATGCGAATTCGATACGAATCTTCGGCTTTGTGCATATATTTTCATCTCATTTTTTTTTATTATATAGGAGTAGCAGTCGAGCATGCAGTCCACCTGATGGTAAGTGGGTACTACCGCCCATGGAAATCTGTAATTAACCCCAGATAGGATTTGATATTCCCACCTGAGGCCGGCCACAGGTGCGCCGCTACCCCTGAGGACTAAGCTGGAACGCCTCGGAAAGGTTTGTCTCCCTTACCACACCCTTCATACCGAAACACAGCAGCGCCTAACACTGCTGTTATTAGGTAGAAACAGGTGTAGCGGTAGTGCCGCCATACTTAGTATAGTATCTTACAGGACAAACAAACAGTAAAACATTCCTTCATAATACCAATACATTTCCAGTAATTGATTAGTGACGTGTTACACCGATCGCGAATGACACGTCAATATGTCGAACGTCGTAGCTCACGTCATCAATCTTGATGGAGACGCTTCCTGTTATTGGATCACATTTGTGTTCGAGGCTAATAAATATGTTATAGTATTTTACCTCATTCATTAAACATAATAAATATTATTGGTTATATTATTGATACTATTTCGCGGTTAGGTATTTCCATTTTGCGTTTATTATCAATCATGTAATATGTTATTATTGAATATACAATTTCAAATGGTGTCAAGAGTGCCATAGTATTGTAAGTCATCAGTATCTTTAGTATGAGTTTTTACATTTTGTCAAAAATGACTGTTTTGTATTTGTTTACGTATTTCCCATAGATTTCCAATTAGTTCTGCTACAGTCCGCTAGGGGCGCTGATTTGAAGTGTATGGGCAAATTCGTAAACAAATACAAAAACAGTCACTTTTGTAAAAACGAAAAAACTCATACTAAGTTTACAGAGCTGTTTATGGACAATATGTGTACGAACCACGGCCATGGACCATCCACAAACAGTCTCATTTAGAGCTGGCCCTGCCAGGGGCAAATGTAGCCATTGTCATCATTGTAAAGTCTTCTATTTCTAAGCATACTTAGATTAGTAAAGATTACTCACTCCTAACAAGAAAATGTAACCAGTTTTGATTGTCACTATCATCTATTTTCGTGTTTGAAAAATATTAAAAAAATGTAGTTTTTAGATCATTTACGAATGAAACGATATTTCTTCCCACTTTTTTCAATTTCGTGTATTATGCGCTGCTTAACTGCGCATGTCGGCATTGTTCCGCATAAATTACAACATGACAGCCATTATATGGCTGACAAAGTTGTCAGCCGTTTAAGCCATTTAATGGCTTCCTTCAATTACAAGGCGGTGAGATATTTATATTTCTAAGTAAAAGTCTAAAGCGCTTTACTATGTAACACTTGCAAGAAAAAAATAAACTTTATGTTTACTTAAGCTTTCGATTTCACAAATCTTAATTATTCTAACGAAATATTTCAACAACCTTAAGATTTTCTTCATACAGAAACAGAAAGATCTACCATCTTCCGTTTCACATGTTTCCGTTCCATTTCATACATGTTTGGTGAAATTACGTTAAAGTTTGAGCAGGGTGTGCGAAGACAGATTGTTTTAAACCTAAGTAAAAGCTTACGTTTGTGTAGATTGCGTGCGTGGCTTCAGTAAAAATGGGTTGGGGAAGAAAAATTAAGACATTCCAGTTAAGTAGCGTGTAACGTTTAAGATACATCGTACCGTAAAGCAAGAATATAATTTTGTAGTTGCAACTTTAATGATTTTACAATTTATGGGAGTTTTTAAACCGTAGTCTTTCAGATAAAAATAAATATAGTTCAAAAAACTAAAAAACACGCTTTTATGATAAAATCAACTAAAGAGTAGAAAAGTATTCTATTTCATTCTTTCATACATGCAGGGTAGGATAAGGATGTATGTTGATCTCTTTCTACTGAAGAACGGAGTTACTCACTGACAAACATATAAGTGAAGCTAATATAAAACGTGTAAAAAGGCCTTACTATACGAATGACAGAATGCCCTTGTGGTCAACTGTCGCCGACGTGTATTATAATAGTTTAGGTACTGTTAAGTTTACTTCCTTAAGTTAAGGACTTAATACACAAATATTACATAAAATGATAGATATAATAATTTTGACTTATAGAAACTCTTCATCTTCAACCTATTACTGATCTTAAAAAGATCGTATTTGACAATTTCTAGTAGGCAGAAAATGTTAAATTTGATAACTAGTACGCACTGTAGTAGACACTGGATAGATCGATTAATAATAATGTGCGTTATTCAAAGAGAAGTTATATCCAATAGTGAAATTGTAATAGAATAATTTACAGAACACGCAGTCTCTACACCCATGTGTATGATAACAGTACACATAAGATGTTGTATGTGTAAACAGAATATAAATTTATATTTACCCGAGCTTTTGTTTACATTTATTTACGTGAAACGGAAAACAAATCGTAGGTATCTAATTTCAGGAGGTGTCTTCGGATAATTAACAATGTTGAAGGTTTTCTTATGGGAGTGGGTGGGCCCCTCGACGGGCCCTGTTTCCAGGTGATTTTGGTAGTTGTTTCACTGTCAGCTATTTATTCACTAAGATATATGCGTGACAATTTGTTTCTTTCAATTTCGGTTCGACTCAATTTTGGTTCGACTCCGGCGGCACCACCGCCACACCTATTTCTACCTAATAACAGCAGTGTTAGGCGCTGCTGTGTTCCGTTTTAAAGGGTAAGGGAGCCAGACTTTTCCGAGGCGTTCCACCTTAGTCCTCAGGGGTAGCGGCGCATCTGTGGCCGACCTCAGGTAGGAATATCTAATCCTATCTGGGGTTGATTACAGATGTCCATGGGCAGCAGCAGTCACTTACCATCATGTGGACTGCATGCTCGTCTGCTACTCCTATATTAAACAAAATCAAGTCTCTAATAATTTTATTGTTAAATCTTCATTTGACTTACTGGCGTGCCTGATTTCTGATTTGAACACCAAATAGGAGAAATCGTCATTTTATTGTTTAAACTGAGTCGGAGTAATTAAAGTAAGTAACTTCGTAAAGTTTTCTCTCACTGCGGTGACTAATGTTTTTCGTGTGGGTATGCATACTCATATATGTATATATTTCATTCTTTGGCAACCCGTGCAATTCATACAGCTTCATGAATAGTAACACATGAGGTGTCGTTGGATTCGACTAAATGGTGGGAGTGACTTAAAGTACATATTTTTCTTAGTGTCGGATTTTTGTTTTAATCGTAATACTCAAGTTGTGAATACAATTGTTGCTTTAACAATAAGTTTGTGTTTACTACAAAATCTTGAAATTTCTGAACGTGCTTTAAAATGAACGTGATAAACCGATTTTATACTATAGTGTAGCGGACTTAATAAAACAAGTGCCAACTCCACAAAGCACTTTGCTAGCTGCTCTTTGCTCGTTACTCGCTGTCAGTACAACAAGTGAGTTCTGCAGGTGAAGGGGAGCTTTTTGCGAGGCCAAGATTTCTCTAATGTCGTTACTGACTCACGTAAACTCAGCGTTTGTTGTTGCGATGACTCCATCAAATTTTGTGCTAGTTGTTATTAGGCACGGATTTTCGATTTGACCTATTTTTGTGCAGGAGTCGAGAATATTTATTTTTCAGTATTCTAACTGTGACAGAAGTTTAAAGCACATAGGTATTAATTTACATTTAAATATTGAAACCGAAGTATACTTTAAAAACAATACCATTATATTAATGAGTAAATTGAAACCTCGTAAGGTTCAGGTTTCTAATATGTTTACCATCCATACGATTGAATTGATAAAATTTTTACCTTCCAAACATAAAAATTAACCGATTTCTTTAGGCAAAAAATTGTCAAACTTCGATCTTTAGTAAGTAAAAAATTGGACAGATTGATTATTACAGCCATTACTTATTGCCCATGAAATAAAGGCCGAATTTAATTTATAAATTAAGGCGAAGCAGCTGCCAGCAACAATTGGACAGATAATTATTTTCGCAAATCGACGTCACACAGTTGACGCGTTCTACATTCCGACGCTTTCCTTAGCAACGTTTCAACGTATTTAAATAAAAACGACGTTTTATTTTAAAACCGCTTCGTCACAAGCTAACTATGAGAACAAAATAGATGTATCACAGAAGATATAATGGAAGGAATAGAAATAAACGACCTACGCATAGTCTGACGAAAACTGTCGGAGTCAGTCTTTCAGCGGGTAACGACGAGTTTTTTTGACTCTTATAGGCGCAAAGTTATTATGCTTGTATGAAAAAAGGGCGTACCTACATTCAAATAAACTTTAATTGAGCAATAGACAAAAGGACACACTACATATAAGTTATGTTTTACATTAGCGCGCGCAACTACATCCGGCGCTAAGAAAATACTCTTATCTGTACCTATTCTTAAACACCAAAAGAACTATAATGTTAAAAAGAAAAATACTCATTGTCCATGGGACAACTGGTTCAATGTCTTATCACTATGGCATATACTATCACACATAAATCTGTACAGGACCGTTGCAATTCTAAAGTCACATCTATGTGTATTAGTATGACGAATAATACACCTTCTGTCTTTTCTTTATTTTGAACTGGGTGATAATGACTTAGATCCTTTTGGCATCAGCGTATATATACGTCACCACGGCCGTTATTTTGTAGTTACGTTGTTTTTCGTATGTCGTATGGTCTGGTCGAGCCAAGAATGTAATCCATTTAATGGGTTCGTAAGTGATGTATCAACGCACGGGTTATGGAGGGTTCCTTTTAGTTTGCTATTTATTTGCGTTCGTCAAACTATTCTGTTAGACTGGACTCCCACGGCTATCATACTGCACGTTTTTTGCAAGAGAAATGTTATCGAATAAATTTTCACAGTGGCAGTTGCTGCGTGTACCACCTACCTACTATTCTCGCTATGGTTTCCTGCAAAAAATAATGTACTTCGTAAACAATTTTCCGAGTACTCAACGAATCTGTCAAGGAAATCATTCAATAATTATATTACACAGTCTCGTTCGCACTATACAATGTTACAGATTTTTTATGTAGCATTCGCTTTCGACAAAAATATATGAAACTGACGACTTAGACTGACATGTATGGAAACTGCAGCTAATATTTTCAAAAACTGAAATTACATTACACGAACAGGACCAGGAACATTACACGATTGTGCGTTTTAAATCCCACACGACAAACGCGCAGTAGTACGCCGTGTGAACCAGTTTCGCTCTATATTTGAACATATGTGGAGATTCGCGTACTGAATAAAATATGCGCAAAGGTTACGAGCTCCAATTGCGTGAATTTGTTCAATTAAGTATGCAAATCAAGGCGGGATGTATCCTTTTGAAACCGTTCAGGCTCGTTATTCGATTTGGCTAGTCATTTGCCGTCCCTTACATTAGGGATGTCTATCCGATATCGATTAATCGAAGGCAACTAGAATTACCGATTTGCTAATCAATCCTAAGCAATAAATCAATATCGATATCCAAAAAAATATTTTATATTAATGTCTATTTTTTGTCGACCTAATGTGCAAAACGAGTGGCTCTTTTTTTCGCTGATCTAAAGCACAAAGCAACAAAAGACTGATTTTAAGAAATCGATACATTTATCCTCCTTACATTTGTGGATAGACTTAGACTTAAATTTAAATCGATTTCAAAACCAATATTTTTTTAAGAATCGCCATCCCTACCTTACTCTGTTTCCGTGTCGAGTACGAAGTTTATGAAATCGATACTCGATTAGTGTTGACCCGATCACAATTTCGGTAGGTAATCAATTTGACTACTAGCGGATTCATTACGCGGTGGACAATATGTGGGCTTATTGCTTAGTTATTTATTAACGGGATACCAACGAGGTCATACATCATTTCATGCTCGCTTTGAGAACGGTTTTATTGCAAATAATAATTTTAGAGACTAAACAAGTAGTTCTATAGTATGTTGTAATATTGTGTCTGTTTTAATTATAAACGCGCTTCCAGTCACGAATCCACCCACGTCCACTATTTTTATTATTAGGACAGATACACGAAATAATTTTGGGACGAATATGAGTATATGGCTGATATTTCATATTTTTTATCCGGTCCGGTAAAGTTCCATTTGAATTAAAGTTCCTTCAAAATAATGGTGGACGTCTCATATGATGGACGGTAGGTACTGGAGTAATTTGGGGTGTGAACCCAAGTCGGGTTAAAAACTAAGCGTCCTGAACAGAATCAAACCGTACTTCACTAGGGGGCAACTCTTTGTACATGGCAAATGTCAGAACCAACATGAAGCTCGCATCACTGGACACGAGCGTCACAGTAGCAACTTACGTATTTACATAAGTAATATAAGTGGATTATATTATAACCCACTTGACTCCGTGCAGCATCGGGCCGTCGAAATCATCAACAACCCAAAGTTATCCGATCGATTAGACCCGTTTATCCTTCTCTCCTGGATCTCCTGGTGCCTACATCCCCCTGTCTCCACCGCAACATTAGCTGAAGAATAAGGTTCCATCCATATCAACAGGACTCGTGGCGGTCCTCCACTTTGAAAGTAATTACACAATGTAAGTTACACCACTTAAAAGCTAATAAAAGTGTGTTAATTACAGTTACATAATGTATATTAGGAAGTAATATTTAATTGGCTTTAATTCACAATAATTAACACACAAACTTCAATAGGTATACATTGTTCGGTCATAAATGTTACACTTAATAAGCAATTACACCGCTTGAACGAATAATTAAGTTGTCGAATGCAATTATTTTCAATTCCAGTGACTAAATAATATATTATGTTTCAAATTAAAATTTCGTGTATGGTTAATTTATTTTTATCTCATATTTATGGTTAAATGACGTAATTCTACTAGTATTTGATTAATGATTGAAATTCGACGAAAATTATAATTGATAATATAAGGAAATGTATAAATTGCATGTTTAATTTTTTTTTATATAACTGAAGCCAATCGTCAATATCTACCGAATAAAAGAAGAAATTCAGCTTACAGACAAGAAACAAACAAAGAAAAAGTTATAATGACTGTTTTATTTTTATAAACATATTACGTGTATTCAATTCAATTCAATTTGCCACGAATTAAATGTTATGATCTAATTAATTATACATTTTAAATACGAGTACGTATAGTGAAACGTGGCGCATTTAGTTTTAATAGTTCTGGTATTAGACGCCGCTTTGTGGAAATCCATGCTATAATAAAAGTTAGACAAAACTATAACTAAAACTAAACAACAATACGTATAACACGTTTTGCGTATGTAACTTTATTTAAATTACTCATCATCATCATCATCAACTCATTACTGTCCCACTGCTGGGCACGGGTCTCCTCTCAGAATGAGAAGGATTAGGTTATAGTCCACCGCGCTGGCCAAGTGCGTATTGGTAGACTTCACATACCTTTAAGATTTTTTTTTTTTTATAAATCTCTCAAGTATGCAGGTTTCCTCACGATGTTTTCCTTCACCGTTTAAGCAAGTGATAATTAATCTAATACGCACATAAATTTGAAAATCAGAGGTGCGTGCCTGGGATTTGAACCTCGGACCCCTCGGTCGAGAGGCCGTGTTTCTTAACCACTAGGTTATCACTGCTTTATTTAAATTACTCAAAGAAATATATTTTTAAGGCTGTCTCTCTGTCTGTCCGTTTGCCCGTCTGTCACAGGGCTCTATCTCTTGAACCGTAATAGATAGACACTTGTTTTACAGAGTATGTATACGGATGGCTGCTATAAAAATAAAAAAGAAACTAAATAAACAAATGCTTCATTTTCCTCCTTTTAAGAAACCATTCTAACTTAGTCCTCATCAGTTCTTATTAACAACGTTTACGACTTCAAAAAGTGCTCTATTTTTATCTTGGGTTATTACACATTTCAATGTGCAATAGATCCCACTTACGAGTACTATAAACAAATAGCATACTCATTTCTATCATCATCATCATCAACCCATTATTGTCCCACTGCTGGGCACGGGTCTCCTCTCAGAATGGGAAGGATTAGGCTATAGTCCACCGCGCTGGCCAAGTGCGTATTGATAGACTTCACATACCTTTAAGATTTTTTTTTATAAATCTCTCAGGTATGCAGGTTTCCTCACGATGTTTTCCTTCACCGTTTAAGCAAGTGATAATCAATTCCTAATACCCTCATCATTTTGAAAAATCAGAGGTGTGTAGCTGGGATTTGAACCTCGGACCCCTCGATCGACAGGCCGAGTTTCTTAACCACTAGGCTATCACTGCTAATACTCATTTCGTGAGTGTGATATTGAGAATTGTGAGAAGGATATAAGCTACACTTTTAAGCTGTTTATTTTTTTTTATTTACTAACTGACCCGGCCAACGTTGTACTGTCATATAATTAAAAAAATGTTAAGGTTAAGCAACACTTAGGGGTATGAAAAATAGATAGTAGCTGATTCTCAGACCTGCTGAATATGCATATAGAATTTGGTGAAAATCGGTAAAGCCGTTTCGGAGGAGTACTGTAACTAACATTGTGACACGAGAATTTTATATATTTATTTATATAACAATTATCTAATAAAAGATAACTTTCCAAAGTTTCCTTTCACATTAGCAACCATACGAACTAAACACCTTTTGTTAACACTATCCTATTGTACTACAAGATCGTAAACCATAACAAAGGATGTTCTATTAACACGAGAAGTTGTAGCTACGTTGCTACATCGATATTTCTTAACTTCCTCTTCAGTTGCTACGTGTATATTTCTAAACTCTAAGCCAACTTGAGCCGTCTATCTTGTTCCTCTCTCCACTTACACTCAAATGAATTGCTCAACTTTGAAGGAATACTTGTTTCTATCCAAAATTGCGAAGTTGAATTCGTAGTGCTTAAGCGTTTATACTTAAACGTTTGTTAAATGTTAATGTATATGTTTAAACTTTTTCAAGATTTACTTTGGTTCGAGTGGGAAGTATCCAACGGCATACTTTTGTGTTGCGCGAATAATGTTTGTGTTTTTGACATTCTGTGGTCGACATTTGAGGCGACTGTGATCAGCTTCAGGTAGGATCTCGTTTGCATTTTAGGGAGGAGGAATTGGCGACAATGTCCATGGGGGCAGTGGCCACTAACCATCAGGTGAATCGTTCGTAACTTTAAATCTTCTTTTTAATACGCTTTTATTAGCTTCAGACGTATGTATGTTGGTATGTTAGTATGTAACGGAATCTTTGAACATGATTTTAACCCCCTTCAAAACGTCGGATTAACTCGAAATTTGGCATACTTATTAAGGACCGATGACAATTCAATATTTTAAACATTCTGACCCGTTATCCTTACTAGGATAATCAGGATCAGCGATTTTTGTTTTCCTGAGACCCGGAAAGTCTGCGTTAAGACCAATAAAGGAATCTACCAAGCGCGCCGATCACCTGACCTGACCTGACCTGACCTGACCTGACCTGACGTGACGTGACGTGACGTGACGTGACGTGACCTGACGTGACGTGACCTGACCTGACCTGACCTGACGTGACGTGACGTGACGTGACGTGACCTGACCTGACCTGACCTGACCTGACCTGACCTGACCTGACGTGACCTGACCTTACCTGACCTGACCTGACCTCAACTTCGACGCGTCCGTTGTAAATAGCATCATGAAGCGGTGTCTCATCATCCTTATTCATTCAGCACTTCAACATCTGCACCTTCCTTTAACAAGATTTCCACTATTTCATTGTTCCCATTTCTTGCTGCCAAATGTAAAGGCATATATGATTTCAGCTCATCGTCATAGTCACAACTTATATTATTAACTCGAGCTGTAAAATTAATTAAACTACTAACAGTTTTAAAATCTCTGCAGGCAGCAGCAACACAAAGAGAAGAAATTCTAGAATTATTTTTGATATGAACATCATTATGCTGTAATATTAAATCGATGATTGGACGACGTCCTTTTGAAATGGCTAGATGTAAAGCAGTTGACCGTTTTTCTCTTGAGTATTGCCATCAGCGCCTGTTTTTACAAGATGCTCTATCATCCTTTTTCCGTGATTACTTTTATCCAAGATAGAGGACCTGGGATATGGTATAAATTATGAAAGAAAGCAGTTAGCATTGGCAATTCGGATGTCATTCAACAACTCCTCTGGGATTTTCACGTTAACAATAAAAATAAACACCAATGTAAAACACCACTTCATACAGCTGTGTTAAACAATGACCCAATATTTATTTTTGCACTGCTAAGCAAAGGTGCTGATGCTGATTCGAAAGATAAACTTGATAATACGCTACGTAATAATCGTTAAAATAATCGCTAAAATAATCACTAAAAAATGAAAAATAAATAATAGTTAAAAAAAACTAAAAAATACGCTTTTATAAAAAATTTGACCAAAAAATGAAAAATAAATAATAGTTTAAAAAAACTAAAAAAATACACTTTTTATAGAAAATCCAACTAAAAAATAGAAAATAAATGTTTTAAAATTTGAATTAAGAATAGTGTAAATAAGATAAAAATATTTTTTATTGTAAAAAAAGCGTGGGGTGCATGGTGTCAATAGTTATAAATATTTTATTGATAGATATTGAGTAGAAGGATTATCATTTTGATAATATCTTAAAAAGCACCCCACGCTTTTTTTACAATAATTTTTTTTTTTATCTTATTTACACTATTCTTAATTCAAATTTTAAAACATTTATTTTCTATTTTTTAGTTGGATTTTCTATAAAAAGTGTATTTTTTTAGTTTTTTTAAACTATTATTTATTTTTCATTTTTTGGTCAAATTTTTTATAAAAGCGTATTTTTTAGTTTTTTTTAACTATTATTTATTATATCACGATTACTTTTTATTTACGATTTTATATAATTTACACATTACTTACTTACTTACTGCGTTGGCGCAACGACAAAGTGAGTCTCAGCCTCCGATACTAAGAGACACCATGTCGGCCTGTCCTACGCCATCTCCAGCTAGTTATATACCCGGAGCTCACGCAGGTCCTTCATTACTTCATCTTTCCAGCAATATCTGGGGCGGCCGACTGCGCGTTTACCACTCGGCCGTCCCAGGTATGCGCGCTTTAACGCCCGATCTTCCTCCATTCTCTCAAGATGCCCGAGCCAGCGGAGTCTGTGAGCCTTTACTTTGCCGATGATGTTTGGCTCGTCTATTGGCTAAATAGACGAGCCAATTTACACATTACTGATAACGTATGTATTAACAAAGACAATTGCCGTTCTTGTTAGAAATATATTCTTAGTAACAGTGTTCCGTTGGATACGTCCTTTGGGTACGGAACCCTAAAAAGGCACAGAAAATAAATACAACACATCGAAGCCCAGCTCAAGCCAATAATAATATAACAGAAATGTAATTTTGAATCACAACAATTTATTAAACAACTACAAGGCCTGGTACTCAATGGTTCGAAATGTAATAATTTGACGATGTTATTTATTTACGCGCCGTGAGCTCTAAGTGCGTTAGACCGAATAAATCAATTAAAATAGTATCTATTACGGTTCTGGAGATGAACTCTGTGACAGACGGACTGACGGAAAGAAGGACAAACGGACAGACAAGGTTCTGGAAATAGAGTTCTGTGACAGACGTACAGAAGGACAGACGGATAGAGTGCGGAGTCTTAGTAATAAGGTTCCGTTTTTACCCTTTGGGTACGGAACCCTAAAAAGCACAGAAAATAAATCCAACCCATCGAAGCCCAGCTCAAGCCAATAATAATATAACAAAAATGTAATTTTAAATCAAAACAATTTATTAAACAACTACAAGGCCCGGTACTCAATGGCTCGAAATTTAATAATTTGACGATGTTATTTATTTACGTGCCGTGAGCTGAGTGCGTTAGACCGAATAAATCAATTAAATAAGTATCTATTACGGTTCTGGAGATAGAGCCCTGTGACAAATGGACAGACGCACAGACAACAGAGTGTTAGTAATAAGGTTTCGTTTTTACACTTTGGGTACTTAACCCTGAAAAAGCACAGAAAATAAATCTCACCCATCGAAGCCGAGCTCAATCCAAAAATAATATTGTAATGTAATTTTAATTCACAACAATTTATTAAAAAACTACAAGGCCCGTTACTCAATGGCTCGAAATCTTATAATTTGACGATGTTATTTATTTACGCGCCGTGAGCTGAGTGCGTTAGACCGAATAAATCAATTAAATTACTATCTATTACGGTTCTGGAAATAGAGTCCTGTGACAGACGTACAGAAGGACAGACGGATAGAGTGCGGAGTCTTAGTAATAAGGTTCCGTTTTACCCTTTGGGTACGGAACCCTAGAAACAAATACCACCGATCGAAGCCGAGCTCAAACCAATAATAATATTACAGAAATGTTATTTTAAATCACAACAATTTATTAAACAACTACAAGGCCTGGTACTCAATGACTCGAAATCTAATAATTTGACGATGTTACTTACTTACGCGCCGTGAGCTGAGTGCTTTAGACCGAATAAATCATTTAAAATAGTATCTATTACAGTTCTGGAGATGAACTCTGTGACAGACGGACTGACGGAAAGTAGGACAAACGGACAGACAGCAGAGTCTTAGTAATAAGGTGCCGCTTTTACCCTTTGGGTACGGAACCCTAAAAAAAGGCACAGAAAATAAATCCAACCCATCCAAGCCCAGCTCAAGCCAATAATAATATTACAGAAATGTAATTTTGAATCGCAACAATTTATTAAACAACTACAAGGCCCGGCACTCAATGACTCGAAATCTAATAATTTGACGATGTTATTTATTTACTCGCCGTGAGCTGAGTGCGTTAGACCGAATAAATCAATTAAATTACCTAAAGGGTCGGAGTAGAAATTGATATTGACAAATTAGGAAAGTAGGTTAAAAGGAATATTTGATTTCGTCGAATAAGCACCGTTGAATCGAAACTCGGATTCGAATATAAATAACTACTTATAAAGATTTTCTGTTACGGCAGGTGTCATTATTAGCTTTTTTTATAATATAGGAGTAGAAGACGAGCATACAGTCCACCTGTTGGTAAGTGGCTACTGCCGCCCATGGTCATCTGTAATCAACCCCAGATAGGATTAAATATTCCTACCTGAGGTCGGCCGCAGATGCGCCGCTACTCCTAAGGACTAAGCTGGAACGCCTCGGAAAAGTCTGTCTCCCTTACCACACACTTCAAACCGGAACACAGCAGCGCGTAACACTGCTGTTATTATGTAGAAATAGGTGTGGCGGTGGTGCGTCGGAGTCGAACCACACAGGGTTCTACCACCTTCAAAAAATTGAGAAACAAACTACTAAAGGTACTGAAATGTGTTTTATAATATTTCAGTTAGAACACCTATACTTTTCTTGTAGTATAGGTATGACCTATACTACTCCTAAAATTTGAACAATGAATGTTAAAAAATAGTCTTATATAATTTCTGTACGTTAAAGTAAAACGTAAATTTATTTGTAACTACTACTAGCTGTTAAATCGCTGCCGCCTAGACTCAATGGTCACAGTTTCTGGAGTCCCTGGTTCGATTACCGATCAAGTCACCTGGCAAGTATGTTTTATTCGTTTTAAATTAATGGCATTCTTTTTTATACAACTCTAGAGTCTCAATTCTTTTTTCACTCGAAAATACGCAAAACCGTAATATAGTATAATTAGTATTAAAATCGTAAATGTAAACAATATGAATACATAATTGCAACGGACCCATACTTAAAACCTCGTTTACATAATATATTAATTAAAAGCATTTCTGAGTAACTAATCAACAAATCGGCAACATAGTTATTATCGAAGGTTGTTCGACGCTCTTAGTGGAGAGCGGGCTTTTAAGCTCTCAAAGTTTAAGCATCCGAGGCTTTTTGGGTATAGTTTCAATATGATAGAGTACTTCCTATATAATCTCTTGGCGAAGTCGTTTAGTAACTTCCTCGTGATAGTAGGTAGAGTTGTATTATTAATATACTAGTAGTAAGCCATTTCAAAATTAAATATTTGTTAAAGTTATTTCAATGCTATCATAAATATCTTAAATACCTTTTATTTTTTCCTACTTAATAGATGAAATTCATTTTTTTTTACTTTTCTTTATACAATAGGGTAAGTATATTCAATATATGCATATATATTTTAATTGTCTAATAAAGCATTCCATTTTTCGTAAATAAGATGATCTTATAGCATTTATTTTTTTAATTCTCTTTGTGCTAAAATAAATGTTAATGTTCTGTGTTTTAAAAATGACGTTCATAATAAGTTTCAAACAATATGTGTGTTATAAGTGGAATATACGTAGCGGATATTACGTATATTTATACTTAGATATTATATTTACCCTTCGATCCGTCAAACTTTCAGGATTTCATCCCAAAACCACACAAACAATTCATATTAAATAGGTCGGAAAATGTGACCACTTTTGGAAATAGATACCTATTTCGTGGACATTTATATAGTTATAATGATCGTAGAAATCATCATTAAGCATCTTTTCACTTTTTTATTAGTTTTAATAACATTGAAAGGTTAAGGTTGAGTTAGACCAGAGAGGCATGCCGGGAAGCGCAAAATAGCTCTTGCATTTCGATGTAGAGGAATGTTGTCTAACTTATGAGATGACCGCCACACCTATTTCTACCTAATAACAGCAGTGTTAAGTGCTGCTGTGTTCCGGTTTGAAGGGTGTGGTAAGGGAGAGAGACTTTTCCGAGGCGTTCCAGCTTATCGCTAGCTTAGGCAGCGGCGCATCTGCGGCCG
Source organism: Epargyreus clarus clarus (assembly GCA_014595695.2). Classification (NCBI taxonomy): domain Eukaryota; kingdom Metazoa; phylum Arthropoda; class Insecta; order Lepidoptera; family Hesperiidae; genus Epargyreus; species Epargyreus clarus. The sequence continues at coordinate 2,835,225 of JACTTY020000051.1, forward strand.
ACCTCAGGTAGGGATACCTAATCCTATCTAGGGTGGATTACAGGTGTCCATGGGCGGCAGTAGCCACTTACCATCAGGTGGACTGCATGCTCGTCTGCTACTCTTACATTATAAAAAAAATGACCTTAGGAGTGACTACGCATCTGTTATTGGCTTTAGGTGGGACCACTGATATTTATGGCGTTAGTAATACTCCATAGACGGTAGTGACTAAAACTCGTTTTCAATTATAAAAAATACAAGTAGCCTCTATTTTCTCAACCTTTTATATAATGAAGATAATATTATACTCTAAGGAACTTTATAAAAAGTAATTTTCTTAGTAGTGGGCGTTTAGAATATACGCAGATAGCTTACAAGTAGAGCTATTACGTAAAAATACCTACTGCCTGCGGCAAGCGACCCTGAAACTTAATTAAGTTGCGAAACCTCATATTTTAAGCCGAAATATCTATGCCAGTAATGCACACATACAATTTATTAAAATATAAAATGTAATTTGGATTAAATATAATGTTACAAATTTTAAAGATATGCATTAAAATATTAAATGTAACATATATGCATAATCTGTCGCGGTTTGACTCCGGTAGCACCACCGCCACACCTTTTTTTATAACAGCTGTGTCAAACGCTAGTAAGTGTTGTTAGGAAGGTTTACCAAGGACCTAATAAGCACAGGAGGCTTTCCAATTTAGTCATCAGGGATAACAACGTATCTGATTACAGATTCATCGTAAAGCAGGACGTCAAGCCTTTTGGATCTGATTATGGGCGATAGATAGCAGTGCTCACTTATCATACTTTACCCATAGTGTTAGAATTCCTTCGCTACGCTACTTTACTTCTTTGGCTAAGGGAGATCTCCCGCCGAGGTAGGTGATCATGCCCAGGGAGCGGTCGTGCTCCGACAGTCTCAGTATGAACCTTCTATATATGCAAGATGTTTAGAAAACTTCGATAGCGTGATTCAGAAGCGCCATCGCTTGACGAGTAGCGGGAAGTCGCTACACCTGGTTTACAACTTCAAATTCATGAAATATGATAGATTATTTTTGCACCCGTATCAAAATTAGATACTTATTCTATAACCTATAATGTGTGGACATCAAAACTTCTGTTATTAATTAAAAAAGAATTAAATTAACGTACTTTTTCTTACTTGAAAAAAAAAATGTGAGCCGTCACGGGACGCCTGGCAGATGTGAAACATCGACATTAATTTGTAAAAGTAATATGCAGAAAAGAATATATTGTGATAGGAACTAAATATGTCATAATGATAAAATAAAATATTTCGATTTTTTTCCAGATAACGATGACTATTTATTGAATTCGATTGCGCATGGCGACGCGTCGCCACACCGTACACACTACTGCATATAGACTGTATATATATACCATCGTATAGCGCGGCATGCGTCGCCACGCCAGAAATCGGTTTTACGTGCGGCTATAGATGTTTCACATCAAAAAGTAGAAAACGACCTTGCAATCGTATTTGACCGATCGTATCGTATCAGAGCGTATATTGTATTTATATCCTTATCCATAAATTAACATACTTATTTCTCTATATTACTACAAATATTAGCTCTCAACTTTAATACGGGTTAGTTAGTAACCTCTCATTAGTTCCAAATGACTCAATCCCGCTAGTTATAACGTCTACAGATCCTTTATAATCGTCGAACAGCGTCTGCTCAGTAATCCTTCACGTCGCGAAAGCTACATCTAAGTTTTAAGCTCCCCACACACCTAAACGATACGCACACACTCAAACCACTCATCAAACTTCGTAACTACCGATAACAACCAGATATTTCGGATAAAGTGGGATTTTGGGACCTTTTGAAAATGAGGGACGTTTTTGCCATAAAAGACAAATTAAAAAATATATAAAAGTTTTCTTTCTACTTGTAATTTTATTACAGCTTTAATTTAAATTTAAATTATTAATATAAGATTGCTAACGACCACTGATGATCGCCGGGGTTAGGTGACAACACTTGACGAAAGACGGTCTTCGATATGTCGTTCCTATATTAGCTCACTGTTGTATTTCACCACACTTGGTTGCTGGTATTTTACCACATTGATTATAGTTACCCAGAGAAAATAATTTAATGGAGATTTATATAAGTTAAGATTAATTAGAAATTAAACGAACTTACCTAAGTGAAGTTCCAATTTCAATTGTACGAACTGCATAGTCTCGAAATGATAATGTTGACATGTAGTACACCGCCAGTCGTCAGCCTTGTGTCACGTATATTCAGAGCTAAAAACCTCGAATTCAAATAATTTAAAACAATATCCAACCTACTTATAGCGCCCCCTACCGGTAAATGTCATTAAGTTTAGAGATCCTGGGGTCAAGATGTAAGTTCATTAGCTCGATTATTTTACAACATAGATGATATTATGGGTAATACTTATCGTATATAAGTATGGGTGGGTGGGTTATAATATCATTTCGAGACTATGCAGTTCGTACAATTGAAATTGGAACTTCACTTAGGTAAGTTCGTTTAATTTCTAATTGTACTTCACTGCATAGTCTCTTCAATGATAATGTTGACATGTAGATGTTTAGAGATTTGTAAAATAACGAGCCTATTAAACAAGATACAAAAACATTTAAATCCTATTATTTTTAAAATTCCTAATTTAATATATCTATTTAAATATTAATTACAGTTATCAAGTATACGTTTGATGTAACGTCTCTACTACAAAATTGAACTTAGATCTGATCCATTCAGCTATCCTTCTAAGAGGGTCTTAACTGACACTCATATGTTTAGACGTCAGCGTAGCAACGTGGTAAAGCGTGCTCTCTAATGGTATGTATTGTAAAAAATGATATATCAATGCCATCATCCTCCGTGGTTGGTAAAATCTAGAAACTGTCGTCTGGGAGGTCACTGTATTATAAGATTACATAAAAGAAATAAACTTATTCTTGTAACTCTCAAGTGTTACTAGGCCTATCTAGGTAATTTTATTAAGGATGTGCTGGACAAATACTATGATTACTATGAAATAATGGTAATACTAGATTGTTTGAACACTGGTTATAGTAAGGTTTAAATTCATGTGGCAATTTAATATACAATATCTTCCGCCAAGCAATTTGGTTAATATACAATAATGTTATTATTATGTTTATGTATACTTTTTAGAAGTCTCGACTCAGATGTAGGCGAATCGGTAGTAATAATGGCATTCACGGGCTTACACCAAGTGAACGTCATAATATATACGATATCTATTGTTTTTATATATTACTTATATATATATATATATATATATTACTCATATATTATTATTGTTTTTTTTTTTTTTTTTTTTTTTTCTTTTTACTATATGAGTAATTACAATAACCAAAAAAAGTAAATAGTATTTATTCTTCATCTCCACTAAATAATATATAATATTTTACACTTAACTCGCTAAAAATATTTATACATCAGATGTAACTATCCCAACTAATAGCATACTTGGGATATGGAGGATAGAAAACCTAAATATGCATTTTAAGAACAAAAATAATTCTAGATATATATATATCAAATGAAAAGAATATTGTAACCAGTCTACAGATAGATCTAGTTATTTACACTGTTTAGGCCAAAATATTATAAGCACCAGCATCACGTTTTCATTATTGCGTCTAACATTGCTTGTAGAGCAACAAAATCTTGAGATTCGTGTATAGAAACGAAACGCTCCTCGAGGAAGCGAGTAACATACAGGGTAAAGCGTTGACGAAAAACAAATGGATCTAGATCTTTTTTTTTTTTTTTTTTTTTTTTTTTTAAATTCATATGAGACCCAAAATGCAACCCTTCCAAAACGAAAGGTTTATTTATTTTTATTTTATTTTTTTTAATACTATTTTTTAGGACTGTCTGGACCAGTCTGATACTACCACAAACTCCCCAACCGTTCAGAGATAATCTTTAACAACAATTATTTTATTAGAAATAAAATGAATATTTCCATTTAAATAGTATAACCTTAGTCATGACATGTAAGTCATACTTCTTGTAGGTTTCCTAGTAAATAAATCTATTTAAAAACCTTCAAAGTGTTAATTCGCAATGTATAATCTTGATTTAGTGATAGCAAATTCATTCTGAAATTATTGAATGTATTAGGGAAATAAAAACATTTTTTGGGTATTCAATAAATCCAATATGTGCCTTGATATTACGGTTAAATGTGGGTATTAAACACCATGCTGTTTCTATATGAAATAACTGTGGAGTTGCCTACACGTATTAGGGTTTCACCGTGTTGAAGATGATTATTGAAAAAATATCTTTAAGCACAAGTAACGCTGCATTTAACTTTAAATAGTTGATCGGATTTGTTATTTAAATCAAATAACAAAAATACCGAGAATAATGACCATATGTTACATAACTGATTGCGTCCCGATAATAAAAATAATATGACAACTACCACCTGTAATTATATCTATCTGTAAGAGGGATAGTATTTTGATAAACATTATTAAAATTGTTGTGTGATATATACATATCTTTGCATTTATTATAATTTTTATTTTTTAATATTATTATTATATATATTTTTTTATTTATTTTTTTTTTTCTTTTTATTTCACCCTTGTGTTGATTTTTAATCTTTTATCTAATGGTAAAGCAATTTGATTTTTTATTTATTTATTCCTTGTATAATACAATGAACAACCTTAACAGTTGTATTATTTCCAATTATCAAACTATCTTTTAAGTAACCAATAAATCCTAAAGAATGATATAGCTTATTATGTCTATGATCCTAAATTACTAAGTGTCGTTATTGTTCCTTGTCCAATATTATGACATTTCAAATAGGAACTATGTTATATAAATATATAACTGACACAATGTCCCTAGATCTTAATCAGTTATGTATGGTCTTGTATCTTTTAAAAGGTTAGTAAAAACATAAATATAGTGTTCTGCTCAAACCAAAGGAAAGAACTTGAAATGCATAGAATTTCCATTTAACCATAGACATGTAAACACTGTTTAAGGTAATCATGAATTAGTATCCAAATATGCATTCTTGAAAACAATAGTAAGTAGTGAGTGGAATGCCAGGCTTTATTTAAAGCTTAAGATTAAGACCAAGATATTCAATATAAACCAACATCACCATCATCAGGTGTTGGTAAAGTAAAAATATTGTAAAAAATTGGTTAAGAGTAAACAATATGTTACCACTGATGTGAGAAGTCTTTCTACACACATACCGAGTATATTTTGAAAAAAAAAAAAAAAAAAAAAAAAAAAAAAAAAAAAAAAAAAAAAAAAAAAAAAAAAAAATCTTCATTCCTTGAGAATAATGAGTTTAAGTGTTTATACAAATAGACTCTTAAAGCTAACCACTTGCAAAACTTGGGTCAATAGTTATTTGTTACAACTGGTCTTTAAAATTATAATTATAATCGACCACATTATTAACCACTCACCTAAAAATCTGTTGTGATTGAAGATTTATTCCAAAGGAAACTTCGATCAAGCCTTTCTGTGATACAGGTATTTGTGCATGAGGCTTGTTGTAAGTCAGATAATGACCCTATTTGGTATGAGTATCTCAAACTTTTGGATAAAGTTTATCATAGGATGAAGTGTAAATATCTTCGTTATATTTGTTATTATAAAATATTGTACTATATATATATGAATTGAACAATCATTGTTTCTTAAACCATTTTGCCGATCATTTGTTCCAGTACTTGTACTATGAAATTTCTTCTTATTATTTATTATACATAATAAATGACCAGCACCAGTAATAAGATAATTGATAGCAAATTATCTTTATAAAGGCAAATAATTTAAAATTATTAAGAAACAATCATGTCAAATGCTCGAGAGCAGTAAGCATTCACCTGATGTGGCATGGCTTTTGACTCTTTACAGCTACAATAGTAACTGCGCCTTGTGCAACTTTTTAAGTCTAATCATGTGTTATCCGTCCCACAGTTTCCTAGAGGCTAGTGTTCTTCCTTTAAACTATTTTTTCCTTTAGTCTATCTATCACCATCTAGATAGATAGATAGTTCCTTTAGTAAATTACTCTTTAATATGCTGATCTACCTAGATACCAAATTCTTATGAATGGTTAAACCAAATTTAGGTTCTTCTAGAGTATTACAAAAGGATATAAATTGTCATCTCTATATCCTGTATCATGTACATTATTAATCTGAATGATTCTTCAATAAAATGTTCATTCATTAAAATCATTACACCCAATTGATGGTAATAGTTGTGTCTATCTACTGATTATTAGTATTTTGTTATATGGGTTATTTACCCGATGTGAAGGACATCATACCCTATTAGAATGGGTGAATATCCGTTGTATCCGTCTACTTAATAGTAGTATCTTATTATAGTTGTTATATAGGTAAATATCCAATATGTAAGGGTCCCTTATTTGAACGGATGAATATCCATTAGGTATATTCTACTCAATAGTAGATTATTTTATGTGAGTAAATACTCAATATAAACAGGTTAGTACCCATGAACGGGGCTAAATAGCACCCTATTTCTTGTAATGTAGGTAAATATCCAATATGTAAGGGTCATAACCTTATTTGAACGGGTGAATACCTATTAGGTATATTCTACTCAATAGTAGATTCTTTTATGTGAGTAAATACTCAGTATAAACGGGTTAGTACCCATGCACGGGGCTAAATAGCACCCTATTTCTATGTTCATAGCTTTATATAAGCGAGATTTATATAAGGGTTTAAATAAGCGAGATCACCTAAATAGGTGACAAGCTTAGTTAATGAACATAAGACGTCAAATACCTTGCTACAGAACAATATGGTAATCTAAAAATCCTTTGCTTGGAAAAATATATATGTAAAAATTTACCTTGTCATTCCTCATTAATATATAAGATTATCATCTTATCTTTAATAAATGAAAATAATGCATTTTCAATTTGCGACTGCATTCGTAATGGCCGCCTAGTACAAGTCTTCAGAATAATTTCGTCAAAATTCTTTATTTTCCATTGTAACTTTTCTGCACAATATATCACACCTACGTCTTTTATAAATTATTAATTGAAATATTTGTTATAAATTAACAATTTTTACGATAAATTACTTATTTTATTTCTTATTTTGAAAAATCATAAATGTACACAGGCTGCACGAAAAACGATAATGACATTTACCGGTAGGGGGCGCTATAAGTAGGTTGGATATTGTTTTAAATTATTTGAATTCGAGGTTTTTAGCTCTGAATATACGTGACACAAGGCTGACGACTGGCGGTGTACTACATGTCAACATTATCATTGAAGAGACTATGCAGTGAAGTACAATCTCAAATACCTGTCCCAAACGGGACATTTAATTCTAGTCTTAAAATCGTGACGTCCCCCTAAAATCAGGACGTTTGGCAACGCCAGATAATCTAAACTTAAAGCGTTAGCGTTCTAATGCCTAGGCCGTTTTAATTAGGTAATGAGGTGTATGTGCCGAATAACGCTGTAACTATGAATGGAAGTAAAGAGTACAATTAGGCATCATAGAAGACGTAAGCAAATAGACTCCTAATTTTTCAGCCAACAAAAAATATGTCGAATACTATGATTTCGCATAATAAGGAAGTAAATCCTTTCAAACTTACACAACAAATTAAAAGTATATATCACAGCATTCATTTTATTTAATATAATTTTCGGATTTCTTTTTTTGGGGGCATTGCTAGACAAGTTTTCAAATTTATTCCAAAAAATAGTTAAATATTAGTGCTCCATATGATTACTTTGTCTATATTAATATCGACGAAATACGAGGATGAATAGAAATTATTCCTAAGCAAGCGAATATTCGAATAGTTGGAATAGTTCATAGGTTTGTTAATCTGCTTAGCGTTCATTATAATTCATGAGAAAGCATATTCATTAGCAGGTGTTTTTTTTTTTATTTTTTTATTTCTAGTAGCATTACAGCAATAGTTAGCCAGTTAGTTAGCAATTACAGATCAAATAATGTTATGTCTTACTACCCAGATCGTCATCAACCCATTACTGTCTCACTGCTGGGTACGGGTCTCCTCTCTGAATGAAAAGGATTAGGTCATAGTCCACCGCGCTGGACATCTACGCCAAGTAAGTATTGGTAGACTTCACATACAGAGATTGTTTTCAAGAGATCTAAGATACGCAAGTTACCTCAGGATATTTTCTTCACCACTTAAGCAAGTGATAATTAATTTATAATACGCACATTCGAAAAATCGATGCGTGCCTGGGATTTAAACCTCGGACCCCAGAGCGAGAGGGCGACTTACAACCACTAACCTGTCCAGACCCTGCTCATTAAATGTAACCTATCAAATAGTAAAACACCCAACATACCTATAAATTACGAAAAGTATAGGAAAGTATACAACTAGGTCAGCGCAATTAGAAGTTGGTCGGACCGCTACCTGCGTCCGCGCTGTCCGCAACTAACCTGTCAGAACTTCCGTTCTATTACTTCTGTTTCAGCACTTTTAAAAAATACAAACCTTTTTTTTCTCTTATCACTTATATGTATATTTATGTATTATATTTTAAACATATGTTTTATGTTTGTGCGTATAATATATGTATATTATTTATTTATACTTAATGTATTATTTAACACCTGCCGCAAATTTTCTCAATTCACCAAGGGTTGACTGGTAGAGAATGCCATTAGGCATTAAGTCTGCCCTGTTATAACTTTGTCTTACTGTTACAATAAATATATAAAAAAATAAAAAAAATAAACCTCCTACTACATGCACAGTACTTAATTTGACATGAGCGCCGCCAGGATTATTTTCAGGGTGCATAGCCAATTTTCGCTGACGGACACGTATGTCCTGTGTCTGCGACCTTTTTTTAATTGACATATTTGTACAATTTTTTTACTGATATATACAAAATTTACTGATTGTTTGGTGCATACGAGCTTTTTTCCCTAATAAATACACATTTCCATAGATTTCTTCGACATGTACTTTTCCGGCTAGGGGATTGCAAGTGCACCCCCTTGCACCCTTTTGACGGCGCCTAAGTACTTTTACTAATTTTTAAATTGGGGAAAACGCCCAGACCTAGAACATAAATTTAAATTCATCAGTCAGATATGTATATGACGGGGAATCGAACCCTAAAAAAAGAAAAAAGAAACGGTTGACAAATAAAAGACAAGAAATACATAATGACATCCATAAAACCTCTTCAGTTTACTTAACCGCTAAAAATTGTACTGAACTGTTTTCCCCTATTTTAATCCGCAAATAATAATCATAGGAATAGTTGAATGTCGACAACGGAGCGGATAGTACATAAACGTTACAGAGTGAGGGAAAGTTAATACAAAACAACCCAAAAACAATTACAAGTTGACCGGCCACTGCGGGTATCGAACAAACAATCCGACGAAACTTCCGGATAATTACTGTTTCGGATATACTTAGCTTAATATCTATACTATGATGCCACACCTATTCCTTCCTAATAACAGCAGAGTTAGGTTAGCGCTGCTGTGTTCCGGTTTGATGGGTGTGGTAAGGGAGACAGACTTTTCCGAGGCGTTCCAGCTTAGTCCTCAGGGGTAGCGGCGCATCTGTTGCCGAATTTAGATAGGAATATCTAATCCTATCTGGGGTTGATTACAGATGTCCATGGGCGACAGTAGCCGCTTACCATCACTGCATGCTCGTCTGCTACTCCTATATTATAAAAAAAAATATACACAAGTTGTTTATTATGTTTGTGTGTATTTAAAAGTCCAATAAAGGGAACAAGATATAAATCGACGCTGCGCTAAAACCGCAAACGATTCTGCCACCTATAAAATCTTATATTCATATTAAAAATGTTAATGTTAGAAATATGTATTTAATTATGACATACTTACGGTACTCTTAGTATGAGTTTTTACGTTTTTACAACAGTGACTGTTTTTGTATTTGTTTACGTATTTGCCCATACATTTCCAATTAGCGCCGCCAGCGGACTATATCAGAACTGATTGGAAATATATGAGAAATACGTAAACAAGTACAAAAACAGTATTTTTATAAAAATGTAAAAAAACATACTAAGGGTACAGAAGGGATATTTACGCAAAAGATAAGAACTCGTACTTTTACCTTGACAATGTTTAATTTTATTTATAAATTAACTGTACTGTTGCAAGTTAATTATTAGTAGATTAAAAGCTACAGTACCTAAACGAGTAATAATTTAGTATTACTTATTATAAAAACATCCAACTACCTAAATGAAATTAACGCCTATGCCATTCCCATAATTGAGACGAATCCAACGACACTATTTGTGTTAAAATCTTTAATACATTTGTTCAGTATTTCGGACTGAACTGGCTGAAATACTGATTATAATTATATAAAAAAGCGTATTAAAAAGCATAAATTCTAAATTTTAAATATTGACGTTTCTTTCATTATTCACAGGAATTCGTCACAGGACGTATAATATATAGTTTATATTTATTACGGGGGTCATGGGGACCTATTCGGGAGTCGGGAGTGTGTGCATCAAGGACGACCGGCGGCGAAGGGAGCTGCGCACCACTCATCGGTATTTATACATTTTATTCACCTACACTATCGTCACTAGCGCACAAGGATTCCAAATTATATTTCGGATCAAACCAGCGATCTAAAACTCTACAACATTCATATAATTTGTGTATACGATTCATATTTGGACTACGCAAATATGACCATGTTTCTGAATATCGCGCGAAACTCAAGTGGCTCCCAATTCGCCTTCGCCGGAATGCCCACATTCTATCTCTTCTTTATGGCGTTTTATTTAATCCGAATACCCCTCCTTACCTCAAGCAGCGCTTTCAATTTCTTCACTCATCCCATGATCGATCCCTTCGCTCTTCTGAAAACCTTGCTCTCTGTACTCCTTCCCATTCTACTTCCTTCTACAAGAAATCCTTCACGGTAGTGGCCATCCGTCTTTGGAACTCCCTTCCTGTTTCCATACGTACTGCTAAATCCTTATACTCATTTAAAAATCTGGTTAAGTCTCATTACTTACAACTATAACTCTGGTTTTTAATAATTACTTCTTCTTAATTTTGTTTATTTTTATTTTTTAATATTATTATTATTATTTTCCTTTGCTATTTTATTTTTCAATCATCTCTCCCATTCTATTTTATTCTCCTTCTTTTACTGGTGCTTAGTGTATGCTATATTTTATTTTAGTCCTATAATTATATTTATTATTATTATTTGAACCCTACCTATTTTTCTATCCCTACTATAACTCCTTACCTAAAGGTTGTCTGGAAGAGATCGCTGGTTAGCGATAAGACCGGCTTTTGGTATTGTCTTTTAAATTAGTTGTTTATTTTTTATATGTATCTTCTTTTATTGGGTACAATAAAGAGTATTTATTTGATTTGATTTGATGCTCAAAAGACATTACTCTCCGCAAACGAGTAATTAAGGCTTAAACTGTCAAATTACATTATTACATCGTGAGAATCGTTACATACCCGAATTATCTTTCTTTTATTTAAAAGTTTCATTACGTACATTTTTCTCTTATTTCATTGATATAATATATTTTTACTTTTTCGTTAACATTTAAATAATCAATTATATTCATTCATCCATTCATCCATTTATATTCTGCATATTTTTAGTGCTATTCGGCGACTTATATTTAATAACAACAAAATTACTGTTATAATATCGTAGTCATTATTAAATCCACTCGCATTACTCCAGATATCCGTTGAAGCATCCCACCTACCATTCTTAATAAAACAATCAATGTTAATTATCAGACGATCGCTACACTACAATAAATGTAGTTTAATGTAACCTTTGTTATAATGCTGGCACACTACCAACCTATTGTTACTGCAATCGTATAGCTGACACATCATTTCACGTAACGAACGTCTTATGTTCTGTCTCCTGACACTATAAATTAGTTTCGAATTAGACCTTTATTTATTGCAGATGCGGTTCGACCAGGGAAGTAGCAACGACACAATTATTTCTAGCGTAAAGAAGTTCTGAGTTGTGGTACAGTTTCGGAAATAGAAGAAGAAGAAATAACTTTATACGTAATGCATTGTACACACACATGACAACGAAAAATTATCTTAATTAATTACAAAATGGTGGGATATATAGTAAGTCAAAAACTTAAGATGCATAATGTAGCAACACAAACGAATAAAAAATACAATAGTTAAATAGATGCGTTCCTGCATATCCCTATGCTTGTAGGTACACATTGCATACGGAAAAGGCACTCACTCAGCATTGATGATTTTCAGTGAGCACACAGAGTGACTCACGGTTATGCGTACAGCGAGGAGAAGTAAGGTGTAACACCTTTTTTTTCTTAACGAGGGGGAAACCTTCAAAAGGTATCCGACGACGTGGGAGCGATGCAGGGTTATGTAGGATTTTTACCGCACTGAAAACCCCCGGCGGCCGTCCTCAACGCTTGTTGGAGAACTCCGGGAGCTCCGACGGAATGCAACCGGAGGCTCTGCCCTAGGAGAGCAGTTTTCGCTCCTCCCACACCATCTGGTGTTCACGACGGTATGCGACCACACATACCGCCGTCCTTCCCGGGGTCGCTTACTGGACGGTTCAAGCTCCCACTCTTGCCGCAACCCCGGAGCCCCCTTTTAGTCGCCTCTTACGACAGGCAGGGGATACGGTAGCCCTATTCTAGTCCCGTAACTACAGGGACAAAGGTGTAACACCTAAGCAGCTGATTTCCAATTAATTGTTTTACGCGGGTAGACGCATTTTGTACTAACTTAAGTACGTTGATGCCTGTTTACTTACATATGAACCGACCATCTTTATCTTCGTGTGGCAATGCATCTATGATGGGCTTTAGATATAGCTTCTGTTTTATATGAATTTATCATCATGTGGACTGCAGGCTAGTTAGCTACTTCTATATTATAAAACAGCACGCCTCGAATAAATTAAAAGGACTAAGCTTCTTCCCTTCACGTTCACGCTGCAGCACTTAACACTGCTATTATAAGGCAGAAACAGGGCTTTAGAAATTTATTATCACTAGCTAACGATAAAGGAAAACATTGCGATGAAACCTACACACTTGAGAATTCTTTAAAAACATAAAATCTCAAAGACTAATCTACCAATTCTCATTTAGCCAGGAAGGAGGACAATGACCTAAGCCCATTTGAAGAGGGGACCTTTACCCAGAAGTGGATCAGTAGTTATAATGATGATGATGTTGACAACGATTTTATAGTGACCACAAAAAAATAAAACAAATTACACATTTTGCTACATTTTCCTACAAGAAAACTTAAGAACCTTTCCCTACCCAACATTTCGTTTGACGTCGTATTTCTCCAAATCACACGAAGCGTACCCTACAATTGATTTCTAGCTGAAAGCTCCGACCCGCAACCACTGATCCGTGACGTCTCTGGTTGGAAAACATCGCGAGGAAACCCACACAGTTGAAAGTTCTTTAAAAACATAAAATTTCAAAGACTAATTTACCAATTCCCGCAGCCAGCAAGGAGGACTATTCCCTAAGCCCGTTTTATTCAAAGAGACCCACACCTAGAAGTGGAACAGTCGTTTTAATGAGGATGATGATAATGACAAAGATTTTATAGTGACTGCAAAAAAAAACTACACATTATTTTGCTACATTTGCCTCCAAGAAAACGTAAGAACCTTTTCCTACCCAACATTTCGTTTGACGTCGTATTTCTCCAAATCACACGAAGCCTACCCTACAATTGATTTCTAGCTGAAAGCTCCGACCCGCAACCACTGATCCGTGACGCGTCTGATTGGATAAAGGTTTCTCTATATTACATTTATTTGGTATATTTGCGAAAATATTTAACCATATGAATGACGTTACGCGAAATTACAACTCTAATGACGTCAATGAAAGGAGGTAAATTGCATAAGTCGTATTTGTAACATTTTGTGTAATCTTAAATAATAATAAATTACTTATACATACGGTTACGGTTAAGACATTTTATTTTTCTCAAAAGATTTTACAAAAATCGCTTACTGAGAAACTTACAATTATTACATAATAAAAAAAATTCGTGAGCCAAGTAACATATTATGATATTGTTAGTTAGAGGGTGAGTGTAAATAAGTAAATTGTCAAGTGTGCAACTGATTCGTAGGTATGCGTAGCGTGAATGAATTGTTTGTTTATTAAGGCTAATACCATAGTGAATGGTAATTATGATTATTTGAGTATTTATATAAACCTACGCTTTCATACATGTATTATGTATTATTGTTATTATTATATACTGTTATTTTATAGTGTTTCTATTGTATTATTGTGTTTTTTTTGTTTGTTTGTTTTTTTTTTTTTTTTTAATTATTATTATTTGTTTAACATGTATTTTTAGAGATGATTCCATATGTAAATGTTGATACACGAGTGTATCAAGGAAAAAATATCCCGATAGGTCAAATAGATGATGATGATGATGAGTAATTTACCGTGAAATCAATGCTGGAACTTGGTGACGCACGCCGTGCTTATTGATAATAATAGTTTAATAAATAAAAATGTCAGATATTTTTGCTTTCGATAACCAAAAACTGGCGGTTACTATGGCTTTTTTATGGTTATGGTTAAGTCTTGCCGTAAAGTATTTTATTGTTATCTGTAACTTTGACATAGACACCTTGATTGCTGCATTCATAGATTAGTAAAGATACTTCGCCGCCTTCAAATTTAATGAAGCCACAAACGGCTTATTAGTAGGTTCTTTTTTTGAATTCTTGACAAATAAAAACATTTTTAGAGAAAAATTACGAATAAATAACTAATACTGCGTAATTTACATTATAAATAAATATTATTTCAAATATTTTAGGGACATTTTAGCACGGAGACGTGGCAAAACTTTTTTACGCAACTATTTCAATTCTCAAAACTGGGTGGATTTTCTTGTTAGAAGTGAGTAATCTTTACTAATCTATGGCTGCATTACGTAAGTGCTATTTATTAAATAAAAATCGTTACACACCTGCATGGATGATATATTATGATGGTTAATTATCCTCATGCTCCATAATAATTAATCATGCCAAACGGAAATAGAATGTTACGTAAAGATGCGTACAGTTCAATTGCACTAAGCATGACACGGATTTTACAAAAACATTATGAAAAAGAACAAGCTGTCAATGGCACGGGTCTCCTACTAGACTGAAAGGGTTCAGATCTAATTCACCGTCGTTCAAGTCTAGTGGTACACTTCACACACCTTTGGGAAACGTAAAGATCACGTAACTCTTAGCGTGACACGGATTTTGCACTAGAACATTACAAAAAAGAACATATCGTTAACCCATAACTGTCCCACTGCTGGACACGGGTCTCCTACTAGAGTGAGAGGGTTTTAAAAAAATAATCTAAAAATCCAAGTGCAGATTGGTAGAATTCAAACACCTTTGAGTAGTTTATTTAAAGACCTCTCAAGTATGTAGGTCTTCAAGGCGTTTTCCTTCACCGTGTAGATAACAATTGATATTCAAAATCAGTTGCTTGGGATTTGAACCCGATTGAGATGGATTGAGAGGCCGCATTTCAACCTACTACTCTAAATGAAGAAGTGGCTAATAATAAATATTGGCACCGATGACTCATAGTTGTCTTAGGTCATAGTACTTTTTTTTTTTTTTTTTGTTAACGAGGGGGAAACCTTCAAAAGGTACCCGGTGCCGTGGGAGCGACACGGGGTTATGTGGGACTCTTACCGCACTAAAACCCCCCCGGTGGCCGTCCTCGGCGCTGCGTAGAGGACTCCGGGATCTCCAACGGAACGCAACCGGAGTCCTCTTAGCGCTGTGCCCCGTCGGGCTCCGCCCAGGTGAGCTTGATACTTACCACACCGTCTGGTGTGCACGACGGTATGCGACCACACATACCGCCGTCCTTCCCGGGGTCGCTGGCCGGGCGGTTTGAGCTCCCACTCTTGCCGTCCGCAACCCCGGAAGCCCCCTTTTAGTCGCCTCTTACGACAGGCAGAGGATACCGTAGCCCTATTCTGGTCCCGGAACTACAGGGACAAAGGTCATAGTACTTAACGTAAAAACAAGGTTTAAATATAAAATAAAGCTCTGTCCGTACTCGATAATTCTATAAAAAATCATTAAGCCTTGTCTAAGGTAGACTGTTTTATAATCATTTCTAAGAGCGACAACTCATTCAAGATTGTTTCTCACGGTTCTCGGAATTTTGTCTGATAGATATATATATTAAAGTTGTTGAGAAATCTTCTATAGTTTTTTTTTTTATAATATTGGAGTAGCAGACGAGCATGCAGTCCACCTGATGGTAAGTGGCTACTGCCGCCCATGGACATCTGTAATCAACCCCAGATAGGATTAGATATTCCTACCTGAGGTCGGGCACAGATGCGCCGCTACCCCTGAGGACTAAGCTGGAACGCCTCGAAAAAGTCTGTCTCCCTTACCACACCCTTCAAACCGAAACACAGCAGCGCCTAACACTGCTGTTATTAGGTAGAAATAGGTGCGGCGGTGGTGCCGCCGGAGTCGAACCACAGAGGGTTCTACCACCTTAAAAAGAAAGTCTCAGAAACAACTTGCTAAGAGCAAGTATTAATGCAGTATGCGTTTCTTTTATAGAAGTAGTATACGAGCATGCAGTCCACCTGATGGTAAGTGGCAACTGCCACCCATAGTCAGACCACAGTATAAGGATCTATAACCGCGGTCATACGTAATGCATCAACGTAAGATAAGATTAAAGTTCTAACTGAGGTCGGCCAGAAATGCATCTTAGTGGACTACGTTGGAACGCCTCGAATAAATATTATCACACATTTCAAACCGAAACACAACAGTGCGTAAAAATTCCGTTATATACTTAAATAGAATGTATGTACTTGAGTGTTTATGTATCACAAAAATGTATTGTATATAATGTTACTCGTCCCACTTAGGCCAAAAAATAGTCCCTAAAAGACACATTTATTTTCTTACCTGTCAGATATGGTTATGGCGAATAATTTTACGACAAAAATGTATTGTTAATGTATGTAATGAGATTATAGGCTGTCAGTGAAGACGTACGGACATATACACACACAGATACCTTAATTTTATTTTATTAGAAATTAACATTTATAATCAACATTTACGAGAACATCACCTACATATTGACAAAGAGACTTTTGTCCACCGCCACCGTCACAGAACCGATACCATAAGGCGGTCCATTCTACAACTCAAGATCCAACATACCAATAGTAGTTATTTACCAATATCTAGACGCACCAGAAATGCATGCATTTATATACCAACTAGTGGTGCCCGCGGCTTCAGCGCATTTTAAAGAAATAATATGACATACATAAAACGGAAAATTTGTACCTGCATTGGAATGACAGTGGTGCCATCTGTCGAATGTCGATGGTCTTACCAACTCCCAAACCCTCGTGGGCTCCTGGACAACAACTTTACTAAAGATCACCACTTGATCAAATGCATAGTTTCCGATTCTATAACTACTTACGAATTAAAAATTAAGAAAAAAAACCTTTTCCCACCGACTAAATTGTGAATCTAAACCATTCTCAAGTCCCATTGAACACACACAACAAATTCCATCAAAATCAGTCCAGTTGTTTAGGAGGAGTTCAGTGACATACACACGCACATAAGAAATATATTTATAAAGATAGTATTTAAAAACAATTGAAAATTAATTAGTTCGAATACCTTTTACTTTGATACGGTTTTGTTTTGATGAACGCCTTAACTTGGCACATTTCCTTGGCGCCAGCGTAATGGCATAGTACCGTGTAAGAGTGAAACGCACATAGATCTTTGATGCCAACGAATCTAAAACGATATAGCAGAAAAACAACTAAAGCATATGACATATATACTGTGGCCTGTTGCCCTTTGACTCCAGGTAACCTGGCTTCGGTTAATTATTGACTTAGGCATGTATAAGATGATGGGGGAGACGGATTATATAAGGTAGTTTTTTTGACCTACGTTTATGTGCCACATAATCCCATAGATTGATGGGCAAAGCTATCTCAGGGATTGTTACTTAGAAAACATTTTGAAGGTGGTAGAACACTTTGTGGTTCGACTCTAGCGGCACCACCACCACACCTATTTCTGCCTAATAACAGCAATGTTAGGCGCTGCTGTGTTCCGTTTTGAAGGGTGTGGTAAGGGACATACTTTTCCGAGACGTTCCAGCTTAGTCCTCAGGGGTAGCGGCGCATCTGTGGCCGACCTCAGGTAGTATATCTTATCCTATCTGGGGTTGATTACAGATGTCCATGGGCGGCAGTAGCCACTTACCATCAGGCGGACTGCATGCTCGTCTGCTACTCCTATATTATAAAAAAAAAACATCTAGCTGTTGGTATAAAAAAAAAATGTGGCCCTCAAGTGACGCCCTGTAAAATTTATGATTATTGAAATAATAAAAAAAAGGATAATAATATGAATTGAAAAAAATATATGGAGATTAGTATATAATCCATAATATGGATGAACTATTGTGAGTTGATAGGTAATCCTTATGACTAGATAATGGTAATGGTAACTGAGCATGACAGCATTAGAGAGCGTCATGCCGTTTGCCGTTACGACATACGAGTTAGTCTTACCTAGCCCACTAATAGATATTACACATGAAAAAGCAAAACTGTTTATTGCATATTTTACTCCTAACTACGCAACGCTAGTACTACGCCTTGAAATGTTTATATCACTGACGGCTGACGTCACAACCATCAAAGGCAAAACATAATGAAAGAAACAAATAAACAAAATATTAGAAATAGGAATGCGAGTAAAAACATAATTGAATGAAATAACGTATTAGTCATTCAAGAGTAAGCTATGAATATACATTGTTATGAAACTGGCGTGGTAAGTTCCTAGGCAATAAATAATCGTTTCATAATTAAGTAGGTATGTTATTGAATTTGTTTGGTAACTAAAGAACTTATGAATATTACTAGATTTTCACCGCGGCGTCACCCACGTTTAAAAGAAAATAATATAACATACTAACAAACATAAAACTGAAAATTCGTACCTTCAACTTTGCTAAAGATCATCACATGATCAAATGCATAGTTTACGATTCAATCCTTAATAATATCGATTAAAATAATCGATGTTTTGGGTCCAAAAGTTCGAGTTCCTAGTTCACGTGGGATTTCCGGGATAAAAACTATCCTATGTCCTTTCTCGGGTCTCAGACTATCTTAAATTTCATTAAAATCGGTTCAGTGGTTTGAGCGTGAAGAAGAGACAACCAGACAGACAGACAGACAGAGTTACTTTCGGATTTATAATATTGGTAAGGATTAGTAAGGATTTGTGGCGCTGTTTCGAGCCCAGTTATGATATGTCTGGTTAAGATATTAAGTAGCACATACTCATACTTGCAACAACCACAACGACAACATAGTGGATATCACATCTGATACCACTCTGTTGTTGTTGTGGCGTATCACTACTGATCACCTCGCTAGTCTAACGCAACCTCGGGCTTCGGTATCGCCTACCTGTTGTAAGAGGCGACTAAAAGGGGGCTTCTGCGGTTGCAGGCGGCAAGAGTGGAAGCTCGAACCGTCTAGTAAGCGACCCCGGGAAGGACGATGGTATGTGTGGTCGCATCCCGTCATAAACACCAGATGGCGTGGGAGGAGCGAAAAGGGGCCCCGATCGGGCAGATCGCGCTTGGAGGACTCCAGTTTTGTTCCGTCGGTGATCCCGGAGCTCTCCAACAAGTGTGAAGGACGGGCACCGGAGGGATTTTAGTTCTATAAAAATCCCACATAACCTGGCATGGCTCCCACGTCGTCGGGTACCTTTTGAGGGTCTCCCCCTCTTAATATCACCTACTCAGCGGATTATTTTCGAGTATCCATATTATGTTGCATACTGTTAGGTACCGAATAATGACGTCAAATGGGTTTGACTTCAAATAGAAATAATGACTGGTAAATTCTAAGAAAATTTAATTGTCAAACAATCCGTGAAATGCTTATTCCGTTAAATGGATTTACTCATACATTGTACAGGAAGCCCTCATTACCACCTTTCAGTAGCACTACCATGAGTTGGCATAGAAACGCCACTATAGAAATTGTAAATAGAAAACTATTGTCATTTTGCTAGTGAATAACATAACTACTATCGTTACGGTATTTCTTGACAACGTCTGTCAAATTAATGACTCATGAGACCGAATTTGTATGGCAATAGATCATAATGACATTCGCTAGCGATTTGATTTCGATAGGTTTTTTACGTATCGAGTTACGCCACTACGGATTTTAGTTCTACGAGTAACCACCAGAGGCGCTGTACAATTTTTCATACATTTATTTTACGCAGTCACTAGCGAGTAATACTTTTGTAAACTCATGGTAGTGCTACAGTTTATTAATGGTTAACCACTAATGGTTTCGGTTCTTGCAATAGTCAATTGTTTATTTGGGTTATTCACTTTTTTATTCCTACGAATCTTCAAATGAATAATGAGCTTTCCTTAGGGCACTCCCAATACCCTAGATTTGTTATGAGTCAATATTATACTAAGGTTTAAGGTTTAAAGATATTTATTCTCAAAAAGACATATTCGTCACTTACATGAGAACATAATTCATAAGAAAAAATACACAAGTTCGTTGTCGCACTGTACAAACATTAATGTTAATTGAAACCTCTTTACATTTTAAATATTACACAAACGATTTAAACTGTTTCACAAACGTAACTTCTTAAACTTAAATCATTATTTTTAATTAACAAAACTGACTGTTAATAATGTATTTAGATAACTCCTTCTTAAATACATTTAGTGATTCTACATTTTTTAAACGCAAAGGTAATCTATTGTAAAATTGTGCTCCTTCATACGTTATCATTGTTTTGCCATACGTTGTTCGCGGCTTGGGTAGAACGAGAAAACTAGCGCGACGCGTGCTGCGTATTGTGACGTGTTTCTGTTTCTGGAACGCTATGCTAGTATGGATGTTCTTATTTAGTGTTTTACGTATGAAAATGCAAATGCTATAGAAATAAAGTTTTTTGATTGTCATTAATTTTGTTTCTTCATAAATTTTCTTTGTAGGCGTTAGATATTTATAACTAAAAATTAATTTGATTATTTTATTTTGTATTATTTGAAGTTCTTTTATTCTTGTTTTTACCGCGCATCCCCATACCTCTATAAGGTAAGTCAGGTGTGGTTTTACTAGTGCATTGTAAATGTTATAGCGAAAATTACGTGGTATGCACCGCACTATATTACGTAGCGACCCACTCAATGTTATCAATTTAGTTTTAATGTGTTTTATATGATCTTTCCACGATAAGTAAGTGTCCATATGTAGACCAAGATATTTTTGGCTGGGTTTTTCTTGCAAAGGGGTATTGTCTATTGTAAGCGGTGTGTATGATGGTATCTGTTTGTTTTTTGCCTTAAAAAGAGTATAACAAGTTTTGGAGATATTAACAGTTAGTAAATTGTATTGAAACCAGTTTTGTAGGATGTTTAAGTCTTCTTGAGCTTTTAAAATCAGATTATGTATGGATGACCCAAAATAAAACAAGCAAGTATCATCTGCGTATAGGGTAATGTGACCATTTAGACCTAGTTCTTGTATATTATTTATATAGGTTAAGAAGAGCAATGGTCCCAAAATTGATCCCTGAGGAATACCGCAAGTTATCGGCAATGACTTACTCTGAAAGCTATTTATTTTAACTATTTGCGATCTTTGTGTTAGGTATGATTTGAACATTTGTAAAGCTTTTCCAGTGATTCCAAGAACTTCTAGCTTTTGCAAAAGTAGTTCGTGGCTTACAGTATCAAAAGCCTTCTTAAGGTCGATAAATATACCAAGAACTATGTTCTTTTTATCGATATTTTGTTTTATTTTAGTAACAAGGTCGATTGTAGCTGTAAGTGTGTTGCTTTTGGGCCTAAAACCATATTGTTGTTTAGAAATGTAGTTAATTGAATCTAAGTAATTTTGTAATCGTGTATGCAAGAGTTTTTCGAGGATCTTTGACAATACTGGCAACACAGAAATAGGCCGATAATTACCTGGATCACTTTTTGGACCGGATTTATATACTGGTGTTACCTTAGCGACTTTTAATGTGTCGGGAAAATTACCATCGTCAAACAACCTATTGAAACAGTCAGCTAATTTGTTTGATATTACATATTTTAGGCATTTTATTGTTTTAGTATTAATGCCATCTACACCAACACTACAGTTTGAATCAAGATGACTAATTATATTTAAAATTTCTTGTTGAGAACATGGTTTTAAAGATGACATTTGTAAGCTTTGAGAATCGTTTGGTAAAGGCAATACTTGCTTGCGTTGGTCATGCAAATTTTTGGGTATTTGAGATGCTAAATGTTGACCTATTGATGAAAAATATTCGTTAAAAGTGTCGCATATTTTATTGGGGTCTTTAATTTCCCTGGAATCAAATATTAGCGTTGGAGGAGCACAATTTTGTTGTATTTTATTTACCGCTAAGGTGTTTACTAAATCCCACATTTTTCTTGGATTTTTAATGTTTTGCGTAAATTTATTATAATAGTATGAATCTCTTGTATCTTGAATCAGCTTAGATACTTCGTAACTTTTTTTTTTAAAGTCTTTCTTCAAAATATCATTATTCGGTTTTTTCTTGAGCTCCACCCACAATACATTTCTTTTGTTGATTTCAGATATTATGTTTCTATTTATCCAATCATCTTGCGGTCTGTTAAGAATTTTCGTTTTAGTTTCTTCACTGTCCTCTATACAATGTTTAATCTTCCTTTCTAATGTAGTGTAATCATCTGTCACTTCTTGAAATCTTCTTTTTTCTACTATGCTCTGTAGTTTAGTGTAATTTATGGCTTTATATGTAGTAGATATCTTAGGTGGTGGTTTTACTTTCTTAATTTCCAAATAAATTTGTTTGTGGTCTGAAAATGGGGAGTCAATAGTTATCATGTGAAAGTTGTCGTTTTTCAAATTAGTGCTGATATGGTCCAAAATTGATTTTCTTGTTTGCCCTTCTCTAGTACAAAATTTTTTGCTGACTTTATTAATAATTATGTGGCCGGATTCCTTCAATAGTTGTTTATACTGCTTTGTCTTTTTTTCTTTCGATAGAAGATCAACATTAAAGTCACCAAATACAATTGCACGGCGTCTTTGCTCTAGTTGGTATTCGTATTCTGCAAGAAATTCATTAAAGTCAGTATGTCCTGGGTTGTATACTACTCCTACTTCAAGAGCGAATTTTTCTAGTTTTACCCAAAGATAGTTATTTCCTCCAATGTACTTAGACTCGGACAGGCTGTGTTTAATGTTGTTGTGAACATATGCCGATACACCGCCTCCAGCAGAGTTTGTTCGATAATTATAGTAGTGTGTGTAGTTAGGGAGTTGGAGACGTTGCGCCTGCAATTCAGTGCGGATCCATGTTTCGGTCAAGAGAATTACATGTACAGTATTTGGTATAGTCTGGAGAATGCATTTAAGTTCGTCAAATTTTCCTTTTTTACATATACTGCGGGCATTAAGATAAAAGAATGTGAAACGTGATTTATTTTTTGTAATACTGTTATAGCTGTCTAGTATTTCGTAGGTATTTGTACTCAAGGTTCTATCAAAAGGAGTTTTATTCATTGCTCGTAGTTTTTTGCGTTTAAGTGTACTATTTTCGGTGCTCCGTTTACATATTTAATAGTAAGTCCGTTTTCACCATTATTTTCACGCAGTTTTAACTCTTCTTGCAAATTTTTAAGGAATTTCTTTTGGTTTGGAGTTTGATCAGAGTACATTCGAATTCCCTTTGGAAGTTTACCTTTATTGCGGAGGAGCTGCTTTGCTGGTCCTACTACATCAAAACATACCTTAATGCTACGGTTTTTTCCCGGATCGTACTTTCCAATTCGAAAAATTTTGATTGGGATTGGAATATCTGTATTAATTGTCGAAATTATATTTAAAACATCGGCTTCATCTTTCGCCATTCTTTCTTCGAGTTTCGTAGAAGTTGGTTCGGGTAACCCCACTAGTATTATATTTTTTTCTCTAGCATTACGATTCTGGATCTCTTGAATTATTTGTTCACCTAAGAATAGTTGGTTTTCAGGCTTAGTAAGTGTGGTGAGTGACGAATCTTTCAAATTGTTGAGGTCCGTTTCAAGAGATTTTATCTTATTCTCACCAAGTGTTATAGAGTGTTCTAATCGAGTCACGTGGCTTCTTATGTTTTTCTGTTCCGTCAGTAGGCTGGAAGTAGATAACTTAATATCGTTGATGTCTGTGAAGACTTTATCTACATTTGTTTGAATAACATGTATGGTTTGTTCGTTAGATGATTTCATATCAGAAATTTGGTTCTTAATTTCGGTAATATTTTCTTGCATTTTTTGCAAAACTTGGTCATGTGACTCGGTGTATTTTTCCAATAGCGAACTTATACGAGACATCTCCAGTCGCATCTCCTTTAGATCGGTTGAACATTCACATTCATGAACTTCCCGCTGTTTACGTTTTCGATATGTAATTTGCGTATCCATATTAGGATTTCCTAACTTTGACAAATCCGGTTGCGATCCAGCGCGCGCAGTCGATGCGCTTGTTGCGGGTAGTAGCGGATTATTAGGAGGTGTCCGCTGGACACTCATGTCTTACGTACCTGCTAATGCAGTGCGTGAGCGAGTAAAAAATAGCAATCGCCTGTTCTCGCGGGGGTGCGCACGGGCAGCGGGGAGCTCAACTTTGTAGCAGCTGTAGATGCGTAACGATGTAATTACGAAGCACTGTGTTCACAATTTTAACCGCAATTTACTAGGGACGTAGTGATTAGATTTGTCGAGTACTTTTTATTGATTTTTAAATGTAAAGTTATACACGTCTGCTTTGTACGACGAACGAACGACGAATATACTAAATTAAAAAGTAACGGTCATTGAGCATTATTATATAGGTTTGAAAATACTATACACATTGGGTATAGCATTTTTTTATTGTAGAAATAATTTGTTTGCTATATGCAGTCTATCTGGGTAATGATAACTATCTTATCTAT
The DNA here is from genome assembly GCA_014595695.2 of Epargyreus clarus clarus. NCBI lineage: Eukaryota > Metazoa > Arthropoda > Insecta > Lepidoptera > Hesperiidae > Epargyreus > Epargyreus clarus. The sequence continues at coordinate 2,860,421 of JACTTY020000051.1, forward strand.
GGTTAATTATAATCATCTATAGATGCAATGGATATCTATTATCAATATCATAGATATCAATTGTGCGTATTGTATATTGTCCATTGTGGATAGGGTTACAGTACTAGTGTAGAACATCCTTAGATCCGTGAAGAATAAGATGAAGTGCCTCTTATATCTAAGTGTATCTCCCTAAACATGCCTTTCAATCCAAAAAATTAAGCGCGCATATAGATTAGTAAAGATTACTCACTCCTAACAAGAAAATGTAACCAGTTTCTTTTTTTTTTTTACAATTGAAATTGTCACTGTCATCTATTTCCGTGTTTGAAAAATATTAAAAAAAAAAAATGTAGCTAATAGAGCATTTACGAATGAAACGATATTCCTCCGCACTTTTTCTTCTATTTCGTGTTTTTGCACCACTTAACTGCACATGACGGCATTGTTTCGCGTAAATGACAGCCATTTAATGGCTTCCTTCAATTACAAGGCGGTAAGATATCTATACTTATCTAACATAACATTATACATAACAGTACACATAACATTATCATTATAAGGCAGAAACATGGTGGTGGCGCACCTAAAGTCTTTACGTATTAGATTATAAGAAAACCTTCTTCTAATAAAACTCTTTGTGGTTTAATTAAAGTAACAATAAAGACGAAAGCTTTGAAAGGTCCTTTTAGTAACTTTTAATATTTATTGAAATTTTAATATTGACGGAGCAAAGGCATTGCTGAGTCATCTAAGAATCCCTAGAAATGCATACTCATTGTTCGTTATAGGTAAACGGTGCTTAGGGTTCGATCGGAGGGTCACATCGGGGAGTACCGCAAATTGAAAGTCCTTTGTGCTCGAAGTAATCTCAGTGACATAATTTTTCTTATAAAATTCTATACAAAGAAATGTAGCTGATTGTACTAAATTGTGAACATTGTTTTAAATTGTTTCATTGCCAACGCTTGGATACGTGAGTAGATATAAGGTATATAAGGGGTAGTCTCCCGGCTCAGAGAGGTACCCCCAGCGCACGGTAAGAAAAGAAATCAGGGAAAGTCTACCTTTTTTGGATTAGTTGGATATAGATGCATACATAAATATAATATGTTTTTTTTATCACAAATAAATAATTAGCATTTTCAAAGTTGATATTCACATTTTTATGCCACAGAAACTTGTAATGTTTGTATTTTTCTACTTTTTTTTATAATATAGGAGTAGCAGACGAGCATGCAGTCCACCATGCATGATGGTAAGAGGCTACTACCGCCCATGGACATCTGTAATCAACCCCAGAGAGGATTAGATATTCCTACCTGAGGTCAGCCTCAGATGTGCCGCTACCCCTGACGGACGGAACGGAACACAGCAGCGCTCACCACTGCTGTTATTAGGCAGAAATAAGTGTGGCGGTGGTGCCGCCGGAGTCGAACCACAAAGGGTTCTACCACCTTCAAAACAGAAGGTGAACAAATTGAATGAATCAATTTGAATGATACATTCACTTTAAGAGGGAAAAATAGAAAATGAAAAATTTATTTTGAAAATACCTATGAGTTACATAAATAACCGCCATCCGGTTTGAACGTGGGAGGTATCGCACATGTCTTCTAAATTGTCACAAACGACTTTTATGTATTTACGACTAGCTGTTCCATAATAATAATATTATAGATATAGGTTTGATTGTGGTAGAATTCTCAGTTCGACTCCGGCCGCACCACCAGCACACCTATTTCTGCCTAATAACAGCAATGCTAAACGCTGCCGTGTTGGTTTGAAGGGTGCGGTAAGAGAGACAAACTTTTCCGAGGCGTTTCAGCTTTGTCCTCAGCGGTGGCGGCGCATCTGTGGCGGTCCTCAAGTAGAAATATCTAATCCTATCTGGGATTGATTACAGATGTTCATGGACGATAGCAGCCATTTACCATCAGGTGGAGTGCGAGCTCGTCTGCTACTCTAATATTATAAAAATATTATAAAACCTACTTCTATAAGTCCGGAACATAATATATTTGTAGAAAATTGGACTATAATTATAGATATAATCTTTCCAAAACTTCATTTATGACATTTGAGTAACATCATACAATAATTTGGTGCCGTTCTTCAAATTTCATGGAAGCATGAATTACAAAAGTAAAATCATAAAGGGTTGTTCGTATGACGAGTCTGTAAAGTTTCTGTCACAGTTTTCTTGTGTCGTTTCAAACTCCGGGAAACGTGCCAAGGTGTAAATTAAAGAAATTGACATCACATCCACTGAAATGTTGTGTTAAAAGTGCTCACAATGACTGAGATTATGAAAGTTTCGTAAATATTTCGGATATTTACAAGCTATAGCGCTATTTTTGTTCGTGGACACAACCGGAACTCTTAAAATGAATATCGTAAATATCTCTTAAATATTTAGATATGAAAAGATTTCTTGGTTGTGAGTGTGACAGAACGTCTCGAATTGTGGCTTTGTTTTGCACATGTGGTTGCACAGTCTAGTTCTATTTAAAACTTATTATACTATAGGTTTTTCTAGAATACATCTGCCAATTCTGTCTGTCTTCGTAAGAAAATATTGGTAAATTGGTTAAATAACAGGCATAAGAGATAATGACATTAGAAACTAAATATGGAACTTAAAGCTTAACAAACGATTAGCTGACTCGATTTAGTGCAAATTATTTCTAAAAACGGTTTATATATCTTAGCCGTTGTATAATGAAATAGATCTTATAAAATTAAACGATCAAATAAAAATTTAAACAATTTGGAACTTGTTTTAAACAATCGAAAATGTCAATAAATTAAGCAAAGAACTTTAATTTACGTCAATACAATCAAACATAACTTTTCATACATTTTTCTGACAAATATTCCACAATTACTTATGGCCGTGATCTTACACGTGTACTGCAAACCCACTAATAAAGTCGCGATCTTTACGACTAACTAGAGATGTATGTTACACTAATGGCATTTAGAAAATATGTCACACAAAAAGAGAATAGGCCGTAACCTATCTATTCTGGTGGATGTCCATCTGGAATGCGTTCTGGACCACGCATCTGTTGCGCACTAACTCATGTCAACAACAAAATACATTTTCGTTTCTAGCTTCAAGAAACGTTCCGTTTTACGCAAAATACACGTAGAGCGTTATTTGTTATAATATCGAAAATGTTGGTTGTTTTTTTAATGAAATAAAATTTGTTCTGTTCTAGCTACAAGAAACGTTCCGTTTTACGCAAAATACACATAGACCGCTGCTTGTTAAAATATCGAAAATGTTTGGTTGTAATTTTTACTGATTTTTTTTATTTATAGCTACAAGAAACGTTCCGTTTTACGCAAAATACACATAGACCGTTACGTGTTTGGTAGCATTTTGACTTAAAAAAATATTTTTATATTTCTGATACCAACTATCACGTGCTTCATTTTTTTTTCACTTCATTTAAATTAAATATCTAAAGATAGAGTAAAAATCGTGATAAGCAAAGTTATCTAAATAAAGATCTGGTTTCGTCGCTGTTTTGATCGCATTTTTTGTTTTTTATACAAATTTAACTAAATTTATAGTTTGTCTGTTTTTCTTTGACTTTTGATTATTTGTTAACATGCAGAAAATGATGGCATATTATACATTACGTTTGTTATATATACAGAAATGAAAAGGCTACAAAATAGAAGACACCATATAAATAGAAGAAGAAATATCCTTTATTCAGAGCGATATAAGTAAAAATAATTTAACTTACTTGTATAAAAAAATAATTATAACATCAATTTACTATTTCTATCACAACGTTTTCATCTACACCTATTGTTAGAAATATGTAAACATATAATTAGAAATAGAAGGAATTTGGAAGGAATACAAATAAATATTTTAGCGTTGTGTCACGTTTGTTTATAATAGATTCGTGGCCACTAAAAAGGGCCATTATGCGTTTCAGATTGCTAATTAGAGTCATTGTTATTTTAAGATTAATTATAAACGACGTCATCGACGAGCCGCATGACGAAGTATGGTTACCATACTGTTTGTCACGCAATGGATTCCGGTTTCTATCGCCAGCCAGAAATATATCTAAATAATTAATTTGTATTTCAAATCTGGAACTGGGCGTATGTGTATTTGTCTTTGTGTGAGGCATCTACAACACAGGAAAAGCCTAAAGTGAGTGAAGAAAGCGTTATTTTTTATCTGTTTACACACGTTGTAAATTTATAAATACGTCACACACACAACGTGGACACACGTCATAAGTCATACACTTCCAATTTTAAAATAGTACAATAAATAATATGTTACACAATAAATTCGATGCTCTATTTACCGCCCAATGAATATATCAGACAAGTCTGCTGTCGAACTGTCTATCGTTCCCTGCACTTTGTCACTGTCCTCATTCGATGTACGCCGTTAACTTTATGTGTGTGTATAGAAGATATATTTGAACGTCATAAATCAACACAAACAAACGTAAATGTTATTGTAGTGTAACTTTCAAAACATTTACTTTCGATTGTGGGCTTGTGTTACTTTGTGATGTGTAACATACAAGCATAGTGTGGTACGTTCATGCATATAAATAATTGCTTATGGCTCTATCTGCGCGTATACTTGTATATGGTCTACAAATAAAAAAAAACAATTGTAGAGTTCTTGGTATAACTAGTTGGTACACATACTATCTTTAGCCCCCTAAAGCACATTTCCTTCAATGCGAATTTCAACTTCCAAAGTTAATTGAACCAAATAGCAAACATAATAAAAACATTTTCATGCAAAAATATTTATGATGAAAACATTATGATATTCAAATACTTACGAATATCTTACGCTTTATAAATTTAAAGCTTAAATAGAAGCTTACTATACAATTAAATATTAACATCAGAAGATTACAAAGGTAATTATAATGTAGCGTAAAATTACGGATCCCTCAGAAATGCATGTTTACCAAATCAGCACATGATTAAAATACATAGAAAATAACAGAAGCAGGTACTTGTGTTTCTTCTAGAGCGATGTAAGAACGAAGCGAGCTTAATATAGAATTAAATATTAACAACAGAAGATTAATAACAAAGCGTAAAATTACGCATCCCTCAGAAATGCATGTTTACCGAACCAACGTATAGTTTGGTCATAAAATCGTGACGGCTCCATTCGACACTTGAAATAGCTTTATTGAAGTTTAGAACGGCCGTTAATATTTTGATGGACGATGTCATTGTTACGCGTAGGGCGTTTGTCCACCGCCGCTGTCACCGGACCGTCAGCGAGAACGAGATTATTTTGGGCCGACTTTAATATGCCATGACGGAGGTGCGGTGGACACGCGCTATAGTTAATGTAATACATTAACGGATGTATACGATTAACGAATGTAATACAGTAGTGGAACATACTATGTTCCACTACCTCGGCGCCGACATCTCGTTCTCGGTGACGATCCGGTGACTGCGGCAGTGGACAAACGCTCTTATGAGGATATATATGTAGTATTGCCTGCCTGACTATTTAGCTCAAAGGTTTCTGAAGTTATATTACTTTTGAGGATTTTGTAAATATGATTAATGCATCGTTTTTTTTTCAAAACTAACTAAAATCAATCCACCATAGTAAATATAAATGTCGCAATCTCTACCTTACCCTTAAAACCGGAATACAGCGGCACTTAATAATGTTGTAATTAGGTGAAAACTGTATCTGTAAAATACACAAAAAATGTCTTAAGTTCTTGTGTTCTACCTCCAAGTATGTGTGTATATCATAATTATATTATCATGTTACTTGTTCGTATTTAATAATCTTCGAAATCGCCCGAATTCTAATATAATTTATGAGTGTGCGTAATTGGTTCCAGCTTTAAAGATAGGCCTTTTTATAGCAAGTCATAAGTATTACTTAACACACTTGAAATCAAAATTTTAATCTACCAGTTTTATTATTATCCAGAAGCTCAAAACTGATGATCAAACTAAACATTTTATATTAAGTATATAAAATATATATACAGTTACTGACTTTCAAATTTTTATCCTAATTCCTATTCCGTTCCATTGCCCCAGGGCCACTTCGTTTGGGAGTAACGACTTGGGCGTTTTCGGCCGTAACTTTATTGCTCTAGTTACGACGGACTTAATAATTACTGGAGTTAATCAGCATGGAAGTAAAAATAACGTCTTTTTTACTTTGTTAAAATAGTATGAATAGGATGAATGGTTCATCTCGGATATCTAATCATCGTATTCTTGAACATCTGTAACCCCAAATAGGATTTATCCTACCTAAGGTCGGTTAGAGATCCGTTGCTACCCGTCAGGTCTAAAAGTTATCAATTAATACTTCCAGTCTTTAGCATCCGTTATTAATATTCAATCTATCCAAAATTTGCCAATCAAATGTCGAAATTTGACAATTTCTCGTATGAGGAATAAAAAGCAGTCTTAGGTTCAAATCCCAGGCACACACCTATGATTTTTCAAATCCATGTGCGTGTTAGAAATTAATTATATCACTTGCTTAAACGGTGAAGGAAAACATCGTGAAGAACCCAGCATATCTGATAAATCTCAAAATATATATTTTCAAAGGTATGTGAAGTCTACTAATTCACACTTGGTTAGTGCGGTGGACAATGGTATAATGCTTTTCATTCTGAGAAGAGACCCGTGTCCAGCAGTGGAACAGTAATGGTTTGATGATGATAATGAGAAATTATCTAATGCCGATATTTGGTAGGCAAAATATTGGATAAATTTAATATCAATAATTTATTTATTTGAATGTATGGATAAATATTACTCGTGAAAATATAAACTTATTGTAACAATTGAAATTAATTAATTATGTTTAGTATTACATAACCACAACTTATTGCGTTTAATAATGAAATAAATATTAAAACCACAAAATGTAATATTCGCTTCTTGTAAACATTGAACTTTCTATTTTTTTTTTATAATATAAGAGTAGCAGACGAGCATGCAGTCCACCTGATGGTAAGTGGCTACTGCCGCCCATGGACGTCTGTAATCAACCCCAGATAGGATTAGATATTCCTACCGGAGTTCGGCCACAGATGCGCCGCTACCCCTGAGGACTAAACTGGAACGCTTCGGAAAAGTCTGTCTCCCTTACCACACCCTTCAAACCGCAACACAGCAGCGCCTAACACTGCTGTTATTAGGCAGAAATAGGTGTGGCGGTGGTACCGCTGGAGTCGAACCACATAGGGTTCTACCACCTTGTTGTAAACATTGAAATTTGTAAATAGTACAAAAAAACAGGTCAAAATGTTTGACGGTCATTTACGCTAAGTCACTTTAAGGAATTCCCACTACATTGTTTTGTTCTGTGGTTTGTTATTATTCAAAGTAGAAATTCCCCGTTATATAAAATTGAGAATTCTATATGATAGAAAAATACTTTAGTTGCGACGTCATTGTTTACAACTTCTGTCTTGTAGAGACGTTGGATCGATTGTATTGTGTAGTAATTCATTTAAATATACATATGTTCTGATTTAAATAATCATATAATTATTTGTGTATGTGGTGGCTACAGGCACATTAATACAAGGAAATATATAACATAGTATATTTTAATAATATGACATTTATGTATTTAAGTTTTATTTTCAAAACAACCATATAAGTGTACCTCATTGATAACTTTATTCGTATTTTAAAATTATTTACAAATGTTGTGCACTTCACACGCGTAATACAGAGTTACAAGATAAGTGGTCAAGTGCAAGTAGAACTCGCACAAGGTGGGTTCCGTAGCACCATGATATACTTAACACTAGTTATATATTTTAAAATATTACATTAGTATCAGTTATAGTAGCAGCTATAGAAATACTACGTGCATAGTAAAAAATGTCGACAGAAAGACGGACATATGGACAAACAGCAAAGGCTTAGTACCTACTGAGTCCTGATTTTATCAGTTTGGTACGAAATCCTAAAAAAATACCTCATTTCCATTTTTATTCAGATACCTAGATATACCAAACTATATTGAAGCTCAGAAGATTTCAGACGTACGGATAAGCGTCTTAATTAACAACGTTGGCCACTAAACAACTATTCAGGTTCATTACATTGTATCAGATTACAATACTATGAATAAATAAGACCGTAGACAGACTCATAATATCCCCTGTCTCAGCGCCAGCTATGAACGAGAAACATTGGATATTTAATGTGATTTACTCGTATAATAAAAGTAGGCATAAATGCATAATGGTAAAATGTTTCTACTCAGAGAAAAAAGATACCGAATTTTTTTTGCACGACTCATGATGCGAAGCATCAGAGAGTGCTTTACGATCGAAAAATTTTTTTCGCTTCATTTTGGCGGCTATTTTTATTATTATAGCCTTGATAGTTCACGGAATCAAGATATTTTGCATACTATTGTCGAGATAATTTAATGGAGATTAATTCCATACTTTTTAAAAATTAATTTACTGCAATAGAATTGGAAAAAAACACCAAAATAGGTCAAAAAAATTTCCTGTCCGTCATGTGTGAAACCTGAAAACACTGTAACTTGTGAAAAAATCCATCATTTGAGTTAAATTTTTTTTAAAAAAAATCTAATCGACGATTGTAGGTCACTGAATGCGAATGATTAATTAATTCAGTGTCGTTTAATTGCAATTAATAAAAAACGAAAACTACAAGACTATATCTATAGATATTATGTACATTTATTCCACCAGGGGCGCTTGTGCAGTACCTTCTTCCTACTACAGCTGTTTTTTCGGCAATTAATTTTGAACGACATTAGTTTTTTTTTTTTTTATATTTCATAATTAAATGAGCATTATGAGTCGTGCACTTTTGGATTTTCCAAACTTTTCTTTGTCTATTTATATCTGTCAAAAAATATGATCTCTCAAAAATTATTTAAACAATACCAAGAAAATATTAGTAATATATTTTTGGAATAACCCATTGATATGATGAGGATACCTACTTCTATTTTTAGTCGTTACTTTAATTGTGTCACCATCGCAAATGTGTCACCAACCCAATGGTAGGATAATAAAAGCTAATAATTTTTGTTGAAAAAAATATTGATTACATACATACGCTCGAATAACTACCGTTCGCAGTTGAATAAAAATCCCCAATCACTTTCCACTCATTCGCTCTTAAAAAGCTACCAAATTCGCCGAGAATGAAACAGTTACCTTAGTAAGTATTACGTAGTACGGTCACGATCTAAGAAGCTCGTGCGATTCAATTTCGAGAATAAAAACCACGGATAACAGCCCAAATTACGTTGGTAGTGTACCAAAAGTAGTGCCAACATTCAGTTATGGGCGGCATTTTAATTTCCCTGGCCAGATAAACGTATGACCTATTCCACTTGTTTGAAGGTGGTAGAACCCTTTGTGGTTCGACTCCGGCGGCACCACCGCCACACCTATTTCTACCTAATAACAGCAGTGTTAGGCGCTGCTGTGTTCCGGTTTGAAGGGTGTGGTAAGGGAGACAGACTTTTCCGAGGCGTTCCAGCTTAGTCCTCAGGGGTAGCGGCGCATCTGTGGCCGACCTCAGGTAGGAATATCTAATCCTATCTGGGGTTGATTACAGATGTCCATGGGCGGCAGTAGCCACTTACCATCAGGTGGACTGCATGCTCGTCTGCTACTCTTATATTATATAAAAAAAAACTTGTAGTATAAATTCGTTGTATATTCTTCTATTCGAATCGAAAAGCATTTATAAGGAATAAAACAAAACGTATTATTATACAATGTCAATCTCTTAGAATTTTAGGGTTCCGTACCGAAAGAGCAAAAACGGAACCCTATTACTAAGACTCCGCTGTCTGTCCGTCTGGCATAAAGCTCTATGTCTTGAACCGTATTAGACACTTGACTTTTTTTACAGAGAATGAATAACGGTGGCCGTCCAACCATGCAAGAATGAACATTTATCATTAGCTCCATAATTCTCTCGAAGACTTTCAAATAAGCCTCCAAATTATACAAAACATCTAAAATCACGGTTGATCACACTTTTGGAACGACGATTAATATCAGCAATTCCACAATAACGCAGACTTAGTTTGTAGAACTACAGTTAACTGGGAGTAACTTGAAACTGATTTCAACATTCATTTAATATTAAACATTTTCTGGTTAGCCCAGCCTCAAATAATCTCGGCAAATGTTTCACGTTTAAAGCGATTAAATGCAACCCAGTTAAGTTTGGGAAGCGCATTAGCTAGTTAGAGGCGGTGCATAAATGTTGTGGAAGCGCTGTCGAGAGCTACGTAAGAGGATTATGACGTCATATCCACTCGACGAAAATATTTTTTCAGCTCGCTCTTCTTTTATTTTTATTACACTACTATTTTACTACATACAAAGTAGTCTATAAAATACTATGTCGTTGGCAAAATGGGTTACGTTTAACACGGTAGAATCAGTATGGTATGTCATAGGTCGTAGAAGGTGGTAGAACCCTTTTGTGGTTCGACTCCGGCAGCACCACCGCCATACCTATTTCTGCTTCATAACAGCAGCGTTATGCGTTGTTGTTGTTGTTGTTGTTATATTTTTTGTTTGTCACTTGTTTTATTTTTTGTCAGCAGTGTTATATGCCGCTGTGTTCTGGTTTCAAGGGTGTGGTAAGGGAGACAGACATTTCCGAGGCGTTACAGCTTAGTCCTCAGGGGTAGCGGCGCATGTGTGGCCGACCTCAGGTGGGAATATCTAATCCTATCTGGGGTTGATTATACATGTCCATGGGCGGTAGTAGCCACTTACCATCAGATGGACTGCATGCTCGTCTGCTACTCCTATATTATAAGATGAAAAATTAAATGTCGGGGGTGGTGCCACCATCGCAAGTTCTTGTGCTTGTGCTTTGGTGGAAGATGGTTTACCACCTGACTTACATATAAAGCGACCATTTTGATATGGAGAGGTAACTCACCTGTGATCGAATTCAGACAAAATTTCTGTTCTATAAGGAGTTTATTGCGGTGAGGACTTGCCAACAGATGGACCAAATGCTCGTCCCTACCTTATAAAGTCCTACTTCGGTCAGTCACAAATATGTTGCTACCTCTCAGGACTAAGTTGCCTGGAATAAGTATATCTGCCTAACCACACCCTTCAAACCAGAACACAGCAGCGCTTAACACTGCTGTTATTAGGTAGATATAGGTGTGGCGGTGGTGCCGCCAGCCTTAAAATACAGCGCTACTATTCCTTTTTTATAATATAGGAGTAGCAGACGAGCATACAGTCCACCTGATGGTAAGAGGCTACTGCCGCCCATGGACATCTGCAATCAACCCCAGAGAGGATTAGATATTCCTACCTGAGGTCGGCTACACATGCGCCGCTACCCCTGAGGACTAAGCTGTAACGCCTCGGAAATGTCTGTCTCCCTTACCACACCCTTCAAACCAGAACACAGCGGCATATAACACTGCTGACAAAAAACAAAACAAGTGTAGTGGAGAACCCTCCGAAACCGAACGACTCTACCATCATCCAAATTAAAAAGCACGAATATAAATACAGTTGTTCTTAAAACAACTTCCATCCAAATTAAAAAGCACGAATACAAATACAGTTGTTCTTATTAAAAGTAAATGATACATACAAATAACGTTGAGTAAACATTGCCCTCCGTTCCCATAAACAAATATGGTTCCAGCCCGCATGCTCCGAAGTGTATCGAAGCGATCTTACTCCTGTTTGACTTGTATTCGGTCCATGTCACAACATGCGGCCGATTTTTATATTTTATCGGCGTCTTTTATTAACCGTAGAAAAGTTCTTTTAAGGTTGAAGACTCTTTTATTTGTCTGCTAGGCACATTAGTAAGAGGTTATAATATTAAAGGCTTCCTTTTTTATAGCGACGTCGAAGTTTAAAAATAAATAACCATTGTTGTCACAAAAATTAAAAGTAAATCAACATTCAACCAGTATAGTTAATTCACCGAAGTGTATCGAAGCGATCTTACTCCTGTTTGAGTTGTATTCGGTCCATGTCACAACATGCAACAGATTTTTATATTTTATCGGCGTCTTTTATTAACCGTAGAAAGGTTCTTATAAGGTTGAAGACTCTTTTATTTGTCTGCTAGACACATTAGTAAGAGGTTATAATATTAAAGGCTTCCTTTTTTATAGCGACATCGAAGATAAAAAAAACATAGTTGTTACAATAATTAAAAGTAAATCAACATTCAACCAGTATAGTTAATTCACCGAAGTGTATCTATCGAAGCGGTCTTACTCCTGTTTAAGTTGTATTCGGTCCATGTCACAACATGCGGCCGATTTTTATATTTTATCGGCTTCTATTTTATCAATCGCAACGTAGAAAGGTTTTTATAAGGTCGAAGACTCTTTTATTTGTCTGCTAGCGACATTAATTAGAGGTTATAATATTAAAGGCTTTTTTTATCTGCTAGCCACGTCGAAGTTTCCAAAAAAATAACCGTTTTTGTTACAAAAATTAAAAGTAAATCAACATTTAACTAGTATAGTTCACCCATATAGTAACAAAAGACTGTAGGTGGAGGGCGGCAAAGTGTCATTCACCACTTATTACCAATAGGTGATAAGTTAATATGCAATATCATATGTCAAACGACAATATTTTTCCTGTGGTGGGCACGGGTCTCCTCTCAGAATGAATCACTTTTTTTAAAGATCTCGTATGCAGAATTCCTAAGCAGGTGGTAATAAATTTCTAATACGCACATAACTTTGAAACGTCAAAGGTGCGTGCCTGGAGTTTGAACCTCCAACCCCCCAAAAACCCAGCTTAACAAAATATCTCAACTAGTGCTAATTAAATGAAAACAGAAAACAAAAACAAGTAAAAAAGAAATGTGAAAGAATTTTTTCGCTAGCATTGTTGACTGAAAAAGGCGGTTACATTACAGCCTCCAGCCTTACAAGCTGAAAATATTTCACGAACAATTTCATTTTTATAATATGAGTATTATACTTTACTTTACATACTTAGTTGCTCCATCTTGTATGAACCCTCTTATACGAAAAGATTTCTCAAATGTTAAATTTTTAATCTAAGAGAGATATTTTAAATAAATGTGATAGAAACCTTTGTGGTTCGACTCCGGCGGCACCACCACCATACCTATTCCTGCCTAATAACCAGTGTTAATCGCTGCTGTGTTCTGGGTTGAATAATGAGGTAAGGAGACATAGTTTTCCGAAGCGCTCCAGCTTAGTCCTCAGGGGTAGCGACGCATCTATTGCCAACATCAGGCAGGAATCTATCTAATCTGGGTTTTATTACAGATGTATAGTCCCCGCCAAACTGCTAGTCCGCTCTGAAGTTGTTGAGAGCAGGTGTAGTCATACAATTTGATATGGTGACGTGATTCATTTCTATATTCAGAGCGGACTAGCAGTTTTACGCGGACTATACATTGGCGACAATAGTCAAGCATAAGTAAGGTACCATATATAGGTACATAATTAAACCATATATGTCACATTTATTTATTTAATCAAATCACAAAATTCGTTTGCTTAATTAATGCTAATTTCCATACTGTTTACCATTTTGCCGGAAATTAGATGAGTCCTCCACTTTTAATTTACGCTCAGGAACAAATTACTCTCTTTTTCTAAGAAAAGTTACTTCAATAAAGTGCTTCAGGAAAGATTGATGTTCATTAAGTGAATTTCCTGGAGGAATTTAGAAAAAAACTGTGAAGGTAATCAAGAGTCCCCTATTCCTGTTACAAAGAAAATTGCATAGTCAGGAAACTAGCGATGTCTTTAAATATATTTATACATACTTAGCGTTTTCAGCCCATTATTGTCTAACTGTTAGGCACGGGTCTACTCTCAGAGTGAAAAAGGTTTAGGTCTTTTTTATAATATAGGAGTAGCAGACGAGCATGCAGTCCAGTGATCGTAAGTGCCTACTGCCGCCCATGGACTTCTGTAATCATTACTAGCTGAGGTCGGACACAGATACAGCGCTACCCGTGAGGACTAAGCTGGAAAGCCATGAAAAAGTATGTCTCCCTTACCACACCCTTCAAACCAGAACACAGCGCCTAACAGTGTTGTTAGGCAGAAAGAGGTGTGGCGGTGGTGCCGCTGAAGTAATCCACAGAGGGTTGTACCTTCAAATCTAGGGACACTATATTATTAAGTCTACATGTCCCTTAACTTTTGAGTGACTTCGGCTTACACTCGCTACATTCCGCGTAAAACTAATCCGAACGTGGTTTTAAACTGAATATTTAAGGATGTTACACCCATTTTGCTAAATCTCTGCTAAGCTTTTATGCATGGAAATATATCAAAGTCTGTTTATGGTAGTATGGAATAAAGAATATTTAAAAAGTGATAGAGAATTATTTGACCGGAGAGGAACCACCGCCAAACACATTTCTAACATGAACTTCTGTATTTTGATCTAGAAGAATGGATGTTCGCTTACTTACATAATATGTGCCGAGCATCTAAGTCTCCAAAAGTGGAAAAGCATCTAGCTTCAGATAGAACCTGGGGGTTATCTCTTAAAGCAATATTATTTTAATCATACTTTTACTTTTTTTGCAGGAAATTTAACTTTTTATGCAAAGTATGACAATTTCAGTTGGTTTTATACGATGGATTAGCAAAAAATTAATAAAGGTTTAAGTTTGTTCAACTGTGTATGACGAAATATTTTACGGTTTTAAGGAGGAAATTAAACTTTCCTGAACTATGATGGTTTTTAAAATATGATGGTAGGTCCCCTGCTCTATATGGAGTTGGTCACAGATGTCTGCTGGCGGCAGTGACCACTCTTCTTTCCATGAGGCTGCAAGCGCCTTTGCTCCTCCATTTTCTTATTTGTCAAGCGCTTTTCTTCCTTTTATTTAATATGTATTAATGAACTTTAGTAACAATGAATAAGTAATATAAAAAATAGTTTAGAAACGTAAGTATTTTGCTTGTTCCTTTTTAATTTATTTAGTAGGTAATAAATAGTAGCTATAGAGCGTTATAATTAATTAAAAAAAAATAGAAATTATATAATTCGGTTAACCGATACGATGATGAATGAACGCATCTATAATCACTAAGGTCGAATATCGGAAAAAATACCTTGTCTCTGATTTATCATCCACCGCGACATCTGCTTCCGTTTCCTCAATCAGCTGATCATAGACGTCTACGTGTAAATTAATTTAAATACATTGTCTTTCCACTCGGTTGAGCGTAAGTCGATTTGCGATTCCTACAGCCCGATGGCCACGTTCGCTGACTTAAAATTACAACCGTTCCCAACTTTCCGATTTCTGAAGCATTTTATTTGTTTCGCAACCGTTCGGTCGTGTTTATGGTGGGTACTGATTTGCGACGTGTATTGTAACGTAATTTCAATATTTACACAAACATATCAACATAAAAAAATATATTTAAAAGCAATTAATATTTGTGTTGAAGTTACAAATAGAAGTGAAGATAATTTTTTGTCGTTTAATTTACAATCGTAGATTTTTGTAGTATAAGAGCAAGAACACAATATATTAATAGCACAATAATTACTTTATTATTATTCCCAATACATAAAATATAATTATTTGTATCGTATCGTACGCAAATGTTCGTTCATTCGTAGTCAGTACCAAACTTTACGGCCGTTTTTAACTCCCCGCGACGTGTTTATTGGCGGGGAAAAATCTGATCTAATTTTAATGGCAATTAATACGAAACGGCGCCTGACAGGCCTTTAATGCTCGAATGGTTTTATTGTTAGTCTCAGATATTGAACATTATCGATATCGACTCCCACTCCACTTACAACTTGCTATTAGCCTTGTAATTGGTACGCGACTCTTCATTAGCCCTTTGGCAGTCGTCTTAATACGAGATGATTATATATTACGATCCATTGCAACCGAATGCCCTTTGATCTTGTCTTGATTGATATTGTATACGCAATTACTTAGCGATAATGAGAATTATTAGGAATTACTGTCTAGTACATGATATAAGTACGAGTATATTCTATCTCGCTGCGTTAGTAAGATTAGGAAGACAGTAGCGTAGGCAAACAACTAAAATTATAAAATTTAACTGTAGAACAAAAAATATTATTCTATTTTTGCACTATGAGATAGTTACTACATGACATATATCACTACTCTACCATATTTTACACTCTAATATAAGCCGCGCCAAACTGAATCGCGTCGCCATAGCAAATTGTATGACTACACCTGCTCGCAACAACTTCAGAGCGGACTAGCAGTTTTACGCGGACTATACCAAATTGAATACTAATAAAAATGTCTATAGTTCGTGTACCATATCTAAATATATATAAACCAAAGGTGACTGACTGACATAGTGATCTATCAACGCACAGCCCAAACCACTGGACGGATCGGGCTGAAATTTGGCATGCAGGTAGATGTTATGACGTAGGCATCCGCTAAGAAAGGATTTTGATCAATTCTACCTCCAAGGGGATAAAGTAGGGAATGAAAATATTACTTCGTAACGCGAGCGAAGCTGCGGGATTTTTTTTTTTTTTTTTTTTTTTTTTTTTTTTTTTTTTTTTTTTTTTGTTTTTTTTTTTTTTTTTTTTTTTTTGGCGCCCAGATGTAGGTGGAAAAAGGGCTGACCCTCTACGGAGAGGGAGGAGCAAAAAATGCGTCCAAGCACTTACAGGCCGCGACGGCCGGTGCCTGCGTCGTGTGGGGCTGACTGAAAGGTCCTCCTGAAGGGAGGACCATCCCACTAAAAACTCCTTTAAGGCATTCGTCCAAGGGGACCGTACAGCCGACATCGGATAGCGACCTCTCGTTTGCGGAGCGAGAGGCGCTAGCGGCGCTCCCTAGAGAGCTACCGCTGGATAGATGACACTGAAGGTGTCAACGTATCATGAATAAGATTAGAATCGTCGGGAAGACGATTCTCTATGGAGAGTTGTACGCCCCTGTGGGCGGCCAGAAGATTCTCCACATCGGTGGAGAGTTTGTTAGGAGCGTCGGTCAAGATATTTCTTGGCCGACGGCAATTGTAACGGGTAGGAAGAGGGGCAGCATAGTCCGCTGCACCCTTGATTAAGGGGTTGGAATGGTTTTCTGAGCGGTCAAAGAACGCTTCAGAGAATTGTCTGAGGACTTGTTGTATTGGAGCGAGCTCCAGGTCGCGGTGGAGGTCAGCGTTTCTGACATACCATGGGGCATTAAGTGCCCGACGACAAAAGAGATTTTGTATGACCTGGAGTTTGTCTAGGATGGTAGGATTCGCGTGAGCGAAGACTGGAGAGGCGTATGTTAACACCGGTCGAATGCAAACCTTATACAGCGTTCGCTTATTCCTGGCTGACAACTTGCTGTGTCTGCCAATCATGGCGTTGAGGCGGCTCATGTAAGAGCGGGCGGTATGGGTGACCTTAGAGACGTGGGGTCTAAAGGTGAGGCCCGGGTCAAGGGTAACTCCTAGGTATTTTACTGTGGGCCTCCATGGAATGGGGGCCCCAAGTAATTTGACGGAGGGCAGGTTGTTTAAGCGCCTGCGTTTGTGGTCGAAGCGCATTGCGGAGCTTTTCTCCGCATTGACTTCGATGCGCCATTTCCTAAACCAATCTCCTAACTCGTTGACCGAGCGTTGGAGTTTGGCGAGGACAGATGACTCCTTTTGCCCTTGGATGTAAAGGGCGGTGTCATCGGCGAAGAGTGAGAGCTGCACCCCATTTTTGGGGATAGGAATATCGTTGGAGTACGATATGAATAATGTAGGAGCGAGCACTGAGCCTTGAGGGACTCCGGCTGTTACGGGGCGTGGGGGAGAGAGGATACCTTCGTGCCTGTAGCGGAAGGTTCTGTCCTGAAGGTAGGAAGCCACGATGCGGACTAGGCGATCAGGAAGACCAGAATGGTATAGCTTGTATACCAGTCCTCCATGCCAGACTTTGTCAAAAGCCTTGGCGACGTCGAAGAAGACTGCTAGTGTCTTGTTACGTCTTGGATAAAACCCGCTTGTGATGTACTCGACAATGCGGTGGACTTGTTGGGGGCACGAGTGCTGGAGGCGAAAGCCAAATTGGTGAGGAATGATGAGTGGGGGAGCATCTATTGGGAAGAGGTGCCCTCTTATGTGAACGAGGATCACCCGTTCGAAAACCTTGCCCATTGCATTGAGGAGGCTAATGGGGCGGTGGTTGGAGGGAATATGTTTCGGTTTCCCAGGCTTGGGAATACCGATAACTGTTGCTGTCTTCCAGGCTGTTGGAAAGAAGCTGAGATCGAGGCAGGCATTGAAGATAATGACCAGAAGGGTCAGTGCCTGCTCGGGGAAGTGTTTGAGCGCCAGGTTGGAGATACCATCCGGACCTGGGGCTTTACGAGGTTTCAAACCGCGGATGACGGTCCGGACCTCGTCTGTAGTGATTTTAATGGGAGCAGAGGTGACAGGGAGAGAGATCTTTTTAAGGACCTCCTCCTCCACCTTGTGAATGTGGATAGGGTCGCACGGTTGAGTGCTGGGGGAGCACTGCGCAGCGATGCTATCTGCGAAGCATTCGGCCTTCTCAGCGTCTTCGAAGGCTATGCTGCCGTCGGGACGCGTGAGAGGGGGAGTGCTTGAGAAGGCTTCGGTACGAAATCGTCTAGCGATTTTGTAGAATGCCTTATGAGAAGGTTGGATATCCTCCATGAGAGAGTTCCAGTTGGAATCCCTCATTTCGGCTAGCCGGGATCTGACTTTCCTTTGGAGGGCGTTAGCGCGCCTCCTAAGGACAGGGGTGGGATACTTGGCGGCCCATCTGAGGGCTGCGTTTTTAGTTTGGATTAGCTTCCTGACCTCGCGAGGTAGTTTGCGGTTCGGGACCTCTACCACCTTCGCGTTGTCATGAAGCGAAGTCTGAACTAGCTGGGTGAGTGAGTTCACCGTACTGTCTATTTTCTCCGAGCTAACAAGGTAGTCTGGGGGAATAGTATACGGTGAATCGGGGGCCTCAATGGCCGAGGTGAGAGATTTCTCGTACCCTTCCCAATTAGTGAAGGTTTTCGAGGAGGTGTGGGGAATTGGATCATAGGGACCTAACTGTAGAGAGACTGGACGATGGTCTGAGCCCAGATCGTCCAGTGTTTCGATCGCTCTTGTATTGAGCGCGACGCCTTTAAGGAGGGCGAAATCCAGCACGTCGGGTTCTTGGTCTTCCCGATCGGGGTAGTGGGTTGGCGCTGTTGGAGAGAAGATATCAAAGTCCAGTGCGCGGGAAATGGTTAAGAGTTTCTTACCGTTGGTGTTAGTCAGACGACTGTTCCAAACGGTATGTTTGCAATTGAAATCTCCAAATAGTACGACAGAGTCTCCGAGCGAGAGGAGGGCCTCCAAGTCGCTTTGGAGAGGGGCTTTATTGGCGGGGAGGTAAATTGAGGCTATGATCAGGGACGGGTGTCCTGTCATGCCTAATTTGCATATGGTGGCTTCCATATTGGTGAGCTTGGGTGTTTCCAGAGGGGTGCAATGGAAGGATCTCTTGTAGTAGATGGCAGTGCCTCCGCCACGACGGTCGTCGGCTCTGTCATTACGTACAAGCGCGTAAGAGGGGAGACTTACGCCTTTAAGGGAGGGCTTGAGGAAAGTTTCCTGAACAAGCAACAGGTCGATATCCCTGTTGCGGACGAACTCTTTGAGTTCGGGAATGCAAGGCTTAAGACCTCGTGCATTGAAGGAGATAAGCGAGACGCCTTTAGGTTTTTGACGACCGGGATGAAGGGGTTGAGTATGAACGTTACTCATTGAATGGACTTGAACAACGCTAGGTGTTCAGAGTAGATTGCGATGCGCTCCGCCTGGCTGGCGTTACGCATCTTTTGCGAGACGAGTATGATCTCGTCGAGGTTCACGCCCTTAACGCAGTCCTTAAGGAACATGATATGTTCCCTTACCGATGCGTCTTGGGTGGGACGGGGAGTGGGAGTGGCCTTAGGGGCCGGGGTTGGTGGGGCGGTCGCGGGTGCGACTTTCCTCCAACTCATGGGAGCGGTTGGGGTTTTGGAGGCCCCTAGCCGCGGGAAATTGGTCGAATTGACCGGAGGTGGGCCTGCTTTCGAGGGCTGCTTTTTAGCAACCTTCTTTTGAGCGGGACGGGGGGCTTTAGGGCAGCCACGGTAGTTAGCCGGTGCCCTGAAGTGGTGCATAGCACGCAGGCAGGAGGGGACTCGTCTTCACGAGTTCTCTTGCACTCACGTGTGGCGTGGGGTTCTAGGCACTTGACGCACCTTGGGGGGGCAGTGCAGTTCGCCGCTGCATGGCCGTAAAGCTGGCAGCGGTGGCACTGGGCAGGGTAGCCACGCTTGTTAGGTGGTTCCACCTTGATCTCAGAAAGGCCACAGATTGTGAGCTCCTTCTCCTTGAAGATGTCCTTGGAGGACGGAGTTTTGGCTAGAATGGCCAGGGCTAGAGGGTATTTCACCCCTTTGCGGTTGTACAGCTTGTGTACACCTTCCACGGGGAACCCTTGGTTGACTAGATCCGTTAGGATTTCGTCGGTGGGAAGCTCATAGGGGAGACCCCTAAGGACCGCTTTGATTTTGCGGTCCTCTTCTAAAGCGTACGTGTGGTACGGGAGTTGAAGGTGAGTTAGGAGCCTAATGAGGCTCCTGAAGTCCTCGGTGGTGGGGGCATGAAACGCGAATAGAGTCGCGAAGGTTACGTGCCTTGGTGTAGTGGATCTGTTTTTCCACTAGGGTTTTAGAGAAGTCGGACCATTTCGACTTATCTCTGAAGAAAATGTGTGGGGGCGGTTTGCACTTGGCAAGTGCCGGTTCGCAGCGCGTGGCTGGCTTGGCGGGCTTAGCCGCGGGGGTTGAGCTCTGGGGCTCGGTGGAGGTTTTTGGCACGGGGGCCAGAGTGGAGGCTTTTGGCACGGGGGCCAGAGCGGGGGCCGCTGGGGCTGGGGTGGCTTCAAAAGAGGCCTCGGAAGAGGTTTCACTTGTCGCCTTAGCGACGCGTTTCACCGGTCGTTTTTTCGTCTTCTTCGACTTGACTGGGGTGAAACCCTGGTCGTCGTCGGAGGAGGCGGCGGAGATAATAGTGTTCTCCGACAATTCGTCGGAGGAGGCGGGGCGTTTGAGCGAGATGGCATCGAAGTCCATCTCGTGTCTCGGGGTGGCATCAGGGGATGCGGGTGAATCAGTAACGGACAGGGGATCCGTTACGGATTTTAAGGGCTCGCAAAGGGAGCGGAGTTTGACTGAGTCAAATGGGCGATTGAGCTCCTTGCTCAAGAGGGAGGACAGAGCCTCGAAAAACCTATCTGTTACCACGTAGGCCATGGTAACCTGGGATGCCTCCCTGCCGAGGCAGGGAGCTAACGGGGAGGGGGAGGGAAATGCAATTACCCCTAAGGGAAAGTAACTGCTACCGTCACCCTTGGGATAGCCCAAGTGCAGTGGGATCGGGTCTGCCGGTTTCTCTCAGGCCGAGAGGTCTGAGAAGCGCACCGGGTCAACGCTAGCTGGTTTCGTTGGCACCGTTAGGTATCCACCAACTCAAACGCGTCGGGACGTGAGTTTTGTTTATTCCCAATAAATTGGCAATAAACAAAGCACGGACCGCTATCGATAATATCGAGTAGGCGAGAACCGGCCGAAAGGCCAGAGAAAATTCTGGGTTAGGAAACACTAGAGCGCGAGCAGGCGGGGCTGCTCGGTCTGGCGTTCAAACGCAGAGTGAAGCTGCGGGAAAAAGCTCGTATAATATAAAGACAAACGAAATCACTCATCTACAATCGAGTGCATAATTTCTAACACACGTGCTCGTAAAGTTTTATCGATGAGACAGCGTTACAAAACTAACATTGTGGGCACTATTAAAAGAACAATAAAACAAAGTAGCCGGCAAATGTCTAAACATAATTTTCAAGGAAATGTGGAGTGAAACTGTACGTCATTTGCACAGATAGAACAAATAGAATCATGTCACAGATTGTTCGAAATATCCGCCGCGAGTTACTAGGGATGCGATCTGAGATCGATTATCGAAGAATCGATTTTTTGGATCAAATTTTTTTGTACCAAAAAAATCGATAATATAGATCGATCTCTAGTAATCGATCGATTCAGTGAATGGATATTTCATCGTAGAAAATCGAAATTTATTTTTTTTAAAAGTTGATTGAGTATTAACAAATGTTTTATATACATTTTTTGCTGACGGATACGTATTTCAGTGATTTTTACGTCCTGAAGAGCCTTTTTTTGCTAACTGCACCCTGAATAGATCGTTTCTTTTTGTGAATCGTTTTGCTTGAATTCGAATCGATTCAAGACTCGATCATTTTCGGAAAGAATCGCCATCCCTACGAGTTACTCGAGCCGGGTCCGCGTCATCTACAAATAAACATGAGTACGCACTGAAAATAAAATATTATGCGATCGCATTCGAAACGCAGCGACGAAAATAACGGTGTGTGTCACTGATGAACGCTTCGACTGCTGACTAGCAAGGGCAGCCCTGTACCCCTAGTATGAGTTTTTACGTTTTTACAAAATGACTGTTTTTTGTATTTGTTTATGTAATTACCCATACATTTCCAATCAGCGCCCGTAGCGGACTGTATCAGAACAGATTGGAAATATATGGGAAATACGTAAACAAATACAAAAACAGACATTTTGGTATAAACGTAAAAACTCATACTACGGGTACTGTGGAATGGTTTAGCGCAATTCGTGACCGAATGAATTCACGAAGCACTCCTGAAGTGTTTGACGCTTGACGCATTCACGTGATTTTTTCGTGAGTCCGTTCTATCGTGGGGGTAATGAAAAATTAATTGAAGTATGTTACATTTTTTATATGTTTTCTTGTAACGGCCATTATCAATAATCTGTCTGTCTAATTTTGGGATATCAAAGATCAAAATTCCACAATTTCTAGACAAAAAAAAATCAATAAAGGACGTTATATTACTCGTTACTGTTATTTATTAACTTCAAAGTAATTAGGTGTGTCATGGAAAAACAATGAAAGCGAAATGTTCAAACTTATAGGTATGTCACATACTGTCATACAATAAACACAGGTTCAATAACATTTAATTCATTTTATTGAATTTAAATCGACAAGAATGGACGTCACAAGCCTGATACTGACCGCAAATTATATATTTATAACCACAATATGTTTTATTTATAACTAACAAATAAACAATTTCCTGTAATTGATGACAAAAGTGATTAATATTTTAATCGGAAATATATTCGTTCATATAATGTTATTTTTAATTGAAATATATTGTATTGTGTAGATACATTTATTTATGTACTCTGTTATAAATATACAAATACGCAAGTAATAAAAATACATATTATTCATTTAACGTGAAATGAATAATGACATGTTATAGCGGTGAAGGAAAACACATGCCTATGACTTCTTTAAAAAATTAATAAAATAAATATTGTTCAAAAAACTAAAAAACACGCTTTTATGATAAAATCAACTAAAAAGTAGAAAATAATTTTCATTCTAGGAATCAATTAAGGAACAGTAAATAGTATAATTGTGGAAAAAGTGTGGGGTGCTTTTCGAAAACTGATAAATGGAGCACCCCATACTTTTTTCACAATTATACTATTAAAATATTAAAAAAAATGTTGCAATAGCAATGCTGGTTCAAAAGGTTTCAGTTTTATAGGGTGTGGTAAGGGAGAGTTAACTTTACAAGGAATGCGCGTAAGATAGCGGCGTATCTGTGGCTGACTTGAGGTAAGAAACGAATCTTATCTAGGGTTGATTACAGATCTCCATTGGCGGCAGTAGCCACTTACCATCAGGTTCACATACTCCTCTACCACTCCTATAATGTATAAAACGTGATTTTTTTATTATTCACTACTAACAGTTAAAGAGTAGGTAGTAACGTGACGTAATTATTATCCATTAAAATAATGGACAAAGGATTTTACTTTTAAATATTCGTGAATGTTTTTGTAATAAAATAATTTCTTTGTATCGCAAAGCCATGTCAGATTTGTTTGGTGCCTTGGCGTGACATTTGCAAAATCATTCTGACATTAATCCTACGGACGCCCTTCGTACATGCCGTGTCATATTATTCCAGAATCGATAACATACAGTATTAAGGGTAATGGACGACCAGCCGCAGAGGGGGTTTGACAGCAATGGGATCCAGGTTCGATCCCGACCAGATAAATATCGATATAATTAATTACGATGTCCGTTGTGGGTATGAGTGTTTGTGTTTTCGTATTTGTCTATGTTCATGGTATCCACGACTCAAGAAAATATACTATATTACGTTATACTAGATAACGCTATAGGTGTAAAAAGTATATAATAGTATTTTCAATAAAAATATTTTTGATTTGATTATTATTATGTGTATAGCTAGCGTAGTACTCGTACTAAATTTAATTGTTACAAACTAATGGTCCCTAGAGAAATAAAACCACAAGCATAAACAAAACTCTGAAGCAACTTTTATACATGAAAAGCAATTCCACAAATGTTTTAGGTATTTTAATAAAATAATTTCTTTGCGCCTGACAAAGCTACGTCAGATTTGCGCGGCGTAGCGCAGTGACACTCGCGAAATCAGCGTGACGTTATAATCCTCCGGCGCCGTGCACACAGGTGCTTTTGTTCGGAATGTATTGTATTTTTATTATCCTATCCGTAAAAGCTCTATGTATCAGCTGTTCGATTTGTGTCGCGGTCGTCATATACACGGTTGTGTCACTGTGGATTTTACAGTTAATCTTTTTATAATAGGCTTAGGTAACATTTCAATAAATACTATTTTTTATTATTTTTTTGTGTGAACCATGGTCGAAATTAAATTACAATAGATCCACTCAAAAAATACAATTGTCTTTTGAGAATAATAATCTTAAGACAGAATAAAAAATACACACACTGATTGAATTAACAGTAATTGTGACTAAGAATAAAAATATAACCGTAAAGAAATCTTTGAAGCAAGATTGTTATAAAAGCAATTCCACAAATGTTTTGGGTATTTTAATAAAATAATTTCTTTGCGCCTGACAAAGCTACGTCAGATTTGCGCGGCGTAGCGCAGTGACACTCGCGAAATCAGCGTGACGTTATAATCCTCCGACGCCGTGCACACAGGTGCTTTTGTTCGGAATGTATTGTATTTTTATTATCCTATCCGTAAAAGCTCTATGTATCAGCTGTTCGATTTGTGTCGCGGTCGTCATATACACGGTTGTGTCACTGTGGATTTTACAGTTAATCTATTCATCAATGGGCATAGACAACTGTTCAATTACTATTATTTTTTGTTTAACTTGCGCATGACTAGAAATCGAAAACCGACTGTAACACAGCCAGAAAATAAATACATTTTTGTTTAGAGATTATACAAACTAAACGTGCACACACTCTTTGAATTACCAATTATTGTACGTAGGAATAAAAATAAAAACGTTAAGAAAACGTTGAGGCGAATACATGTTATAAAAGTAATGTCATAAATGTTTTGGGGATTTTAATGAAATAATTTCTTTGCGCCTGACAAAGCTACGTCAGATTTGCGCGGCGTAGCGCAGTGACACTCGCGAAATCAGCGTGACGTTATAATCCTCCGGCGCCGTGCACACAGGTGCTTTTGTTCGGAATGTATTGTATTTTTATTATCCTATCCGTAAAAGCTCTATGTATCAGCTTTTCAATTTGTATTGCGGTCGTCATATACACGGTTGTGTCACTGTGGATTTTACAGTTAATCTATTCATCAATAGGCATAGACAACTGTTCAATTACTATTATTTTTTGTTTAACTTGCGCATGACTAGAAATCGAAAACCGACTGTAACACAGCCATAAAATAAATACATTTTTGTTTAAAGATTAATCAAACTAAACGTGCACACACTCTTTGAATTACCAATTATTGTACGTAGGAATAAAAATAAAAACGTTGAGGCGAATACATGTTATAAAAGTAATGTCATAAATGTTTTGGGGATTTTAATAAAATAATTTCTTTGCGCCCGACAAAGCTACGTCAGATTTGCGCGGCGTAGCGCAGTGACACTCGCGAAATCAGCGTGACGTTATAATCCTCCGGCGCCGTGCACACAGGTGCTTTTGTTCGGAATGTATTGTATTTTTATTATCCTATCCGTAAAAGCTCTATGTATCAGCTTTTCGGTTTGTATTGCGGTTGTCATATACACGGTTGTGCTTGTGTCACTATGGATTTTACAGTTAATCTTTTTATAAATAGGCCTAGGCATTAGTTCAATACCTATTATTTTCAACACTGGTTTCGGACCTAGAGGTCAAACCATATTATTATAAGTTATCGAGGAGCTGAATTCGAAGTCCATACGACGGCATCACCTCAACATTTTCTTGGGTTTTCAAGAAGTCCTACATGAAATAACGTTTAATGTGTGTGTAATAATTTATTGAAAATTCTGAAGCTCGTCAATAGCTCGCAAACAAAAAAGAATTTAATTGAGAAACGAAAGAGAAAAATACTTTTTCTTGGCCTACTAATATCTAGATGTCAATTAACTGAGAAACTAGACCAAAAGAAAGAAGTATTACGAGTAGTAAAAAACTAATGAACATGCCTTACTAACCAAACGTTCCACAAAAGTCAGAAATATAATATTGACAGAAGGCAATCTGTGTTAGCACACAAAACATTCATAAACACTGAAGACAATAAATACATGTTCTGCTCGTAACAGCGCCGGTAATTTGGCAACGACCCGTCTCTATTTAATTTACTATACGCCACATAGATACAATGGTATGTCTGTAAACACATTCTTATCTGTAGCACTACCATGAGTTGGCATAGAAACGCCACTATAGAAATTGTAAATAGAAAACTATTGTCATTTTGCTAGTGAATAACATAACTACTGGCAATAGATCATAATGACATTCGCTAGCGATTTGATTTCGATAGGTTTTTTACGTATCGAGTTAAGCCACTACGGATTTTAGTTCTACGAGTAACCACCAGAGGCGCTGTACAATTTTTCATACATTTATTTTACGCAGTCGCTAGCGAGTAATACTTTTGTAAACTCATGGTAGTGCTACTGGTAAATTTAAACTCGTACTCGTTTTGAAAATTGCATTGATCAGAATAATGTGACAGTCACGGGCATAGATTAGTAAAGATACTTCGCCGCCTTAAAATTGAATGAAGCCACAAACGGCTTATTAGTAAGTTATTTTTTTGAATTCTTGACAAATAAAAACATTTTTAGAGAAAATTTACGAATAAATAACGAATACTGCGTAATTTACATAATAAATAAATAATTATTTCAAATATTTTACGGACATTTTAGCACGGAGACGTGGCAAAACTTTTTTACGCAACTATTTCAATTCTCAAATCTGTTTACATTTACTTGTTAGAAGTGAGGAATCTTTACTAATCTGGTACAGTTTTGAAACATCAAAAAAGATGGTAAATAAACGAATTAAGACTTAAACACTATTTAAATATGTAATAAAATAGTTTTGTTTTTGTAAAAGAAACGTGTTTTACCCGCAGTACACATACAAGGTGACAGAAAGAAGCATCGGCATGACCTATGTCTAACCTGAGGCCGTTCTTGCGCTCAACAGTGGCACTGCATGTTTGACCAGCTTTACTACAACAGTAGTAGGTACTCCTATTCTATTCATATAATATTCGTAACAGTTGTCTATGGCATTAGTGATTTACTATCGAATTTACAGCATGCCCGTGTGCTACTTCGATCTTATAAAAAAGTAGATGTTCCTCATCAAACACATTGAACTTTATGAGAGCCTGGTAACATTATTTACAGTAATGGAGCTAATAAGTTCATCTTTTAGAAGATTCTACCCAGACATCCCGGTTTTATATAAACATTTAAAGTACTAAAGAATGAAAATGATGTTAACTCAAATATTTAATCTGAAATATAAACAGTAAATTTATGTTCATCTCAGGGGCCTCTTACAATAAAACGTTTTGAGATGTTTATTTAGTTACTAGATATCTGCTGGTTCTTAAGTAATTTTCCAGCAAAGGATCTATTAAAATGGCTCGCTTTAATCTTTATATAAAAGACTCACATAGAATATTTAGGTAAACTTGCGTCAATATTTTATTTCTAGTAGGTACATGGAAACAGAGAAGACGAATCAATTCATTCATTTTCGCAGAAACCTCAAAATAGTTTCGAGTTTTCTGTTTATACTGTTTCATTAAGATTCTATTTATTCTTTATAAATAAACAAACAACATATAATATAAGTTAAAGTTCCCATGCAAGAAAACTAATGTTTTCGAATAGATACTCCACTTTAAAAAAACGACTTCTTAACTTTTTCTCTTTTTCTATATAAGAGTGAGAGTGCGCGTTCGAGTGCGTGCTTTTTCTATATAAGAGTCTCGTGCAGGAGAGCTACGTACGCGACGAGTTTTAAAACCACAATAATAAACACAAATAATAATAAACAAATAAGAATGCAATTCTGCGCATTCCTATTTGTTATTGTAATTTTTCAACGGATTACATAGGAATTATGATCCTGACGAGAATCCCCCGACACTTACCCATACTTTTTGATCATAACTGAGTTATTATTGAAGTATTAATAAACAATTTTATTTATGTATATAGACGAAAATAATTACAATAACTGAATCGTAGCAATATCCAAACGGCTACTAAGCGACCAGATTCAATTAAGAAGCAACACACCATGCCTTTGTGCGACGCCCGACCGCATAGAAATATCTGTTAGAAATAAAACCAATATTAACCCAGTTCGGAGATAAGAATTCGGAAAACAGAAATAAGAGAACAAACGATTACTTACACAAATGCAAGCCAATCTCCCGTTTATTCGGGAGGTAGTGTTCGTGACATGCATGAACTAGTCTTGCCCGCGGGCAGAATCCCTTTTCGACTATTTCTATTCAGACCTTGTGCAGGGTTCACGAAAGCTAAGGGCGATTTCGGATTAGGCGATTTGAGACGGACTGCTGTCGGAGACGTGTACAACTAGACGGTTATAGTCCACGCCAAACTGCTAGTCCGCTCTGAATATAGAGACGAGTCGCATCGAATAAAGTTGTAAATATTAGTGGGATGAAGACAGCGGGGGACCCATCCCGGCATCCGTCCGCTGTCCGCTCTCGCCGACGGGTACATAGCTGCGTTAGTATCCCCTTACGTTGCTACGGAATATATGGTTGTTATGGGCAACAACTTCAGAGTGGACTAGCAGTTTGGCGCGGACTATACAATATACAATTGCCTTTTCCAAGAATGAAGTAGAAAACAAGCATCCAGTCCACCTGATGGTAAGCAACTGGCGTTCACGGACATCTGTAACCAACCCCATATAGAATAGGCATTTCACCTGAAGCCGGTCACCTGATGCGTTGCTACACCTGAGGAATGAAATAATGACGTCATACGTTAGCCAGTATTCACACCCTTCCACTTAAAACAAGAACGACTTAACGTTAGTGACTGTATGTGAGATACTGCGGTGTTACATCCGCAATGAAATCAAATTAT
This sequence comes from Epargyreus clarus clarus, assembly GCA_014595695.2. Classification (NCBI taxonomy): domain Eukaryota; kingdom Metazoa; phylum Arthropoda; class Insecta; order Lepidoptera; family Hesperiidae; genus Epargyreus; species Epargyreus clarus. The sequence continues at coordinate 2,889,986 of JACTTY020000051.1, forward strand.
TTGTGAACTTTTTCCCGTTATCGCGCGACAGTAGCTCGACAAAAATCGCCTTATGTGAAAGTGCCCTTAATGTAATAGTGATAACAGAACTGAACTCCGACTCACGCAACGGAATAGACCACGGTAATTACGTTCGGGCCCTAATTCACATATCGTTGTGCCTAATTTGTTTCGTCAATATAATTTGGAGGATTTATATTATGAGCACGATCCAGCCAATTGCGGCTATGGGTTATAAGGTTTTATTGCTCTAATATTATTATGCTCTAGCGTTCTTATAATTTTCTTTTAATATTTATTGAAATTAAGTATATTATTGTCTTTGTGCACATTTACGTTATCTGACATTGAACGTGTCTCTTAGACAAAATCATGTTATTTTTCTATGCAATTTTTGCAACATTCATAAACACTGTATAGAATGATATTATTTTTGTCGGCCACGGACTGTGCCTGATATGGTAAATGTCTATAGGTATAAATGGGGCCTAAATCGCTAAAATTTTCGTAAACTGTGTATGTGTGTGTGTGTGTGTGTGTGTATGTCTGTTTATCTGTATGTTATATTCAACGGATCTTCATAAAATTTAACACAGATGCAGGCAGTATGAAAGATAAATCCGACGAACTTTTGACTAAAAATCTCAAAGGCATTATAAAACACCGCGTTTTAGTGATTTATACGAATAGCGTTTATGCTCTAAATTCAAAGTAAAAAACATCTCACGGGACCAGAGTTGTGAAATAAGTTAGTTATTTATAATACCGTTACAATTTTGATATAGGAACACTTAAGATTTAGTTTCATAATAATATTGTATTATAAAGAAATATAAAGTGGACCGTCAATTGGCTACTATAGTTTGAACAACAAGTAAATTTAGCGATGAATTAGTGCTTAAAGCGACTCTCAAAAATTGCTCTGTGACTATTTAGCAGCTGATTCATTTATATAGACACGTGGACAAACTACTGCTCTCAAAATTTAAAATATATCATTTGCACTATTCCGTCTTTACCCTAAGAAGGCAGGAGACCAGTGCCTAGGGCCCTCAATCTCAGGTGTTCCCGAAAGACCAATATATTCGCTTTGACAATATGTATCTACTAAGAATTATGGTCAACATGACTAGATTGAAATGTTGATCACTACCTAAGTAAAAACAGAACATTTATTTTTAAATATTTATGGTCGGGTTTTTATGTTTCTGAAATGACTTTCAATGGGGCCCTAAAATCTTTTGTGACCAGGTGGACCGGCATTGAAACGGCCTACATGGGCGATTTATTGGTCACTCATACAACAACATGGACGCCCGAGCGGCAGCGACTTAAGCAACTGTTCAATCGCTTAACCGACAAGCTGGTAACGCCACATCACTAATACATTAGTAGCCAATGTCAACATAACAAACAATAAAACAACGACGACTATATAAAAACGTTCCGCTCATTTTTCGAAACGAAACAGGTTTTAACCTCGAGACTGTGACATGTCATATATTAGCAACCTCGAAGTCAGTGGGCGGTATTGTTCAGACAGTGTCGTAGTGTCGTAGTGTGTTGGACTGTTGCCAGAACGAATGCGGAGCTATGAGCAATCCTCTTAATAACTACGTATCGGTTAATCAACCCGATACCACGTTAGTTAGGCAACCTTTAGGGAACGTAAAGATAGCGGTTTTTGAACAACGAAACACGTAGTGGTGTGACAGTTGTAAAGACAAACATATTAGCTGTCTTCAAAGTAGAATGTAGTGAAGTAGTTAGAACGGTTTGATTGCCATAGTTAACGGTCGAAATTCGACCTCTGGATAGAAACGCGAGATATTTGAGGCTTACGGTTTTGTGTTAAACCATACCGATGTTTTATTTTTTATTGTGTGTATGTTATAAAATTATCCTTTGGTTGAACGGCGAAGAAAATCGTTGTAAGGAAATCTACAGTCTTTAGAGTTGTTAAAAAAAGTGAGAAAGTAATAAGAGGTCTACTAATTCGCACTTGGTCAGCACGATAAACTGTTGCATAAACCCCTCACACTTGAAGAGGAGGCCCATTCCAAGCAGTGAGTTTAAAATTATAAGAATTTATCATCAACAAATTAGGTATAGTTTGCCGCAAAACAAAACACCAAATCATAGTACATCACGTCATGCATATCACGGGCAAAAGTTAGCTTAATAAAAGCATTTACGAAGCTTTTCTGAGAGCTCATTAACTTGGGATTTCTACCAAGCCTGATTATGTAAACGTCATTGACCTCCAGACGTATTAACATAATGATAAGCTCACAAACGAAGCAGCATTGTAGCTTCGAGCCCGAGATTAAATTCTTAGGTCACGCTACGTGCACATACGTTGTCGCAACGCAAATAAAGACAAGCGGCTCGTGCATAACAAGTACCGCTTCCTAGCGATTGTGTGGAGATAAGGGATGTAATTTTTAAACGATTCTTCGAAAATCGATTTTGTGGACTAACTATATCGATCGCGTTAATCCATACTAAGCAATAACTCGATCTAGCGAGTCGAACTCAGATTCCCGATTTTTTTTCTATTGTAACATAGTTACTGACTAAGTACCTTTCTAAAATGAGCTAAATAAAAATCGATTCTATAGTATTCGATATTTATATGTATACTTTCGGTTTTCGATTATAATCGATTTTAAAATCGATCTTTTAGGTAATCGCCACCCCTACTCGTGCATAACAAGTGCCACTTTCCAACGATTGTGTGAAGCAAAGTGTCTGTTTTACATACTGATGTGTTGCAGAATTTGGTAACCTCAGGTACTTTGACGTCACGTGCCTAATAGAGCACACGTGATAGTACTACAAATACGTATCGAAAATCCGAACTCCAGGACGCTCGACCAATCATGCTCTCTTGAACATTTTGTACAGTGCATGTAAATATAACTTCAAAGCATTCCTTTGTGAATTCAAACTGGATGAGAATGGCATAGAGAATGATCCGATAGACTAAGTTGATTAAATTAGGAAGAACTTAGACTCGGTCTGTCCCTTTTAATAATGTTGGATAATAATAAGCATCTTTGTCATTTTATTTTTCACTTAGTCTTTGAAAAGAAATTCATTATTCCTTGCTTAAACGGTGAAGGAAAACATCTTGTAATATGCTTGAGAGTTCCTTAAAAAACAAAAAATCTCAAAAGATTTAAGATCAATTCTTTCTCAACCGGCGCGGAGCACTATTACCTAAATAATAATAATGAGTTCAAACCTCAAACACAAAAACTACTTCAATATTATATCATACAAAAAGCGTTAAATGTTGTGATATTTCAATTAACCCAGTAAAGTTCTAAAAACCTACTGCGAAACTTACTGCGAAACTTACTGATTGACCACCGTTTGAAATCTTAGGAATTATGCTTACAAATGCGCGTCGCAGGATAAACAATTTGGAGCCAAAAGATATAAATCTGTGTCAGTTTCTGGATGTCGGATCATAACTTTCTAAGCCACCTGTAATTGCATGGCCGTCTCTACAAAATTTTCTAATTTAAACGCGCTCATTTCCAAACTGACTCCATTTATTTTAATCGCAATACATTTATAATCGTCGGGACGCACATTAGCGTTCCAGCAGACGAGCGACTTTTAGCATCCGCGATCGACGGCTTTGATGCTTTTGCGAAGCTAGATGCAGCGATCAAACGCACCTAGCACACGTTTTAGCAATCGCAACTTAATACAGGAACTTAAACCTTTAGTATGAGTTTCAATCGAGCACTTAACAATCAAGTCGACAGCTTGACAGCTCGATCCTTTTTACATCCATGCCTCAAAGGTGCTCTATGAATATTGGTAAGGCACACTTAATAACGAAAATGCAAATGCTAAAAGTTGTTAATGCGAAAAAAGTAATGCAATTACTAAAACCTTAGCTATTGATACTGTGATTGAATGCATCAAAGCACCAAAAGATTGGACAGTTATACTTGTTACAGTATAGTTGCGATCGCCAAAACGCGAATCGCATATAAAAGTAGTTAGTTTGTTAGTGCCATTAGATTTGAAGTTAAATGACGACCGACCGTTCTGACACGAGGCCGTGGATATGCATTGCAAACGGGAAATTTGCAGACTGAAAATTCGGTGACATGTTTTTTTGTAGCGGAATCGAAAAAAAGTTAATTTTGTTTTAGATTGGAAAACTGGTAAAAACAGTCGCTGAATTTTATCTTTGATGTCGAAATCAAATACGGTTACTATATTACGTAAATCGTATCATCGTGTATATGGAGAATGTTAGGTAAAATTAGAATGTTCAGTAAAATCATACGATTGATTTAATATTATTAATATAACGATTAAATGATTAGTACCTATTGTAATCTATACTAATATTATAAAGAGGAAAACTTTTAAAAATTATTTCACGATTCGAAAGCTACACTATCCACGAGTAACATAGGTTATATTTTATATGAAATATATTTGATAAATACATTTTGAGGCGGTACAAAGTTTGCCGGGTCAGCTAGTTTTAATATAATTTATTAGTCCAAAAGAACAATATAATTGCTTCATTTAACATAATGTACCGTAACTATCATGTTAACATAAAATTTATATTCTAGAGTCAAAGTAAAGAGTTCACATAAGTGTTCCACTGGTAAGCACGGATCTCCTTTAAGAGTGAGAGTGAGTTTGGCTATAGCCCACAGTGCTGGCTAAGTACGAATTGGGAGATTTCAGACGCCTTTAAGAACTTTTTAAGCACTCTCAGGCATGCAGGTTTCTTCAACTTTCAACCACTTGGCTATTACTGGTTCTACTCTCAAAGAGCTACTCGCTAAATATAGAAGTGTAAACAGAAAAATGCCAAACGCAAAATGCTTAGCGTGCGAACCCAAGCGCCCCGTTGAATTCAGGCACGCATGTCCATTGTTTTCATTACAAGCAACCATAGCTGGTATTGTTCTCTTTCCCTTGTTAGAATTATGATAATGAAGCCTTTTGAAATTGTGCGAAGCGTCGGTTAAGTGTCGCTTTGTAAACGAAATACAGTTTTTTTAACGTTTGCTCTTACTTTGTTTGAATGAGCCCGCATTCATGTCTCTCGTTTACAGAAGCACTTTTTCAGAATCATAACAATTCTTTAATCTAAAGCTGTGTTTAAATGTTTTGGCTTTTTGATTGAGCAAAAAATGGTATTGTCTCTTTAGTAGGCATAGATTAGTATTAGTAGGTACCTACTTTAAGTTCAAAAACATCTAAATCAAGAAGCATAGAGTACGTTCGCCAAATTTTCTATATGTTTCTGTGAACAATTTAAAATAGATATAGATTTTTTAGTCAAGCTCTATACGACAACACAGATGTGATTTTCGAAATTTAATATCATATAAATTATTTTATAATGTTGTATAATTTATTGGTTAGGTCAACGAATTTTTTTTTCTTAATTAACCGGATTTTTCTATTATTCAAAATTTCTCATGTGGGCACAGTTGCGGGCGGAATGCCAATATAAGATGATGTATGTATAAAAATGATTAGTTTATCCATTAAATATCGATATCTTTTCTTATCTTAATAAATATAAATCACGTGTAAAATAGTGATATAGGAGACGCTAACCTCCGAAACCGGTGAATAAATTTAAGTGTTTTATAAAGGTATCTGATTGGTCCTGACTTTAAAAGTTGCCATTATAGTACAAAGGTGACGCTATTATCTTCTTAGTTTTTTTTGTAGCAGAACAAAGTCCAAACACCCACACATACCACCACCCACTAATATACCCACACATATGTATTCTTGTGCGTATACAACAAGAATTTTACAAGCCAACTTGTGTAATTTGGCTAGTTAAACTTACACACAGTGTAAACCATTATAAATGAAACATCTCCCGACTTCCTGACATTGTAAACGTTGTTAATTATCTCACCCTGACATATAGCGCTAAATTTAAGACAACATGTACTGAGATATCAAATAACTCGAAGTAATGTTTGCGAAACTAGTATTCGATTATTGCCTAGAATTCTAGAAACAAAGCGTCTTCAATGTTATTTTGGAATTATTTAGTGAAATAATTTATAATTATGAATAAATACTCATATTGAAAAATATTCAATTCGTTATTTCTCTTTATTTGTTACCTGATGCCTTTTTAACTATAATGATTATGGTTAAATTTATACTATTAGGCTTACACTAGTTACACTTATAATACTTTCAATAAGACGAACCATACTTCGAACCAAAGGCAATTTTAACCGACTTTTTACTTGTGTACGTATTAGAAATTGAAGACTCTTACTGAAATGACACTTGGCTAACGCGATATGAAGTAAGTTTTATTTTAACAGGATCCACGCCCAAAAGTGGGCCAGTAACAGATTCACTACAACGTACTAATTTTCATCGAATAATATATTTGCATAATTTCTCAATCAAAATAAATTAAATTATTGGCATATCTTGAATCGAAAAGGAATAGTTAGTACAGAAAGATATGCGCATATATCTTTTAATGGCTCATAAAATATGAAAATAGATTGTGTCAGTCCTTCCTCCCCATTAAGCGTCTTAAAATAGAGCTGTATTATTTTGTCTGATTCATCATTATATAAATGTCTGCGAGGAGTGTGAAATGATCCAAATATTTTGTTCCTTATATATTTAGTTTTAACCCATGTAATATTAATGTAAAAATTGTGATTTATTTTTATATCGCCTTCTACAAATTAATTAGAGTTTAATTAAAATATGTTCAATCGTTGTCATTACTGACGTGCTTAAACAGACAGGCAAAAGTTTAAAAACTATCGTTATTTCGTATTATATTGTAACTCTTGCTATACTCATATGTTCACTCAATACTAGATGAATTTATTGTATTTAGATGAATCCAAGACACGTGTTCATATGTTAAAATTCGTCAAGCAGTTTGGACTGTAAGGCGTGCCAAAAATGCAAAAGACATACATACAAACATAAGCTTGAAAAACATTACCCTCTGCAGTCGGGTAAGAATGACTTTCATTACAGATTTCAATATTATATAGAGTACAAACCATATAAAATATAAACCGATAAAATTTAAATTTACAAATCAAACTACCGTCTAATAAATCTAGCATTATGCAATTGGAGCTTCCGGTTCACCGAATTCCCGGCCACGAGTCTCATGTATAAGTGAATTGGCTTCTGTCGCGACTATCCGCCATATTGGAATATGAAATCCCTACGCGGGAACGCGCTTGTGGTTGAGACGCTTGTCTTACTAGTGGATGTTGACTAAACTAATTTTGTGCAGCAAAAAAGATTATTTTTTAAACGCGCTATATAACGTTGGGAAAGATATGTCAGATTTCAAAATAATCTATCTGAATGTCTAACACCATTTTCATAAAATTGGAATAGATATTAGTATTCTTGAAATAATCTAATAAATCTAGCGTTATGAAATTGGAGCTTCCGGTTCACCGAATTCCCGGCCACGAGTCTCGTGTATAAGTGAATTGGCTTCTGTCGCGACTATCCGCCATATTGGAATATGAAATCCCTACGCGGGAACGCGTTTGTGGTTGAGACGCTTGTCTTACTCGTTGATGTTGACTCTATATTAATTTTGTGCAGCTAAAAAATACTGTTTTTTAAACGCGCTGTATAATTTTTGGAAGTATATATCAGATTTGGAAATAATCTTTCTGAATGTGTCTAACACCTTTTTTGGTAAAATCGGAATAGATACCATTATTTTTTAAATAAATTCGTCGTTACTTAACGCAATATATACGAATATTCATGTGAAATGAAAACTTCTTTTGATTCAGGAAATTTTGTTAAAAAGAAAAATGTTCGGTGCTATGTTTCTTTTTTTTTTTTTTGTTTAGAGTTATGAATAAAAAGTTACGACTTTTTACCACTAGACGCAAACTCTTTATAGAAAACGAGAGTTAAACTTACGTAGTAACTATTTATTAATCTGTGGTTAAATCAGACTTTCCGTATTTTGTGGATAACAATTTTCTACAAAAACCTTTCTGCATCGCTTTCTTACTCTTAGTCAAACCCGACCTCCTTTACCCGAGTTTCACCAAAAAGAGTTGCCAGTATCCTACCCTCTTGATAAATTATGTTGTTTTCGCCAAGCGCTGTTTGTTCGCCAGTCGCGGCGTGATATCTATCGAATGTTAGTAGATGCCCACTATTATCAAATGGCTGGTTAACAACATTCGTGGCGCCATCTTTGTTTGTGCTTCGCATAACTGGATCAAGGTTATAAAAATATTCCTCCCTTTTTAGGGTTGCATACAAAGGAATTTTATGCCAATCCTATGCCGTTTATTCTTCTATTCTACTTTTTACAGAATATCTTTTGGACTGTAATGGGTATCAGGGTAAAATGTACCCAGAAGATGTATTATTATGACAGATTCCTGTAATAAACAAGAAGTAAAAACAAAAAGCAAACAATCGGAAATGACGAAATGAAATTTATTACAAATGGTTTGTTATAATTATTATATTTTTTACAATAACTATGAGAGTAACATTTGCATAAAATATTGTAAAGAATGAAGCAATAATTACAATAACATCGCTAAACATATCAAAGATTCAACAAAAATGTGTAAGGTTTTGCAATTTAAATGAAGCTCCACTGAACTACTATTCCATTTGATTTTCTAAAAAGGTCTGTCTTTTCCCTGAACGTTAAACTTCTAAACGACCCCTCTTAGGTTGGAAACGAGGAACCCAGCAGAATACGATTAAATAGAAATACGATTACTCAGCTCGCGTTGTCATGAGTGCTGTGACAAAGAAACCGATCTATTATTAAACATCGGTCTTTAATTAAAGACAGCTTGACATTTCAAAGAAAGAGGACATGAGTTTAATTATAATTGAACACAAATATCATTGGGGCATCGGTGGGGGGAGGGAGACAGGTAGGATTAAGCGGCGGAGTGACAAGGATAGATGTAGGGATTGCCCTCGTTTAGAAGCTATCAAAGCATTGTTTGTCGGCGGAGAAACACGCGTAATGGGAGCAGTGGGCTCAGTCGTAATGTCAGGTCTCGGAGAGATTGGACAGAACTGGCAGACTGGAGGCCGCCGGCCAATGGAATCACAAATCATATTGTGTCGGTTGCCTGTCACAAACAACTCAACAAGTTTGATTGCAAAAATATGAAAAGAAACATTGGAAGCAATAATTTAGAATAAACTTTTTCGCGTAATACGTTTAGAGGTGGAGTGATAATGGAAGCATTGAATATGATTTTGGAAAAGAAATGGACACGAACATTTGAATAGATTAAATAAATAAGAGCTTCATATATATGGAGAATATGTAAATAGACATAACAATAGAAGGCCATGTTTAAACAAAAACCATGAAACACAATTACATAAACACAAAGACTTAATTCATAATTTATACATTTTAATTCTTACTTAATTCTGAAATATCATTCGAATTATGGCAGTAAATTGCAAGTGAGAGAAAAATCCGAAAGACGGCCGCAATCACGGCTCATTGCATTTGACAGTCACATAGAGGTTAATTATTTTCTTGAATGATCTTCCCCTTATACTCCAAGTTCTAGAATTTTCCGCGGATAATTCAATAAAAATTTCACTCGCCTTCGGGAGAATAAGATTGCGGACGCAATTTAAATCTGAATCGCGCTAATTCATAGCGAATGTTTCTTTTTTATTCCTCTGAAACTCGATTGAAAAGACATTTTAGATTTATGTCGTAGAGATAAGTTACTTTGTTGATGGATAAAACGGGTTTGGTGCGCAACTATCAAAATCCAATTAATTTAGCGGAGTAAGGAAAGTCTTCAAAAAATAATTAAGGATACAGGAGTGAATTTTCTGACATTAAAGCCATAACCTAGTCGATTTGCAGCAGGGAGGTACAACAAAATGACTAATTTAGACAAAAGCTCTGGGTCAGTGTGATTATGTACTTATCTTTGTATTTAGTGTTGTAGACGTGGCATCCCCGATACAAATTATTCTAGTAAAGAAAACATTTTTAGTTTCTAATAATAATAAATATGGCTAAGATCTTTAGGATACTATATTATTAATATCCGAACCTTCATCCGAACACAAATTTATATTGACAGGGTCTCATAAATCTGTAACGTCCCTAACATTTCTGGAGCTCACATTCACCGATTAAGCAAAATGGGGCAGAGAAATGTCAAGTCCTCGCTCAAATTCGTGATTAAATCCTTTGGAGGCAAAAATAAAAGCGTAAAAGAAAGCGAGGGGCACACATCCGTCATAACCTGCCCTGAGACGACTTCAAAACTTGCCAAAGAATATATTAAAACTTTATCAAAGCAGAAAGTTCCATTTCCTTTCCGAGTGCCGTGGGATCCGCGGAACTTGTCCTCTGGAGGGACCAACTCTGAACAGACGGATATTTCTTTTGAATTTGGCAAATTAAACCTAAACTTACATTCAGGGTCAATCAATATTTAATGTTACATGAAAGAAACTAATTTCATTGTAACTTTGTCTCAAGTTTTGATATACCTATTGTGTCTTATGTCAAACTTTGTTCTGATAACGTTTGATTGAGTTACAGATCAATTTATTGGTAACCGATCCTAAGTAAGAGTTTTATTCTATTTTGAGGGCGTACAAAATTTTACTAGAGTGTAGGGACACCTTTTTAGGCTTACTGTAGATTTACTATATGAATATTAAGTTAATATAAAGATCAAAATTGTTTTACAATAGTTTTCTATGCTCATTGCTACCCCAGCACTGCAGCGCAGACGCCGCGCCCCGCCAGTCCACCACTCGCCCGATACACCCCACCTCGAACGCGTATTGCATGTTATAAACATACCATACCACCTTTAATGCAACTTATATTGTATCACCCCACTAATGATCATTATCAAAACTATATCATTTCAATTGAAATCAGTTGACCAAGAGACTTCTATAAATTCAGACCCAGCCGGTTGCTCAGAAGTTATTTTTAAGGTGTACTACCATTTAGGGCACAAATGCCATTTGGGGCAAAATAAACGTTAACGACTTCACAAGTTATAATGACAAAGACTAAACAACTCCACAAAGGAGAGCAGGATGCATACGCGAACTGACGAGAACCGAACTTCTCGCAGGCGGCACCATAACAAACTGCGTAACTTTGGATTGTTCCAACGTGAATCCACCGAGACACTCGACAAACGAGCAAACAAGCGCCTCATATAGGTTAACAGCACAAGACGTTAATCACACACTCGGTTGACTCTCAAAAGAGGCAAAAGGAACCGACAAAACTCGACTTGGCAAACGTTTAATTAGAGTAAATAATTATTCCCTCGGAGACCTTGCATTAATTCAGAGATGGTCGCCATTCATTCGCGCCACTTGTTACAAATATCGATTGTTACGGCTTTTGATTTTATTAATGAATTTTTTGTTGCAATAAGCTCTGTTGAAATTTTATCAAAAAATATTAATTATTTGGTTTTTCAACACTGTTAGAAATAAAGTTATAACAAAGCGCTATTTAAAAAATGTTCTTTTGATGTTAGTATTGTTTTGTTGGAGTACTGACTCATGTTAATCATGTCAAAATAAAATAATACATTCAATATTTTTATAATTCAACAAAACAATGTTTATGTCGGTACGCCACACAGCATGGTCGGAGTTTCAAACAAAAAAAAAATGACATCACAACTTACGACGATCTTCTTTAATGCAGAAATTAAAAGACATGTGTAAAGAAGATTCAAATGTAACCATGCAATCCAATTTCAATTGCTTTCCTAAAAATAAGAAACTTACTTTGTACATCACAAGTAATGTTAAATTACATTGAGTGGAACTCCACAAAAGACTCATCAGCCGTAGAATCTTCTGATTATAACAAAATAAACAGTAACATCGAGATCAAAGTGACGTCTTTTGTTTCATTTCGCTCATTTCCTTTTCAAAGTTCGCTTGAGCCTCGAATGAAATATGAGGAACAGTACCCTTAGTATGAGTTTTTACGTTTTTACAAAAATGACTGTTTTGATATTTCTTTTCGTATTTGCCCATACATTTCTAATCAGCGCCCGTAGCAGATTGAATCAGAATGAACTGTATGGGAAATACGTAAACAAAAACAAAAAAAACATTTTTGCCAAAACGTAAAAACTAGGGGTACAGGATAAAGAACATTATGTATACGAGTCAGAATCATTCGGTATTCTACTTAATTCGATTCGCTATAATAAGATAAACCTCCGTTTTTTTAAATTGATTTTTTTACCCCTAGGTCCAACATTATTTATATTTATATTAGTTAGAAGTAAATTGATCACCTGGAGAAGACAGAAGGAAATTGTTCATTTAAATAATTCAACCATATTTCCATTATGAACAGAAACTTATGTCACGGACGGATTTTTAAAGTCTGTTGGATGGTTCAAATTACCTTAACGTGGTAAATCAATGTATTGAGAAAACAAAATAAGACTATCCTGATTGTTATAACTATTACTCATACTTCACATACTTCACATACAGTTATTTTAGAAGTCGTAGGAAACTTTGAAGCATAAAATGTGTTAACGTTAGTAGACAGATTTTCATAAAGAAATAAATAATATACCAGAACATTACATTTACAAAAAATAATTTCTCTGTTCCAAAAAAAAATGATTGCGAGTTAAATCATTAAGTCACCAATGGAGAATTTTATGGTAATGTGTCTTAATGGGAGAATTTTTAACTTTAACACTTTATAATTTAAGGCCCTTGAAAATGAAGGTTTTGAAACAATGAAGTTTTTATAAATTACAATAAATTTGTAAAAGCTATACCAAATACGAAAAATTTGAAGAAATAGTAAATATACCGAAACTTACAAAATTGAACCTGAGACCCTCTATACAACAAATGACAAATGTGATTCAAATGCATCGTCATATACATATTTATATTCATAATGTAAATTAAAAAATATCTGCATCACTACATGAAAGTATATAAAAAAATAACATTACGCGTAAACAGAAACAATTTTCGTTCAACATCACGTAAACCTTCGATCCTATCAAAACATTAGGAAAAAGAAATCGAATGAGCCTGTTAAAACCAATGACGTCACCTGGATGAATTAAGTGTTGTGTCTCTGTCACTCCCGTGTCCCTCTCGCTCTGACATCAGGGAGGCAGTTGACCTATTTTCGGCGGGTGTGCAATAATTCTACGAAGGGTGGACCACGCAGCTTTAGTTTCTGATCTGTGAAGTTGAATGTAACTGCCATATTTAGGTCAGAAATCAAAGCGTTTCGTTTTTAGATTTTCGTTCGGAGTAATATTGAAACTTTCATTTGTAGGACGCAACTACTAGTGGTTTATTAAATACTAGCTGTCCCGGCAAACTTTGTACCGCCTCAGAATCTATTTATCAAATATATTTCATATAAAATATAGCCTATGTTACTCGTAGATAATGTAGCTTTCGAATGGTGAAAGAATTTTTAAAATCGGTTCAGTAGTTTTTAAGCAATTCATTACAACCAAACAAACAAAGTTTTCCTCTTTATAATATTAGTGTAGAAAAAGTACCTAAATTAAACGGAACGTCCAAATTAAAAATTTCACGTTATTTACTTTATGATACTCTTATTTTAGACTGCTGGCGTAGACTTTATTAGTTTTGCTATCCGCATCGCTTCGACGTGAATATCGTCATAAAAATCATATATCATTAACGCAAGTGACATGAAAATTTAATAAGTTGATACTTGACTTCGACAAAACTGCGCTGGCTTGCTTTGAACCTGGATCTTTAGCGTCGGAGGTCGATATTTGTACCAAGTAATTAATTACCGACAAAGATCCTTTAATAAATAAGATCTAAATAAAATCTAACTCTTTTACACTTTTAGCTCCAGACTAGGGTTTTCCAGTAGCATTGTTGTCGTCACACACAAAGGTTGCCAGATTTTGATCCTTATAAGCAACACTATCAGATAGTGGAATAATATAGAGGGTTTTTTTTCCAAAATGAACTCGTTCAGTTCCGTTTTAGTTCTTATCAAAATCGGCCTCGTAACTCCTTTCAGCATTTTTCGCTAATCCTTATAGTTTCGGATTTGGCCCTGAAGACCCGTTTGAAAAATTCACCTTGTATAAATACCCACATCCAGAGCAGATAAATTCATAATTTAGATATATTATTGGCCGGGAACGAACCCGGAACCCACGGCGCGTTTGACTGCCATAATTACCGCCCCACGAAACAAGTCGTTTTAGGTATAGTTTTTAAAGTTTGATTTTTCTAAGTCTTTGCAACCCTCAGGAGATCGGGGTTCAAATGGTACTGGTATAACACTATAAGGACATCTTGTTGCCCGTATTAATATTAAATAAAAATATTAAAAACAAACGCTGAAACTAGAACTGATGAAGTGCTTAAATTTGTAACGTGCGTCTAGATAAAATATCTCAATATATGAATTAAAAAAAACAGCTTACCTAATAAGCACTCGCAAACTACGAATCTATCGCCAAATCACTTGTTTAGCTAGTTACAAACGTAATACAGTTTTCCTACGGATTACACATTATTATCTCAAATAGAAAAGTTGGCTTAGGACCAGTGTCGAACTAGACAGAAAATAAACCTAATTATCTAGTTTTTACGAGTACTTTTGTTCTTACTACCACTACAATTATTGAGTCATGTTCTTGGCTTCAATTTCACTCACGTGTAGGTCTTAATTGCAAGACATTTTTAAAAGAAGACAAATTCCAAAATGTATAGAAAGCGTCAAAAAATACTTATTTACAAATGTAGAATGGTGAAAATCTCTCGAGGAAAAATGGTTCTATTAATGTTTTTTTATCTTGAAAATCGATTTATTTTATTCTTCTCAAACTCATTTTATCTATTTTAGGTAACTAGGAAGGAAAGGGGATAAACTTCACACGACGCAAGGCACTGTTGTGCCTTAATACAACTTAGTAACGTACAACGTACGTTACAACGTAGTAATACAAACTAGTAATACAACTTAGTTTAATACGACATAATTAGAGGGCTAAATAGAAACGCCTCATTATGTGCGTACTTCTTTACGCACTTTAATCTTAAAGGTACGAGAGTACAACCTCATGGCGCGTCTTTCTTCCATTATCGCGCGCGAGCGAATTCGAAAATACCCCCTTACGCTGTTTGCCCACCAACCACCGATACCGATAATTAATGACGGCGCCGAAGTAGCGTACATATATTTACTATAACAGCTTGTCCATCGCACGCCCGTCACCCGAGCACCGTCATCCCGGCCGCCGATATTCCGAGTAGATCGGCGTCACCGCTAGATCGGCACCGAGTTTTTGGCGGGCCGATGTGCCGGCAATGTAAAACACATTGGAACTTGTACTTGCACTGCCGTCACACGAGTGACAGCTGGAACAAAATAAACCGCCGATATCGGTCGCAGTGGACAAACTATCGCCGTCACGATATAATTAAAATCGGCCCAAAATAATCTCGTTCTCGGTATCGGCTCGGTGACGGTGCAGTGGACAAACACCTTACTCGAAAGGCTCGTGCCCAGTAACAGCAGTAATGGATCGGTGACAACGATTACTTTATAAAATAGAAATAAAAATGATTCGCGATGGCTAGTATCCAAAAGCATGCAACGCCTTGACAGTAGGCAGGCAGAGTAAACAAAGCGGTATTTTGGGAAACCATTCCATACACGCATCAAATATTTCTTTCCCGAGACATCAAGGCCACATGCGATTATTATATGTATTCCAGCGCATTTGCCAATTCGTGCTAAAGATTGCATAATTCGGAAAACATTATATGTGATGATAAACATTATTTGTGATGGGTAAAATGTTAAACTCGCGCCAGAATCACGTGTCCTGATCGAAAATTCGTAAGACGGTAAAGCAAAATGCAAAAGTCAAGATGTGATGAAATCAACTAATATCGAATGCGGTATCACTTGATTTTTTTTAATTCTGCCTAAGGATGTTAAGCGACATTATGCTGGTTGAAGGACGTGATAAGATAGATACACTTAGACGAGGTGTTTCGACTTAGTCTTCAGGTCATCTTTAATAGTCACACACCTGTGACTCTCATCAGGTTGAAGTCCAGGTTATAATGTAGTAAAGGTGTCCATGGGCAGCAATTACTACTTATCATCAGATGAATACCACAAATAAAAAGTAATGCTGTTCAATTTGAATGATCAGTGCTTTACAGAAAAACATCATTGCTTTAGTTCAGAAGTTCTCATAAATAATATAATAGATAAATATGTATCTATTTATTTCTTTGGTTATTTATGTCATTATTTTGTTTCAAGTGCACTTAAAAAGACGAATCCTGATGAAAATGTATGTGTATTTTCAGCAATAATTTACTTACTTTCAAATTGATATTACATGCTTTAACCACTTATTGTAATGACAATAAGTGATTTCTACTTAAATGTAAGTATAACGGTGGACAAGTTTAATGGTATTAAAAATTTTAAATTTATTTATTCTTTTCTGAACGGTTAATTTCCCTTGGTGTCAGGCTTGGACCGATCAGCTTCGGTCCGTCTATTTTACAAAATATCCGTCAAATGAATTACTTTCAGTATTTTTACAGTTCATTACTTGCGATACAAGTAATCCGTAAGGCCAATTTCAAACTCGAAATGCTCTTCAGAGAAAAGTAATATTTTAATTATATTATGTCAATTATGAAATGATAGTTTGTAAAATAAAAACATATACTAGGTAGTATATATACTATATACAGGGTGTCCCGTAAGTACCACGACAAACTTGGGGAGAACATAGGTGAGGGTCTGACCTCTCTGGGAAAAAAAAATTACCTTGGTAAAAGTGTCACCGTTTTTGCACTATCAATTGTTTTAGATTTTTTGAGAAATTCAGCCCTCTTCATCTTCTTTCGTTAACTGCGTGTACAAATTTGGTGATGCAGTGTTTATTTTTTCTGTTAAATACTATCAGATAGTTGGTCTATTATATTGAAATATAAATTGGTTAAAAGATGTAAAGGAACCCTAAAAAAAATAGGGATATTTTTAGATTTTAATTTTTTTACTATTTTTCCCTCAACTTTGACTCGTCGCGGTGAAAAAAAAAAGTACTGGACTATAAGTGTACGTTGCACCAAAAAATATGTCCAGTTAATAGAGATTTCAAAAAGGTACCACACTTACTATTTAAAGTTGAAGAAAAAAAGTTAAGGCCATTTTTGCATGAAAGGGACTGAAACCAACTAAAGCGTAATGATAGAGTTTTTATTTAAATTACGGTTTCTACCGACTCACAACGTGTCAGGCAGTACTAAATTACATTATTACCTAGTTACACACTTAAAATATCATTCTTCATTTGTAAAAAAACAGTTTAGTAACTAACTAACAATCAGAGTATTACAATTTATTAAGTCAATTTTTACCTACTTTGAACTGTCGTTTCGAAGTGAAACTTCGTACATGTATGTAATTTGAATGACAATACCTTAATTTGATATCTTGGAATAGATCTGATGATGGACCCAGGATATGGATGGTAGATCGAGGGATTTACTAAGAAATGAACCATGCACCTGCTGGCTACATCATCAGATCTGTTCCAAGATGTCAAATTATGGTATTGTCATTCAAATTACATGCATGTTCGAAGTTTCACTTCGAAACGACAGTTCAAAGTAGGTAAAAATTGACTTAATAAATTGTAATACTTTGTTTGCTAGATAGTTACTAAATTGTTTTTTTACAAATGAAGAATGATATTTTTAAGTGTGTAACTAGGTAATAATGTCATTTAGTACTGCCTGATACGTTGTGCGTCGGTAGAAACCGTATTTTAAATAAAAACTCTATCATTACGGTTTGGTTGGTTTCAGTCCCTTTCATGCAAAAACGGCCTTAACTTTTTTTTCAACTTTAAATAGTAAGTGTGGTACCTTTTTGAAATTTCTATTAACTGGACATATTTTTTGGTGCAACGTACACTTATAGTCCAGTACATTTTTTTTTTCACCGCGACGAGTCAAAGTTGAGGGAAAAATAGTAAAAAAATTAAAATCTAAAAACATCCTTCTTTTTTTCATGGTTCCTTTACATCTTTTAACCAATTTACATTTCAATATGATAGACCAACTATCTGATAGTATTTATCAGAAAAAAATAACACTGCAACACCAAATTTGTACACGCAGTTAACGAAAGAAGATGAAGAGGGCTGAATTTCTCAAAAAATCTAAAACAATTGATAGTGCAAAAACGGTGACACTTTTACCAAGGTAATTTTTTTTTCCCAGAGAGGTCAGACCCTCACCTATGTTCTCCCCAAGTTTGTCGTGGTACTTACGGGACACCCTGTATATAGTATACTAGGTATATACTAGGTAGTATACTGTAGGTACAGTCTAAATGCAATTGCAGTGTGATTTCTCCCCGTAATTATTTTTAGCAAATTATTTAGTTTCAAAATTATTAATAGAGGAAATAGGGTTAAGCTGAGTCATTAAACAAAATGTGTCAATTGCATTTTCAATAAAAATTAATATAGTAATTTATTTCTATAAAGTCATAATACATAGATGAAATATTTTTTAGCCATAAATAATTCGTACATATATTACAAAGTTTATCTGTATGCATAAATTCAAATGATAATAAAAGTACAGTAACTGTAATAATTGATTAATTGTAATTCATATTTCATTCACAACCCCCGAAACCCTCGAAAGTTCGTTCCTAATCTGAACCGAAGCACGTGACCGGAAGCGAAATCAGGCACAATGGCGACAGAACCACATCCGGTGTTTTATTCCACAGAGTTAAAAAAATATCTATGTATTTTTATCATGTGTCTAAACTTTGTTTATGGACATGGTTTTATTTATAATCAATCTATTCTAACATTCTAACTACGAGCAAAACTATGAAAAAACTAATAGAATTAGGTACTACAAGTACAACTAACAACCACGGATCCTATGTATTTATCTATATACGGACTAAACTGAAATCTCACATGTAATAAGTATTTTACTTGTGCTGCAACTTCCGAATAAGCTTCCGTCGGGGTATTGGGGTACCAATGCATTTGCTGCCAGACCTCATATTTTTATAAAGTAACAGACGAGCATGCAATTCATCTGCTTTTATAAGGTAGTAATAGAGGTTTGACAATGGTGCCGCCGGAGACGAACCACAGGCTGTTCAATCACCTTTGGATAACGGTATCATAACGGATGGCAGTAGCCACTAATTTTCACCACATGATTTACTAGCATTAGAAAAAATAGATTTGCAATCCGCACAGCGCTAACACCAGCTGCTTGCACCAACTAATAAATCTCTCCACGGAATAATGGTGTATATTTTTTACTAAACCCACTGTGTACGTGTTGCGGTGGGGCTAATGCGTTGTATTATCCTCGTTTATAAATCATTCACGTCGATGCCACGCTTTATTCGCTTACCGATTTTACGTAAGCCTAATGGGTACTAACGATCGATTTTTACAATGGAAAATATGGGCCGTGAGCAATCCCATTCTTTGTGATAAGCCCGTCGCAATATTGCAGTTTTGGTCGTTAATAGCTTTATAGGTTGCAAGGTTGCTATATTCTTTGTTTGAAGGTTTCCTTTAGTTTAATGTTTTGACCAGGAAAGTAATCTTTAGAAAATTAGCTACTTTTACCTGATGATAAGTGGCTACTGCCGCCTATAGGCATCTGTAAGCCCAGATAGATTTGGTTCCTACTTAGATGTGCCATAGATGCGTCACATTCATGTTGATTCAATACTTAATTCGTCCACAGATTTTACGTAAGCCTAATGGGTACTAACGATCGATTTTTACAATAGACAATATGGGCCGTGAGCAAACTCATTCTTTGTGATAAGCCCGTCGCAATATTGCAGTTTTCATCGTTAACAGCTTTATAGGTTGTAAGGTGGAAGGATAGGTTGCTATACTCTTTGTTTGAAGGTTCCTTTTAGTTTTATGTTTTGACCAGGAAAGTAATCTTTAGAAAAGTAGCTACTTTCACCTGATGGTCAGTGGCTACTGCCGCCTATAGGCATCTGTAAACCCAGATAGAATTGGTTCCTTAGGTTGGCCATAGATGCGACGCATTCACGTTGATTCAACAATTTATTCGTTCACAGATTTTACGTAAGCCTAATGGGTACTAACGATCGATTTTTACAATGGACAATATGGGCCGTGAGCAAACCCATTCTTTGTGATAAGCCCGTCGCAATATTGCAGTTTTTGTTAATAGCTTTATAGGTTGCAAGCTTTCCTTTGATTTGATTTGGCTTGTAAAGTAATCTTTAGAAAAGTTATAACTTTCCTATGACTACATTCCACAAATAGAATAGTTGGCCAAATGCAAATCGAATTCATACACACAGGGTTTCGTACCATCTTTCGTACCACCATATTTTCATCATTTTTATGTTTAGTATTTTTTTATCATAGGAGCTATAGAAGTATTAGTGAAAAAAAATATAGTGTCTACGAGTTACATTCAATAGGCAAAGCCCTATAATACACAGAGAGCGGAACTGCCTTAGGCCCTAATAACACACACACATAATAACCTAAAACATTAATAAACAACACAGATAATAAACAAAATAAATATCTCATCTCTTTAGTCGAAATATGGCATAGCAATAGTAGCGCCCCTAGCGGCAAGAATTAGCATCTATCGTTCTCATTGAACATCATAAACTATTCTAAATCTATGGTTCAGATCCAGACGTTAAACAAATAAACTCTGTACGGCCAAAGTACCCGACGAATTGTTATTAAATTTTGACAGAATTTCAATACACAATAAGAGTTGTTCTTCGTTTAGGCAAACAGCCTATCACAGATGTCAAATATGCGCAGACAATGATGATTCTTTAAGTAAGACTTGTTTATTGGGAGTAGCTTTTAAATCTATTTAGGCCAAAATGTTTATTTCTTATATTTGATATGTGAATGATCAGCTTTCAATATAAAACACTACTTACTGAAACACTTCACAATATTAAAACACAAAAAACCTTTTTTGGCTGTTAGCAGATAACTGAGCGATCCGATAAATATGTGATTTTCAAATGTAAGGGCTAATGACGTATTACGTACGGGCTACCCTGATAGAGCCGAGAGTATTGTCACCAAAATCATCATCATCACCAACCCATTACTGTCCCACTTCTAGGCACGGATCTTCTCTTAGAATGAGAAGGATTAGGCCATAGTTAACCGCGCTAACCAAGTGCGTATTGGTAGACTTACACATACTTTTGAAAAAAAATGTAAAGGTTTCTCAGTCACCGCTTATGCAAGTGATAATTAATATCTAATACGCACATAACTTTGAAAAATCAGAGGGATTTGAACGACAGCCTGGTATTTGATCCTCGGACCCCTCGAGCGAGAGGCCGAGTTTCTTAACCACTAGGCTGTATTGTACAGAAATTTGTCAGTCACGGAGCCTTTGGCTCTTATTGTAGAGATTGAAAGATTTTATACTAGCTGACCCGGCAAACGTTGTGTTGCAATATCAATAAAAAAAATGTTAAAGGTGAACAACCCTTTTCACTTAGGGGTATGAAAAATAGATAGTAGCCGATTCACAGACCTACTGAATATGCATATAAAATTCGGTGAAAATCGGTAAAGCCGTTTCGGGGGAATACGGTAACTAAAATCGTGACACGAGAATTTTATATATAAGATTTGACAACAGCTCATGTACGTAGAAAACAAATAGCACGAAATACAATTGGCGTCATTTCGTCGAATCTTAGTAGTAGCATATGCGTTAAACTTCAAAGTGAATCACTGTGCTATATTGGCTTAATTCACTTTTAGCTAGCCAAATCAAGGAATGGAGTGCATCCGACTAAAATTAGACCAGTTTAAATTCCCCTGTACGTGCGTAAACGGCGTCGAGATATTGTAGTGCAGTCATTAATGTACAATCTGAGAACACTCCGAATTAGTATCGTGCCAAGAAATTGAAAAATTATAGCTTGATGATTGATAATTTTAACATAACTAGTGGTGCCCGCGGCTTCACCCGCATTTTAAAGCAATAATATGACATAGATAAAACGGAAAATTTGTACCTGCATTGGAATGACAGTGGTGCCATCTGTCGAAAATTGGTCTTACCAACTCTCAAACCCTCGTGGGCTCTTGGACAAAAACTTTGCTGAAGATCATCAATTGATCAAATGCATAGTTTCCGATTCTATAACTACTTACGAATTAAGAATTAATTAAAAAAACTTTTCCCACGGACTAAATTGTGAATCTAAACCATTCTCAAGTCCCCTTGAACACACACAACAAATTTCATCAAAATCAGTCCAGTCGTTTAGGAGGAGTTCAGTGACATGCACACGCACATAAGAAATATTTATATGAAGATTGATACTACATGATTGATATTGGCACTGGCTTAGTTCTGGGTCGACCAGGGAGGTCCCACTACCACCTATTTGTTCCGTTCCTGCTTTTCAATGGTGGGGTGTGTGCCAGCTGACTTAGATTGAGTGGCAACTCTTGTGATTGGTTTTAGGTAGAAACACTAGGCTGTACGGAGTTGCCTACAGATGTTTATTTACGGCAAATATAACGGGTATTCACTGTAAGCTTGTTATCAGAAAGAATCCATTTACTAATAAAGAAGGCATCATTACTTTGGATTTAAACCCCCAAAAAATCATCTATCTAAAGATATATTGTTTTACATTACGTTGCAGTCTGTTGATTGCGCAACGGACTTCATTGTAACAGCAATAGGAACGAACGTCTCCCGCAACATTAATCATAAAACCGTCCGCCCCTTTATTAAATTTCCCATCACCACAAAGTGAGGTTGACAAAACAATATTTAAAACGTTTGTCATGTTTATTCTAAAGTCACAGACAACAGAATTCGGTCTATAAGGCACATGTTACTTTGCGTTACGTTTGTGTTCGTTGCGCAACGGGCATTCATCACAGCGGCGGATGAAACGAACGTCTCCGAAGAACAACATAAATCACCCCCCCTTTCCCCCCTCTGATTCATCGGCCATCGCCGCAATCTGGCGCTAACGAAACGCTTAATATAAACAATATTTAAATCTGTATCATGTCCCTTAATGAATTAGTTGTCATATTGTTCACGACGACTTTTTAAACGTTAATTTTCGCCGAATTTTGTATATTGCATCCGCGCAATTTTTTATATTAACGTCATTTAACATTAATAAATGTGTTTGCATTAATAAAATGGAAGAACAAAATAATACTGCGATTCTATAAAAGTATCGACTTTATATCTATTTTGTTATCATACATTATCGTCGTTATATTCGTGGTATTATTGCCCATTATTATTATTCAATCTACCCAATGTTTTGCTTGCCAAAGATTGATATTCTACATTTTCTGCCTGCTAGAAATGCTCGAAAAGAAAATTTTTAATGCTTCACAGGCAAAATCGGATATATTAATTATTTATAAATACGGGTGTTAATAACACACAAATAACTACTATACTAAGTATGTAAATATATTGTCACCTAAAAGATTTTCTTTCCAAGACCGTGGCATGTAAATAGAACAAAACATATCGACAATCAAGCCCGCCTCGCTTTGTGTACTAGAGTTTTCCGGAAATCGTAATGAGGGTCCTAACCCTAGTCTGTAGAAGATTTAGTGAGGTACAGCGGAAGGGATCAGCCGATGGTATAGCTATGTACATCCTGAGCCGGTCATCTCATTACCGCGGCGGATTCACAGTTCCGATTGGAGTGTTCGCGTTGCTTACATTTGAATTCGATTTCAATATCTATTACGATCGTATCATGATCTCTTTAATGTTAAGATTATCTACGAATTTTAAAATACAATATTTTTTGCGTACTTACGTATATTCTTCATATCTTTAAATGTCCAAGATCGCCTGACACTCTAAATATAAATGTCACTGAAAATATAAACTTTAAAAAAGTAAACTCTCATTACTTCGTAAGATATCGATAAGACGGAAAAGTCATTCATATTTCTATATGTAAAATACTCGTGTATATAATAATAATAATCGGCTTTACCGATTTTCACCAAATTTTATATACATATTCAGTAGGTCTGAGAATCGGCTACTATCTATTTTTCATACCCCTAAGTGATAAGGGTTATTCACCCTTAACTTTTTTTTTATTTATATGGCAATACAACGTTTGCCGGGTTAGCTAGTTTTTATATAACTGATAATATCTGTCACATTATAAACATTCGAGCAACAGTAGATACATGTCCACCACTGTCCGCCGTGACCACCTCCGATAACTAACGAAAGGCGGCGACAATCTTCGACCTGAACAGTCACTCTATTAGCTCCTTTATATTTAATAAAATAAGAAATATACTCATAACCGTCCATATTGTATTCATCTTTAAATAATTACTATTAGTTAACAAACAAAAATATACAAAACTAAGCGAATCGATTTACTTTGTTCATGTTTCTCAACTTATCTCGGTCATAATATAACCCGATAAATTCATCAAAACTTAATCCATTAACTCGCCTAAACTCACAATGAAGTTTCGTTTCAAATATTTGCAGTCTTTATTGCATCGTTTCCAAACGGCTTCAGTATAAATCATTTGTGTTTTAGGCTGTTTACGGACGAGGCGTTTGAAAAGCTAATTTTGTGACGCTTATTTTTTTTTAATTAAACTACATTTTTTACATCGTTTTCAATGAAGTTTGTTATACATAATTATTAAGGTTGGCAATACGCACGAGGCATAGTTTGTGCAGAAAACGCAGTTATAAACGCTATTTGAATACCTATATTTTTTAAATTGAAACTGCAGTCTTCTGATATAATCTATGTCGCTCATGAGAAATTAATGTAAAATACATACAATAGTTGATGATGACTACATGAAATTGTTGATGTATGTATACTGTATACATACGTCAACCTTTGTTTAATATCATTAAAACTTTCTTAATGACTTTTTGTTTCTTTTGTGATTATATTCATTCAAAGCTCATCAGCGTACGTTTTTAGCTTACAAGAAATATTAAGGAAGCAAAACTTAAAGAATCTTGGAAACGTGGAAAAACCGTCTCGTCATTAAGATGCCTAAGTTTTCCATCGCACTTGATAGCTAAATCACTGGTGACATTATTCATTGGATTTGGATGAAATAGCCACATTCTTTACTTTCTATTAAAATTGAGGCAGTTTTAATGTTTGGGGCATTTTTGTACAAAAATATAAATAGGCAGCGAAGGAATATTAAATAGGGTAATTTTATACAACAAGGAGTAAAATAATTTAATATACATTTGTAAGTTAAGGAGGCAATGATTGAACATACAATTCAAAAGAGAAATTGAATTTATTAAAACAGATTTTTCTTTCAATACTTTTAGGGAAATGGCAATACTTAATGGCAAATTAATAAATCAATTTTAACGTTGTACGCTTATTTTCAACCGACTTAAAAAAGCAGGAGGTTCTCAATTTGACTGTATTTTTTTGTATTTGTTACCTAAGAACTTTTGACTGGGTGAACCGATTTTGATGATGCTTTTTTATATTTTTGTTAACGAGGGGGAAACCTTCGAAAGGTACCCGACGACGTGGGAACGACGCCGGTTTATGTGGGATTTTATGCGATGCCTAAATCGGGCTCTTCCCTGGGAGAGGAGTTTACGCTCCTCCCACACACCTGGTGTTTACAACGGTATGTGGCCACACACACCGTCGTCCTTCCCGGGGTTACTTGCTGGACGGTTTGAGCTCCCACTCTTGCCGCCCACAACCCCAGAAGCCCCCTTTTAGTCGCCTATTACGACAGGCAGCGGATACCGTAGCCCTATTCTAGTCCCGAGATCAATAAATTACCTACATTGATTTGATATATTAACACCAATAATTATTTGTTATCGTATTACATAGTAATATGTACATTCATTTTTCAGATAAAGCAAAGGTGCACAGTTAGGTACCTATACAAAACAAAAATAAACAAAGACATGAAATGTATCTCGACGTAATTCATACAAATACGCAATTCCCAGAGACGAAGGCGCCAAAGCTTGAGCAATGGCCGTTTTACGGACGAAACAAGTGCTTGCTCATTTTAATATTTCCAACTTTACCAACCACGGCGTCATTAAGCGTCTTGTCTTACTACCGAGGTAGATGCGCTTAGCGATGTTCTCTGGGTTTTTGAAGTGAAAAACTTCTTTAGCGGCCTTGTGGGTAAAAAAAATTTAACTCGCGTCAGGACACGTGGCCTGATCGAAAATTCGTAAGGCGGCAAAGCAAACTGCAAAAGTCAAGATGTCAGTGGTGTCAACATAGAAAAGATAAGTCAATGGGTGTCAGTTTCATTTTTCATTTATTATATTGTTAGGAACGTCAACAGAAGATAGAAAATGTAATTTAAAAATGAGGGTATTTAGTAAAAAGGGGCGTATAAAAGGGCACTGTAGATCGCCTTCTGGGCAGTTTCCGACTATTGTAAAGAACGTACTCTGCCACTTTTCTTGTCGAATCTATAATTTGTGTGCTTAATTGTTATTTTGTTAACTTTGTAAAGTTAAATTGTGAAGTAAAATGTTCTCGGTTTATAAACGTTTGTTTTTAATAAATTCCTGACAAGTTTTCCTAATAATTTTATATTTTATTATTCCTTGAATGCAACCAGTTGTTTTTTATAATTTGTGGAACATATGAAAACGTATCTATCTTATATGAACTCTTAACAACTTTACGGATTATTATGATTATTTGACTTTCTACTTTTCAAACTATATTATCTGTAATGGCTATACTTTTGTCACAAGTAACTATACTGAAATGTATGTGCCAGACTAAATTTCTAACTACAAAAAATATATACGAGTAGTTCTTACGTCTACTTTTCAACCTAAATTACTTAATATGGCTTTGTTCCCAAAATGTTCAGGAAATTTAGAAATTTTCTTGAACAGCTAACTCAAGGGACTCTCTTCGATAGGTACTCGTTAATTGTTAAAGATAGGACAAGTCCCTTGGCGACGCCGAAAGGAAACGCAACGGGAGGAAATAGGGCAGTCGGGAGCTCCCTCAAAATCTCTCCACTCCATTGTTACATTTTTTGTATCCTCCCCATTTTCCCTTCTATATGTATTTATACGCTCGGACGTTATTTGAAATATGAAAAGATCACGGATTTATTTGACATTGATTGGAGCGCGATTATAATTTTCAGGACGACGCAATTTTCGGCTTGAAATTAAATTTACAAATTTTATTCTCAGCAATTCGGCAAATTTTAGTTACGCAAAAGACATTGTTAACCCTGAACCGACGTGGATTTTGGAAAAATCAGTCTTTCCGTCTACGTAGCGGGATTTTCGTCCATAAATCAGTGACTTGTCAAACTGTGCCGAACTCGGCTGATATAAATTACTGGTGCTGGGCGCGGATACTGTAGCCTGCTTCGTTTTACATTCGAGGAAAAACTTCGGAAGTTGAGTTCCGATCGAATGACGAAGACCAGTCAGCGAGAATACGAATCACATTTCCAATATCATGCTACTGGGCTCGTCGTAAAACTTTTTCTTCTATTTGCTTGTTTATATTCGTGGTATTTTTTACAGAATGTATCGATTTAACCGAAGAGTCTTTTCGGTAATATTCAATGTAATGTTAGGAGGATTATTATGTTTTCTAGTAGGATATTAAGCAGGTATTAAAGCAAGCTTATGAGCATCAAAGTTTTTATTAGGTTTATGTATTAAAAGAGATCTCTACTTGGGGGAGCTATATTTCAGTACGTATTTTAAAACAAGGGAACATGTCGTGTACTAATGTACTTAGAAGTACCTAATAGATACTTGTAAGAATTTACTTACGAGACGATTATAATATGAACTACATAATTCGCAAATTAATGTTTGCTCGTTTAATGTGTAATTTATGTTTAGAAACCTAAACATACTTAACATGAAAACAATGTAAGTAATATCGTGGATATAACAAAATATGTGTATCATGGCTTTGCACATTAAATTGGCAAGGCAATCAGGAAAACGACCTACAATGTAACAAAAATGTGCGAAATAGAGAGAATACTGTACCATTGTCTCCACATTTTGACACTTAATAAATTAGAAGCTAAACGGACTTATTGTAATCATGATTAATTTATGAAGATTCCGTTTTAGAAATGTAAAAGTAGTTGTTGCGCCAACATTGTAGTGAAATTAGTGAATGTTTTATATTTTTTATTGGTTTTAAAGCAATAATGTCATATTATTCGCTATTATTTGTATCAATTATTGCCTTTGCAACTACGCCTTTGTATTAATACCGCCTTACATGTTCCAATATTTACGCGAAGGACTCTAAGATTAGCCTACGATACCCCATATAAGCTTTTTTAATTTATGTAGAATAGTCAGTTTGAAATCACAAAGTTCCCGTACTTCGAAAAGACATATTTTTCCGAAGCATTCCAACTTAGTTCTCAGCAGTACCAGCGCATCTGTGACCGACCTCAGATAGGTATCTAATCTTATCTGATGATTACAGATATATATCGGTGAAAGTAGCCATTTACTGTGCATGACTGCATGCTTGTATGCTACTCCTATATTATAGGAAAAAAATTAGGTTACAGATTTCCATGGCCGGCAGTAGCTACTTACCACATACATCGCATGCTCGTTTGCTTCTTTAGTAGTATAAAAAAACGATAATGACCTCGACACGTGTAGGAAAGTGTTATTCATATAGGTATTTAGGTATTTTGTAAAACTGCCAGATGCAATGGTCGTTTAAAAGAAAAACAAAAACACAGAAATGAACATTTTGTTAGATAATTACATTTATTTTTGTTCGCCGCCCACTGAGCTCTAATGAAATGCACTTTCAGGAATTTTCGAAAATGTACAATGTGAACTTCATTGTCACACAGAAGATGGTAGAACCCTTTGTGGTTCAACTCCGGCGGCACCACCGCCACACTTATTTCTACCTAATAACAGCAATGTTAGACGCTGCTGTGTTCCGTTTTGAAGGGTGTGGTAATGGAGAAAGACTTTTCCGAGGCGTTCCAGCTTAGTCCTCAGGGGTAGCGGCGCATCTGTGGCCGACCTCAGGTAGGAATATGTAACCCTATCTGGAGTTGATTACAGATGTCCATGGGCTGCAATAGCCACTTACCATCAGGTGGACTGCATGCTCGTCTGCTACTCCTATATTATAAAAAAAAAACATTTTGTTTTTACCACCTTTTATTGGTTCATCTATTCGCATTAGACCACCATAGTAGAACAAGCTTTAAGCGTTGCGCGATTGCGAAGAGACTACGAGTAGAGCCCATCAATGGATTTTCAATAATTCTCCGCGCTAGCTAAATACGAATTAGTAGATTTCACACGCTTTTGAGAACTTTCATTTTAACTCTCAAACTTCAACAGCATCACATAATAGTGTTATTATTAGGCAGAAATAATACTCATTTACAACTTTTCAATAAAATACCTTTATACTTATTTTCTTAACAACCTTAAATAGCATACAAGCATGAATTCTAAATATGGTAAGCCACTGCTGCGTTTGAACATCTATATTTAATTCCAAATGGAATTTTAGTCCTATCTAAAGTAGCACCCATTGATACCGTGATACCCATTGATAGGTAGAGGTATGCATGGACATTTATGAAATTTGACTTTTTATGACGCAGTGCGGTATGAATAAGGTTCCTCATTCCCACTTTCAACGCACAACGGACCGTTTGTAATACCTAACTAGATTTGGTGCTCGTAAAACTATTTTATAGCCGACAGTGAAAATTTGTTATGAGTTCCGGGTTTTATATCGCACGGTGTGAATTTCTCTCAGGTGCGCTTGATTTTTTGAAGATTGGGAAATATAATTGCATCTTCAAATAAGGTTTCGACCTTAATTCATTCTGTAGCACTACTGGGCACGAGTTTTAGCCTATGGTCCACGGTAGCCAAGTACAAATTGGTAGATTTCACACGCTTTTCAGAACTTTCATTTTAACTATCGAACCTTTGAAAGTACAACAGTATCACTTAATACTGTTATTATTAGGCAGACATAACATCACTCATACTCTTTTATAACTTGTCAATAAAATAGCTTTATAATTTTTTTAACTATTTAATTTAAAATGTATAAAGCATACAAATATGTAGTTAATTTGATAGTAAGCCACTGCCGCGTTTGGACGTATATAATCTACTCCAGATAGAATTTAATCCTATCTAAAGTAGTGTACACCCATTGATAGGTAGAGGTATCCATGGAAATTTATGAAATTTGACTTTTTATGACGCAGTGCGGTATGAATAAAGTTCCTCATTCCCACTTTCAACGCACAGCGGACCGTTTGTAATACCTAACTAGATTTGGTGCTCGTAAAACTATTTTATAGCCGACAGTGAAAATTTGTTATGAGTTCCGGGTTTTATATCGCACGGTGTGAATTTCTCTCAGGTGCGCTTGATTTTTTGAAGATTTGGAAATACAATTGCATCTTCAAATAAGGTTTCGACCTAAATTCATTACCACTACTGGACACGGATTTTAGGCTATGATTACCGCGCTAGCAAGTGCGAATTGTTAGATATCACAGGTTTTTGAGAACTATTATTTTTAAGTCTTTCTTTTTAAGCTCCCAAACCCTTGAAACCGCACAGCATCACTAGATATTGTAATTATTAGGCAAAAATAATACTGATTTGAAAGCAGTAATCTTAAAATTTTAGTTTTGAGTGCGTATTAAAATTTATTACCTACATAAACGGCGAATGAAGACATCGCAAATCTACCAATCCCCTCAAATAAAATATGTGAAGTCTACTAATCCGCATTTGGCCAGCGGTGAACTATGGCCTACGTACCTTTCACTCTAAGATACATCAATGTATCAATAATGGGTAACATTGTAATTTACTGATAATAAAGCTTTCTCTCCTTTCTTTCTTATTCTTTACTAGCTGACCCGGCAAACTTTGTACCGCCTCAAAATCTATTTATCAAATATATTTCACATAAAATATAGCTTATGTTACTCGTGGATAATGTAGCTTTCGAATGGTGAAAGAATTTTTAAAATCGGTCCAGTAGTTTTTGAGCCTATTCATTACAACCAAACAAACAAACAAAGTTTTCCTCTTTATAATATTAGTGTAGACAAATAATCTTAGACAGTCGATCCAAGCCCGTCTTCTAAAACGTTCCTACTACACGAGGCGGATGTTACGTGATCAGTGCATTCGTTTTCCATTATTCCGGGTGTCAGTCAATTGTCACTGAGTCAATTGTGCCACGGCCCAAATATTTGTGGAGAACTAGAAAATATGTAAAACTAGGTTGGGTTACTATGCCAACTGGTGCTACAAAGGTTTTAGATTTCCGGACAGACAAAAGTCACCAATCAAATATGGGTTATAGAACTTTCATGTTTCGATACAAAGACTCTTATCCTTCTAATAGTATTTACAAGTGTTGTATTAGTTTGAAAAGTGTGTTTAGGTGGTCTTCCTTCTTGGTTGCGTTCCTTTGGAGATCCCGGAGTCCTCTACGCAGCGCTGAGGACGGTCACAGGGGGGGGTTTTAGTGCGGTAAAAGTCTCACATTACCCGTCGTCGCTCCCACGGCGTCGGGTACCTTTTGAAGGTTTCCCCCTCGTCAACATAAAAAAGGTGGTCTTTCCAGTCTTCTGTGTCTTCTGTTAGACAAGTTTGAGCTCTCCATTGTTCACAAGTGAATCAAGCATTCGTATAAGCTTTTTGCTTTACTCTTGTATGTCCCGGGATATACAAGATCACAAGCGATAGATTCATAGACTTTTCGGGAAGATTTTAGTCGCAATAACCGGGGTATCAAGTTAGGGAAGCGCCTACAACTGCCATACCTGCCGTGAAGCAGTTCTTGCAATTTAGTGGAAAGATACGAACACCGGATGGCCTACAAATGAGACGACCATATTCATCTTAGGAGTAGCAACGAATCCTTTGGCTCGACGTAAACCACCTGTTATATATATATAGTTAGTCACAAATGTCCATAAGTTGCATGTGTGCACACTTGCCAGGATCAACTGCATGCTCATATACTATGTATTTAAACATGAACACGTATTTTGCTACTGCTTTGAAAAATAGCAATAACACGCAATTTGTCGCACACGAACCGCATGCAGTCCACCTATTGTCTGCATGCGGTCCAACAACACCGCCTGTCACGTTAGTGCGATTCGCGACACCGGCACCGCGTCTATTTCCGTTGTGAATAGGATTTTTTCCACGACACCGACCTTGACTTGCGTTGAATAAGCAATGAATAGCTTTTAGTATTTTATTTACTTTGATGAAGCAGTGTTTTCATTTCGCGATATTTTGGAACTGTTGCCGACGGTACGTCGTGCTCACGTTTAAATGTTGTTTTGTTATGACATAATGCTACTGCCCCTTTTTATGCCACATAACCAAGTATTGAGCCCGCTAAATTATCCCAGATAACACAGCGTCATACCTAACGAACAAACGTCCCGTTGTAAACGGAACGACACGGGTTCATGTAAATGCCCCGTTTTAGGAAAAATGTCAACAAAATTTAAAAAATTCGAGTTTTTTAGCCGCCAAAATAAAGAAATTCTGAATATGTGTCGACAGATTCCTTATAGGAGGTAACTTATTAATTATAATAAGATTTTTACGTAGAATGATAACTTATGCATGCAGCCTACATAACTTATGCATTCTTAAAAGTAAAAAAAATCAAATGTCAATGCCCAGCACTGAATTTTTAATTAAAATTGCTCACGTAGGTGTCCCGTTATGAAGTAAAAATGTCCATATTCATCAGTGGGACAGCAATGAGTTGACGAAGACGAGACAGTAGGCGAACTAACAGTAGTCTTACCATGAGTTTTTACGTTTTTGACAAATATTACTGTTTATGTATTGGCCCATACAATTTCCAAGTTCAGACACAATCCGCTAGGGGCGCTGATTATATGGGTAAATACGTAAAAAAATACCAAAACAGTCATATTTGTCAAAACGTAAAAACTCATGGCAAGGGTACAGTAGTCGTGTAACTTACAAACCCACATAAAATATTTCAAGCTTAAAATTGGCGTCAGCTATTGTCTTTACATCGCAGTATATGATCTTTTTATTGCACATTAGTGGCTTGCTCCGGATTTAGCCGGATAACTCTGTAATTACACGGCTCTTTTGTTATACGGCCGAGATAAAATATATTATCTATAGTGCTTCCTGAATGGCATCATTCAAGCACTGTATGGTCCATTTTGGTTAAATAATAACCAAAGCTCTTTTCAATTGTAGTTTTAATGTTTTATAGTGTTACTAGCTGACCCGGCAAACGTTGCGTTGCCATATAAATAAAAAAATGTTAAGGGTGAACAACCCTTATCACTTAGGGGTATGAAAAATAGATATTAGCCGATTCTCAAATCTACTGAATATGCATATAAAATTTGGTAAAAATCGGTAGAGCCGTTTCGGCTCGACACGAGAATTTTATATATAAGATAAACATAAAGTATTCTTACAAATATAGAGGTTATGATAGAATTTAAAAGCTATTTTAGTACGAAATCTGACCACGTATTCCTTACGTAGACAAGCTTTTTAATAGAATAACGTTTGCAGATAAATTTTATTCAAGAATTTTCCAACTAATTTTAATAACATTTATACATTATTTATTGTTTGTAAAAAAAATAAGAGATACGTTTTTTATTTCATTATCTATATTTTTAATCAATCAAAGATTTTCCAGAAATTCCTCTATTAATAAATTATTTATAAAAAATGTATTTTATTTCTAAAACAGATGAGCACACAGGTCACTCAGTCGGCTCCTAGCCTATTTAATTCGATACGAATGAAACGTCTCAGACCGGGAGACAATAGAAGGTCGCTCTCATATGTATCATGGCTATAGAATTCGCTTGGCAGTAACTAGTACATTGCTCGATGAGTTTTGGCTCATCGACAACTAA
This sequence comes from Epargyreus clarus clarus, assembly GCA_014595695.2. NCBI lineage: Eukaryota > Metazoa > Arthropoda > Insecta > Lepidoptera > Hesperiidae > Epargyreus > Epargyreus clarus. The sequence goes on from JACTTY020000051.1 coordinate 2,924,101, forward strand.
TGCGCGGTACTATCGTACTAAAATATTCATTCCGATGACAAATTCTGAATGTATTGTTTATTTCGTTAATAAGCCAGACAAATAGGAAGTCTTTAATGAACACCTGATATTTAAATTATAAACAGGTGATTTATGTGTGGAATTGATTGTGTTTTTATGTCTTCATTAGTGAGTCATTGCATAGGTATCTTTCATAATAGACCGAATACGTATTAGTAATGTATTAGCATTACGTACCTTCATCATAAACCCATTACTGTCCCACTGCTAGGCACGGGTCTCCTATCAGAATGAGAAGGTTTAGGCCATAGTCCACCGCGCTGGTCAAGTGCGAATTGGTAGACTTCACATACTTTTGAAGACTTTTTTTAAAGACTTCTCAGGTATGCAGGTTTTCTCACGATGTTTTCCCTCACCGTTTAAGCAAGTAATTAATTTAATAACGATACCTTTATCGTGTGTACCTGATATTTGCATTAAGGACCCCCTATTGAAAATCGTTTAAGCCACCTGAACTAACTATCACTACATTTTCTTTACTGCGGGAAAAATCACTGATGCACTAACCCGATAAAAAGCTCTCCAGTCAGTGGACAGCAGTCAATGAGCACATTTATCACTAGATTGCGTGCTCATTCACCACTCAACAGTGAACGTGGAAAAAGTCAATACGTTGTAAACCCCCCGGCAGATATGCTACATTTACCCTACTGACCTACTACCGACGATTTAGCTAAGTTTTTTAACTTACGGTATTTGATTGGTAGTGAAACGCTTTTTGGTTCGTCTCTGGAGACACCACCACCACACCTGTTTCAGCTCAATAACAACAGTGTTAAGCGCTGCTGTGTTCTTAGTACCCAGGGGTAGCAACGCATTTGTGGGGAATGCCAGGTAGGTAGAAATCGTAAATGAGGATGATTACAAATGTTCATAAAGGGCAGTAATTACTTAACATATAGTGCAGTACATGCTCTTTTGATAAGTTTTTATTATAATGTAACGAAACGTTCTACCCTGTACACGTTAGAGCGCTGATCGCAGCTACTTTGATCGCACGAAGCAATTACTAAACGCTACAAACACGATGAACCGTTAATGCAGTCGATTAGACACGTTCTTTCGATAACACAACCCAACGCTAGTTGTCAAAACACGAAACAGCATCGACACAATCGCCAAAACGCGAATCGCCGTTAATAAAAGTAGCTAGTGTGCTAGAGCCGTAAACGTGGCGAAAGTCAATGCGCTGTGATAAATCTACGAGTACGTGACGTAGACTTTAGGAGCGATGACGTAAAACAAACGTTAAAGATCTGAGCTTCGTTTGTTTACGCGAAGAGAACCATATTTAAACGTCTCTCGTCACGAATTAGCTATGTTATTACCAAAGATGTTACTCGTAGGTAGCTACGTGAAAATTGGCTTGGTTTTAATGATATATTAGTTATATGGTGTAAGCATGGAGCAGTTGTACTACACCTTGTCCCTGTAGTCCCGGGACTAGAATAGGGCTACGGTACCCCCTGTCTGTCGTAAAAGGCGACTAAAAGGGGGCTTCCGGGGTTGCGGGCGGCAAGATTGGGAGGTCGAGCCGTCCAGCAAGCAACTCCGGGAAGGACGACGGTATGTGTCATACCGGCATACCGTCGTAAACACCAGACGGTGTGGTGAGTCCTGAAGCTCATCTAAGAAGAGCCCGAAGGGGCAACGCGTTCCGAGGACTCCGGTTGCGTTCCGTAGGAGATCCCGGAGTCCTCTTGGCAACGCTGAGGACGGCCACCGGGGGGGTTTTAGTGCGGTAAGAATCTCACATAACCCCGTGTCGCTACTACGACACTGGGTACCTTTTGCAGGTTTCCCCCTCGTAAACAAAAAAAAAAGGTGTAGTACACCTGATAGTAAATGAAATTTTAACATTTTGTATTACTATGACCGCCATAAAAAAAATCCTAAATATAAAAAGGTTAAAAGTAAAGAGGATCTATTTATTGCACAATATTGATTAACAATCCAAATTTTTAGAATGCATGAACTTCTATAGCGGTTACGATACCAAATACAAAAATAAAAAGTTGAAAGTACAGTAGTACGGAACCCTCTATGTGTGAATTCGACTCGCACTTATCCTGCTTTATATTTTTTACACGGCCCGTGGTATAAATGGGGCCAGAACGTAACAATTAGCCATCACTAACGGTCACCCTGATGGCGTTATGGGCAGCAACGGCCCACAAAGTGCGTTAACGTTAGTGCCGTCTATAAAGCTCGGAATACCGATATCCTGAAATCATCCACCCGTAAACACATCTACGTAAAATGTGTCATTTAACTATTGTGTTTAGCACTAATGTTTATAAAGCAGGTTTTACACTTGATTAGTGGATTTGCAAATGTCCCCATTATCGTTTGACTGCTGGGCACGGGTTTTCTCTCTGAGTGACTAGGATTAGACCTTAGTCCACCGCACCGTCCAAGTTCGCAAACTTCATATGATATTAATGGTAAACTTTAGACACCTTTGAGCACTTTTACATTAAAGAGAAAATAAACAAAGTTAATTATTTTGTTGTATAGAATCCTCTATATGAGTTCGTCTCACATTTATCCTGCTTTATATTTTTTACACGGCCCTTTGTATAAATGAGGCCAGAATATAACAATTAGCCATCACTAACGGTCACCCTGATGGCGTTATGGGCAACAACGGCCCACAAAGTGCGTTAACGTTAGTGCCGTCTATAAAGCTCGGAATACCGATCTCCTGAAATTATCTACACGTAAACACATCTACGTAAAATGCGTCAATTAACTATTGTGTTTAGCACTAATCTACTTTCGATCTTTTTAAAATTGCATGGTTGGTTTATAGAGGTTTTATACCAGGCTAGTGGACTTGCCTAGATATTCATGAACTTTTGTAGCTGCTACGATAACAAATACTAAAAATAAAAAGTTGAAAATTTAGTGATACAGAACCCGCTAGGAGCGAATTCAACTCGCACTTATCCTGATTTATATTTTTTACACGGTCCTTTGTATAAATGAGGCCAGAATATAACAATTAGCCATCGCTAACAGTCACCCTGATGGCGTTATGGGCAACAACGGCCCACAAAGTGCGTTAACGTTAGTGCCGTCTATAAAGCTCGGAATACCGATCTCCTGATATCATCAACCCGTAAACATATCTACTTAAAATGCGTCTCATTTAACTATTGTGTTTAGCACTAATCTACTTTCGATCCCTTTAATATTGGATGGTTAGTTTATAGAAGTTTTATACCGGGCTAGTGGACTTACCTAGATATTCATGAACTTTTGTAGCTGCTACGATAACAAATACTTAAAAATAAAGAGTTGAAAATTTAGTGATACAGAACCCGCTAGGAGTGAATTCAACTCGCACTTATCCTGCTTTTTATTTTTACACTGCCCATGGTATAAGTGAGGCCGGAACATAACAATTAGCCATCACGAATGGTCACCCTCATGGCGTTATGGGCAACAACGGCCCAAAGTGCGATAACGTTAGTGCCATCTATAAATCTCGGAATACCGATCTCCTGAAATCATCTACACGTAAACACATCTACGTAAAATGCGTCTCATTTAACTATTGTGTTTAGCGCTAATCTATTTTCAATGCTTTTAACATTGGATGGTTGGTTAAAGGTTTTATACCAGACTAGTGGACTTGCCTAGATATTCATGAACTTCTGTAGCTGCTACGATAACAAATACTAAAAATAAAAAGTTGAAAATTTAGTGATAAAGAACCCGCTGGAACGAATTCATCTCGCACTTATCCTGCTTTATATTTTTTACACGGCCCTTGGTATAAATGAGGCCGGAATGTAACAATTAGCCATCACTAACCCTGATGGCGTTATGGACAACAACGGTCCACAAAGTGCGTTAACGTTAGTGCCGTCTATAAAGCTCGGAATACCAATCTCCTGAAATCATTACCGTAAACACATCTACGTAAAATGCGTCTCATTTAACTATTGTGTTTAGCACTAAAAGACTTCGATCTTTTTAAAATTGGTTGGTTTATAAAGCTGGTTTTAGACCAGAGTAGCCATCATCAATCCATTACTGTCTCACTGCTGTACGGGTCTCCTCTCAGAATGAGAAGGATTAGATCATAGTCCACCGCGTTGGCCATGTGCAGATTGATAAACTTCAAAAACTTATTTAATAGTTCTCAGATTTGCAGATCTTGCCACGATATTTTCTTTCCGTTAAAGCAAGTGTTAATTATTTTCTATTACGCTCATAACTTTGAAAAATCATATGTGCGTGCCTGAGATTTGAAACTCAGGCCCCTCGATCAAGAGGAAAAATTTCTTAACCACTGGGCTATCATTAATCTGTATACCAGAGTAGTGGATTTGGGCGAATATTCCCAGTATTGTCCCTATTAATAGAGCCTTATAACCAAAGACAACAACATAGGGCCATGAAGCAGTTATTGCCAAAGTTTTCATACAAAACTTTCACCTAGCTTGATTCAGTAACTGGATTGATTGATTTGACGTAAATGTATTTTAGAACGACATAGTACCAATTGGTAATAACTCGTTGTGACACTTTACTTTTCTATGTATAAATATCTTCAATTACAATAACGCATTGCGTTAATAAACGGAAGTAAATAAAATTTTAAGACCAAATTACAATTATGACGTATGAAATGTATGCTTTTCCTTTGTGTAGTAAAGGTTACAATTATTATCATGAGCATCAGCAAGCTTCCATATTTTTACTATTACATAAATAAAATACTTTCAGTACAAAAATCATAATTTCAATGCAGTTTTCCATTAGACGGTTACCGACATTCTTCGCCAGTCCATGACGGCGATTAATGTCATTCATCTGTCATCACGTCGTCTATTTGCGTTGACATTTCAAATAAACTGTGACGTCACTCCTTACCTCACCCCACTAACGTGTGTAGCAATTGAATGCATAGATTTTTATCCTAGATGCAGACTAGAGTCGAAAAATTATATGTCGTGACATTGAACTGAATTAAGAGATTAGTGTTATCTCTTTCACTCATATGAAAAAACATATGACTTTCCCTTCCAGATTCAATGCTTGTACTCAATTGCGAAGTCAAAATTTCGCAGCGGTCACAACTGTCTTTAAACTTTTTAAATTTGATGCGGTGAAATTTTTCTATATAATATGTGGGTTCAATATAGCTGTTATTGTCAACAGTTCATACATTAAGGATGAAATGAAAATTCTTCATTTTGCATTACCTGAGTACAGAGACACAGAAAAATTTGGATTATAATTATTGTTTTTTACTAGCAACTCAGTATCACTTAGGTATACTATATACATATGAAACATACTATGTATACCGAAATTATTTTCAAAATAGAATTTTATATATCGTGGTTTTCATGGAGACACACAAAGATAATTAAATACACCATGTAAACCATAAATGGGTCAGATTAAAATTTTGAAGTTAGACAAAAACGAATCCAATATTTATGAATTTAACAACTTCAACAGCGTTGTGTTTAACAATAAAAAAAGAAAGAAACATTCTAAAAAGAAAAAAAAATAGAATTAATGAAGAGTATTTACATCGAGAAGTTGGAAATACCTAGGTAGAATCCATTGTACACATAAAACATTAAAAATTATACACAACAAATTATAATAAAAGTAAACTAAATAAAAGATATAAATATAAATTAAATTTCAATAAATTAATTAACTTACCTAGCCACAAAAGCTCCAACGCGCGAGAGCTTACAGGATACAAACTTTCGAAGCTCACTCAACCCTGACGATGTCCGAATACGCTCACATCACTGGTAACCGAATCCAAAGGGTACGACATCTCGATAACACAAGTTTCAGCTTTCAGTTCGTTATTGTAGTCACAACCTCGGGGGAAATTAGAGGTAAACTCAGTTTTGAGACACAACCTTTTATTTGAAATAGACACTAAAATGACCTAATGTGTACATAAATACTTAAAAGTTGACGTCGCTTGTATAAATATAATTTACTTTACTATCTTTATTCACAACATACAAGAAACAACCAATTTTGTAGTGATAAGTCCGCTTGGAGAAACGCAGCGCGCTACGTATTTCTTTAATTTTTCACAACCATAGTTGATTTTCACTGCAGCCTACCGAAACGTATAGATATTTTGACTACATCGCTCTTAAATTGCATCTATACTTAAATTTAAACTAAGTTTTATTCACAACACTGAAGAGGTAAACATTGAATATATCCAGGAATTTACATCGTGTTAACTTTAAATATGTTTAGAAAAATTCCATTTCAATTCACTATTACATCACAAGAAACGCACAATCAGTAACAGTCATCGTTTATGAAGGACTCATAGTTTTTGGCACAGTCAAGTTTGGCGGTTTTCATGTTTCGCACGAAAAGTTTTACGCGGCACGCGAAACGCGAGATGTTCCGAGACTTCCCAACCACTGAACACACGCTACATTTTCTAAATTTATAAATAGGTATCTATCGTAAAACGTGTCATCCCGTAAGAAAACGCGATAACCCGCCGTAGTTCGGAGGACGGTGAATGTCAGGTAATGTCGGAACTGTCAGTGAAACTGTGTTTTCAGTTTTCAGATCCGACGTGTGTTCCTCGTACTGTTTGTGCTGTGTTACTAGAGGCACGCGTTCGTCGCTGCAACTGCTGAAAAGCGAAACCTGTTGAAATAGGACAAGAGAGTGCGTTAGAGGGAGATGTAGTGACGTTTCGCGCGCACGTCCCGAGTTTCAGGCGCTTATTTTGCTACGAGCCTGTGTGTGCGTGAAAACTTGCGTAGCTACGAACAGCGAATTGGTGTTAGTGAGTTGTGGAAAACTCTCTTAGGGTGTTTGCACAAGCGCGCGGATTTTCTTACTTTTCATTACAGCGTGAAATAAAATATTCCGTTTGACAATGCGTGTTCTCAGATAAATTTTAATCTTGTTACTATATAGCATTTAATTATAAGTTAATAATTAAATAGTCTAAGAATAATATAAAGATATGTAGAGGCATTTCTATTATTATTATTATACTGCGACAAAAAATATACATGTTTCATAAATCATTATAGTAATTTAAAAAAGACAAAATAAAAATTAAAAAAAAAATATTTTTAATACCTTTATTTAGAAAAAAAACATCGTTTTAATTGCAACATTTTTCGTCAACTCCGTACCAATACTAAAACGAATCTAAAGCGAATCTAGCAATCGAAGGTGTCGTGACAGGAATTAATCAATTTAAAGTGGCTTCGACCAATATAAACAAGGGGTCACACAGACGCGTCACGTAATCAAATAGCACGCAGTAGGCTGTAGGTCGAGACGCGAGAGCGGTGGACGCTGTGGAGCGGGCGAGATGACAGGAGCGGAGTGCGCACGCAGCTCCGATACTCCCACCCCTGTCACACCCTGCAGAAATCCATAGCACAGTGGGAGACCGCCTCTGAAAACCAGCTCCGTAACTCCGCACCCTTCATTATATCGGGAATCAATTGACAAATGGCACCGCCGTGGCACACGCGCGCACTGTGTTTATAGCGCCAAGGGCAACTTAATTGTAGGGCATTGTTTTCTGGCCTTTAAAGTTTTTCAAGTCGTTCCAATGTAACGATTTAACGTATTGTATATCTTATGTTGTAAATATACACGTTTTCTTTATCTTCACTTTTTTATTATTTTATGCCATATTAATTTACGATATAAGGCACCATTAAAGTACTGAATAAAAAGTAGCGTCGATTAAAATATTCTACTTTGATTTATAAACTTTACAAATGAATAATATTGCAATATATATGCTAATGATAGCATTTTCCGATAATACACCCATGTTCTTTACTTAATGTTAATAATTTGAATATATAAATAAACTAAAACTAATAAATTTTGAAATACTTAATTCAAATATTATTCAAATTTTTAATATTCTTAATTTTTTATGCATGTCATTTCTAGGACAAATATAAATGTTGTGGTAATTTAAATTATTTTTGAATTTAGAACGACTCGCTCGAATTCAGGATCACCCATCCCCTCCTCCGCACACAGCCGTACGCGTGTACGGACGTAGTGGTATTCACACTACGACTTTTGTAGTACCAAGGCCAGCTTTATTAAGAACTAGCCTTCCGCTTTAGTTTATCTGCGTTTAAGAAAAATGTGGTACATTTTTTTTTAATTGCACCATGTTTTCTAAATTATTTATAGTAAATTCGTAAGTTACACTTAAGTATACTACGTAGAAACTCAGCATCTCAATCGTGGGGACCGAGATTCAAATCGCAGATTATCACGTACTTCTGATTTTTTTCAAAAATAAGTCCGGATTGCAATTTATGTATCACTTGGAATTGATATATTACTTTATCATCATGAGGAAACATACACGCCAGAAAATAAAAAATAAACGCTTTCTACATTCACTGGCCCCACACTAGGATTCCCTGTGTCGTGGGTGCCATGGACACACACATAGACAAATACACAAACACCCAGACCCAGAAACAGAAATCTAAATTCATCATTTAGATAACACGCCAGATAGTGCCTTAAAACTAAAAAAGAAGACCTATGCCCAAAAGTGCACTAACAGAACGTCTATATGTTCACGCTGTTCACATGTTCATGACAACTGGTCGCACGAAGCGACATTGACAAGACAACTCTGGAATATTTACATCTACCCACCTGAAGTTGACAAGGACTGAACGAACTTCAAAATACTTTAATATTGTTATTTATATTACAATATAATAATAATAAGCTTGGCTCCTAATAACGAGGCGAAACTTAATTAAATGGAGCTTGTAGGTACGCGGATATGAGCATGCCCTTGAGGATTTCGTATGAAAATCTCTCAAGACTTAATAAAGGCATCCTTGAATCTACTTACATATTTGCGTAGAAATATGTGTGGTTCTCTCTTTTTATCTTAACCAACTTCCAACTTACAACAAATAGTAAAACAAATGACTGACTGACTTAATATGACTTTCAGAATACTTGCTCCTAAAAGGGCGGATATTTAAACAAACTTTAATTCCTTATTTTTCCCACTCAGGGGCTATTTTTTTCAAATATAATGAAATAAGGTTTGCGTTTTTTCAAAGCACAGAGTAAAATACAAATTTTCTGCTGCATCATAATCGGCGAACAAACAAAATTTGCCCCTTAGGGGTTTAATATCAGAAAAGATCTTAGTGGCAATCCACGTCGTAAAAGGAACCCACTATCCTAATTTCAATGTTTCTGTAGTTCAGCTTCTATGATGATGAATCCGTCAATCGGGACAAGTCTAGATAGATTTTGTATATGATAATATAATGTTAATAGATCCAAAAACTCTATAGTCGAACACACACTTACATAACAAATTTATAACGCTTTATCACTCATAGCCTCATCGATATCCTGTTTCATGGGTGTCATGGATTGTTCATGTGTAATGTTTTTTATGTGAATAAAAATACTCATATTTTTAGTATTAAACTAGAAATAAAATAAAATCATCACTAAGGTCATATATTCCTAGTCGGAGATCGAACCCGGCACCCTCTGCGTATCAGATCCGTATAGTGACCGCTCCGTCATGTGGGTCGTCGCTATAGTCTATACTGGTAATAAAAAGAAACAGATAAAATCACACGTATAATCACATAACGCTATTTCCTTATGTGACTTTTTCCATTACTTACAAATAGAGGCATATAAAGAAACCTCATTTACAAATCTATACAATATAGAACTACATCTCTTCTTTAATAGAGATTAAGAGAGAATGAGTGAGAGGGAGAAGATTAAAGAGTGTCAAATCTTATCGGAAGAGTCCGATAAGATGTGACTTCTCCCATTACTTATATTAAGGTGTGTAAAGAAACTTTATTTCATAATTTAAACCATTTAGAACTACACCCTTCTTTAATAGAGATTAAGAGAAATGAGTGAGAGGGAGAAGACTAAAGAGTGTCAAATCTTATCGGAAGAGTCCGATAAGATGTGACTTCTCCCATTACTTATACTAAGGCGTGTAAAGAAACTTCATTTTATAATCTATACAATTTAGAACTACATCTCTTCTTTAATGGAGATTAAGAGAGAATGAGTGAGAGAGAGAGAAGATTAAAGAGTGTCAAATCTTATTGGAAGAGTCCGATAAGATGTGACTTCTCCCATTACTTATACTAAGGCGTGTAAAGAAACTTCATTTTATAATCTATACAATTTAGAACTACATCTCTTCTTTAATAGAGATTAAGAGAGAATGAGTGAGAGTGAGAAGATTAAAGAGTGTCAAATCTTATCGGAAGAGTTCGATAAGATGAGACTTCTCCCATTACTTATACTAAGGCGTGTAAAGAAACTTTATTTCATAATTTAAACCATTTAGAACTACACCCTTCTTTAATAGAGATTAAGAGAGAATGAGTGAGAGGGAGAAGACTAAAGAGTGTCAAATCTTATCGGAAGAGTCCGATAAGATGTGACTTCTCCCATTACTTATACTAAGGCGTGTAAAGAAACTTCATTTTATAATCTATACAATTTAGAACTACATCTCTTCTTTAATAGAGATTAAGAGAGAGTGAGTGAGAGAGAGAAGATTAAAGAGAGTGTCACATCTTATCGGAAGAGTCCGATAAGATGTGAGTTCTCCCATTACTTATACTAAGGCGTGTAAAGAAACTTCATTTTATAATCTATACAATTTAGAACTACATCTCTTCTTTAATAGAGATTAAGAGAGAATGAGTGAGAGAGAGAAGATTAAAGAGTGTCAAATCTTATCGAAAGAGTCCGATAAGATGAGACTTTTCTCATTACTTATACTAAGGTGTGTAAAGAAACTTCATTTACAAATCTATTCAATTTAGAACTACATCTCTTCTTTAATAGAGATTAAGAGAGAATGAGTGAGAGAGAGAGAAGATTAAAGAGTGTCACATCTTATCGGAAGAGTCCGATAAGATGTGACTTCTCCTATTACTTATACTAAGGCGTGTAAAGAAACTTCATTTCATAATCTATACAATTTAGCACTACATCTCTTCTTTAATAGAGATTAAGAGAGAATGAGTGAGAGAGAGAAGATTAAAGAGTGTCAAATCTTATCGAAAGAGTCCGATTAGATGTGACTTTTCCCATTACTTATACTAAGGTGTGTAAAGAAACTTCATTTACAAATCTATTCAATTTAGAACTACATCTCTTCTTTAATAGAGATTAAGAGAGAATGAGTGAGAGAGAGAGAAGATTAAAGAGTGTCACATCTTATCGGAAGAGTCCGATAAGATGTGACTTCTCCTATTACTTATACTAAGGCGTGTAAAGAAACTTCATTTACAAATCTATACAATTCAGCACTACATCTCTTCTTTAATAGAGATTAAGAGAGAGTGAGAGAGAGATAGAAGATTAAAGAGAGTGTCACATCTTATCGGAAAAGTCCGATACGATGTGACAACTTAATATTTTTTAACAGTGTTGTTTCGACTTCGAGTATTTTCGTTTTGGGAACCATTCCAAATAGCTCTCATTAAACAAAAATAGAATAGTGTTGCGATCATTAAATGTATTAGTATGTAGTTCGAATAATTAAGCCAATAGGTTGACAGTTAACTATCTCACTCTGTTGGGTGCAACCGCCCAAAAATTAATTATAAGCATTAATTTTGAAGGTGGTAGAATCCTTTGTGGTTCAATTCCGGCGTGTGCGAACCTGAGGTAAGAATATTTAATCGTACCTGGGGTTAATTACAGAACTGATGTCCGTGAGCGATAGTAGCCACATAGCATCAGGTGGACTGTTGACTGAAAAAGATTTTTTTTTTATATGTAACCTAACGATAAGGCAGACGGGCTGTCTGATGGAAAGCAGTCACCGTCGCCTATGGACATTTGCAACGCAAGAGTAGTCGCCAATGCATCGCCGGCTTTGAAGGAGAGCTCTTTTTACACCCCTCTTGAAGAGCCCCATGTCATAGTCCTGAGGGAATACCACGCTACGCGACCACTAGGAGTAAAGCATGTAATAGACCGCGCGAGCTCAATATTATCATTATCATTATTTAAGGGTGGCTGGCAGAGAATGCTATATAGCATTAAGTCCGCCTTTATGTCTTTACATTTCTGTTAAGTTATAAATAAATAAGAAAGATTCTCAATAAATCTCAATAAAATCATTTTAACAATCGTCAGTTCATTATTACAGTTTATCATATCAGTGCGTATTAAAATTAATTATCACTTGTTTAAACGGTGAGGAAACCTGCATACCTGCGAAATCTTAAAAAAAAGTTTTCAAAGGTATATGAAATTACCAATGCGCACTTGGCCAGCGCTGTGGACTATAGCCTAAATAGACTCCTCTTATAATGAGAACATTATAAGAGGAGACCTCTGCCCAGTGGTGGGACAGTAATGGGTTGTTGAAGTTCATTTAATAAGGATGAGATAATCCTGACACACTCGAAACTAACAACATTTACTGCGAAAACGATATCCGTGTAAGATCGACCAGAATTAGGTTAGTCGATGGTGCCCCCGGAGTCGAAACACAAAGGGCCACTTTTTTTGATTTTATAATATAAGAGTAGCAGACGAGCATGCACTACACCTGATGGTAAGTGGCAACTGCCGCCCATGGACATGTGTGATACTCCCCAGAAAATATTATATTCCTGTGATCGGCCACAGGGGCCTCCTGCCTACTCCTGAGGACTAAGCTGAAATGCGTCGGTTGAATCAAAAATTCCTTTAAAATGGTACACCGCTATCACATCTTACTTTTTCTAGCTCAATATGAGGGAACAATCTATACAATGATGACAAAGTAGATATATTTTTACTTCTCTACCGACATTGACCCGCTTTTTTCGCCGAACTCGCCGACTGAAAGGGACAAATGTTTTTTCTAATGTGTTTCAAGTGGTTCTTAATATTAGAGTATTTCTAATTGTGTTACTATAATCATATTGAACAATTACTAGTCTCAATGCGGTGGTAGTGGTGGGGCTGAGTCTCATTTATAAACGAGACTGTCTTAAATGATTGAAATACTAATCAAGTCATCGCCTACTACGAGTACCTATAGGTAAAGATTGTAGTAACATGAATGATGATTTATTGCTTGTTTTTACTTCTAATATTGTATTATTTGATACTTTGTAACGAAAATGTGATTAGTCAATGTAATTATTACATGATTAAAATTTAGTTGAAAATGGATAAACCTTCAATAGGTAGGTACTTGGTGCCGTGGGAGTGACCGGTTATGTGCGATTTAACCACAGTAAAAACCTCCGGTGGCCGTCTACGGCGGCGCGTTGAGGACTTGTTCTCTAAAAATACGCAACCACTTTAGTACTCTTATGCATGTATAATATAAAATGTCTACACCTAACCCTTTTAATTATCTACTAAAAAAAGTTAAATGGACTACTTCAAAAACTTTGATCCTAGAAGCGACACGATTGATGACGTGGAATATATTTTATATTTACCAAAAAATAATTATTTTTAAAATCCTGACTAGGCTAAAAACATAGCTAAATACATTTTTTTATATAATTATGAAGTCGACGTGAATAAAACCTAAATATGAGTTCAAATAATAATTATATTTATCAGTAACCAGGTTTTTTTAATATGCTGAATTATTACTGATAACAGAAAATTATATATTAGGATAAATTTTTCGATATAATTCAATCGCATGAAAGTTATCCTTGTTATTTTTGTTTATGTACTATATTTATTACATTACTCAAAAAAGTAGGCACTAATTATGAACGAAATATAAATTAATAGAATAATTATTTATTAATTGTTTAGCAAAAAATCTTCTTGTATACGCTGTTCCGAAAATATGTATTGAGTTTCCTCGTGATTTGGTCCACATCTAAATTAAAATAAAAATATTTAATTTCTAGGTATTAGTCACCGATCGGAACTAATGAAATTCAAGTATTTATTGGATTCCAGCCGTGAATATATTTATGAGTCTACCACATATACAAATATAGTAATATACATTTTTTTTTATTTTAATATTTTTAAAATTTCAATAAGCCTTACGATTGTTTAATTTGTAGAGTGAATAAATATGTAAGTAAACGGGTATTTTTAAATACCGCAACTTATAATTTTTATAACCGACTCTATAATGGGAAGAAGTGATGGGTTGTTGATGATAAGGATGTCAGTCATTTATCCCAATTTATAAACGTAGATGTCGATCATTTGATTAAATAAGGGCTGTTACACTGTTTTTCCAGTGTAAGCGTGTGATACGCGCATATAATTATGTATGTTTGTTAGATTTGGTGTGTAAAAATAAAATAGATATTTTCTGCGTTATATTCAAAATTCCTTAGCAATATACTGCCGACCTCATCATTCTTAATTAATATATAACGCCTTCCAACCATGTGGCCGGCAGTTGCACCTAATCCGCGTCCGCGAAACATTTAAAATCAATATTATAAAGAAAAGTGGGGGGATAATTTTTCTGTATTTTTTAAAAGACATTAAACCAGTAGTGACAGCAGTGTGTGTGTTTTTTTTTTAAAAGACAATCAGGGGCTGCCGCGTAACAGTGCGTAGGTGTATTCTATTTTTTTCAGTTGCTTGGAGTACGCAGCTCTGAACTATAGTACAATACTTATATACCTATGGCGCGACGCACAGCAAGCTCTATACCGGTAGGTACAACACGCTTAGGGACTCTGTATTAATAACTGTTCTGGGAATGTGTGTTTGTGTGTGTTAGTGCGTTCAAGCCACGCACGACAGAAAATCAATAGAATATGTTTTTTTATTAAATTAATTGAAATTATAGATTTAACTGACAGTGTTATTGTATTTTTTGCGGGAATGGAACACAGGCGTTTGTAGTGATCACTGCGATCGGCAACTTATTCATATTTGGAAGAAAATATGCATAAATATTTTATGGTAATAGAAAGAGAATACGTTTATTTGAACGTAAGTCCGCGGTATCCACAATTTTATTATTAACTAGCTGACCCGGCAAACTTTGTACCGCCTCAAAATGTATTTATCAAACATATTACATATAAAATATAGCCTATGTTACTCGTGGATAATGTAGCTGTCGAATGGTGAAAGAATTTTTAAAATCGGTCCAGTAGTTTTTGAGCCTATTCATGACAAACAAACATACAAAGTTTCCCTCTTTATAATATTAGTGTAGATTTAAATGAATTAAGATCAAACTATTAGTATATAAAGTGTCATCTACACTGCAACGAATAGGTCTGCATCCAGCTAAAGTTATTCTTAGATATACAAACAAATCTGTTTCCACTCCAGCTCGTAGAGGTCGTAATAAAAATAAAAAAGCAGTAAAAAGTAGCAGATATATTTAAAAGAAATCAAATAAGTTATTACTAAAAAACAACGGCAGGGATAAACAATTCCAGGATTATTATAAAAACAAAAAAACAAATGCTTAACAATTATTTAAGTTAAGGACAAAAATTTAACTGTTCAATGAACTAAGCTGTAAGTTAGAACGCTCCATTCAATGTCTTCCATTCTACAAAGAAACAGCAAGGTGACTATTGCTTCTGTTATAATTATTTTCTACGCGACGATCGAACTATGCAGAAAGCTTGTTTTTTGCCATCCTCAACTATTCATATTCGTCCGATCCATTATTCGGAATTGGCCGGCATTCATCGTGCTGACGATCGTAGTAGAATCCAGTCGCGCAAGGTACGCCAGTCAATACCCGATATGATAAGCCGTCAGAAGGATTTGAGTCGTATTTTGGTGTTGTTGATAGTCTACTCCATGTATGTGTTGTTTCCATAGGTCCGATATGATAAATGAAAAGCACTACGCAAATAGCTACAACTCTCATTCGCTCCACAACTTTGTACATAGTTCCGTTGATGTAGAAAACACTTTACGGTAGATGTCCAATATACGTTTTTGTTATTCTCCAATTTTTTATCTTTGACACTACTAAGTCTATAACTTTTTACACGTCTAATGCACTGCACTTTGTAATACTTCGTTATCCACTATACTGTGTTGAATGAATACGTTAAAAATTTGATGCCATTTATATTGTATGTGTTAAGCGCACCGGACACTGATACATATTTCTGTAATATGTACAGTGTATTGTTACTTCATTATAATATAACTCTGCGCTATTTTTATAAGGTCATGAACATTTGCACCCTCGGTAAACAGCTAAGCTACTGCTATCGGAGTCGTAATGCAGGTAATAAATAGTTAATATTTAACTTTAATTTTTGCTTTTAGAAGTTTTTGAAGGTGGTAGAACCCTTTGTGATTTGACTCTGGCGGCACCACCGCCGCACGTATTTCTACGTAATAACAGCTGTGTTAGGCTCTGCTGTGTTCCATTTTGAAGGGTGTGGTAAGGGAGATAGACTTTTCCGAGGCGTTCCAGCTTAGTCCTCGGAGGTAGCGGCGCATCTGTGGCTGACCTCAAGTGGAATATAAAATCCTAAATCTATCTAAAATCTGGGCTTGATTACAGATGTCCATGGACGGCAGTAGCCACTTACCATCAGGTGGACTGCATGCTCGTCTGCTACTCCTATATGATAAAAAAACACACGTGTATTTTTTTTATTTGCAAAAAGTAGACCCTTGTTATAAAAATGAAATTCAATACAATAATTATTCATTAATTGCTTATCTAAAAATATTCTGGTATACGCTGTTCCGAAAATACGTATTGAGTTTCCTCGTGATTCCCATTTGGCCAACATCATAATTAAAAGTTAAAATAACTATTATTAATTAGTATGTACTTGTCGCCCATCGCAACTACTGAAATTCAACCGTTAATTGGATACCAGTGATAACTCGACCAATATATACAAATATGGTTAATAATGGTTATATAGGTACATTTACATTCATATTTTAAACACAAGCCTCAATATTATTTAATTTATGTAGTAATGAAATAGATTACTTGAAAAACGCACCTTGTAATTTTTTATATAATTTTCTCACAAAAGAGTGCAAATAAATGGCTACAATAAAAAGTGCATTTTCGTCTTGTCTAGAGGTGAGGCGTATATACTGGAACAGGTTCAGGGACTAGGTATTTTACCGGACTAGGTCGGACCTAGTCCAAGTTTTAATATGTACCTAGTCCAAGAATAAGTACCTAGTCCAAGAATAAGTACCTAGTCCAAGACCACATTTTACGCGTGTCGAGATTTTATGGGACTAGGTGGAACAGGTTCAGGGACTAGGTAGTATATCGGACTATAGTCTGATTCATAATTAGGTGTCCAAAATGTAAACAAAGAAATGTCACTGTCAAAATTAACAAGAAACAAAAACTTTAACAAACTCAACAAAAAACGAAAATTTAACAAATATACACAATTTAACAAACGCGTTATGTAAACGAGAAAACATTAGAGTTCGATCACAATCACGAAAATTAATAATATCAGTTACGAAACTTAAAATGACAGCACAAGAAATGTATTGGATTCCGATTGTGTTACCATTATGACATTTTAATTTTCTACCATAAACTATGTTTTTTATTATTATTACTGTACGGAATGAAATTGAGGTGATATAAATATTAGAAAATGTGAGTTAATCTTAATTTATTTAGATTATTATTTTATTATTGTTGTATTACTTTAATATCGACAAAAATAAAAACTACCATTTCTAACGTATTTTCTTGATAGGTCAACACCTTTGTTTACATTTTGGACACCTAATTATGAATCAGACTATAGGTAGTTTCTGGACTAGGTTGTTTACTGGACTAGGTATTATATTAGACTAGGTGGTATATCGGACTAGCTAGTTTATCGGACTAGGTAGTTTACTGGACTAGGTGGTATATCGGACTAGCTAGTTTATCGGACTAGGTAGTTTCTGGACTAGGTTGTTTACCGGACTAGGTAGTATATTAGACTAGGTGGTATATCGGACTAGCTAGTTTATCGGACTAGGTAGTTTACTGAACTAGGTAGTTTATCGGACTAGGTAGTTTATCGGATTAGGTAGTTTACCGGACTAGGCAGTATTTAGGTAGTCTCATCTTATTTTTTTTTTGCTCGCCGCGTTGGTTCATGACACGTTTAAGGCATGAACGAACTAGCTTCCTAGTCCAAGAATAAGTACCTAGTCCACACCAAATTGTACTAATGAGACTTTATGGGACTAAGTGGAACAGGTTTCTGGATCACGTATTTTTAAATACTAGGAACAGGCATACCTAGTCCCAAATTTACCTAGTACAACCCATCTCTAGTCTTGTCAACTTATTCATGCTTGGTACGGAATTAAAGCATTACACATAAGAATATGATAGCCTTTTTAACCGACTTCAAAAAAGGAGGAGGTTTCTCAATTCGACCGTAAGTATATAGGTTTATTTATGTTTGTTCGACGATTACTTCGTCGTTTATGAACCGATTTTGACTTTTTTTTGTTGGAAAGAAGACATTTCCAAAGTAGTTCCATTATAAGGCAATCAGGGTCTGATGATGGCAGACCAAAGAAATCAAGGCACACTTTCAAAAATCGTAGGGGCGACTAGTGCGTTTGTATGTTTTTTCATGAAATATTTTTAATTATATATTACATTAATATAAACTTTAGTATGCCATAACTAAAAAGGGTGAAAAAAATAAAAAAAGTACAACCGAGTTCTATGTCACTACAAAGTAAAAATAATTGAAATTAATGTTGGTTTAGTACATTTCTGAAATCGGCGCTCACATTGGACATGCTGGGCGCCGACTTCAAAATCAACATTTATTTCAAAATTTCACTTTGAAGTGACATAGAAGTCGGTTGTATTTTTTTTACCCGACTGCCAAGGAAGGGTTATGTTTTTCGCGCGTATCTTGTATGTTTGTCTTTCTTTTTTGTTAATTTTCTTTTGTTATCGAGGGAGAAATCTTTAAAAGCTGGTGCCGTGGGAGCGACAAGGGATAGGTGGGATTATCGCCCTAGAACCATCCCGGTGGCCATCCTCGGCGCTGTATAAAAGACTTAGGGATCTCCAAAGTAACGCAATCGGAATTCTATTAGCGCGTTGCCCCGTCGATGATGAGCATGACGCTCGTCACACCGTCTGGTGTGCACGACGGTATGCGAACACATACCACCGTAGCTCTACTCCGGTCCCGAAACCACAGGGACAAGAATATGATAACCTAGTGGTTAAACTCGCCCGCTCAATTTGGATGCCCTAGTTTACACACCACTGATTTTGAAGTTATTAAATTAATTAGGTATAATTTGCTCTAACGGTAAAGGTGTAGTAAGGAAGGCCTGAAAGTTCTTCAAAAAAGTTTTCAAAGCTGTGTGAAGTCTAGCAATCCGTATTTCGGCAGGATAATGGACTACGTCTTAAACACTTATCATTCTAGACTCTTATTCAGTTTGATAGTAATGGGTCGATGGGGACTCACAAGCATGTAGGCTTCACCGTTAAAGCACGTTAGTTACTTAAATTCTAATACGCACATAACTAAGAAAAATCAAAGGTTACTAAAGCGCCGATTTTGTAATTGCTTCTACATTCCTTCATTAAAGGCAAGCTTTTTTTATATTTTTCGACTCAGAAATTATTTAATATATTTTTTTGATAAAATCTATAAATTAGAAATCTTAAGTTAATCAAAGTTAAGATTACACTATCTTTTATCAAGCTACGCTATTTTTTGGATAACTTGGGACTAAAATACTTAACTCAAAATTTTCAGTTTTGTTTGATCGTTGTTTTTTGCGTTGTGTAGAACCTGAACCTAATTACAGGTGCGTTGCCTCTCCTGAGGATTAAAACTGTCATCGAAAAGGTGGTAGAACCCTTTGTGGTTCGACTCCGGCAGCACCACCGCCACACATATTTCTCTCTCATAACAGCAGTGTTAAACGCTGTTGTGTTCTGGTTTGAAGGGTGTGGTAAGGTAGACATACTTTTCCGAGGAATAGCGGCGCATCTGTGGCCGACCTCACGTAGGAATTTCTAATCCTATTTGGGGTTGATTACAGATGTCCTTAGGCGGCAGTAGCCACTTACCTCAGGTGGACTGCATGCTCGTCTGCTACCCTTGTATTATAAAAAAAAAAACGCAAAACTGCTTCACGATGAAAAAAGATGTGTCCGCTGTACCTTTCCAGTCTAACCATACTGTTTCTACTACCTTTCACGACTTAGATATTTGTAATGTTGGCCCTGTAGTTCCGGGACTAGAATAGGGCTACGGTAACTCCTGCCGGTCGTAAGAGGCGACTAAAAGGGCGCTTCCGGGGTTGCGAGCGGCAAGAGTGGGAGCTCGAGCCACTCTTGCCGCTCGCAACCCCTTCTCTTACCAATTTTCAAACCCACTTAACACTGCACCCTGCTGTTATAAGGCAGGTATTAGTGTACCGGTGGTGCCCCCGCAGTCAAACCTCGAAACCTCGAAATTTACCATACATAGATATCTGCAATATCCAAGCGTCTGGGTAGAGTGGCTATTATGATACGCGGCATATTTTAACAGTATTTATTGTCATAATCGGACCGTGACCCTCGTATTTCATCTTTATCGAAACTGCGAGACCCAATCGACCTCACGTGATAGCTGTGCTTCTCATACTAAGTACCCTACATTATTATCTTTATCTATTATATTTTATTTTACCTTCCCTTTTTTGTAGAAGAAGCAGACAAGCATGCAGTCCACCTGTCACCTGGAGTCTTATTGATTTTGGAAGGTGGTAGAACCTTTTATGGTTCGACTCCGACGGCACCACCGCCACACCTATTTCTGCCTCATAACGGCAGTGTTAAGCGCTGATGTGTTCTGGTTTGTAGGGTGTGGTAAGAGAAACTGCTACTCCTATATTTAAAAAAAACCTAAGGTTTAAGTTGGAGCGTCTCGTGTCTTATATATAATAACAGACTAACCGCCCATTTTGCCGATATCTACTAAACCAGTGCTTTTGGATCCATTCACCGATCTTCTTCACCTATGACCACCTATGACCGAAGAACTAATTTGGAACGCCTCACATATGTATATGTTACGGTAAATGTAAGCAATCGGTAATTATCTATAATTACCGGTAATTATAGATAATTACCAACGCACATGGTAAAGGCAGTGAATTATCCACATTTACCGGTAATTATATAAAACTTCCGCGCGACCGTGGTAAATGTTGACATAAGCTTTGGAATGGAGAACGAACGGCGCGGGCGGGGCGATAACTATTATCTCTTAACGCTTATAAATATTTTAAGTACACATGTACACATGTACATGTACATATTTTAAGTACAGTATTGACTACATGATTTGGACCCGCTCGCAGGGCGCTGCCGCACGGTTAAGTCCAATTTACGATAATTCGGACCTAAACTGTATGATTCATAGTTACTGTAATACAAACAACCAAGGTACAACTATACTATAATAATATTATAAAGAGGAAAACTTTGTTTGTTTGATTGTAATATCAATAGGCTCAAAAACTACTGGAGCAATTTTAGAAATTCTTACACCATTCGAAAGCTACATTCGAATTATCCACAAGTAACATAGGCTATATTTTATATGAAATATATTTGGTAAATAGATTTTGAGGTGGTACAAACTTTTCCGGGTCAGCTAGTCATTAATATAATGAATAATAGAAGGAAGTAGTAAGGCTATTTTGAGTTATATTTTAATAAACATTTGATTCCGATGTTTGATTTCATTATTTACTACATTTACCAAAGGGGTATGGTAATTTTATATAATTGCCGGTAAATGTGATTAATTCGAAAGTTTTTACAACTTTTACCACGAGCACTGGTAATTATGCATAGTTCCCGGTAATTATACATAATAACCGCACTATCCACATTTACCCTAACATCATCATCAACCCATTACTGTGTCCCACTGCTGGGCACGGGTCTCCTCTCAGAATGAGAAGGATTAGGCCATAGTCCACCGCGCTGGCCAAGTGCGTATTGGTAGACTTCACATACCTTTTGAGATTTTTTTTTATATATCTCTCAGGTATGCAGGTTTCCTCACGATGTTTTCCTTCACCGTTTAAGCAAGCGATAATTGATTTCTAATACGCACATAAATTTGAAAATCAGAGGTGCGTGCCTGGGATTTGAACCTCGGACCCCTCGATCGAGAGGCCGCGTTTCTTAACCACTAGGCTATCACTGCTTTTTGCATATACTACGAGTACTACAATGTGCTTGAAACATACAGTAGCCGACATGTGACATGTGGCATTATAGAAAGAGGTAGGTAGGTATACATTACAATATTCCACCAATACCACAAATAACTGTGTCACCTCTTTTACAATCTTAACGAAGTATCCCTAACCAAAACTAGAACCATAAATAGTTTTGCCACCTCTGGATGTGTTTCTGGAAACAGACTATATACCTACGTATTTGCTTTAAAGGCTTTAATATATTGGGAGTAGCAGACGAACATGCAGTCCACCTGATGGTATGAATGGCTACTGCCGCCTATAGACATCTGTAATTACCCCCTAATAGGTTTAGATATTCCTACCTAAGGTCGGCCCTGAGGACTAGCTGGAACGCCTCGACAAAGTATCCCTCCCTTACCACACCCTTCAAACCAGAACACAGCAGCGCTTAACACTGCTGTTATGAGGCAGACATAGGTGTGGTGGTGGTGCCGCCGGAGTCGATCCACAAAGGTTTCTACCACCTTCAATATGTGCCTAAAGACTCAGAACATTCTATATATGTGTATGTGACAATGTAACGAGACAGAAAGAAGTATGCCACTATAACGATAAACCACTCTGCCACCTCTAACTGTGTTTTTGGAAACAAGAAACATAGCTATGTGTATTTGACTTACAAAGTTTATTGAACGAATAATGTTATAACATTTATAAAGTAAAAACAAACAGTGAGATTAATTATATTTATTAATATTGACAAAAATGTGAAAATTTACTCATAATAAATACAACATGATATGACACATGATTATAGGTTACCCGTAAAAACAGCATAATTCGATTACAAATAATAAAAAAATTAAAATATACTATATAGGATGGGACAAATTAAAAATATTAATAATAATTTCACAGAATATTAAAATTTAACATAACCTTTCAAACTAAAAAACCGTACCTACACCAAATTTTAAAAAGGTTCATTTACCAATACGATCAATTTTTTAAATCTTTTTCAGCAGATTTGACCCCCTTATGACAAGTATTACTACCTAGGGTGTCATTGTTTTTGCTGTTTATAACATAACATTTTGATTATTTTATATATATTTATTAATATTCATAATTATACATACATAATTAAGTACATTAAACAGAGATATTCTACCTAGATCGCGTAGCCTAACACATTTAATTAATACTTCCGTAGTTAAAATATCATCATGAACTTTACTGTTCTTTTTCTCTATTTCACGGGGCTTTGCGACATGCGATCTCCTTAGAAATTCGCGACCCCTCAAGGTATCGACGTACACTTTGAGAAACACTAACTTACACTAATTGATATCACAAACCCAGTCTTAGACCTAACCGATGGGCCAGCAAGAATATCCCCTCCACATGTAACCGTACGCGCACTTTCCGTTGCGAATTCCAAAACGATTTCCCAAACCATCTTCACTTTGGTAGACACCAGGAGATTCGTCGGAGGGGAAAAATATAACGTCGTTCAAATTTGCTCTTTCATAATTCACATCTTGTCCTTTTCTCCTCAGATTCGCAGCTTCGATACTGCAGATAAGGATGCACAATGCAAGCACAACATAAATACTTATGTTCGCCATTTTGTTGTCCAACTTGGTTCTCTATGAGCACTCGTTAGGTTTACAGTCACCAAATTTTGTGTCAATTAGATTTTCAGCTGTTTTTAATATTAATGACTTCCTTGTTAGTCGTCCGTTACTTTTAACTACACACGTTTAACTGTTCACGACGTTGTTGTTATGACTGACTTATAAAGTTGTGACTTAGACTTACGTATACTGTATTTCTGTAGATTAAGGGCGCCGTACACTAAAAGGTTTTCAATTTTTACTCAGGAACCGTGTAAGAACTAGAAAATTAGTACTTAGTATTTATTAAACTCCTCAATTTTATAACTTTTTAATGTTAATCTTTTAAAATTCTGTGATTATTTTTGACATTACAATGTATTCTTTAAAATTCATTGTTCTTTCACAATATTCTGTTTGTAATTTAACTTAATAATAATTGTATTTTTAACTCATAGCTTCTAATAGACATTTGTTAATTTGCATGTTGTCGTCACAATAGTTGTCCTGGCACTTAGACTTATACCTACTAGAGTTTGTTTATATTTAATGCACTAGTATACAGTATGTTGGCGATTTAATAAATAAATAACTATTTAAATGTTGGATATTAGAATGAGCTTTGGCAATATATTTTAATGTCAATAACACGTAAACAGTAATTAATTATGTATCCTCGTTGGTACCTACTTGAAACAATTTTATATAAACATCCTGATATTTAATTACGACGTTCCTTGCTCTCATTATTTTTAAAATGGCATTAGATTTTTGTGAACTTTTTTAGTATATTGTCTTCTTATGAAATTAAATTTAATCTACATCTTAAATTACAATTTGACGTAAAAATATTGTTGGCGAAGCAGGTCAATGTTGGCTGACAATAGGGATATGTTTTATAATTTTTTACCTCTTTATACTTTTTTGTATTTTTAAAATAAAATATATATATGTCACTTCTGTGGCAGTGAAAATTATGTGCGTATTAGAAATTAATTATCACTTGCTAAACGGTGAAGGAAAACATCGTGAGGAAACCTGCATACCTGAGATATTTATAAAAAAAAAACTCAAAAGTGTGAAGTCTACCAATACGCACTTGGCCAGCACGGTGGACTATGGCCTAATCCTTCTCATTCTGAGAGGAGACCCGTACCCAGCAGTGCGACGTTAATGGGTTGATGATGATGATGATGTCACTTTTGATTACGTAAAATAAAGCAATGCTGCTTTTTTCGGCTTTCTTTGTAACTATATAAACCTTCGATTAGTACGAAAAGCCTTCACCCTATACGTCGCTGCGAGTCACCGGAGCCCTATTCATCATTGTACACAGAAATTTAAGATGTGTAACCGACAACCGTCTCGGTATGCATTATTCCTAAATGTACCTTCATCCAACTGAAGAGTCGACGTCATCGTTTCATTGATATGAGTACACGTCATTCAATTACATTATATTAACAATATATTGGTCACTTTTTAGGGTTTCGTACCCAAAGGGTAAAAACGGAACCCTATTCCTAAGACTTCACTGTCTGTCCGTCTGTCCATCTGTCACAGGTAGGGCCGGATTAAAGGGAGGGCAACCGGGGCGACAGCCCCGGGGCCTCCACAAAAGAGGGGCCCCCAAAATAGAGACGTCAGAATTTTGTTTTATTCCGACTAGTAAACACTAGTAAAAAATATTTTTTTCGCTGTTTTACCTTTATCTACAGTACTTTGTACAAACATGAATACTAGAAGAATCTACCTGCGTTTCACAATAAAATATTTATTGAAAAACTCAACTGAAAAAATTGTTCATTTTATTAGGAAAATATTTTTTGGCCAGGGGGCCTCCACTCCTTTGTTGCCCCAAGGCCTCTAGACGTCTAAATCCGGCCCTGGTCACAGGGCTCTATCTCTGGGACGATAATAGATAGATACTTGAATTTTTTACAGAGGATGCATAACGGTGGCCGCTATAATAACAAATACGGTATGGTAAGGGAAGCATACATTTCCCAAACGTTCCAACTTAGACCTCAAGGGCGGCGGCGCATCTGAGCCTGGCCTCAGGTAGAAATCTAATCCCTAGCTCATCTCCGTAGCTACTTACCATCAGGTGGACTGCATGCTTGTCTCATATTCGTACATTATAAAAAGCAGTATACTTACCTATTATAAAAAAACTGATATTAAAAGGCAAACATTATACAGTTCATTTCGGCAAAAAGTAGTATTTATTAGTAAGTAAAAAAGTATGCAAGCCTAACCGGTCGGTGGTCATAATAAAAACAGGTTCATTGCCTACCTAGCATTTTACCTCGATACATTCACTTGTAATTGTATTAATCTATTAAAATCATAATGAACAGAATAACAATTACAAGTTTATAAATAATTATATAGAAATTACAGTTTTATAAATTAATGTAAGCTAAGTCGCTATAAGCAAACGAAGGTAGTAGAACTTAATATAGGTATTTAGACAAAACATAAAATAAATAAAAATCATAGATTAGTAAAGATACTTCGCCGCCTTGAAATTGAATGAAGCCACAAACGGCTTATTAGTAAGTTCTTTTTTTTAATTCTTGACAAATATAAACATTCATAGAGAAAATTTTCGAATAAATAACTAATACTGCATAATTTACATAATAAATAAATAATTGTATCAAATATTTTAGGGACATTTTAGCACGGAGACGTGGCAAAACTTTTTTACGCAACTATTTCAATTCTCAAGACTGGGTACATTTTCTTGTTAGGAGTGAGTAATCTTTACTAATCTATGATAAAAATGAATAGAATGAAATAGGTAAAGAAGAAAACGTATATACCTACTACCTATAAGTAGGTAATGTAAATAAATATATCTGAAATCAGCCCAAGAAAACCAAGAAGAGAAACCAAGAAATACTCGTATCATCACAGAAATATAAAATATCATTGATAACAGACAAATAAAACAAGTGAAACATACAAAATGATTTTATTTTAAAAATGGAATATAACTTTATTTGTAACTTAAAACTATTAGTCTTACTTCTGGATGGAGTGGAGCCACTAGCTAACGGTAATGAATTAATGTGACTAATATCTAGCCAACTGGAAAACACCCAACACCTCTCCAGACAAATCCGATCGCACACTTTCCGTTACCAATTCCGAAACGATTTCCCAGTTCATCATCTTCGTCTTTTATGATTGATGTAGGCGGCTTTTTACCACTAGGAGCAGCTGGGGAACGGATAGATATTTCGTGTTTCAAGTTCCCGTTCTCAACTAGTAATTCTTGATGATTCCATTCTATATTCTTCGCTTCCATACTCGCGATGAGAATACACAACACAAGAATTGCACAGATATTTCGAACCGCCATTCTTAACACAAAACTTGTTCCTAACTTGAATTTTAAGTTTATAAAATTGATGACTTGTTTCTTAGAAGTATAAATCCTTTATTTTTATCCACATCGTTCGATGATCAACTCGCTATGAATTAATATGCATATGCTAAAAACTTGATTCTTCTTATATAAAACGCAAATGTTAAGCGCATCGCACACCGAAACACTACAAAACAAAGAAAACTCGTAAACAAACTCCGAAAATTTACAAAGAAAATTTACAACCGGGTGACAATAAATGGAACATTTGTAAATTATTCTTGTTAAACATATTTCGGTTTACCAAGAGTTATCACGTACCTAAAACGCAAAACAAATAGCAAGAAAAAACGATTCTTGAATGTAAATAAAATAATACTTTTAAACTAGTAGTTTACTTCAGTTCATCTCAATATTTACAAGAATATTTAAACCCGTACTATTAAAGAATCTATTACTTTTCAGGATTTTTTTCTATATATCATTGTTAGAGTTTTCTATTCACTAATGTTTAATTTTCAGTACTATCATCCACGCCGTTGTTCATCGAAATTAAGTTAGTATTGAATTTTCAGTGTACGTTAGTCATTAAATTTTAATGTGATAACAAGTTTCCTTTTAAAATTACATTCTGAATGGGTCAATGTTAGAATGAAATAAACGTGAGTCAGCATGACTCAAAATTTTGAGTCAGTTGCGTTTATCTTTTATTTCTCTACATAAACGATACCGTTAGGCTGATCGCTCATTGGCTGCTATGGCTTGAGCAACTTTTAAGCGATTTAGTAACGGTAAACACAACCGTCAAAAGTTTCTTGGAAACTATTTGCTAGCTTATGTATTTTTTTTATAATATTGGGTTAGCAGACGAGCATGCAGTCCAACTGATGATTAGCTACTGCCGCTCATGGACATCTGTAATCAACCCCAAATGGGATTGCAATAAAGAAATGGGAAGTGAATGGGATGCAGTCTAATAAAATCGGACAAGTGCGAGTCGCACTAGCAAATAAATGGTTTCATACCAGCCAAAACACTGAAAAAAACACATTTTCGTTTATGACATGGAAACCATCTTTATTTTTAATTTTCTTATTTTTAGATGGGCTTTTATGATAATCCTTGATTCCTCTTCTTCCATAAAACGATGGACTTATTATTTACCCATTGTTGTGATTTACCTTAATGATGTCACCTAAGTATTACATCACTATAGTTTCTTGAGGAAAGAAAATATTTAAGGAAACCGTTTAATTCATGGTATGATCACAACATTACAATTATTATTTCCCAGTAGACTAACAAATAAATAATAACATTCAAAATACGACGTGGACGTCAAAACCACCGTGGGTGTTAAATAAGCCTGTGTTCACATTGCAGGAAAATTTAAATCGGCTGACTTACGCTGTTTGTCCACCAACCACCGATACCGATAATTAATGACGGCGCCGAAGTAGCGTACATACATTTACTATAGCAGCTTGTCCATCGCACGCCCGTCACCCGAGCACTGTCATCCCGGCCGCCGATATTTCGAGTAGATCGGCGTGACCGCTAGATCGGCACCGAGTTTTTATCGGGCCGATTTGCCAGCAATATAAAACACTTTGAAACTTGTCCATACACTGCCGTCACACGCCGATATCGATCGAACAAAATAAACCGTCGATATCGGTCGCAGTGGACAAATTATCGCCGTCACGTCATAATTAAAATCGGCCAGAAATAATCTCGTTCTCGGTATCGGCTCGGTGACGGCGCAGTGGACAAACAGTAATTTTTTTTTTTTTTTTTTATATAATATGAGAGTAGCAGACGAGCATGCAGTCCACCTGATGGTAAGTGGCTACTGCCGCCCATGGACATCTGTAATCAACCCCAGATAGGATTAGATATTCCTACCTGAGGTCGGCCACAGATGCGCCGCTACCCCTGAGGACTAAGCTGGAACGCCTCGGAAAAGTCTGTCTCCCTTACCACACCCTTCAAACCGGAACACAGCAGCGCCTAACACTGCTGTTATTAGGTAGAAATAGAATGAGGCTATCATCATCCTCAGGAGTGGCATCGCATCTGTGATCGACTTCATATAGAACCTTTGTTCTTTATGGACTGGGTTACAGTACCCTTAGTATGAGTTTTTACGTTTTTACAAAAGTGACTGTTTTTGTATTTGTTTACGTATTTGCCCATACATTTCCAATCAGCGCCCCTAGCGGACTGTAGCAGAACTGTACGTAAACAAATACAGAAACAGTCATTTTTGTAAAAACGTAAAAATTCATATTAAGGATACAGATGTACAGGGGCGGCAGTGATTAGTTTTCATCGGGTAAGCACACAGTACATACTCGATTGCTATTTTAATTTCATAAAAATCCCGTGTAATGTACACACGTAAAAAGCTCTACTTATTTGGATATATATTTTATAAAAATATTAATACTATCAGTATCATTATCATCAACTTCATGGTGTCATGTTGACAAGACAACTGATTATTTTTCCTAAACACTCCAAAAGAAGAATAAATTCAACAAATCTTCCATTCAAAGCAGTGCTACTGCCTGCTACACTTCGAATTATATGATCCTAATAACCAGTGTAACCACTGGTTATTAGGATCAAATAATTCGAAGTTAATTATAATCCGAAGTTAAATATAAGTTAATTATAATTATAATCCTAATAACTAGTATTGGTCCTAATAACCTGGTTACTGTAGACATGCGCTTACAATAATATGCAAATGAAACTAATCATAAAATTGAATATTAATTATACATATAAGGTCGTTACACATGATTCTAAACAGTGACATGTGATTGTTAATTAATGTATGAATAAGGAAAAACCTGTTTATTAGTGAAGGTTTCGTATCCTTAGTGATAATAAAAACAAATAATATGTTGATATTTTAACCAAACAGCTATGTACTCGTACTATGAACAGAGTTGCAGATGTCATTTTTTTTGTCATTTCAACCTGTAAAGTTATTATTAGTTATTTCCACAATATTTATATTTTATATTATCATTTAATTGCATTGTTATATACTTACAACGAGCTTTTGCCCGCGGCTTCGCTCGCGTTACGAAGTAATATTTTCATCCCCTATTTTATCCCCTTGGGAATTGATCAAAATCCTTTCTTAGCGGATGCTTACGTCATAACATCTACCTGCATGCCAAATTTCAGCCCGATCCGTCCAATGGTTTGGGCTGTGCGTTGATAGATCACTATGTCAGTCAGTCACCTTTAAGTTATATATATTTAGATTAGACAATTTTTCGTTTTGAAAACTCACTAAGGGCCAACGGCGTCGCCAAGCGGGGTAATTTTTACCCACGACGGAGACGCCACAATTTACCAGGGATGCCACTAATATTTTAAATTTTAACATAAATAAAAAAAGGATAGCAATAAAATATTTCCAAATTAGTCACGTTACTATAAAACTGATTCATTTAATGGCAACCCTTGACGGATTTGTTTGCGTTTCTCTTAACGATTTAGGGAACTTTTAAGGTAGTAGAACCCTTTGTGATTCGACCCCGGGGCAGCGCCACACCAATTTCTGCCTAATAACAGCAGTGTTAAGCGCTGCTGTGCTCCGTTTTGAAGAGTGTGGTAAGAGAGACATACTTTTCCGAGGCGTTCCAGCTTAGTCCTCAGGGGTAGCGGCGCATCTGTGGCCGACCTCAGGTAGGAATATCTAATCCTATCTGGGGTTGATTACAGATGTCCATGGGCGGCAGTAGCCACTTAACATCAGGTTGACTGCATGCTCGTCTGCTACTCCTATATTATAAATAAATATAGTTCAAAAAACTAAAAAACACGCTTTTATGATAAAATTAACTAAAAAGTAGAAAATCTAAATGAATCTAGGAATCAATTAAGGAACAGTAAATAGTATAATTGTGAAATAAATCTACAAAGTTTGAACGAAATCTGGCCGTTTAAAGTGGGTCAAAATCGCGCCCAAAGAAGTCGGTTACAAACATACAAACAAACATACAAACAAACATACAAACATACAGGTGAAGCTAATAAAAAGCGTGTAAAATAAATCTACAAAGTTTGAACGAAATCTGGCCGTTTAAAGTGGGTCAAAATCGCGCCCAAAGAAGTCGGTTACAAACATACAAACAAACATACAAACAAACATACAAACATACAGGTGAAGCTAATAAAAAGCGTGTAAAAAAGTTGAATATGTACCTATGTCTAGCCACATCTACATCTTCGATAACTAAATAGGTACGTAGAGAAGTGCTATGAAAACGTATACCTACTCTGTTGTACATAGGTATGTGTGACTCTGTGATTGATCTAATCAACTTATATGAAAGCTTGTTACGTTAATTATTTCACGTCATATAAATTATTGTCGGGTGTTTTTAAATTATTTTATCCTTTTTCAATTACATTTTAAACGTCATGGGTTTTTTTTAATTGTTCTTTTCCTCATGTTACTTATATGTATAATGCATGAGTAATTCTAATTCATTATTACCTTAATTAAAATTACATAAATTTATCATTACATACATTAGCAACACGTAATTTCCCAATTACTTCGTTACCTATTTCACAAGATTATGTTACGAGGATAATAGTTATTATTCAACCTTTAAAGTTATAACAATTACAAACATTATTCACACTCTGTCCATTAGACTGTATTATCCTTCTTACACCTAATGATTCCCTAAATGTACCTACACAATTATATAATTAAAAATCAATCTATAATCTAGCTTCCGGCTTTATGATCGAGGCGTAGATTCATACAAATTACTTTCATTTGAATATAACTGTTTTTGTTTTAATAGCAAAACTAATAGGTAAATAATGGAGATACACGAATACAGACTTAAAATACGATTCTGTTGCAAAACACGTCTATACATATAATAAGAATGTAAGCTTCGCGAACTTCAAATATATTTACAAAAGAGTTAGGAGAAATGAGAATGAATAATAGGTAATTTCTATAGGTATATTTTTTTAAATTAGTCTTCACCTATTTCATTCAAATCGATCTACTCTATCAAAATTTATTTCAATTCGAAGTCAGAAGTAGGTAATCTTTCTTACATGACGGGCAGAGAATGTCCGTTTACCGGAGCTACGTAAGCTTGATAGATGACCACAGACCTGTACCCTTAGTATGAGTTTCTACGTTTTTACAAAAATGACTGTTTATGTATTTGTGTACGTATTTGCCAATACATTTCCAATCAGCGCCCCCAGCGGACTGTATCAGAACTGATTGGAAATGTATAGGAAATACGTAAACAAATACAAAAACAGTCATCTTTGTAAAAACGTAAAAACTCATAATAAGGGTACTGTATAGTTTGCGTTGTATAATTGACATTATACTCTGATTCCACTCGACCGAAGTGAGAGGCACAGCTCGTCAATAATAATTAAGTTAATAAGGCCAACCTCACTGCTTAGTGGTGCAAAATTTGATCGTAGAGCCTGACTAATACTTACTAGCAAATCAGCATACAGTCTCATCAAATTAAAACATATAATTTAACTACAAAAGCGCAGGCCTCGCCTACTCAAACAAGAATACAACAAGACATAGAGTCCCATTCCAACTAAGTTCTCATGACTTGTAAGCTAGGCAAAGACGTCTTGTAGGACTCCAATCCTATTAGGGATTGATTAAAAAATTCTATCAGGTGAACTGAACGATTTTTTAATACTTCTATATCATAAAAAATCCTTGAAAATTGACCACAAAACTAAAAATAAAGGTTTATTGGAATAATAAAAATACGCGTCTAAAATGCCTAAATAAAAAACTATTTCAGACTGCATTACTATGATTATTTCCAGGCAAAATTCAAATATAGGAAATAAAAAATACTATAGAAGATTAGAAGGTAGAAACACCCGTGATTTGCAAAGTCACTAGTGTAATGAAAAAATGTTCCACAGAAACCCAAATGCTCGTTGCCGCCGCAAGTCATGGCTGTCGACATTGATATTTGATTACACACTGGCAAGATTTTTAAGGGCTCTTCTACACTGGGTAGTTTTCCGAATGATAAAGTCGACTGCCATCAACGACTTGGTTGGCGACATATTTTGCCGAAAAGGCTGACTGTCGCCATAACATGTTTAGTCGACTGGAGCGCACCCTGGATATAATAATACCTACTCTATGAGCGCACCGAAGACTTTCGACTACAAATTCAGGCAACAAACGACTCGGTGTTTAACTAATACGCAGGAGTGAGGCACCTTCGGCGAGTAAGCCAATTTCTCTAACGATCTGTAAGTAAGTCTTAAGAATATGAGAAACTTTATAATTTTATACCCATATAATGTAATATGGATTATTGTATTAGTTATTTAGGTATAATTTATTTATGTACGATAAATAATAATAGTCAAACGTTTGTCGTATTTGTACTTACTCATTTTTTTTTCTTGAGTTGCAATCAAAGAGTATAGTAACGGGTTTCAGTTACTTACACTGTAACAGGGTAAACCACTGTATTTTCAGATATATTTCCACAAAAAACATTAAAAAGAGGAAAACTCAATTACATATGAGGGCTAAAGATTTGTTTAAAAAAATATGCAACACTATTTTAATGATTTCAGTCTTCCATATAATCATTTTACTCCAAAGCGTAATTCGTAAATGCCCAAAATAATTTGTTTCGTCAAGTTGTCAAATTGCTAGTCAATGCTTTGTCAATGCCAAAGTCATTCGGACATTTTGGAAGACATTGTCAAAATATTCGCCGAAAATCCAATTAAAACTATGACCTCACTAGAGATCTGTGTCCAATTAGTTCATCAATCGATACCTTAATTATTATTTTAAGTAGTGTTCCTTTATCCTGTAAAACGGGAGTAATGCAGCAATCGCCTTTTGAGAACATTTTTAATATCATCGGTGGCTTATCAGAGGGGAATGAAAAACCGATGAAACATGGATTCTATAACGCGTTTGCTTTATTTATTCTAGCTATATGTTGTGCTGCCGTATACGTGTTGTTTTTGATCCTCGAGCCGTTCTTTAAGCCTTTATTTTGGGCGTTACTCGTGGGGTCATTACTCCACCCCTTTAAGTATAAATTGTCGCAGAAGATAAAAGCATGGTTCGAGGATCTGGAGAGGTCGAACTCCTCTGTGGTGTATGGGTTCATGGTGATACCCATGAACGTGGTGAACTTCGCGTCAGACACTGTGGGACACGAATTCAAGAAGCATTACAAGGTAAAAATCTATTTTTTTATTTATATATAATATAGGAGTAGCAGACGAGCATGCAATCCACCTTATAGTAAGTCGCTACTGTCGCTCTTGGACATCTGCAGTCACACCCACTAAGCTGGAACGCCTCGGAAAAGTATGCCTCCCTTCCCGCACCCTTCAAACCAGAGCACAGCAGTGCTGAATACTGTTGTTATCAGGTAGAAATAGGTGTGTTGGTGGTTCCGCTGAAGTCAAACCACTATGGGTTCTACCACCTTCAAAATCTATGCCTTTTTCTTATGTTATCATCACCATTGCCACATATTATCCTATCGCTAAGCACAGGTCTTCTATCAGAATGGAAAAGCATAGGTCTTTAGTTTGATCATCAAAGTGGCAGAGACATCACCTTACTGGTATGAGATAGTGGCTTCTATGGTTGTTTCTTTGCCAGACAAATATCTAAATGATTAATTTAAATGCCTGGTCTGGTCTGGGTGTTTTTGTATTTGTCTCTAAGTGTGTCTTTATTGAAAAGTACTTGTTTTGCATAAAAGTGTAGTAAGTATTATTTGGTTTAAAAGGTCTGGTAAGGGCACACTTGTCACACTTATCCAATGCATTACAATGTAAACTTGCATGCTCATTTGCAAATTCTATGTTACAAAAAAGTGTTTGTAAAGAATCCAGATAGAATCCTCGCACATTGGCTAAAGATGTACTGGTATATTGAAGGTGGTAGAACTCTTTGTATTTCGGCTCCAAAGGCATCACCGGCACACCTATTTCTGCCTCACAATAGCAGCATTAAATGCTGCTGTGTTCTGGTTTGAAAGGTGTGGTAAGGGAGACATACTTTTCCAGGGCGTTCCAGCTTAGTCCTCAGGGGTAGCCATGAATCTGTGGCTGACCTCAGGTAGAAGTACTTAATCATACCTGAGGTTGATTACAGATGTCCATGGATGGTAGCCACTTACCATCAGGTGGAACTATATTATAAAAAAATAAAAGGATCCTCGCACATTGGCTACAGACTTATTGCTACATGTGAGGACTAAGTCGGAGTGCCTTTTATAAGACGTGCCATGAGAGTATTTTTATAATTATTATACACTAGCTGACCCGGCATACTTTGTACCGCCTCAAAATCTATTTATCATAATATTTCATATAAAATATAGCCTATGTTACTTGTGGATAATGTAGCTTTCGAATGGTGAAAGATTTTTTAAAATTGGTCCAATAGTTTTTGAGCCTATTTATTACAATCAAACAAACAAACAAAGTTTTCCTCTTTATAACATTAGTATAGATAAACATGGTCCCTATAGTGACCACTTATATTGAGGAAGAATATGTGCCCTTTGCTACTGATAGAGAATTTTTTATCAAATAAAGTATTGGCAAACAACAGTAATTACAATAACTACCCACATTATTAACAAATATATTATTACTAAATTATTATGAAACTATGATTAGTTCTATATCACTTCCATGTATAAATTAATTGATTATTATTCAAATTATAACATTATTTATTTTACTATTATGTTGAAAGGTGGTAGGAGCAATATGATATAACTGTCAATAGCAGTCCACCTGATAGTGGCCCCTGTCACCCATAGACATCTGTAATCAATCTCAGATATGATTGGAATCTTACCTGAAGTCTATCACAGATGAGTACTACCTCAGAAGACTAAGTTGAACCACCTTGTAAATATCTGGCTGCTGTGTTATGGTAATGGAAATCCCTTACCACATCATGCAAACCAGAACACAACAGCTCTCAACAAAACTGTTATTATATAAGGTAGAGTCTGCGCCACTACTAGTCCACTCTGAACATAGAAACGAGTCGCGTTGCAACAGCAAATTGTATATATTAGCGGGACATAGACAGAGCGGGACTCTCCCGGCACCCACCTCTGCCCAGTCTCGCCCACGGGCACTTAGCTGCGTTAGTGTGCCTTTAATGTTGCTACGGAGTATAGGCTTGTAGTTGTGTTCGAACGCATTGGCTCTCTGACTACACCTGCGCGCAACAATTTCAGAGCGGACTAGCAGTTTGGCGCGGACTATAATAAGTTTGATCCTATTAACATTGCAATAGATGTCAAAGAAAACTGACAGTAGGCAATTAAAATAGACCTAGAAACTAGATCACTGTTTACAAATTTCTTAATAGTACTAATTTAATTTCAGATACTGATAGGGGTGATGTCATCAATATTCATCCTGCCATGGCTCTACAAATCGATCCCAAGGAGTTTATGCTGCATATTCTGGCAATTTCACAGCTTTATTAGCTTCTCCACGACTCTCTTGATTAGTCTTTGTGGATCTTATATTGTAAGTCAGAAATTCTTATTTGATATAATGTAAGGTTAATTCCTCGAAACAGAGGGGTTTTGATTCATTCACATGGCTCAATTTTTTTACTATTTGATGTATAAAGAAATCGGGTCGAAAGATTAAACAACTTCATTTGAGAAAAGAAGACTATAGTTATACTTTATTTGGCTAATGAAGTTGTAATAAAGATTGTGCCATATTGGCAGGGTGTAGCTGCCACTGTATCAGCCATGTCAAGGATATGGGGCGCCCGAGCACAGACGCCTTGTGTGTTTTCATGCATTAAATGTTATTCAAAAATTTCACAACAAAGTGTTAAGGAAGGTTTCTCTTCTAAAATTAGACAAAAAATTAATCACATCTTGTTGATACAGGGCCCATTTAAGACATGCTATTCCACTGCATATTGGACATCTTTAAAGACAGAAATAACACCATTTTGTTAAAATAAAATACACGTAATTGAATATACAACAGACAATTCTAATATTAATAACTTTCTTTCTTTTGTAGACTATGACCTTTGCTTTAGCCTATATAATAAGTGTCTACACATTATGGAGTCCAGAGAGAGCTGGAATATTTAAGGTAACGGCACACCTCCTTTGGCTGGTCATCGCAAGCTTCCTAGCAAGTCTGGCTGGGTCCTTCCAAGTGTATATGTTTGTTATTTTACAAGCAATAGGAATAACAGGCTTTATCCTTGAAGTTCTTCACGTACAGAAGCAATTGCAGTCATCAGGCATGTATTTTTCTTCTATAAATTTTATAAGTATTTTACTGAGTATGCTTAATAATAGTGAAAAAATTTTACTTTCTGAAGATTTGTATTTAAGATTTACTTAGTATCAGAAAAAATGAATGAATGAATGATAATTAGTATCAGAATGAATGAGTCCTTAACTATTTCCTTACTAACTAAATAAATTAAAGATTTTTAATGGAATTAGCAAACGAGCATGTAGTTTATCTGATGATCACTGCCTTCCATATCTATATAAAATCCTAGATACGATTGGACTCTTACCTGAGGTTGACCACAGATGTGTTGCTACTTCTGAACACTATGTTGGAATACCTTGTATAAGTCTCTTCTTCATTATACTCTATGAGCCAAAACACAGCTCCACTTAACGCTATTATAAGAAATAAGCATGACAGTGAAATCCAAAGTCGAACCATCAAGGGTTCTTCACTTCAAATATTAATATGATTTTTCTCATTTATATCAACAGATCCAGAGGCATCTGTATTTACTGCAATCGGTCATGTCCTCACTAATGGTCAACGTGAGATTATTACCGAAAAGCTATTAGAGGAGAAAGTGGCTGACACAATCCCAGAGGAGAAAGAATCCAGTGAGAAGGAATCGACGCCAGATACGGACACTCCCACGCCAGACACACCAGAAAACTTAACCAAGAGGAGCAGTTGGAGCAATGAGACAATTCAAAGTTCGCCCCGACAAGCTAAGAAGTTCTTCAAAACGAGGACCCTTTCCGCCCTTCCTCTATCGAATACGAAACAGAAGACACCATTCGACATTCGACTCTTAGCATCATTCAAACAGAGATCTCTTGATGAAAACTACATGAGGCATAACTTTGATAGTGATGACGAAACTGCACTATACTTCAAACTCTTATTCTCCGGTTGCTTCTGTATGCTCGTGTGGAATCACATTTGGTTGTTGCCTGTCGTGCTCTTCTTTCTAGCTAT
The DNA here is from genome assembly GCA_014595695.2 of Epargyreus clarus clarus. Lineage (NCBI taxonomy): Eukaryota > Metazoa > Arthropoda > Insecta > Lepidoptera > Hesperiidae > Epargyreus > Epargyreus clarus. Next base: position 2,962,660 of record JACTTY020000051.1, read on the forward strand.
CCACATTTTGAAGAAGTTGCTCAACTTCTTCGGTGTTTGGTTGTTCTTTGAGAACCACTACAACAATGTTAAGGCGAAGATTAGGTCCTGGTGGGAAGACAGGTGTGTGATTTACTTTTAATTATATATTTTTGGAAAATAATACTCATAAAGATTAGCTTTATAGACATGTTTGGTCTTTGTAACAAAGTTTTGTGTATCAATACATACAATTAAAGTCCGTTCTGATTTCAAATTAAACCCGTTTTCTCAGTTTATATAATTAGGTAAATAATGACAAAACATTAAATTAATTTGGATGTTTTCACAATTACTACAGACAGACAGACATGAATTTAAAAAGTATTTGATTTTTTTTATAAATCTTTAATTTAATTAATTAATCGTTTGTTATATAACAGTAACATATTTTAAATTTGAATGCCACAGGTTTCCATTTATAGTTAGACGCTTCATTATGAAAATATCATTTGATTTCAGGAGATCAGCGCTCGCTCCAGCCCAAATACGAGGGATTGGGAAGATGATGTCAATATGCAATAAAAGTGTCATAGACATGGCCTATGACTCCGTCGATACCGTGTCTACTTGCATCGTGATAGTCGGTCTTATCCTGTTTGTTACTGTTGGAACTATCTTCATTTTTATTCAGGTAACTATACCTTATCAAAATATATAGATATACAACACTGACATCATAAATCAAGAAAGTTATGCTAATTAATTAATGGTAGTTTTACATACTTTTCCGAGACGTTTCCAACTTAGGCCTCAGGGGTAGCGCATATGGCCGACCACAGGTAGGAATATGTAATCCCATCTGGGTTTGATTACAGATGTCTATGGGCGGTAGTTGCAGGTGGACTGCATGCTACTTCTGTATTGTAAAAAAATAGTACATTACGATACGCGTGGCCAAAGTAGCCTATTTTTGCACGGCGTGAAGTTAGCGCCCGAGCGCAGCGAGGGTGCTAAACGCCGTGCAGATAATAGGCTACTTTTGTCACAAGTATCGTATACTATTTTATAGCTCGTGTGACATAAACCCGCTTATACTTGTGAAGAAATATGAAAAAATATGATAATTATTTTGAAACTTATAAATGATTGAAACTAAAAATTATGAACTAAAAAAGCAATAAAATGTGACACAACCAAAACCATTGAAATTTAAAAAAAATAGTAATTATTCTGCACTTGTGATAAAGACAAATTTAACACCACACATACGTCGAAATCTATCAAGCCATTTAGGCTACATACAGGCGTATTAAAGAAACATATGATAAGCAATCACATAATGTACTAATACATAACTAATACTAGTGATACAGTAGAAAATCGATTATCCGGACCTTAGTTATTAATATTCGCGATTGTTCGGATTGTGAAACGTGAACAAGTAACTTTGTAATAACCCTTACAGATCAGCCACATTTTGTGTGACTTGTGCATTTAAATTCCGGAAAGTCGCCAAATCGCAACAAAATAGTTACTATAAAAAACAAAAACCCGATTGCCAAAAATATAACCTATGTTATCGCCACAATTTAGACGAATTCAGCGACACATCATGTATCAAAATTAATGAAGTCGTTTGAGTTTGCCAAAGAATGAAAAATACATACGTAACAAACATATAGTCGAAAAACATCACCTTCCTAAATCGGTTTAAATAGCTTTTCTTCATAAACTCAATTTTCCAAAATTTCGATAATCCGAATGCCACAAATACGACAACAAATAGGTCGCTTAGTCGAGATTCTACTGGAGTAGTATTATGGCTAATTTTGATAACGATTCCTAATTTAAATATCTCCTACTATGGTGTGTAGCGAAAATAAAACAAACACAGTCAAAACAAACAATAAAATTCGATAAAGCCCAATAGTTAGTCTTATAGTGATGCTATTGCTTAGTATGTACACAATGGCAAAAACATTTCTAAATACGTCCAAAATAAAATATTATAATAATTATAGCTTTAAACAAAATACTCATTACTCACTTTTAATTTTTAAATGGCATTTAAAAGTATGAAACGTTCATAGCCATGTTTATTTTTTTCAACTGTGAGGGTAGTGTATTAATATTCGTACGGTGTAAAAATTGGCTACTTTGGTCACAGAAATGCGTGGCTAAAATGCGGGTTTAGGTCACAGAGTGCTATAATAGTACATTACAATACGAGGACGAAAAATTTTTTTCTGACAAGTGTGAGTTTACAGGCCGAGCCGCAGGCGAGGACTGCAATCACACGAGTCAGAAAAACATTTTTCGTCCGCGTGTTGTATAAAATTTTATATTACGGGGTCGGAAATGGGGGTTTTGCGCACGCGAAGCGTGCGTAAAACGTCAATTTACGCACGCCGTGATATAAAATATTTATTCTTACTAATAAACACACTAATTCCGTACAACGCGTTTTCCTACATTTTTTATTCATATAATTCATGTTCAATAAGTTTTTATTATACTTGATTATTTTTAAGTAACATTTTTTGTTTACATCGTTTAAACGTAAAAGCATATCCTTAAAATTGTAACGATAAAAATGGACTACAGCCGTAGATTTTAAATATCATCCACTATTTTAAATTGACAGATCTCATTAACCATAGACAATCTTATGTTTTTTTTATACTCATGACAAAGTTTAAGGGTGTGACACAATATAAAAATATTTATGAAAGTGTTTTACCAATATTTTTTTGTTGTTTTCAGATTTATTCAGAAGCGTTAGTAGTGGTGCAGTTAAGTGGTAGCCTCCTCAACAGTACATATGTCCAGCATAGCGCTCTACACGCGTACTTGCCGGAGGGCTGGGAGGAGAAACTTGATTCACTAATAGACAATGCGTACACATATGGACGGGAGGGTATTTCTACGGGGGTAAGTTTTATCTTATGTTACTGTAAATAGAATGTTTCAAGGTATTGTCGAAAAATATCTAATTATTTATTTATTCTTTATTTAATATACTTTTCCATGTTTTTATAAAGATGTCTAAGTATAGATAAAATTAGATTAAATCGATTGTATTAATTATTTGAACATGTTTGAATGTTAATTATATTACATTTTTATGCTGCCGAATGGATATGTAACTTAGATCATGAGATACGTAAGTTCTATCTATATTCTAAGAAAGAGTTTTCATCATAAATACCTAATAAAGCAACATACATATTTGTATAAAATTAATTGCATAATATCAATTATATTTTTCTTTTTATACTAATCTCACAAGTACTTAAATTTTCCTTGTACCAAATTACAATTTTTGTGACATTAGGTGAAGAGCATTCTAAAAGAGGGTGATCCAGAGAAGATAGCCCGTGTAGAGCAACAAGTGTTAGAAATATGGGACCGAGTGTACCAGAGCTGGGTGTCGGGCCACTTCGCCACGCCAGTCGGGCCCACTGTGGATAATGCTGCTGTGCAAGAGTCCTGGGATAGCTTCGTCAGTGACGTCACACAGAGTTCTGGTAGGTCTATCTATTTTAATTTATAAAGGGATTTATTCGATGAGCGAACATATCCCTTACAACCACAATATAAAACAATCCATTCGTCATAAATAATTAATTATACGTATCACTATGTAAAATTTTATTTACTTTTCAAAAGGTAAATATGATAAAATTACCAACCAAATGCAATAAGAAATACGCTCGTATTGTAAACACTCGCATTATACATATTAAATATATTATGCAATTCATAAAGAGATGGCGCCACACGAACCTGAAACGCGCTATCATAGTTTTAAGATTCCATTTATAAGACTTACAATCTTCAAATTGAGTTTAACAGAACATGCTCCCTAAACACATCCCTTTACCTGATAGATTTCTTTTCACTTTAACTCCACACCAGGTTGTCTGGAAGACCTTTTGTATTTTAAAATTGTATATTTCCTTGTGTTTATATCTGTTTATCGGTATAATAAAGTATATTATTATTATTAATAGGTGTTTTACAATTATTTGTTATTAGGTCTATTCAATTACGATGGAGCAATGGCATGGGTGCAAGCGAATGTTGGCACCCTGAGTGCGATCGCGAGCGGTATCTGGGCTCCACTGGCCAGCAATGTGTCCCTATTGGCTGGCTCTCTTGGCGCTTTCACCTCGCTGCTTCTTTGTGGCGGGGGAGCTATTATCAACATGTTTATCAATATTGTAAGTGGTTTGAATTCTACACTACTTAGCCCTTTAGGGGTTGAAATTTCAAAAATGCTTTTTAGCTCAAGTTTAGCCCCTTCGGAGTTAAAGATTTAAAAATATGTGCTTTGTCACTCCTAGGAACTCCTAGCTTGGTATGGTAAATGAGTACTGCTGCCCAAAGATATCTATAATCAAGGCTTGATAAACCTAGATTCCTTGAGGTCAACCATAGATGCGTATCTACCCCTATGAATTAAGTTGGAATGCGACGACAATGCTTAACAATATTGTTATGGGGCAGAAATAAGTGTGACGGTGGTGCCGCCGAAATCGAATCTAAGCAACTCTTCTAGTGTCAAAACTAGCATTTTAATTAACACGAGCTTTTGCCCGCGGCTTCGCTCGCGTTACGAAGTAATATTTTCATCCCCTATTTTATCCCCTTGGGGGTAGAATTGATCAAAATCCTTTCTTAGCGGATGCCTACGTCATAACATCTACCTGCATGCCAAATTTCAGCCCGATCCGTCCAGTGGTTTGGGCTGTGCGTTGATAGATCACTATGTCAGTCAGTCACCTTTGAGTTATATATATTTAGATTTACATACCTAGAGTTGTTTTACCGTATTGTCAGGTGGTGTTCTTCACGACTCTGTTCTACCTTCTGGCGTCCAGTAACGCCCTCTATAAGCCAGTGGAGGTGATCACCCGCGTGCAGCCCAACTTCGGACCTCGTCTCGGGATCGCACTCTCGGTTGCTATTAATCAAGTAAGAACCAAGTTGTAACCCATAGGCATAGTTATAGCTTTGTTACGATAGTTCAAAAATGGTTTGGTTTCGATTTCGATTCAAATATGTAAAAAATCTACTAGGATTCCCGAACTTCACACAGAAAAACTAAAATTCTACGCCTATCGTAGTCAATTAGAAGTATACACAAGATTGGAAACAATGTGCAACTGATGTTCGAATGAACAATAAAAAAAGTAATATAAAAAATCTATTCGGCGTCATTTTAAGCAAGTGATAATTATTTTTACTACGTGACGAGATATTTACTACTACTTCACATTTTTTAGTGTATTGATTTTTTTTTTATAATATAGGTGTAGGAGACAAGCATGCAGTCCACCTGATGGTAAGTGGCTTACGCCTATGGACATCTGTAATCCAACCCCAGATAGGATTAGATATTCCTATCTGAGGTCGGCCATAAATGCGCCGCTGCCCCTGAGGACTAAGCTGGAACGCCTCGGAAAAGTATGTCTCCCTTACCACACCCTTCAAACCAGAACACAGCAGCGCTTAACGCTGCCGTTATGAGGAAGAAATAGGTGTGGCGGTGGTGTTGCTGGAGTCGAACCACAAAGGGTTCTACAACCTTCAACATTAACTTACCTTCGTTAATTTAACAGGTATTTCGAGCGTCGTTCAAAATGGCGGTGTTCTACGGTCTATGGACATGGCTGGTACACAACTTGTTTGGCGCAAAAGTAGTATATTTACCCTCAGGTATGTCTGTATGTTATTAAGGCTAAATATAATCTCTTATTTGCATGCATTACTCATATTTATAATTGGATCCCAACTCACTAGTGACATTGTTATCTTGGTGTACTAATTGTGATCCTTTAGTTATTTTTGTACTATCCAGTAAACATGTTAAATAAATAAATAAAACAAGTGAAGTGCGAAACGGATTCGTAAACAAAGTTCCGTACCCTAAACGTTTATTTTTGTTATTGGCAATATTAAGATCGAACCAACTAAAAGAGCGGAAATAAAACGGTTTCTTGATTTTTTTTCCTGTTTTAATTTTTAATGTTCGTTATTTTTAATATTTATCATTGTGGCGGCTATAATTATACTGTCTGTGATATTTCGAGTCAGTTCAATTCTATTACGGTTCACAAGATACAGATCTGTGCAAGACTAGGAGCCTTAGTAATAGCGTTCCATTGTCTCCCTTGTAGGGAACCCTAAATAAGGATACCTTATAATTAGAATTTATTGTCTCTTTTTTGAAAGCAAACATGAAAATACTAATTGTGATCCTTTAGTTATTTTTGTACTATCCAATAAACATGTTAAATAAATAAATAAAACAAGTGAAGTGCGAAACGGATTCGTAGTCGAAGTTCCGTACCACCGCTATACGTTTTTTGGTATTGCCATTATTAAGATCGATCTAAAAGTGCGGTGACAAAACGGTTTCTGGAATTTTTTTCTCCTTTAATCTTTAACGTTTCTTACGTTTAGTATTTGTTATTATAGCTGTAATTATTTTACACGATCTGTGAAAATTCTAAGTGTCTACCTAATACGGTTCAAGAGATACTAGCCTGTGACAGACTGACGGACAACTTAGTAATAATTCCATTGGCTCCCTTGTTGGGAACCCTAAAAAAAGGACACCTTATAATAAGAATTTATTTACTCTTTTTTTAAACAAACATGGAAATATAATGACTGTGTAACGGTTTGTTTTTCAGCTTATCTTATTTAAATCCTAATAGGTCAATGCGCCGTCTCCGTATTTTTATTCCGTTGATAATAATTAAGTCACAATTATTTTTACTCTACGCATTTTAGTAAATATTTATCACAATATGAAGCACATTCGTTGAGTGTGATAGTTTTGCTACTCGTGTTTTTACCGTGCACCGATAATATATACTAGTGAGAAAAATGCTAATCGGTATTGTGGCAATGGATAGAAGACTTGTGTTGTTGTTCTTTATATTTATTCGCGCTGTATGCGGCGTGAGGATCAATTTTACGAGTTGCCATAACCCTGAATGGTCTTGTGTTAATAACGCACCGTCAGAAATTGTCTACAGTTGTTCCTCTGTGCGAAGTAATGTAAGTAAAAAATCATTATTTCGTTTTTATATTTTTTTTATAATATAAGAGTAGCAGACGAGCATGGAGTCCACCTGATGGTAAGTAGCTACTGCCGCCCATGGACATCTGTAATCAACCCCAGATAGGATTAGATATTCCTACCTGAGATCGGCCACAGATGCGCCGCTACCCCTGAGGACTAAGCTGGAACGCCTCGGAAAAGTCTGTCTTACCACACCCTTCAAACCGGAACACAGCAGCGCCTAACACTGCTGTTATTAGGTAGAAATAGGTACCACCGCCACATGGTGCCGCCGGAGTCGAACCACAAAGGGTTTTACCACCTATAAATAAACTTATATGTGGTTGTGTTGTTCTTATGTTGTATGATCACTGCAAAGTACTTGTTTAAGCAGTCCAAAATAAATTTGAAGCCTAAGTTAGGCTCTTGGCAAGCCTGGAGACTAAGTAGATCATGTTTGGACAAACAACTCTGTTAAATCCTATGGACGCATAACTAAATGTCTTCGTAACGTATACTTTTGTGCATATATAACACATTTTAATCCTCATTTCTGTTTGTTTTAGGATTTCATTATACACCTCAAGGATTTTTACACAGACCATATACGTAGCGTTACTGTCCAAAACTGTAGAGACATAAGAGTCGTTCTAGACTGTCCTATATTGCAGAAACCCTCAAAACTACAACAGTTCAAAATACAAGACTGTGACAGACTAGAGTTCGTAGCTCTCTCAGCCAACTCCTTGATACAAACACCTCCAGAAGTGACTATAGAGAATGTAAGAGAAGTGGTGTCCTTACCGAGGAAAATTTTCAAATCCCCAAGCACTAGTACTGAACAGAAATGCCTGGGATCGACAAACTTAAGGAAAATACGCGTGGTTAACAGCAAAATCAATTCTGTGAGCACTAAAGCTATATACAATGTGACAGGCATCAAAAGTATAGAATTTGACAATGTTACAATAGTCGATGTCCATACTCAAGCTATAGATGCGGCTATGGGCTACGATAATACTCTATTCACGATGCTAAATAGTCGAATAGACAATATCGATTTCAAGGGTATTACCGTGGATAGTTCGACAGTAAAATTGACATTTAACACGTTCGGAGATTTCATTTCAAACGCCATCAACGTAACTGCTGATAGCTTTAAATTTACTGATAATAACGTTAAGAAAATAAATTCGAACGCTTTAACGATTAACGTGGTTAACATCGAAATATCGAATAATTTTATCGAGACACTAAAATCGAATGCGTTCGCAAATATCAAGTGTTCAAGGAAGAGAACAAACAAGAAACAGTTTACCTTCACAGGGAATAAGATAGATAAAATCGAGCCACATTCATTAACCTTTGACTACAACAGTTGTAAATCGTCAAACACACCAATAATATACCGCGATAACGCGATGGATTGCAACTGTCGCAACATAGCGTTCCTGAATCAGGGAAACAACGAATTAAACGCTATAATACTGGACGTAGCACACAACAACACTTGCTTACTAGCCCCATGTGTCTTGCCGGTTGAAGTTATAAAGTTGTTAATAGAAAGCGATATGTGCCATTTGAATCTCGATCCTCAAGTCATGTGTTTGCTCTACGGCGACAAACACACGAGTAGTAGAAACGAGGCGACAACAGACGAAGAAGTTACTGAACCGGCACCAACTTTCTACTTGATTCGTCAAGCTAATTCGTTAAGCGGTGACGCTAGCGCCGCCATGACAGCGATCGACAAGGACGATCTCCTAAAAGACAGTCACTTGAACATGACGAATAGAACCACAATCAAAGTGGTGTTCGATTCGTCGAGGGATTTCGTCGAAACGCTCCGAAGTACTGGAACATCTCGGAATAGACCCGTGGAAGCATCGAAAGCGCCACCTAGGGAGGAATACGTGAACAGATGTGTAGGCAGTCATTGTAGGAATACGGTCGCGTACGATCGACAAAAGGCCTTGGATTTTTACAAATACGTGTACGCTCAACTACGTACACCGAGACAGATTGATAAGAAGAAAACCTAAAGTTGATTTTGTTAAATAAAATTTTAATTAAATGTTTGTTATTTTAATATGAGTTAAATAAGATAACACCAATATGTTTTAATTAAATTTGGGAACTGGTATGCAGTTAATTTATGTTACATTGTTTTTAATGACACTTGAGGATAAGCGCCAAGCGGTCACCATACCGGTCTGACGCGCAAAGGGTTCCGGGTTCGAATCCCGGTCAGACAGATATTTTAATAATGACTTTAGATATCTGTTCTGGCTCTAGATGTTTGTGTATGTCCATAGCAACCAGGACACAGGGAATCCTAGTGTGGGGCTGTGAGTGTAGAAAGCGTTTATTTATTTGTTTATGATGAGCCGGTAATTCCCTCGCTCTGACATTCCATACGAAGAATCGCAAATATAAAACTCAATATGTTCCTTTAAATGTACTTGTAATAATCTTATTATTTATAGCTTTATTAATTATAGGTTTTCCCACTATTTGGAGGATGTATATACAATTTTTAGCCTTTTCTTTCCTTATACATACTTGAAATTCTTAAGTAACCTTTAATAGAAACATATGTAAGGGTAATGGTAAGGTATGTTTTGAAACGAAATTCCTCAACACAGCTTTCGATATGCGTGGAAATTGTCATCTAGAAAATAGCATCATGCGATTAGCTCTCACTCACATCAATACCGAACACCTATTTCTACCTCACCACAACAATGTTAAGCGCTGCTCTGTTCCGGTTTGAAGGGACATAGGGGTAACGACATACTTTTCAGAGGCGTTCCAGCTTAGTCCTCAGAGGTAGCGGCGCATCTGTAGCCGACCTCCGGTAGGAATACCTTATCCTATCTGGGGTTGATTACAGATGTCCATGGGCGGCAATAGCCACTTACCATCAGGTGGATTGCATGCTCGTCTGCTACTCCTATATTATAAAAAGAAAAAACTTAAGACCTATCTTGACGTTCCTATTAATGATGAATTGTAACCGTATAATATATAATACTAGCTGACCCGGCAAACGTTGTGTTGCCATATAAATAAAAAAAAATGTTAAGGGTGAACAACCCTTATCACTTACGGGTCTGTCGAATCCAATGTGAAACATTCCAAAACCAACAACTACTTACGAATTAAAAATTAATTTAAAAAAACCTTTTCCCACGGCCTAACTCGTGAATCTAAACCATTCTCAAGTCCCCTTGAACACACACAACAAATTTCATCAAAATCAGTCCAGTCGTTTAGGAGGAGTTCAGTGACATACACACGCACATAAGAAATATATATATAAAGATTGAAATGTTTCCAGTGTTAGCAGCAGTGTTGGGCGCGGCTCCGTTCCTCGGGCCGTACTTGGCGGGTCTTCCCGCGGCGTTGGACGTCTGGCTGCAAGGCAGACCGATGGCGGCCATCTTGTTACCGATAGCCCAGGCGGCGCCCATAGCGTTCTTGGATGCTGCTGTTTACGCGGAGATTAAAGAGTGAGTTTGTTGAAATGTTATAGACCGCGCCAAACTACTAGTCCGCTCTGAAGTTGTTGCGAGCAGGTGTAGTGATACAATTTGCTATGGCGACGCGATTCATTTCTATATTCAGAACGGACTAGCAGTTTTACGCGGACTAAACCTTTTTGATATATTTAATTATGTAAGCTTACACTTATATAACGTTGTAACTCTGTAATATCTTAAATATGTTGCTTCGCTTACAGACAATTTATGTTACTCATAACTCAATTAATAATATTATTATAACTCATTTATATTAATATATTATTATTATTAGCAAGCGACCATGATGTCCATCTGGTGGTAAGTGGCCACTGCCGCCAATGGACATCTTTAATCAATCCCATATAAGAATAGAGTCCTATCTGGGTTTGGTCACAGATGCATTACTACGCCTGTGGACTAAGTTGGAACGACTTGGACAAGTATGTCTAACTTAGCACACCCTTCAAAACTAAATACAGCAACGCTGAACAGTGCTTTTATTAGGTAAAATGTTCTATTAGGTGAAAATTAAAGGCTAATTCATGGATGTGTGGATTAGGCAAAAAAGGTAAATACTAATACAATACTACTGCTTTCAAACTTACACTTAATAATATACACTTACTAGCTGACCCGGCAAACTTTGTACCGTCTCAAAATCTATTTATCAAATAAATTTCATATTAAATATAGCCTATGTTACTCGTGAATAATGTAGCTTTCGAATGGTGAAAGAATTTTTAAAATCGGTCCAGTAGTTTTTGAGCCTATTCATTACAATCAAACAAACAAACAAAGTTTTCCTCTTTATAATATTAGTATAGATAATAGGACAAATGTCTATAAATAATAATTATATAAGTTACTGTAATAACTAAACTAGATGATATTATAAACACGACATACTTCGCAGTTTGCAACTATGTACGTTATATGTATATAAGACTCGCCGCCAAAACACTAATTAAGATTATTTTTCTCGAGAAACAGTAAACAATTCGTAGAGTTCTTACGTATCGTATGTAACACTTGCACGATAACCTCCTTGCGATAATTGATTAACTCGTGATTCATTTTAATATGTTCATGTTTTAAAAGAAGTTGGTTTAAATGGGCATGATGACAAATTTTGAACTCCCCTTCTATAATGTAGGTACATGTATACTGCAAATATATGTATATTCCAAAAATCGTATTATTTCGGCAATAAATTCAGTATTAACGGAAATATTAGCATTTTTAAAACAAATTTGAATTAAGCGCGAAACGCTCACGGGTGTCATGGCGTCCGCGAGTGACGTCACGCCTCAATATCCCATAGAAAAGTTCAAGCAATACGGTGACACGCCAAAAAAATGACGTCATTTCGCCCCGATAAGCGTTTTAGACAAGATGGCCGACTGCAGTATTTTATACTTTTATTTTATTGAAAATATAATAAATCCTAAAGTTTTTATTAAAACTGGGCTGTTTTTGAGAATGCTTTCAACATATTGTTTTTTAATAAATCATTTATTCTTCGATTTTTCAATACTGTCATCATGCCCATTGTTTTGATAATTGGTAGAATCAGTGGCTCGACCGGAGGAGTACCACCGCCATACTTATTTGGAAGGGTGTTGAATGAGGATACCGACTGACTTGTCGATACGAGTCAAACATCTAACGCCTGTTATAGTCCGCATAAAACTGCTAGTCAGCTCTGAATATAGAAATGAATCGCGTCGCCATAGAAATAGAGATGGGTTGTACTAGGTAAATTTGGGAGTAGGTAGGCTGTTTCTAGTATCTAAAAATACGTGATCCAGAAACCTGTTTCACCTAGTCCCAGAAAGTCTCATTATTTATGGTTCGTGTACGCGATACGCGTACAATCGGGTCTTGGACTAGGTACTTATTATTGGACTAGGTACATATTAAAACTTGGACTAGGTCCGACCTAGTCTGGTATAATACCTAGTCCATGAACCTGTTCCAGTATATACGCCTCACCTCTACATAGAAAATGGTATGACTACACCTGCTCTCTACAACTTCAGAGGGGACTAGCAGTTTGGCGTTATACTTCACTAACTAATCTACCCAGGCATTAAAAACAAAAAAGGTGTAAATATAATAATTATCCAAAAAAGGCAAACTCGCTGTTTCTTGCTGTATGTTCTCAGTTGACGTCGCGTTCTGATCCCGTAGTAGTATAAGAAAAATATTGTATCTGACAATTTGTAAGTGCTTTCAGACGCCTAAACAAAATAAATATTCATTTCATTTTATTTCGAAGTTTTATTAGATTAGATGATTATTAGACAATCTCTACCGAATATCAAGTCAAATGTCCTATGTGGGGGCAAGAATTTCATACATTGATTATTTAGAAAGGGCAATAGTCCGCGTTTTGTAATGCATCTCTGATCGGCTTAAGCTAGAATCCCTTTTCTGTATGGAATTAGTTACAGATGTCCATGGGCGGCAGTAACCACTTACTGTCAAATGATTGCTCATTTACTATATCTGTAATTGATGGTGGTAGAATCCGGCAGCACCAACGCTATGCCTATTTCTGCCTGATTAACCGCTGCTGTGTTCTGATTTGAAGGGTGTGGTGAGGGAGACATACTTTTCCTAGGCGTTCCAGTTTAGTCCTCGAGGGGAGCGGCGCATCTGTGGCCGACCTCAGGTAGGAATCTAATATCATCTGGGTTCGAGTACAGTTATTCATGGGCATCATTAGCCACTTATCATCAGATGATGGTTAAGGTGGTAGAACCCCCTGTGGTTCAACTCCGGCGGTACCACCGTCACACCTATTTCTACGTAATAACAGCAGTGTTAGGCGCTGCTGTGTTCCGGTTTGAAGGGTGTGGTAAGGGAGACATACTTTTCCGAGGCGTTCAAGTTTAGTCCTCAAGGGTAACGGCGCATCTGTGGCCGACCTCAGGTAGGAATCTAATATCATCTGAGTTCGAGTACAGTTATTCATGGGCATCATTAGCCACTTATCATCAGATGATGGTTAAGGTGGTAGAACCCCCTGTGGTTCAACTCCGGCGGCACCACCGTCACACCTATTTCTACGTAATAACAGCAGTGTTAGGCGTTGCTGTGTTCCGGTTTGAAGGGTGTGGTAAGGGAGACAGACTTATCCGAGGCGTTCCAGTTTAGTCCTCGAGGGTAGCGGCGCATCTGTGGCCGACCTCAGGTAGGAATCTAATATCATCTGGGTTCGAGTACAGTTATCCATGGGCAGCATTAGCCACTTATCATCAGGTGGACTGCATAATCGTCTACTACTCCTATACTATACAATGTCGCCCATCGACAAGTGACCGCCCGAAATATTCTGAATATTCATGAAAAATGATGGAAAATAAACTTCAAAAGGGGGGGTCTATCTTTAATATTTTTGAAGTTATTCAATTTTTTACTTTTTAAGTAGCGTTTGTGACCTTGGTTTACATTTTTTACCATATTATCTCCTACGTTTTTGGCTCGATTTGGATTTTGTTTATTGTTTCTAAAAGCTGATGAGTTACTTTAACGGATTTAGTAACATTTCTTTCAAAACTTTATAGACTATGAAAAAAAAAGGGACGTTTAGCCTTTTTTTTTCAAAAAAAATATGTTGATTTTTTTTTTAAATCAAGTGGAACTCCATAAAATGTCCCCATAAGAGTACTTTTATAACCATTATTTATAATTTACTACATAACAGCTACAAATTCACAAAACATTATTAATACCTATCTATTAAAAAAATTTAACAAATAACTTCTTGAACATTTGGCATGATTCAAATAAAAACTGTTCCTAGAAACAGTTTTTTAACAATGGGTCCACACCACGTGCGCATTGTTGTCGACTTATCGGCTAGCGTTACTTCATTTAGTTGCTTGTTAACTGTTCCTGTGACGCTACGTATTTTTTTATTTGTGCCCTATTTAATTTAGTGAAGAAAAGTTAATTTTAAGCTATTGCATAGCTTTTATCGCGGGCTTTAATTTTGGCTTATAATCCGTTCGGAAATCTTAAAATTGTGTGAAGTACATTTTATATTCCCATTATAAAATTCAAAATTATATTCCCACATTATCCAAATAGTATGTTCTATCAACATAAGCTATATTGAATTCTGGATTAATAAAATAACGTAAAAGAATGTTTGTAATTTTTAAACGTATAATTACAACTGACAGACTTGACAGTACAAAATCAAAACGCCATTATGATTTTTGGCGCCATTTTTGTTTGTTTGATAAAAAATGCTATGCAATAGCTTTACCGCGGCAGTCTCCGAGTGCCACACGTATTTTTTTATCTCTACAATGGTTCGATTGTGTGATCTACAGCCATCTCATGTGGCAGATATGCATTTTATTTACGGTGTTTGTAATGGGAATGCACGCGCAGCTGTCAAAGAGTACAGACGACGCTATCCAGATAGACCAGCACTTGGGTACAGATCTTTCATTGCCGTACATCGTAATTTTTGCGAAAGAGGATTATTTCCACAACAAAATGAGCCCGGCGTGATTATTGATGTAGGCGTGGAAGAGGAAGTGTTACGTTTAATACGCGCTAACCCTATGCTAAGCATTCGTCTCCTATCGATAAGAGTCGGTATACCGAGAGTAAGAATATGGAGAATTCTCAAAAAAGAAGGCCTGCACCCTTATCATTTCCGACGAGCACAACGTTTGGAAGGTATCTATTACGGTCCGAGATCTGTTTTTTGTAATTGGATACTTGCACAGCAAAGAACTTACATCAATTTTATGAGGAAGATTTTGTGGACAGATGAGGCCACTTTCACAAGGGCGGGTATAACAAATCACCGCAACCTCCACGTATGGGCCACTGAAAATCCACATGCCATTCGGGAAACCACTTTCCAGTCACAGTTTTCCATAAATGTATGGGCTGGAATGATAGACGATCACCTAATTGGCCCATTCGTATTACCAAACAGGCTGGATCAACACGCGTATTTGGATTTTTTAAAAAATACGTTACCAATGCTTTTGGAGGATGTACCGCTGGAAACAAGAAGGCGGATGCAGCTGCAATTAGATGGAGCTCCAGCACACTTTGCGCGTCTAGTTCGTAGTTATTTAAATGAAAATTATCCGCGGTGGATTGGCCGAGGAGGTCCCATTGCTTGGCCGCCGCGATCTCCCGACCTTACGCCCCTAGATTTTTATCTTTGGGGCTACATGAAACAGAAAGTTTATGCCATGCCCATTGAAAACCGCGAGCAATTATCAACCAGAATTTTTGCTGCTGCTGCGGAAATAAAAGAAAAACGTGCAGAATTGCGTCGTACTACCACAAGTGTAGCCATAAGGGCTTTAGTTTGTTTACAGGAGGGTGGGGGACATTTTGAACATCTAATCAACTAACATTCTTATTTTTTTATGTTCGTGTGTTTTTTTATGTTTATGTTATAAAGATATTTTTATTGATTGATTGTTTTTAATTATCATCCTCATAATTATTTTAAGCTTTTAGTACTCACTGCTAAGAGCAGGGATATTAAATTGACTTTCCTATTTTTTTCGTAAATTTTACTATTGACAGTAAACTGACAATAAACTCTAATAGTTTATCATTGGATTTTGTTACAGGTAGGTATTAATGATGTTCTGTGAATTTGTAGCTGTTATGTAGTAGATTATAAATAATTATTTAAAAAGTGCTATTATGGGGACATTTTTTGGAATTACACTTGATTTTCAAAAAAAAACAACATATTTTTTTTGAAAAAAAAAGGCTAAACGTCCCTTTTTTTTCATAGTCTATAAAGTTTTGAAAGAAATGTTACTAAATCAGTTAAAGTAACTCATCAGCTTTTAGAAACAATAAACAAAATCCAAATCGAGCCAAAAACGTAGGAGATATGGTAAAAAATGTAAACCAAGGTCACAAACGCTACTTAAAAAGTAAAAAATTGAATAACTTCAAAAATATTAAAGATAGACCCCCCCTTTTGAAGTTTATTTTCCATCATTTTTCATGAATATTCAGAAAATTTCGGGCGGTCACTTGCCGATGGGCCACACTGTATAAAAATGTATAATTAAAAAAAAACTTTATTATTTATTATTATTATTTCCAGTGGCGGTCACCCCTACGTAACTGGCTTAGCTATAGCCGGTGGTATATTCTACTTGGGACCCGAAGGTGCGATCCTCGGACCGCTCCTGCTCTGTTGCCTCATGGTGGTTCTCAACCTATCCTCCACCTTCCTCAGAGACTCTCCCGCTGAAGAAAGGGCGGCTCTACACTCGCGCGTCAGGTAAATTAACGGAAAACGAATATCGATAAAATTGAAATGTTTTTAGGTTTAAATGGAGTGTTATTTTAACATTAATCGCAGGCTTAATAGATTTATAAGAGAGACAAAATAAGCAGAAATTTTATGTTTTATTCGATTTTCGATTCAATTCAAGTTAAAAGATCAGAAATATTATGAAATGTTGTGAAATTTATTTATCGTTTTTATGATAACACTGTCTATAACATAATATTGTTGTTAACGTACCTACTCTAAAATTCTTCTTTACAAGAAATAACCTTTTCTTTTCGATATCGGTATATCTGATACAATGTTAAAATAACAACTACCGCCGAAGGAAATATTTTAAAATATAACATGTCTACCTCAAATCACAATTGAATCACAATTATTTTCGGACAGTTGCTTAGATGCGTGCAAATAGGTAACATTCATGTTTATTTTTTATTTTCGATTTATTGTATAAAATGTCTTGTTATAATAACATCATCAAGACATCATAATTCCGTTTAAAATTGTAAAAAATATCCCAAAAATAACAATGTTTATATTTTTTAAAATACAGATGAGAAATGTTCTCAGGTGTATTTCTCTTTTTTTTCTACTTTTTGCATGCATCTATGCATTTGTCCAGAAATATATTCTACAGTAATTGATGGTTAAGTCTGTTTATATCTTTTATCTACTCGTAAATACCTATTAGACATCGCTAAATTCTAATTATTGGCCATTTGATATCTAGGTGGTTGGCTTAGCTTGTATTATTCGGATTGGTATGTATGCTTATAAGTAATAACGCACAGTTAAGTGAATTAGAGAAATTACTTGCAAAAATCTTGATATATAATAAAAAAAAAGTAATTAAAAGATATACAGGGTGGGAAAGTTTAAACCACAATTAAAAAACCAGTTTTAAAAAAACATGTAATTATATAGCTTAAAATAACAAACAGAATCTCCGAAGAACTTTGATGTAGTAATACGGTTTATTTCTATTCTTAAACAAGAAAAAATATAAAAAAAATAGCCGCCAAAATGAAGCGAAAAAATTTTTTCGATCGTAACTTTCACTCTCTGATGCTTCGCATCATGAGTCGTGCAATATACATTTATATGATTTATTTGTCGTGTTCTCTATGGTTTGATTTGTCTTATTGAATCCAGCCTATACATATTGTGTTGTTTTTAAATTTAAAAGAAAATATGAATAAATTAAAAGTTTTAAGTAAATATCAATCTTACCTTACCGCTTGTTTATTGTGGTTAACTTTACCCATTCTTGTATACTTATATCATAGATTAGTAAAGATACATCGCCGCCTTGAAATTGAATGAAGCCACAAATGGCTTATTATAGTAAGTTCTTTTTTTGAATCCTTGACAAATAAAAACATCTTTAGAGAAAATTTACGAATAAATAAGTAATTTACGTAATAATTACGTTATTTACGTAATAAATAAATAATTATTTCAAACATTTTATGGACATTTTAGCACGGAGACGTGGCAAAACTTTTTACGCGACTATTTCAATTCTCAAAACTGGGTACATTTTCTTGTTAGGAGTGAGTAATCTTTACTAATCTATGACTTATATGAATAGATTTTCAAACGACTACCTTATTGCATTCAAAGTGAGAATAAACTCAAAACATGCAATCATTGCAATGAAAAGTGGTTCTTAAAAGCTAATGTGAGTCTAACTTTTATCAAGCTAAAGTCAAATGAGTAATGATTACTATTACTACATAGCATTTCTATAAGATAATACAATGTATTTATTTTACGTAATGTATTGTATAAAACTGTATTTTATTAATATATTTTACTACAATGATCACAATAATAGATCTGAAGTAAGATTAGAGGCTTGGATTTGTTTTTATCGTATGAGGCGTGAGGGAAACAGACAGACTAGCATTATTATTATTTACGTATAGTGCAGTGAATTTCAAGATTTTTTAACCATACAAACAAAAATATGCACACACACACATACATAAATATTATATATACACGAGTATGCACTCACAAAATCATCCAAAAAAACAAATTATGTACTATCTATGTCAACCCATTATTGTCCTACTGCTGGGCACGGATCTCCTCTCAGAATGAGAAGGATTAGGCCATAGTCCACCGCGCTGGCCAAGTGCGTATTGGTAGACTTCACATACCAATATCTTTGGTATACAGGTTTCCTCACGATGTTTCACATCGTCGTTACAATTAATTTGAAAGAAAGAAAGAAAAATTTATTTTCTTAATTTCTAATATGTATGTAATATATTTTACTGAAATTCTAAATTTAATATAGGGGCCCGCAGTTTTTCCCATATATAAGAAGTCCGTAAGTAAAAAAGAGTGTTTGAGAATTCGATTCCCTGATCAGTCATGTGTTATCGTTGGATGTAAAAATCATTTTGTCATGATTCATTTTTGTACATTGATCTATTGAGTAGTGGACAAGGGGTCTGTCCTGAAATTGTTCGAATTAAAAGTGCTACAAAATGAAAAAGTACTACAACTCCAGACCATCTCGTATTTTGCACTAGTAACAACTGAAATATTAATGTAATTGTGGAAAAGGAAGAAGAATGTCAAAACAGTGAAATTATGTATTTTCTTCAAAAATAGCCTTTTCTTTTGGTTTGTCCTTTATGATTACTTATCAGAATTGAATCCTTATAAGCGACACTGTCCGATTTTGGAATAATACGGTGTTCTTTTCATAGTGAACTTGTTCAATTCCCGTCTAAGAAAAATGATCTTAAACGATTGCCCTTAAGGGTCAGAAGAGGCTACGCATAGAGACTTAAACCCGGGTCATAAGAAAAAGGCCCTAATACCACTATGTCACCGTTTATAAAATATTACTTAAATTATTTTATTTAGATTTAAATAATCATTTTCACCCTCACACCTCATGCCTATAACGTGTTTGATTTATTTTTCCTATTTTTCTTTATTGTGTTAAAATTTAGAAGTATACCATTGTTTGTGTTGTAAATATTACTAACATTTATACCTATTTTTCCTGTATTGTGTTTTACTTACAAGTTTTACTGAAGTTTTGTTCATTTAGGTCCATGTTGGGATTTTGTTAATGTAAGGTGTGTATTGATACCTTTATATTTTGTGTTTTTTCTGGTGTCTTTCACGTACACATGGGAATGGTAAATAACGCCATCTATTTTAATGAGTGGCATATTGTGGTTGTGGTTGAAGAACACTAACTAAGAGCGTTTGTCCACCGCCGCCGTCACCGAGAACGAGATGACGACGCCGAAGTAGCGGTACATACATTTACTATAGCCGCGTGTCCATCGCACGTTCGTCACCCGAGCAACGTCATCCCGGCCGCCGATATTTCGAGTAGATCGGCGTGACCGCTAGATCGGCACCGAGATTAAGTCGGGCCGATGTGCCAGCAATATAAAACACGTTTGAACTTGTCCTCATACTGCCGTCACATGCGTGACAGCGTGGAACAAACTAAACCGGCGATATCGATCGCGGTGGACAAACAATCGCCGTCACGTCATATTAATCGGCCCGAAATAATCTCGTTCTCGGTGTCGGTTCGATTACGGTGGCAGTGGACAAACGGCCTAAGCGTGTTGGTGATGGTGAACCGCCAATCTTAATGTTTTTAAACTAGATGGCGTTGTATACCTTCCCTACAATTTTGTGCTTCTGCACTTTGTAATGCACTATGTTCAAAGCTCAGATCAATATACAAAAGATAGACAGAGTCTCGTAAAAATTCAAGCGTACGCGAATTACTCACATACGTACACGTATACATCGCAAATTAAGCAGAGTGTGTACAGAATCTTGAATGAGTATGATATTTAATAATGATATGTAATAAAATTAAATTAAACATTGAATAAACAATTCACATTCGCAGAATTCACGAAACTGTATAACAAATACATGCTGTCCTCCAATGCAATGTTCAGTAACTTTGTCTATTTTTTTTTTGTCTGAGCGTTTTTGTATATATTTTAAGTTGTTTTATGACTTTTTGCGTCGGAATTTATATGCGGTAAGTAGATTTTAAGTATGTATAAGAAGTTATGTATGTCAAGTACTGGTTGGATATAGTGCAAATGTGCATGTTTACTATTTGCATTTAAGGTCAACTACATAATCGTATTTATGTGTATTTAGTTTTAGTAAAAATCATGCGCTCTCGCGTTTTCTCTATAATGTGTGAGCGAGAAACATATATAAATCCGCCATTTTGGTATGCAATTGTTATTAAAGGATTTTATGATTGTATTTTAAGATGGCGGTAAAAATAATTTATTTATAACTAAATAATTAGCTGAAAATTGAAAAAAAAATATTTTTTGAATCTCTTCACACATAGCACACAATAATCGTATTTGGTCAATGGAAAAAAATGTCCATAGAAACATGTTAATGAAGAAATCTTTTAAAATATTGTTCATCCATGATATTAAAACATGCATGTAAATTGATGACGTTGTTTTAAGTAAAAAATGCTTAATAGTATTTTTTTAAATATCTTTTTATTATAAAATTTAAATGAACACGTTTAATACATTTAGGTAATGTCTAATTATTTCAATTAGGTAACTAACAGTGTTTCTAATGCAAAAATATACTTATATTTCTAACATGTGCTAACCGATGTATGTTTGTATATTTTATATATTATTACATTTTAAAGTTAACAATAAATTTCTTTGCAGGCTCGGTGCTTATCTGTGATCGGATTGCATGGACTACTAACATTGTATGTTAAAGCGAATAGTCCCACTGTTGGGCAAACTTTCCTCCTATCTCGGAGGCGCTTGAGCTCAACACACAGCTCGGAACAAAACTAAAACCTTAGTAAAATTGACATAATTATAGGAAATGAACGAGAGAATGAATAGACCCGTTCATTCATTTATTCGCGCGGTATTGTGTGGATTTACTTTGTATAAATACAGTTATTTGTATGTATGTATCTGTATGTCTAGTGTTTTTCCAGTGGTCGAAAATGAACAATATATATTTTAATAATAACACTAAAGCACGCAAGAAAGTTCTGGTTGTTTTATACTTGCCAAATTGTTTATTGATTATAATTATTTGTGTATTGACAGAAATGTACCTGGACAATAATGTGATCTCCTAGATAAAAATGATTTTATAATTATTTAGATAATATAACTTTCGTCGTTTAGTCATAATTTTAAAGGATAGTATCAATTCAAAAAGTAGTAGGAAAGGAAAAATTCAATAAAGTTGAAATGATAAGAATATTGCAATTCCAGCGACAACCCTTTTCATATATGTTATAACTTTATAGTGAACATAAAATTCTTTCAAATTTTTTTCATACATATATCGACGCGCACAAATGAATGAAATGATCTATATCAGATCATTCATACATTCATATATATTATGTATACTGTAGCCACAAAAATATGTAATTAATCTAATATTTATATTAATAATAGTAGTCCTCACCTACATACATATATATTTAATAAAATATTGTTACTCCACATACTTAGATTGGGAATTAAGCAGTTCTTTATCACATTTCTATAAACTATTCAATAATTAGTACTTTTTCATTCATTCCAATAGTTAATTTATACTTATTGAACAAAAAATAGTATATCATATTCAATAGTAAAGTTTCGTCACAGAATATGTTTTTTTTATGAAGAGAATTTGGAGGTTATATTCTATCCTCCAAATTGATATTTAATCATTAAAATCATTGATATTTATTTCGTGTATTGACTTGATCTGCGATATTTTGGGTTTAAAACCTATTTTATGTTTATAACGCTTTATTGTGCATGTATTACTTGTATTCTTGGAACAGATATGAAGTAGAGAAATTGTGTCTGAAATAATTCACATGAAGAACCTATGAGGTGAATGAATGAAGCCATTAAGATTATTTTCTGTTTGTATTCAGTCTGTTTGTATAAAGTATAAAATTGAATATTATTGATGTGCCGTACGTGAGTTATTTTGTTACAAGGTAAAACTAGAGTAACATATAAACTTTCAACTCTTGTGAGGATGTAAGTTTAATTTGCGGCGAGATAAACATACATTTAGATTTCTGCTCTAAATCGGATAAGCGTTAGGATAACGCGGTATGTCCAATGCATCCCACTTTTTCTCTGTCTTTTTGATGTGAAACATCTATAGCCGCACGTAAAACACGATTTCTGGCGTGGCGACGAATGCCGTGGCGACGATGGTATATATATATACAGTCTATATGCAGTAGTGTGTACGGTGTGGTGTTTTGTGAAGTCACTGATTAAACGAATTAAGTAGTCACGATTTGAAATAAATTCGTAATTTTTTGTGTTTAATGAAAATAAATGTTTATTCAATAAATAGTCATCGTTATCTGGAAACAAATCGTAATATTTTATTTTATCATTATGACATATTTAGTTCCTATCACAATATGTTCTTTTCTGCATATTACTTTTACAAAATAATGTCGATGTTTCACATCTGCCAGGCGTCCCGTGACGGCTCACATTTTTTTTTTAATACAATGGAGTGGATGACAATATCGAGATTCAAGCACACGAGCAACGTGCGCCGTCTGTTATTAAACCTCAATAATAAATGTGTGAGATTTTAGTTAAAAGCGATTTGTTATTTGTTTTTCTTTTAATTGATATAAGAGTTATTTTGGTTGCACTTCTTTACTTCATATTTGTTCTTTGATGATATTTATAATAAAGTTTATGTTACTTTGAAATTGTAGTGAATGCTTTTAATAATTAAGATATTAATTCAGCTTTATATATACACTACTATATCGCTTATATAAGTATTAAGACGCCAATGAGATTGTAATTTATATATATGCAGATATCTAATTTGCATGGTAGTGCCAAGTTTTATTGAAATTATTAAGTTTTCAGGGCTGAAACACATACATACGACGTGTCATCGTGACCCATTATGACGTCATGTCGTGGACATAGATTAGTATTACATCATTTACGAATGAAACGATATTACTTCGCACATTTCTTCGATTTCATGTCTTAACTGCGCATGTCGGCATTGTTCCGCGTAAATTACACCACGACAGCCATTAAATAGCTGACAGAATTGTCAGCCGTTTAAGCCACTTAATGGCTTCCTTCAATTGCAAGGCGGTGAGATATCTATACTTATCTATGGTCGTGGATTGTAACGTGCATCATAAAATTACTGATGCAATCCTGCTTTATTCTTCAGAAATGAATTTCCATCAATAATAATGGAATGATACGGATGGACTCAGTATGAGTTTTAGCCCTTAATTGTTATTTTTTGCAAATTATGTAATATATACTATGACATACGTATGTATTACATAGAAAAAATATGTAGTAACTTATTAAATGCGATTATTGCACAATATTTCTGATTGATTTTACGCAAAAATGAGCTAATTATGTAAAATTCTAATGACAAAGTACTTATCTATATTGTATGTAAATAAGATAATTTCGTATAATCGATTAAAACATTCTGTTTAGTATATGATCGATTTTCCAAAAATGTATTTAGACTATTTTTTTATGTTTTGTTTGGATCTTACGCTAAGCTTTGCCACGAAGTCTCTCTATTTTTGTATTAATTCTTGTCCAGTAACTGACATATAGTATCAATATTTAAGTATAATTAATTGAGTGTCTACCAAATTAGTATATTTACAAAACATGATTTTTCTTCTTCAGAAAAGCATAGTCTCTCCTTTTTTAACTATTAGTATCCTATGATTTAAGATTGTATGAGAGACTGGTGGATTAATACACTGGTTGTAAGCATTTGCCAACATCTTTTCTAAATTATCAAACCCCACTTTCTGTGAAACGCGTCCAAAATCAATTATCATGATCAATAATAAATAATCAATCCTTGATATACAACAATACCAATAATTACCATAGAAATATGAATGATTATCTTTATTGTTTCATATCAAACTATATTTATTCTAATTTTCGAATGTATGACGCTATAAGTATAATTTACTTCGTAAAAAGTCTCAATCAATAAACATTGAATATTGATACTATACACCAGTTGATTACAAACACGTATATTTTTATATTTTGTATAAATGGTGCTTATATTTATAAATCTTTTCTAGCCTTTTCAACAACGTGATCTGTGTAATATCTCAAGCCAGTAGGTAAGGGCGCCTTTAGTAAAGTTTCTTTAAAAAGGTGATAATATGTATTATTTTTTATTTCAAAATGTCGCACTTTTGTCCAAAAATACTTATAATTGTGCTAAAATATACAATGCAATTACTCCCGTTTAATTACGGTAATATCCGCTAGATGGCATTAGTATCAATGTCGAATTGAGAGGGAATTGTAGGCAATACTTCTCTACTAATATTTCTCTTTTTGGTATTTGCAATTCCTTATTATTCTGAAAGTGCGATATTTTCAGATTTTTTTGTAATTATTTATAAATGTTGATTGTAAATGTATGTTCAAATCTCTTACGTCTTACATGGCATCCAGTGCACGTCATTACTTATTGTAATTATATTTCAATTTATAGAGAGGGTAGCTGCAATTTTCGAAAATAATGTACATAATTGAATATTATAAAGTAACTCAGTTTTAAGTAAAATAATAAGTTATAATGTTACATTGGAGTAACTACTTAGTTTATGAATAAGTATCTCCAAACTTAGGATCGCTCGGACTGATCTATGTATAGAGATATAAAGTCAGATCATCATCAACCCATTACTGTCCCACTGCTGGGCACGGGTCTCCTCTCAGAATGAGAAGGATTAGGCCATAGTCCACCGCGCTGGCCAAGTGCGTATTGGTAGACTTCACATACCTTTAAGATTTTTATCTCTCAGGTATGCAGGTTTCCTCACGATGTTTTCCTTCACCGTTTAAGCAAGTGATAATTAATTTCTAATACGCACATAAATTTGAAAATCAGAGGTGCGTGCCTGGGATTTGAACCTCGGACCCCTCGATCGAGAGGCCGCGTTTCTTAACCATTAGGCTATCACTGCCTGCCTAAAGTCAGATCATATCGTAACAATTGTTCTAAGTGGTGCAGGAATATTAGGAATATTATTTTGCTCATGCAGGCGCGACCGCAGTATAAGATTTGGGGAGGGAGGGGGCTCATACGGGAAATTTGGTTAAATTAGACAACCTTTTTCTAACTTTCTAACTTTAGTACTTATTGTAAAGTCCGGCATATCTTCTCCGCTAACCCCGCGGCAGAGAGGAGTCCATGCAGGGATACCCACGAGAAAAAATGACCAACTGCGAGTCAATCCTTTTTTATGATTTGTTTAATTATTATGCAATGTTTGTCCAAACACCCAATGTTTATGACAATTATGGTAACAACTGGCACCGAAGACAATATGTGCCCTTCATATGACAGAAGCGTGCATGGAAATTATTCATTAGCCCACTAATCGACCACACCCGATATTGCTTAACTATGTTCTTGATCAATTACTTAATATATAACAACATTATCAAACATTAAACGGATAAATTACGATGACATATACCGTCAATATATTGATATAATATTATTTTTAACCGACTTCAAAAAGGAGGAGGTTATCAATTCGGCCGGTATCTTTTTTTTTTTTTTTTTTTTTTTTTTTTATGTATGTACAGCAATTACTCCGCCGTTAGTGGACCGATTTTAATAATTCTTTTTTTATTGTGTAGAGACGAGCTGCGAGTTGGTCCCATTTAAATATGGTTAGGATCCATCGATTGGTTCTGGAGAAAAAGAGGGGAACTCCTCCACCCATGTAAATATAACAGCCATAACTTCGCCGTTTATGAACCTATTTTAATGCCTTTAATTTCGTGTGTGGACAATTGCTACAAGTTGGTCCCATTTAAATATGATGAGGATCAGAGTGGGTTCTGGAGGCAAAATATGTAACTCCTCAACTGATGGGTATAATTGAGTTTTGTTTGAAGATATTTGGTGTAGGTTCTAATGAAATTGAAAAACCAGTTTATCTTTGACTATTTAAGGGTCTGATAATGTGGCTCGGAGTCAAAATATGTAACTCCTCAACCGATGGGAATAATGGAGTTGTGTTTGAAGATATTTGATGTACGTTCTAATGAAATTACAAAGCCAGTTCATCATTGACTATTTAAGGGTCTGATAATGTGGCTCGGAGTCAAAATATGTAACTCCTCAACCGATGGGAATAATTGAGTTGTGTTTGAAGATATTTGGTGTAGGTTCTAATGAAATTACAAAGCCAGTTCATCATTGACTATTTAAGGGTCTGCTAATGTGGCTCGGAGACAAAATATGTAACTCCTCAACCGATGGGAATAATTGAGTTGTGTTTGAAGATATTTGGTGTAGGTTCTAATGAAATTGAAAAACCAGTTTATCTTTGACTATTTAAGGGTCTGATAATGTGGCTCGGAGTCAAAATATGTAACTCCTCAACCGATGGGAATAATTGACTTGTGTTTGAAGATATTTGGTGTAGGTTCTAATGAAATTGCGAGGCCAGTTTATCATTGACTATTTGAGGATCTGATAATGTGGCTCGGAGACAAAATATGTAACTCCTCAACCAATGGGAATAATTGAGTTGTGTTTGAAGATATTTGCTGTAGGTTCTAATGAAATTGCAAAGCCAGTTCATCATTGACTATTTAGTTAGGTTAGGTTGGAACATATAAGACAATATAAAACTAAGCGAGCAGGGCGCGGCAGCGCCCTGCGAGCGGGCGGTTCCAATCAATGTAAATTCAGACCTTACCTTAATTCGTGATCTCGTTTATACAATTTTATATTGTATTAATATAAATGTTATTATGTCATCACTAAAAAGGGTGAAAAAAAATTTTTAACAAAAAATACAACCGACTTCTATGTCACTACAAAGTAAAAAATAATTCAAATAAATGTTGGTTTAGTACATATTTCTGAAGTCGGCGCTCAATATATTTCGTTGGATAACGATGTCAACAGCGTATCTAATATGAGCGTATCAATATATTTCGTTGGATAACGATGTCAACAGCGTATCTAATATTAGCGCCGACTTCAGAAATATGTACTAAACCAACATTTATTTGAATTATTTTTTACTTTGTAGTGACATAGAAGTCGGTTGTATTTTTTGTTAAAAATTTTTTGTTATTACGAAATTAATTTATTAGTCTCACGGAAGGTCTCACGCTTATATCCAACGTCAAAGTTAGAGGACATGGTCACTTGTATATCATTTAAATGATGATTTAAAGACATTTATGACTAAAACCTTATGTTGGCTTCCGACGGTACGTGATATACGGACAGCTGATGTCGTCCAGCCCGACGCACAGTGCGTCGAATCACGCAAAGTTCGTAGTAGCACTACGAGACGCCGCGAGTCATAAACTTCAAACATAGAATGCGATCTCTTACTTTACATCATTTTCACTTAACATTTTAAAATGGTTTCGAATCTTAAGACCGACAAACTAACTGGCTCCATTGGTAGATCAGTCCGCCCCTTGGTAATATGCTATCCGTGCATCAATGCGTGGAATCACGTACCGTGGGATGCGGCCATTATACACATGTTCGTTCAGAATTCAATTATGGTACGGCACTGTTCCGAGATCATAAAGTTTGGAGGGAATATACACCAATGAAATATTATTGATAAATGTTATTTCTAGAGTTGCGTATAAATTGAAGCTACCTTCGACAATTAGCAGCTAATTAAATGTATTTAACTAATATTGTAAATGTATTGATAAGCAATAACAGAATCTAAAGCCCTTACCAGTTCAAGAAATCTCGTCCAAAGATTAATTTAGATGTATTGTTATATTGCAGGTATTAATATATAAATTTATATATAAGTTATAACGCACGCATATTCGCATTGTAAACAAATAAACTTACTTATTTGCATTACATGTTTGTTTTATTTTATTTCTCACTATCAGGATTCTGAGGGCACCTCCGCCTAACCAATTATTTTATGCTATGCTATGATAAATAAGTGATTGCCACGGACGTGCAAGATGTGGAATGAACTTCCTGAGGTATTCCCGGAACGCTATGACATGGGGCTCTTCAAAAAGGTGTAAAAAGAGCTCCAAAGCCGGCGATGCATTGGCGACATCTCTGGTGTTGCAAATATCCATAGGCGACGGCGACTGCTCAGGTAGCCCGTCTGCCTCAACGTTTAAGTATACATATCAAAAAGGCTGAAATAAACTAGGCGGTCCAACTAAGTCCTCAAGAAAAGTATTATGTCTGTGACCGATCTCATAAAGAACTCTTAAGATTGGTTATAAATGTCACTTGCCATTAGACAGACTGCATGCTCGCTTGTTACTTCATTTACTTATTATAAATAAAAAACCTTACGTACGTATGTACAAAGAATGCCAGGTGCAAGTTAAATAATTTATTCATTGATAAACCAGGTCCGTATTTACATAATCAATTATTTAAACATTCTAATCAATTAACATAATACTTATATGTAATAGACTCCTGCAGTTGTATCAAGGATACGTTTTCCTTGCTGATAAAGTTAACTTGTATATGGGGTTGTGTGACAACGAAGCCATTATCCTCAAAATGTCCTTCTATGTTAGTCTCGAGCCATAAAAACAGTACCACTGTATCCACTTGGATGTGGATCTTAAATACGTTATTCTTATGTAAATTGGGTTTCATGGATTCTGACTTTGTGACTGTTATCTGTAAGAAAATACAAAAAATCAGGTCACATAATATTAATGGTATAAAATAACAATACGCCTATTAATTGGTATAAAATAACAATACGCCTTCCCATTATTATTTAAGTGAAATAACGAAATCGAAAAATAAAGGTCCAGAAAAAAACAAAAGGTGTCTCAAAGATAGATTAAAAGGCATTCCATAAAAACAGTATTTTTTACAATGTTTTATAACACTATTATACTGAAAGCCACACTTATTTTTTTGCTTTAACAAGACTGTTTTATTCTAAATATCTATCTATTAGTCAATTGAAGACAAAAAGACATTTGATATATGGACTGCATGGCCATTTTTTATGATAAAGTTCTTTGCGAATTACTTACCTCTAACTTTGGTTCTACTAGACCTTCGATTGTCTTCAATGGCACTGGAAATATGTAATTATCTGGAGAAGAACTCACACCATCTGCTTCAAGATAGAATCTCAGAAAAACCTCATGCTTATTATTTTCATCCCAAAAGGCAATCGCATTTTGTTTCTTACTACTCAGTGGATCTACATTAGCAGGATACTTCTCAGACTTAATAGGTATAAGACTGCTCCAATTAAACATATCTACATTGATTTGTGCGTCTATTATTGGGACGAATCTATCGTTAATAAGGTAGACATCAACATCTCCCGTTACTGTCAGACGCGGCGATACCAGAACCGGCGCGAAAAATGATTTTGCGAAGTAATGCAACATCTTCCATTGCCCGCCGAACTCTGAAAATGGAACAAGAATAAATTAAGAACAGCATCGTACGAGTGTTATTTGTGAAACCACATGTAGGTCTGTAAACAGATTTTTAAAGACAGAAATGGCTTCACCGACTGTCCGAGACAAAGTATTAACGATGTTTTTATTCCGTTTGAACCTCCTCCTCAACTCAGCTCTATCTACGCCCATGGCAATGTCATACGCAGGTGTGTAATCAAACATAATTCGACTTCGGGTAGAGTGCAGGATTCATATTCCTTAGAATACTATACTTATATGTGGAGTTGATTTAATATAAACATAAACAGCAGTGTCCATTTAACGTCAACATCAAAGAAAAATACGTCTTTCTCTAGTACCAGTGAAATTATTCTTCGTCCTCCCATCACACCCGATTATCAAACAATTACAATACGTCGGCGCAACAAAGCTGTACGCTGGTTCTAGTATTGTCATTACCACTACCAGCATTTCACTTCACTACTTACCAATTCCTGACCACGAGGGTGCTTGCCAAACGTCATTCAGTTGCCAGTACAGAGCACCCATCGTATACCAATCTGCTTGACTCTGCCTGTAATATTCCGTTTCAGCTTTCATTGCCATTGCTTGTGATATCTGTAAAAATACCTGGTGTAAAGTTACACTTGCAATTACTATAATTGCAAGTGTAACTTTAAACGATGCGACAAGAACACGCCTCCTTCAAAAATCTGAATAATTATCAAACAGATTGTATGCAGGATTTTTTGGACGTGTAGGTGGACATGATTTCTTGTTGAGCTCGTCTTAAGCTCGCCTGATAAAGCCAAAATAAGTCTTTCAAAATAATTCATTGATCCTACAGTGTCTACATTACTTTTCGCCTCAGGAAGCAGTTAGTAAACGATGGAAATAACAATTTAGATTAAGAAAATTGTGTCATTAGAATTACAGAAATCATCTAAGATTTATTACATCAGTGTAGTCCTTACCTGACTATAAAACACGAACTTTTCAAAGTATTTAGGATCACTCTTCTCCAACTTCAGATGATTAGATAATTGATCTTCAATATATTTATATCCATTGGGACTATGTTGTCTATGTTGCGAATAATTACTTTCTACTTTAAAATCTTCTGTATCGTTAGTTGCAGTGTGCATTGTTTTTAAAGAAGGCAACGATTGGAATCCGTATTCAGAAGCAAATCTTGTTGGTGGATATATATTCTGATTCCAATTATCCGCAAGATAGTTATAATAGTGTGTGTCTCCGTAATGAGAATCGTACGGATTTTGGGCGATGTATCCTTCTCTTTCGGATTCCAGGCCATTGGATGGACTAGAAACAAGATATCTGCGGCCAGGATCTAAGCCTTCCACGATAGGTTTTATGGTATCTACATATAACTTTATATATTCTTCTTTATACTTGTCAAAGTTTGCTTCAGTAGCATACCAGTTACCGCGCAAAGCTACTTCATTCTCGTTATTGCCAGCCCAAACCGCTATCGAGGGATGATGTTGTAGGCGGATCACATTTTGCTCTATTTCAGTTCTGACAGTACTGCAAGAAACATTTAAATGTAAAAACTATATAATAGACAAGCATTTAAAGGATATTTATTATTATCTTTGAGGACTAAGTATGGACACCTCAATACCCATAAGATTTTACCACCGCAGCGTATGCATATGCATAGGCCTACCTATCCATGTGCTGCCGCAAGTCTTAGGATTAATTCAATAGTTAATAAAATATTTTAATTAGAGTAAAACTATTATTTTTATGTTTACATCGATAAAAATGCGATTCTTTATCTTCACTTCAGACCTATAATTATATAAGCAGAGAAAATAGTAACGCTCACCTATCTACATAGTGTTTATAAATTCTGGACAGGCATATGTAGGTATGGATATGGAAGAGTACATCCCTTACATATGAGAGAAAATCCGTGATAATCTCATAATGTGATACTACCAGAAAAGTACATTATTTACCGTCAGTGTCTCTATCTCTATCACTCGCCTAAGTAACCTTGAAATTTATAATTCATCGAAGATCTGATGCTACTTTGCTTCACTGCCAGCTAACCATTCTTCCATTGCAAAAAAAGTAATCTTACTCCAAGAATTCAGGATCAGCAGGGTACATGGAGCACGCGAATAGGAAATCTTGCCAAATCAGGATCCCAAGCTCGTCGCAACGTTGGTAGAAATAATCCGATTCGTACACTCCACCTCCCCAAACTCGAAGCATTGCCATATGGGTATCACGAGCCGCCAACAGAAGATCATTAACTTGACAAGAAATACCAATAATTAATATCTATTACTTCGGAATAATTGATATGAGTAAATAATAAAACTGTTCATAGCTAAGGAATTAAAGAAACACAGCTTTAAGGAAATCAACATGGGCCACCAAACACGTGAAAATAATAATAAAGATTAATTTGACCTGAGAAAACTAAAATAATTGCCTAAATAGTAATTGGTCAAGATTAGTTTGATTATACTTAGGTATAGATACTAAATATTTATAGGAATTACTCAAATTTAGGTCCTGTTATTATTTTAGATGATTTTTGTATTAATAACATAAACTATTTTCTTGATCCAATTTACAACTTTTATTATTCCCGCGTAAAATACCAGTCTCGCAACAAGCGCGTTCTTTTTCTTTTTTTATGCTAATGTATAACCCATACACACAATCGTATAACCCATACAGCCAGTGACTATATAAATGTGACTTATTATTATAAAAACAACACATCATGAATATAACACATAATAATTAATTAAAATAATATGCACTATAATTAAATAATTTGAATATATTGCTAACAGTATTGATGATAATTTTTTAGATATTTTTGTCAAAAATATCGGTCAAAATAGTATTTTAGGTAGATCCTACATAAAACAGATTTATCAAAAACTGTTGTAAAAACATACCTGTGTCTTCATTGTATCCCAGTTCAGGAAGAATATGCGCCGGTATCCAGTTAGATCCTTTCATAAATAAAGGATAGCCGTTAACCTTAAAGTAGAATGTAAGACCTTGACCCGCGGTAGTGTTACCTAGAAATATAAAACAATTAAAATCATGAGTATGACCTTCCACAGATTCATAAATTTGTATAATTTTATTTATCTTGTTTTACCGTTTACGGTTTAAACTAGTAGTTCAATAACTACATGTGAAATATTTACTCCACATTATCGGTGAAAATTCAAAAATAATGAAGTCCAAACTTTTCTTTGTATATATAACTATGTTTTACAGAATAGATACACTAACCATATGAACATGAGCTACATATATACTATCTAACTGTTTAGACTATACCAAACTCATAAACCCTAATACCCATAAGCTATAATAAATATAGACTCCGAGTCCATATACTTATCATGTACATATCTGATAGACTATAGTCTACAATAAGTATAGTAAGTCCTTTGAAAGTCTACGCAGATACGTTGCTACCTCTAAGGGTTAGGTTGCAATGTCTTATGTTATCTGACTTTTACGTACCTCGAACGACAACACAACAAAGGTCTGCAGTCATGAACTAAAAATAAATGTGGCGGTATCTGTATTGTATACCTACCACCGTTAATCTCATTTTCTTTGACTAATTCTCATTATATCATTGACTTACCCACTACTTTCGATGCATCTTCTTCAATTAGTTCTAAAGTTCTAAATCCGACTTTGACATGCTTGTGAGAGATTTCATCATGATTCTCTTCAGTTTTCAACGTTACATGAAGATCATACAACGGTTGATTTCCGAATCCATTTGGCCACCAAACTCTTACAACATTCTGAAAATAATAAATAACAAATGCTAACTACACTTTATTACGATAAGTATTTAACAGGTTAACGGCGATATAATAGAATTCGTAAAAAGGTTACCTAAATCTTTTGATATCATCGTTAACTGTACCTTTATAAATTCAGATTCGAATCGGGTACTCCAATGAGGCCGAAATTCATGCTACTACAACCAAAACTAAAAATACATTTCAAGTTTAGTATATCGATACCTTAATTCGCAAATCAGCCAACTCCACTTTTTGTCAAAATCAAAATAAATAAAACAAACATTTTGACAAAAGTGGAGTTGGCTGATTTGCGACTTAATGTATCGATATGTACAATTGTATATGCAAACACTGTAAGATTTATAAATTAATAACACGGGTCAGGACCCCGACTACCTTGGCCTAGACTTGCTAAAATAATTATAATTTTACCGCAAGTATTATACATTTAGATAAATCACGATTTTTTGATGATTAATATATTATTTAAAAAGAATATAAACTAGCTAAAATTTGAAAAAAGATATCTGTAACATCACTGATAACATAAAAAGACAAAATAATAAAAGAAAATTATATAAGATCGTTTTCATTACTAAAAGATTTCCTCATATATTTAGCCTTATTTAATTGTATTTCGTAAGAGATATAATAAATAATGACGAACTTGTAATCATCAGTTATATATCATGATAATAAATTATATAATTTTAAACTATGTTACCGCTTATTTATTTGTTTATTGACTTATGAGTCATACTGTATTCATTATAGTTGGCCTTCGAGTGACCTAAATGCATAACGCATTATGTAATCAATGTATAATTGAAGTTATATTAAGTAGTTTTTTTTACAGCCGAGATAACTTAGTGGTTTAAATTCGACGTTTCAACCAGGGAGTCCAGTTTTTTTTAAGCAGAAATAATTTAGTAGTTGAATCCGATGTTCAGATTGAAACGAGAGATCTGATAATAAAGCCAGGTACGGATGTCTGATTTTCAAAGTAATATGCATATTAGAAATCAATTAACGCTTGCTTATTATTAGTTATCACTTTTAACAGTGAATAATAACATTATAAGGAAACCTACACGAGTGATATTTTTGTGTAATGTCTTTAAAGTTATATGATTTCTATGAATTCCTACTTCTTCATCTTGGCAGACCCCTTTAACCCCTTTTTTTAAGAGAGCTGTGTCCATATGTCAGAGGTCGCATTCCGATCCGGTAGTAGTTTAAGAAAAATATTGTAACTGACAATTTATAAGTGCCGTCGTTGGCCTATACAAAATAAATATGGGGATAATAGTTTGATGACGGCGATTTACGTCCGTTAGATAAATCTTTACCAATTTCTGATAAATATGCAATATCCACTTTTAGTTACATTCATCATCATGATCAACTCATTACTGTCCCACTGCTGAGCACGGGTCTCCTCTCAGGATGAGAATGATTAGGTCATAGTCCACCGCACTGGCCAAGTGCGAATTGATAGACTTCACATACCATTCAAATTTTTTTTAAGATTTCTCAGGAACCTTCGATCAAGAGGCCGAGTTTCTTAATGACTAGGCTATCACTGCTTTTAGATACATTGATTATTAATAACTAGCGATATTTAATATCAATTGCCTACCTCACTGATATTCATATTAAGTTCAGCCTCACATGTTCCGTCATCTCTTGTGTTTATCTTCAACTGTCTTCCAATATTTATAGTACGATATCCATCTACTGGCAAGATAGCGTTTATGTAGCCGGTCACTTCTTTATTTTTGGCTTTAGATTCAATATATGCTATGATCTTGAGAACCCAAATGGCATCTTTCTTCTCCGTGTGAGTTGTAAGTGATCTTATTATAGCGCCGTTATAAAATTCTATAGAAGCTGGTTTCCTAAAAAATATAAATGACAAACAATAGTAACTGGAGTATATTAATAACTTAATACCTAGTCACTTTTTATCGAGATCTCTTCATGTAAACAACGATAAAAAACATTTTTATTTATATTTTATTATGGTAAACTTCTAAAATTTAATAGATCGTCAAAGTCTTTCCAGTTCCAATTCTCCACGGCAAATCTTAAGTAGTTTATTAAAACCATAAGCCAGTGCAAGTTTGTACAACAATAGATTTATTTTTATGCAACTGTGGCAGTGCGTAAAATTGTGACCACGGCCTTGGAATATAGTAGTAGTTGTGCTCTACTGTTTTGTACTGCTTTAAAATATTATGTTTATATCACGGCGTGCGTAAATTGACGTTTTACGCACGCTTCGCGTGCGCAAAACCCCCATTTCCGACCCCGTAATATAAAATTTTATACAACACGCGGACGAAAAATGTTTTTCTGACTCGTGTGATTGCAGTCCTCGCCTGCGGCTCGGCCTGCAAACTCACACTTGTCAGAAAAAAATTTTTCGTCCTCGTATTGTAATGTACTATTTTAGGTTATACGTTTATAACTTCATCTTGTAGTGCAATAATAGATATAGATCAAAGATAACTATTTTTTTAAATTGGATTGTGAGCCTTGTAAACTCGACAGCTGAACATCCGTAGAGCATACGATACCTACGTAAGAAAATCTGACCCTAAAAACTATCTTGTAAAATTTACAAAAGTTCCACAGATGGGAAAGCAGGTCTCCAATCCCAGCTAAACGAGGCCTGCATCTTGTGGTTAACGTGACACTCGCCATTGTAGTCGTTAGGCATGCACGCTAGTGCCGTGAAGTGCTTGAAAATTACCAGTCCCACAGATGGGAAAGCGAGTCCCCAATCCCAGCTGAACGAGGCCTGCATCTTGCGCAGGTGGTTCGCGTGGCACTTGCCGTTGTACACACGCCAGTGCCATGAAATGCTTGATAATTACCAAAGTCCCACAGATGGGAAAGCGGGTCCCCAATCCCAGCTGAACGAGGCCTGCATCTTGCGCAGCTGGTTCGCGTGGCACTCGCCGTTGTAGTCGTTAGGCACGCACGCTGGTGCCGTGAAGTGCTTGTCGGAGCGGACTTTAGCCGCCTCTATCGGCGACGCGAAACTTATTTTCAGGACGTTTAAACCCTCCTGTTAGATAAAATGTTAATTAAAAGTTGATCAATTCCAATATATTCTAAGTATATGTGCAATTATTTAAACGTTATCGAAAACGTCTTGCGAAGCGATGGGATTTGAAGATCATTTTCGTAAAATTATCATTTACAATGTGTAAGGACTTTTACACGAGGACCCGCGTGGCGGAGCGGTCACCATACGATCTGACGCGCAGAGGGTCCCGGGTTGGATCCCCGGCCAGACAGATTTCTAAATGATGAATTTAGATTTCTGTTTCTGGGTCTGGGTGTTTGTGTATTTGTCTCTGTGTGTGTCCATAGCACCCACGATACAGGGAATCCTAGTGTGGGGCTGTGAGTGTAGAAAGCGTTAAAAAAAAACATTTGTATAATTAGCCTTCTAACAAAGTACACTGCACCACACAAATTAGACCACTTACTAAATCGATTTTCGTATATATTTTACATAAAACACAGAATTGTTTATTGATTCCTAATTGAAATTAATTTTCAAGTAAAATGAATTTGTTTTGTTAAAAGGTGACAAAATTTATCATAAAATGTGTGGACTAATTTTCGAATCTGTGAATCATAAGTTTAGGAGGAATTATCAAAATACAATTAGTTAAACTTATTTTAATAAGTTAATAATACTTAGTACTAACTTTGAGATGTTCCTTAACATCGAAAACATATCTGACGAACATGTTGTTGGTGGTCCCGATAGGTGAATCATTTAGCTCAATAAAGGCAACTGTGTCCACTCCTTCCAGAACTAGTTGAGCTACTTTCTTTTTGAGCTCATTTCCATGTACTAAAAAGAAGTAACGTAAATATGTATAATCGACATGTTTTGCTTTGGTCTAAAACTTTCATGAGTTAGCAATACGTAATTATGAGGAGACTAAAAAAACTGTTACCTGTATTTTATATTAAAACATATTACATACCTTTTCATGTTGTTACGTATGTTGTTATTGTTACCTATACCTTTAATATAAATATTGTTAGGGTCCAAATCAAAATATAAAATTTCCAAATGTTTCGATAATGTTCAATCAAATAAAAAATGAGATTACTCAAATTCAAGTCAAACTTAGTTTGAGGGTATTTCCATTTTCTCACAGCACATATCTTATCATTAAGTATACGTGAGTCATCAATGAAATAGGAAGTTGTTACCATGAAATTGTCCTGTGTAGCTCCAGGAGTCATAAGCCACCCAACGAGTGAGAACATCGTTAAAGCCAGCTAGAATGTCCTTGATCACGCCAGCTTTATGGAGATCAGAGTAAACACCACCGGGCACTGATCCTGGTACCGAGATAGCTGCAACAAACGAAACTGGTTACCACATTGAAGATGGTAGAACCCTTTATGGCTCGACTCCGGCAGCACCACCGCTACACCTATTTCTACCTAATAACAGCTGTGTTAAGCGCTGCTCTGTTTTTGTTTGTAGGGTGTGGTAAAGGAGAGATACTTTTCCGAGGCGTTTTAGCTTAGTCCTCAGAGGTAGCGGGGCATCTGTGGCCGACCTCAGGTAGGAATCTAATCCTACTTGGATTAACTACAGATGTCCGTAGGCGGCAGTAGGCACTTACCATCAGGTAGACTGCATGCTGGTCTGCTACTCCTATATTTAAAAAAAATATTCGTTAAAAAATCGTACCTAAATGTTATGGATATTTGAATCTGTTTCTATTGTAATGTATTAAACATTAAATAGGTTTAAATGCTTAAAGTATATTATAAATGTAAAAGCTTATCTCTGTTTTGGTATGTTTGTTTCGCTGGCATAATTCACGATAATGAAAAATCGAAAACATATTATGTTACTATGAATTATTATCTAATATTTACATGCGAAAAAGCCGTGATAGGCTAATGGTTAAGAAACTCGGCCTCTCGATCGAGGGGTCTGAGGTTCAAATCCCAGGCACCCACCTCTGATTTTTCAAAGTTATGTGCGTATTAGAAATTAATGATCACTTGCTAAAACGGTGAAGGAAAACATCGTGAAGAAACCTGGACACCTGGAAAAAACACCTGGAAAAAAATCTCAAAGGTATGTGAAGTCTAACAATACGCACTTGGCCAGCGCGATGGACTATGGCCTAATCCTTCTCATTCTGAGAGGGGACCCGTGCCCAGCAGTGGGACAGTAATGGAATGATGATGATATACATGCGTGCATTTACTCATAGCGTTACGGATCAAAATATTGAATAAACATAGGTAAAAAAGACTTTCGATCTTTTATCACCACGCCAGATATAGCTAAATATTGTTGTATTCATTTTTTATTATCTGTGGTTATGATACATAGTAAATAGTGCTCCTAATTACCTATAATAGGGTAACATATTACTGTCTGCGGTCTGGGCATACATAGGTTTACTATAAAACGCGCATTTATACATATATAGACTAGCTGACCCGGCAAACGTTGTGTTGCCATATAAATAAAAAAATGTTAAGGGTGAACAACCCTTATCACTTAGGGTATGAAAAATAGATAGTAGCTGATTCTCAGACCCACTGAATATGCATATAAAATTTGGTGAAAATCGGTAAAGCTGTTTCGGAGGAGTACTGTAACTAACATTGTGACACGAGAATTTTATATATAAGATAAATACGTGTTTTATTTCGATATATAAGAGCGTTTTTGAAGAGCATGATCATTATTTTTTATTATCAAGCGCGAAAAATAGTTTGCATAATTAAAGTAGCTATTTTTAAGGCAATTCTAATAAAAACCAATGAATGATAAAAGTATATAGATAACAGGGTATATAAACCACCGACAATTATATGAACAAACATAATATAGAACACTTCATTGCTTTGCATCAATAACCACACAACTCAAAATTCATTTTTCTATTAAAGGTACAATTTAATCCAATATATTTCCTATTTTAATATGTCTAACAATATTGTGATCACATATATAACTACTTATAATTATATTTTTCGTTATTTTAACTTCATTTATTAAAAAGATCTCGAATCAAAAACATTGTTTAATTTTAAACTGGCTCTCCTAGAAAATTATCTTTGAGTTGTGCACTTATTTATTGTATTGTATTGTGTGTAGGTACATTGACTTACATTTGTTATTATTCTCCAGAGTCCAAGTGACATCATTGGACGATATTAGACGCAACTTAGAAAAGGAAGCACTTATTACAGCTATATTTAGACACAATAGCACTAAACCCACTCGCGTATTCATTGTCACAAGCAATTTCGAATAAACTCAGCTCATCTCATAGCGATCATCTCGGTATCTTTGAAGTGGAATTTCTA
This sequence comes from Epargyreus clarus clarus, assembly GCA_014595695.2. Taxonomy (NCBI): domain Eukaryota; kingdom Metazoa; phylum Arthropoda; class Insecta; order Lepidoptera; family Hesperiidae; genus Epargyreus; species Epargyreus clarus. Next base: position 3,003,207 of record JACTTY020000051.1, read on the forward strand.
ATCAAGAGTAATGTCAGTCAGTGTCAGTAAAGTCGAGCGATCTCGACCGTAATGTTGTAATGTATCGATAACGTATCGTTCATTCGATCGGAGTGTAACAATATACGTTCAAATAACAATAGTATTAATGCGGTATCGGGAGCAAATGAGCCGTAATAAATCGAAGTCTTGTTGCAAATTGGAACTAATTTGTTAATTTACTAATTAGTAATTAACAAACTCAGTCACTTACCAGCATTAAGCATTTGTTTTTGACAATTGCAGTATTTTATTTAATTTATTATTCATGTGGCTTGTCTGTATAAAGTATTAATTATTTTTACAAGTCCGTTTATAGTACACGTACACTGCACGCCTAACGCTCGCTATTAATAAATCTAATCTATTCAACTGTTGCTTGCGAAAGATCAAAATTTTACAATTTATCTAGTAGGCGTACCATTCCTCCATCGCACCACTCATCCAAGGATGAAGTTCCATCAGCACAAAAGAACGCGTGGCGGTCCTCCACGGTTCGGCTTGCGTGAACGTTCTTGCCGCTAACGTGTAAGATGTGGAATGAGCTTCCTCCTGAAGTATTCCCGGAGCGCTATGCCATGGGGCTCTTCAAAAAAGGTGCAAAAAGAGCTCTCATACAAAGCCGGCGATGCAGTGACGACTCTTCTGGTGTTGCAAATGTCCATGGGCGGCTTGACTACTTTCCATCAGGTAGTACGTCTGCGTAATCGTTAGGTTAATCAATAAAAAAGTACTTAGGCACAAATTGTCGTATTTCGATCTTTGGTTATAAATACGGAAGTTATCCTGCATAGCTAAACATTGTTATAAAACAGAATTGATGGCGTATTTAATATAACAAAAGAAATCAAGAGGCATGCGTAATATTAAAAGGCCACTGTCTTTAGAATAGCCACCCACACACACACACACACCCACACACACACACACACACACACACACACACACACACACACACACACACACACACACACACACACACACACACACACATCGGTCACAGATAAGATGGTTACTTGAGAACTGTGTAAAATGTATGTAAATATGTCTTTAAGTATTATTTAAACTAAACTTTAACACATAAGTGGCTATCTAATCGACTTTATCATAATTATATATAAAAATACCTTAAATATTAAATACCAGTAATAGATACGCTGATACTAAGTTATATTTTTTATTTTTAGTTGTTTTTAGAACATATAATTGTATCGCACAATATAAGAACTCAATGTTACTTTGCAATATTCATCAATACTAATAATATAATTATTATTTTCTAATAAAAAATACAATATCATCGATGCGCTCTCATCATCGTCGACATCTCTACGCTCTTCAAAAATATCTCCATTGACTGGTATTACATTGTTATCAATAAAAACTGTGTAGGTGGTATAATGATAAAATAGTTATTTTGAATAACTGAAGTACCTATTGAAACGAACACACACAATCACAACAGGTACATGTATGATGTCAATAAACTCCGATAATGAGATTTATTATCGGAGATATATAATTACGTATAAATAAATAAAATAAATACGCTTTTTACACTTTCATTCCCACACTAGGATTCTCCGTATCGTAGGATTCGTAGGTGCCATGACACACTAAGACGATTACACAAACACCCAGACCCAGAACAGATATCTAAATTCATCATTCAGATATCTTTCTGTCCAGGGATCGAACCTGGATCCCCTTGCGCGACAGACCGGTACGGCACAGTATAAAGATCTATATACTTATACTGTGGGTACGATGACCGCTCCGCCACTTGGGTCGTGGTCGTCGTGTGGTCGTCATATGTATGTAATAAACCTATAATATGTCTACAAAGCAAAGAACGCCTGTTTTAACTTCTACGAAACAAAAACCTGAATTTGGAATTTAACTGAGGTGAACTTTTAAAGAGGTGGGCTCTTTTGAGATGTCTTGTGTATACAACACATAATAAATAATATAATCCCCGTAGAGCACAGACCTGTATTAGGTTTGTGATGTAGACTGTTGATTTATCCCCTCATATATCTTAAAGTATGTCTCATTCCCCAATATCGGAACTATTCATGAATACTCCATCAGAACCGGATCATCACCGAGATTAGCTTGAACACCTAAGTTTAATCTGAAAGATTAAAATGGGTAAAATACGAATTTTAATAAAATATTTTTTAAAAACATGGCTAAAAGTGACTACTTCGATATCACCACTACACCATCAATTACCTTTATACGTACAAATAGTATATAAGGTATCTATAAATAGCGGTTGTGTTGTTAAAAATGTATTCATCCCTATAAAAATTATGTCGTTTTATTCGTGGTTTTATTCAACCTTTATTTTTAGTTTTCACAATATTAATTTTATACATCCTACACCTACTTATATATAAATCCCTATTTTGATATTATCTAAATTGAAATATTACAAAGCAATTAAATTCATCTAAAATGTGATCATAGAATACAGAGGAATAAATTTTTCTGACATATTTTTTATGTCACTGAAGTCACTGAACAAGGCATTTAATGTCTTAATAATATTGACGGCAAATTGTGTCTATTAGTAATAATTATTTTTAAGATGGAAAAAATAACCTTATATGAAGAATATAGATTAATTGAAAGAAGTGAATCCGAAGTGAATGGAGCTTGGAAAGGTACAGTATTTGTTACTTATATTGAATTGGTCTTGAACTCATGTGGAAATTGGCACATTGGACGGTCATAGACTATTTTTGTGTGACTGGTTGATACTAGCAATATAATTGGCCCTACTTATTATTTCACATCCGATGAATGTAATTATTAAATTATTTTACCTCGTATTTTTGTAATACATCCATCCATGGGTCCATAGGCGTCTTGTATCTAAACTATCCTGTGTTTACGGAATCCAGGAAATTCCTACTGTCATTGTTACTCTTATTAAAGTTACCACCTATGTATCCTTTACCTAGGTTTGGTTACCACTCGAAAACACCTACTCTACCGGCGTATATAAATCTAGACATGTAATAAAACAGGAAATAAACATTAAAATAAAAATATTAAGAAGACAAATAAAAATCTTCGCAAAATATTCATGTAGATCCATCATTATGTGTTCTTATTTAAATGTGTACATACTTTAAAATAGCGCTTCACTTAAAATAAGTTATTATTATCAATAATTATTATATAATAAATGACTCATTCAATCAAAAAGACGCTTATGAAGTTTTAAAACACATTAGATAATAATTAAGTGCAAGAAATAAAATTACAATTTTATAAAATTTACATTTAATTTTATATGACATTTATTAATTGATGACACTTCAATACATGATACTCGCATGCACAAAGAAGATGATATTGACATATTTATTCGTGATATGCATCACGTAAACATATATAAAAATTTGAATATTTTAACCACTTAAACATACTTATGACATTTATTATGGGTTATTGGGTGAACTCACGTCATCGTAAGGTCATGTCATCGTCATCGTATGGTTTTTTAAGTGTCAACGAACCCCATAAACATAAAGGTTAGTGTAATAAATGCCGCGAGGTGCGAGATATAATGCAACAAGGTTTCCGTGTTGTAGGTACTTAGCCTTACAAAGTCAAACTGTACTTTGTTGTTGTTGTTGTACTTTAATTTATATTTAGGTATACAGGCTTCGTCCAAATGACTACACAAGAATTTTACTTAACATCCACAATCTAATTAACATTGTATTACTATGTGGAACATAGTAATTTCTAACCCTTTAACTAATTTCGATAAAAAATTGTGAGTATATATGATTGATTGATCAATTTTTCTGCACATCCGTAAGGTTGACTGGGAGAAAATGCTATTTAGCATTACGTCCGCCTTTTGCACCACACTGTTTTTAACATGGTCAATAAAGAGTAAATAAAAAAAAACAATTCTAATGATATTTTTGACCCGATAGGTGGTCCTCTTTTTCTTTTACATACGACAATGAAATGAAATGAAATGAAATATATTTATTTTGTATAGGCCAACGACGGCACTTACAAATTGTCAGGTACAATTTTTTTCTTAAACTACTACCGGATCGGAACGCGACCTCAATATTTTAACGGACCCAGTAGATCGTATCAAGTACTCGTAATTAGGGCACTAAAAGGAGAGCTTTTTATCCTTGCGTGATAATCCGATTAAATTAACCCCATACAAAAAATCATGGACAGAACCATCTATGGGAAATTGAGGGATCCAAAATTAAAAATCAGAAAATAAAACACATTTCAAATTACACGCAGACACTTTTATTAAAGACGTGATATTTTTTAGACCTTTGCGTAATAATAACCGTGACTGCCCTATTATTGTTGATGTTTTAATTTAAAATATAGCTTCCTCACGGAACTAATTATCATTTTCTGTCAAACCTTCATTTAAAGGTGATATATAAATCATCCATAAATCCATCAGGTTTCGTAATGGAATAGAATAAGTTTCGAACCTGCAACCTTGTCCTAATATATTTTCCGTAAAATGTGACTAAGATAAAAGTATAATTTATTCGATATATTATAAATTTACAACAAGCAGTTAATTTTTTCATAAGGATGTTTACGTGTGAAAATAAAATTATTATATTATTGATCGGAATGGGTTTATTTTCACCAGAAATATTGATTGAACTTTTCATATCACACGTCACTGTACAGTAAGGAGGTCAATTAAAATGACCTTTGTATTAATGTACCTAGTTTTGAAGTGATTTTATATTTACTAACCCATTTACAAAACTTCGCTTTCTTCGATACTCTACCCTGACACACACAATACACAATATAACTTTTTTATAATATAGGAGTAGCAGACGAGAGTAGGAGTAGCAGGTAATTGGCTACTGCCTCCCATAAACAACATTTATCAACACATAGGATTAGATTACTAACTGAGCCACAGATCCGCCGCTACTCCTGAGGACTAAGCTGGAACGCCTCGGAAAAATATCTCTCCCTCGCCAGACCCTTCAAACCAGAATACAACAGCGCTTCATTGCTGTTATTATATAGAAATATGTGTAGCGCTGGTGTCGCCGGAGTCGAAACGCGAAGGGTTCTACCACGTTTTAGTACCAAAGTTGATAATAATTATTTTGATAACTTCACAGGTGCTCATCTTCTGCTGTTCTTCTTGGCTTTCGTGTTCGGATTCTTCTGCACTTTCTGTTTCCATATGTTGATGTATCTATTCGATGATAAATGTGTGCTCTTCCCGAAATTGCTGTCGCTGACGTCATTGCGCCAGAACATCATATACGAATTCATTCCAGAGGACAAGGAAATTGCTGACAGTAAGAATAAGGCAATTTATATAAGATATTACATAAGTGTCACTTACCATCAGGTGGACTGCATGCTCGTCTGCTACTCCTATATTATAAAAAGTGTAGCAGGAACAGTTTAGTGGTTTCGAACTCAAACTTGCAAAATCCATACAAGCGGTATCCAAGATTTAAATCCCAGGCACACACTTTTGACTTTTCAAATCAAATAATTAAAAAATAAATATCGCTTCATGAAACACTACAGGAAAACATCGCCTGGCCTAAAAACTTCTATAACAAAATCTGAAAAGTGTGTAAAGTCTGCCAATCCTGTACTTAGCCAACATTGGCGGTCTAGAACCTAGGTAATTCCGAATCTGAGAGGCCACCTGTCACCAACAACGGGCCAGAAATGGGTCATCATCCCAGACCTGATTACTTTCATCATCAAAGGAAAATTAAACGCTTAAAACGCTTTCTACACTCACAGCCCCACACTAGGATTCCCTGTGTTGTGGGTGCCATGGACACACACATAGACAAATACACAAACACCCAGACCCAGAAACAGAAAACTAAATTCATCATTTAGATATCTGTCTGGCCGGGAATCGAACCCGGGACCCTTTGCGCGCCAGACCGGTATGGTGACCGCCCCGCCACGCGGGTCGTCGATGAATATACTTTACGAACGATATGTTTTTCAGTGTTGCCAGTGGATTTCTTGAGTACCCAATGGGTGGATAAAAGCGCGTGTTACCTGCCTACGTATGTACCCTTAGTCTCGGGAATATTCGGACTTGTTTGGACAACTATGTTTCTCATGTGCTCTACGGGTAGTCGGACACTTACGGGGTAATTTGATTTACTAAGTATAACATATATAAAATTTCTAATAACATATGGTACGTGCGTACCTAAATAACAATTACAACATTTTGTTTTATTTCCATTGCTATTCGCTTTCCATGACTCGTGAATATCTATTTACGGTCGGTATTGTTAAAAAGCTTTATTAAGGTCATTCTACCAGTATCAGTATTATCATCAGTCCATCATGAGTCAACGAACATTGCCATTGCAACAGTTATTTTTGGTTATGATATGTCAATTATTTGAAATCATGGAACCCTATGTTCAAGCAGACCGATATCTTCGCCTTTGCCCTATCCAACTTTTGCCCTACCCAAGATTGCAATTTGACTGTCTACTAAAAATTGGCTAATTTGGAACCTTGGTAGGAAAAAATTGGATAGATTAATTAATTATTAATAAGCAAGCCGCTATGTTTGAATATACCTATATAATTTACTTTTGGTTTCATGTTTTATTAATTAGTTTACAGCGTCCTTGGCGGGTTCTTCTACCAGTTTTCGTGTTCTCTTTGGCGATGGGCGGACTTTGCTTGTACGCAACAATCGTCACTCACTACGGTCTACAAGAACTTTGTACTAAGCTCGGCGAAATTACTGGAAGCTCCACGTATGTATTCGTATAGTAGAACGAAGTAAGTGAGCGTTGTCGTGGTCAACTCTTTTATATATGTAAATGTGTCTATGATGACCATAGATTAGTAAAGATACTTCGCCGCCTTGAAAATGAATGAAGCCACAAACGGATTATTAGTTCTTTTTTTAAATTTTTGACAAATAAAAACATTTTTAGAGAAAATTTGCGAATAAATAACTAATACTGCGTAATTTACATAATAAATAAATGATTATTTCAAATGTTTTAGGGACATTTTAGCACGGAGACGTGGCAAAACTTTTTTACGCAACTATTTCAATTCTTAAAACTGGGTACATTTTCTTGTTAGGAGTGAGTAATCTTTACTAATCTATGATGATAACCTTCTTATTTGAAACTCAGTCTCTGCCACTAGGGATCCGTGTTACGAATCCCAGACACGCATCTCTGATTTTACGCATCTTATACAAACGCATACGCATTTTTAACAAAGTATGCGTTTCAGAAAATACTTATGACTTGATTTAACGGTAAATCACCTTTGTTTTTCAAAAGTGAGTAATTCTACATGCCAAAGAGATTAAGTGGTCTTTAAAGAAAAATGTATTTTTTTTTTACATTATTTGTAGCATATTAAAGTGCGGAAATTCAGCATGTACATTCATTTTAATTTACAATAAAGTCTTATCATGATAATTAAGTAAATTAAAAGGAAAAATACTAAAGCACTTAATATTTGCGTAATAGGTAGACAGATTTGTTGAATATATTATATATACCCCTACATTAATGTGTGAATGTGCAATATTGGTGTTTTATTTATTTATTCTGTTTTTCATAATATTTTGAATGTTAAGATGAAGAACACAAAGCATCTGAAGTGCTACTATTAAAGTTGCTGAATTTAAAACCTATACAATATGCAAAACATTCATAAATGTTGCTATGACTGTTTCTAGATGCACATACTCGGTGAATGTAGCAACGTTGGCATATGAGAGACGCATCCGTGGCGTGTACCAGGCGACTCGCATCACGATCCTCTCGGCGTGGCTTCACACGATGTGCTGGCTGATGTCGGCTCTCCTAACTGTCGCCCGGGTGCTTTTGGCCGTCGATTTCCAACTTGTCAAAGTCAGCGTTCAGTTGAGAGGAAACATAGATAAAATGCTGGTAAGCTTGGGTTCGAAAAGCTCAACACTATCGCTATTTCTGCCTTTTACAGCAGTGCGACTGTGGTCTCTATTAAACTTTAATCCTATCTCGAATTGATTCATAATGAATATGGAACATGCCCCAAAGTCCTAGTTCCCTAAAAGTAGATCACAGATTCAACAAACATAACAACGATAATTAAGAGTAAGAGCGCTTTTTCAACGTAAAGTTTTTAAACAAAACTATTTCTTTTATAGGAACACCATGAGAAACAAATACGAACAGTTTCACCCGATGTCTGGTATAAAAATGAAACAAGATCTCATTTCAGTAGTCGTTCGCAGAGCAGTGTGAAGGTTCATTTTCAAAAGAAGACACAAGAGTCGCGATACGCCGACACATCCAGTCTCGATGACGAAAATATTCAAATGGCAGGTAGTGAGGGAGATATATTATACAGATCGACAATCAACCCATCTGCATCTGATTCTGCACTAGTTCCAGATGAACGCAATAAGTTAGACCGACTAAAAGCATTAAGTTCAGTTCCAGCAGACAAACAATTCATTGTCAAATTAGTTTACGATCTACTTGACACTATTGATTTACCAGATAAGTCTACGTATCGATCTAGGATAAGCTTCTTAGGCGACGCGGAAACAGACGTTAGTGTAACCAAACCCTTAATACGGCAGTATGGACAGCAACTACTATCGTCAAAAACACCTGAAGATCAAAGAACGCAAAGGGTTTCGGACCCTCAAAAAGCAGAGGAACTAATTTCAGAAATAAAACGTAATTTAGAAACGAAAATTAAGAAACGGTTCAACGAATCTAGTCCGTCGACATCTAAAAAGGCCTTGGAATTCGAATCAACTCTGAACATTACTTCGGAAATGAAGCAAACTTTAGAAGAAAATGTTACGAGTGAATCTGCCGAAAACATAACATTAAAACGAGAACTGAGCGCATCACATATGCAAGTTCAGGATGCAGAAAAAGATAAAGTAAAAAAATCTAATCTAAAAAATAAAAATGTACAGACAGACGATCAGAAGACGAAGAGGGTGCCATCTCCAAAAGTGCAGATAACAGAATCCAGGACTTCGGTCTTTCCTGGTGTCACTTACGATTCATCGACGGAAACTGAACGCAAGGACAAGCAAACGCAAATACCCAAAAAAGAAAAATACGATTAATTTTTAACATTTTAACTTATATTTAATATGAATGATCCATTTTAACGGATGTTTTATTGGATTTTAAAAATATATTTTGTTAAAAATATTTGTTATGTTCGTATCATTTTCAGAGATTCAAAATTACACATTTTACACGTTACACTTTTAATTCATTACTGGATTACTTATATTAAAAAGAAATAACGTAATAGCTAGCACGAGTGTATCAAGAAACTGGGAAAATTCCAGAATCTTTTCATTACCACTTTTACCCACCTATCTTTTTATCACCACGGGTATGTAATGGTACCTTTTTCTCTTCTCACCAATGTAGTAGTAGGTGACCAAGGAATAAAATTTATACCTAATTCTCCGAAATTCTGGCATAACGTAATTTTGCGAAATTCTTATTGATCACCAACACTTCGCGATGACATCAGTCGACTTCTTGGGTCTGATTAGTATGTTGAACAAAAGTATGAAAGTCTAGTGGTTCGGCCTAAAATTAAAATCCGAGATTCGAATCCAAGTCATGGACCTCTGGCTTTTTAAAGTTATGTGCGAATTAGATTAATTACCTACCACATGCTTTTAGCATAAAAATTGTAAAGCGGGTTTCCTTGCCTCTTCACGTCTAGCTTCTTTTAAAAATCTCAAAGATATGTAAAATATGTTCCTTAAACCTCACTCTGAGAAGTGGTCAGCGATAGGATATTAACAAGTTGATGACAACAACGTCATGACACGTGATGGTTATGATAGGCTCACATTACAAAATTTTGAACATTATGTTAATATCTTAGTTATGTTCAATGTCAGCGGCTCTAGCGGCCACGGTCACCGTGTCAGCCAATTCACCGAATTGGCTAATATGTGTTGCAACGCGAACTTGAATCTCTAATCTAGCGATATTCGCTGTGGTTATTGGGGAAAAATACAACCTATTTCTTAGGCATTTCGTTGAAATAAATTTACATACATAATACCAAATTGTTGTGCATTTTTCTGTTAAAGCATGACGTTAATCCATTGTAATAAAATTTTAATAACTACCGTACTACGATATTTTTCAATTCCCCTAAAATTTTCATGCGCATTTGTTCAATACCCCTAAAATTTTCTTAAATGTATTTTTTTTAATATCGTAGCTTTGAATAAGGAGCTTGAAATAAAACTACACAAGAATTCTACAGACTATATTTTATTAGATTGATCATCATTTTACTAGATCTCTACATTCATCTTATCTTACTTAATATCTAATACTTATCTTTACCGTACACCTCACCAATAAATTATGCAATTGTCCATCTTGGTATAAATTAAAATTCTATCCGCGTGTCATTGTAGACGTGCGTGAAGCAATCCGTAAATCCCCGAGTTCTATTTACTTTATTGCAGTCTTCCAACAAAACATTAGGATCACAGATTGCCTCAATAGAAATGCGTTTGCAATCGCAGCTTGGTTACCAACCATAATTGGTTAGCTAAGGGCTGAAGACATTACTAATTTACTTATGGGGGGACCACATAGATTGCTTAGGGCATCAGGTAGTCTTAATCCGGCACTAGATTTGAATTTGAACCTGTCGCTCTAGCAGGTGAGAAGGTCTGGATATCTAAGGCTCATAAATCTCGAATATCTTTATATACCTATCAACGTTAGAAAGTAACGATTACTTAATTCAACCAAACATAACAGGAAAACATAATATGGAACCCCACAGGTGCTTATTTCTCATTATGTCTTTAATTGTGTTCAAAGGTAAATTGTAGTTTGGTAATTCGCACTTGTTTAAGATTATTATATAAACTCTTCTCATCATAAAAGAAGACCTGTACAAAAAGAGAACAATCATGATCAAATCACAACTTTGACAAGGCCCTAAAACTAATTGGAATTTCTTAAAATTCGCCACCGTTGTAATAATTGCAAATCCATAATCCCTTTTAGGTGTGACCCGAAATTTGAAAGCCAAAGCCTTTATTATCTATTCGCTTATAGTTTTCTTAGTTTGAGCCATATTGGACTGTCGGGTGCGTTGACAAGTGAAGTCGCTTTTAACTTAAACGGTACTGCAGTTCGCTCATCCATCAACAGCTCATATTTCTGCAATATTTTGATGAGAGCCATCTTCGTTTGAATGTAGCCTTGACGGATACCTGAAATAAACGGTTGCAGTTGTAATTATAATATTACCTATTTCATGGTGGCAGAACTCCACACCTTTTTCTGCCTGCTAACAACAGTGTTCAGCATTGCTGTATTCCGGTATGGAGGGTGTTATAGTGGAAGCATACACGTCCGAGGAGCTCCCAATTGCCAATGTCAAGTAAAAGTCTTATCGTGTTATAGTCCGCGTGAAACTGCTAGTCCGCTCTGGATATAGAAATGAACTGGTCGCCATAGCAAATTGTTACACCTGCTCGGAACAACTTCAGAGCGGACTAGCAGTTTGGCGGTAACTATACTTAAGTCGCTGCTCAGGTCAGGCTAGGTAGAACAGCTGGAATGCATGCTCGTTTGCTATTTTAACCTAGTAAAAATGTATTGAAACACTTATTTCAATACATTGCATAAATTTAAGACACAAATTTTATGATGGTCACATATTTGGTATACTTAGTAATACTATGTGACTTAGAAACTTGTGTGAGTTGTAATAATTTTAGAACATTATGTCGACGGCCTCCGGAGAGTAAATATTGAACGGACGGAGGTGAAGGCCGTGTTTTGGTTGCTGTATCACTATTAGCAATATTATTTAATCGAATGTATCCAGTTCTTACTAGGACATTGACTTAAGGTCGACCGTATGACACAGTTTCGATTCGGACATTAAAATCGAAATAATTAATGATTGTATGTTTACTAAATAATGCAATATTGCGATGTGGAAAGTTACATAAGCATGGGTGTATATAAGGGTGGACGTTTCGGGCCCTCGTCCTTCACGTTACGTACATAATTACAAGCAGTTTTCGTGATAGACTTCTTGTAGAAATCCTGTCATATTTAAGGACTTCCAGCATTTAACCAGTGGCCGATTTATACATTTGCCGCCAGTGGGCTGTTCAAACTTTGGCGCCCCTACCGCACTCTACAATTAGAAACACTAATGCAGGCCTGTCCAGACTTACCACTGAAATTATTGGTAAATAAAAAAATAGACCAATATGATTGTGCCACTTCTAAAATATGTCTTTAAAACGCGCCTGGTAGTTCTTTAAAAAATTCCTAGCTCTTGTGATGATTAATCTACACTTAACCAGCACGTTAAACTATAAACCCTTCACTCTGAGAACTGTGCCTAATATTGGCAAGTAATAGGTTTACGAAGTCTTATAAAACAAAATAACATACCTAGACACTTTTTTGGACCTTCACCAAATGGCATCCAATGACACTGATGTATTTTGGCTTTATTTTCTGGAGAAAACCTCTCTGGATCGAACACATCGGGTTTCGGGAATATTTCTGGATCCATTTGGATAGCAGCAATAGGCATGAACACCAAAGTGCCTTCTTCTATAACTAAGTCGCTATTAGGTAGCTTGTAATCTTTGGTACATCTTCTAAATAAGGCGCGCAGTGGTGGATACATTCTCAATGTTTCTGAAATATAAATTTGTTTATAACAAATTTCCTACTATGACAGAATACTGGCATCAGTTAAAACAATAATCCATTACAATTTAAGATTCAGGTGGACTCTTACATACTATTCGCCATAAAAACATATATTTAATGTTATTGCGTTTTTACGCATGTACTAAATAAGTTGTAGGTTCAACCAATAAAATCTTCTACCCCAATTCATTCGTATTCAATGGTCAATTTTTTGAGCGGCCCTTGCGCTAGTCAAATTAAGATATTTGTGGTTAAAGATCATGTATTCTCAAAAGAATTGGTTACAATTCACTTAAATGAGAACTTGAGATAAATTACATTAATAACTAATGAGCATGAGGGTAGACTGCAAAAATAATGTGGATATTACTTATAAACAACACTGCGATATTTTACGTTGACATTGAAATATTTTAGGACAAAAAAAACATACAAGAAATATACTTGGCTTCAATTATTACCCCTTGTTCTATATGGAGTTGATAACATATTAATTCTATCACATTCATTACAGTCAACATAATACCATCAGAAACATATGTTGTAAAAAATAATAAGTCTCATAACTTAGTTCTTTTTTTTTACTTTTGATGGTCGGTCAATGAGTGAGTGAGAGAGAAACTTTGACTAGTTATAGTTCAGGCTTTTAGTTTTATCTAGAACGAAGTTAGAGGGGTCGAAATGGTCTTAATTTCATCGAGAAATGAGTGGCGGCCGTAGCGCTTTTTAGCTCGACTTGGCGGGCCACTGCCGTGCCCCCACATTACAAATGCAGGTTTTAAGCGCCTTGATCTCCTTTGTGTGCCGCGTACAAAGTTACAAGCCACTTTACGCTTGTCATCTACTCTAGCCTACACATTTGCGGTGCATAAATACATTATGCAGTAAATGACCTTATGCGTAAGTCCAGTAGCACTACCATGAGTTTACAAAAGTATTACTCGCTAGCGACTGCGTAAAATAAATGTATGAAAAATTGTACAGCGCCTCTGGTGGTTACTCGTAGAACTAAATTCCGTAGTGTGAGCCACTCGTAACGTAAAAAACCTATCGAAATCAAATCGCTAACGAATGTCATTATGATCTATTGCCATACAAATTTGGTCCCATGAGTCATTAATTTGACAGACGTTGTCAAGAAATACCGTAACGATAGTAGTTATGTTATTCACTAGCAAAATGACAATAGTTTTCTAAATACAATTTCTATAGTGGCGTTTCTATACCAACTCATGGTAGTGCTACAGGAGTCATTAATGTTTATAGTCAAAACAAAAATCATATATCACTAAGGTATGCACTGCATATACGAGGCCATGTAGGCAATCTATAAATATGAGAGCTTCTGTATCGTATATTTCCTATTACAAAATAATTAAAATAAATATAAATTAAGAGTCGGCAATATCTATGTATCTACAGCGAAGAAAAATGTCGTGTTTGAAAACGCACAGTTTTAAAATAACAATTTAAAAATATAATGAAAACTACGTAATCTAACTGATACAGTAGTACATATTCAGTAGGCCTGAGAATCGGCTTCTATCTATTTTTCATACCCCTAAGTGATAAGGGTTAGCTAGTTTTATATAGCTAGTTTTTATATATAAATAAGCTAAATAGAAAATAATATTCATTTTATAGCATCATACCTGTAAAGTTAAGCTAATAGGAATATTTTATACGTACGTCAAGATGTAAATTAATACATATTCATTATTAACACGTGCGATCCAAATTTAAGTAAAAATTGCCTATAATTATTTTTATAATTACTGTAATTAGTATATACTGTACTATGCTTAATAAATTTAAGATTAATATTCATATATTAATAGGAGATTTAAAGGATTTCACTTAATAACTATACTTAATTAAGTGAAATCCTTTAAATCTCCTATTATTAGCCCACATGATATTAATTATAGTAAAGAAATATTATAAAAACAAAAAACCCGACTGCTTATAAATTAGACTATGTCACTCTCACAATTTATATGACCCAACGACATCTCATATTTTTAATTCCGTCTGTCTGTCGGACTGTGGGAGTACCAAAGAATTAAATATACATGCATACATATGCTCAAAAAACATTACTCTCTGCATTCGAGTAAAAAGAGGTAAAATCGCTGATTAGCCCATACATTTTGTTATACTTATCATCTCTTCAGTCACCCGACTGACAAGATAGTTTTTCGCGCAATTTTTTACGCAGATTTTTTTAAAATCATATAACACGTTCTTACCGTCAATGATCATGTTTAAATACACCACTTCATGCTGCGCTTCATAAGTCCACTGACCATGCTTGGCGAACACTCTCAGCACTTCTTCCCTGGCTTTCGCCTGGATGTGAGGGTTGCGAGCCAGCTCATAAGCGGCATACTGCCCCGTCGTAGCCGAGGTCTCGTACCCCGCAAGCATGTAGAGAAGTGTGTTAGACGCTATGTCAGTCATGGTAAATGTGAAATCTTTCGCGTCATTCAATTCGGCTGCAAATAAAAAAATGTCAATTCAAATATCTAAAATTGGTACTGTTTACAAATTATATTTTATTTATAAATTAGATACTTGTTGTTCTTATTTTCTTATAGAATGTTGTCTAAATATATTCTCAAGCAAGCTACGAATTACGTGAAAAATAAATAAGACCATAGGTCTTGTAATGGAAACTTTTTATTCAAGAATTTGAAGTAGCGTACAAGCATACAATACACATTATGGTAAATGTCTACCGCTGCGTATGGACATCTATGATCAATCCAGTCAGGCATAGACCTAACTGAGATTGGAAAATGATTGGAAATGCCTTTCTATATCTGAGGTGTACGTGGAACTCATTATGTCGGTACCTATTTCTTTTACCATTCCACTCTTTATATATTTAAATCTATTCAAAATGATTACATATGTAGGTATATAATTAATTCTAACATTTACCTTGATCATTAATTAATTTGCCATTCTTCAGTTCTATGAGAGTTTGTAAGAAGTCGTTGCGTTCGTAATTATGTTTCGCCCGATATTCTACTGTCTCTCTCACCAAGTTGTAAAAGAAGCTTATGATTTCGGGATTAATGCGATTGATCCGTAGTTTGTTAAAGAAAGTTGGCACAAAAAATGCTAAGCCGCGGACTACAGTCCTGAAATATAGTTTGAATATTAATTTTCATCTTAGTTGTTTACCACCACCCAACCAAAAAGCACAAAGTTTTTGATTTATTTCTAATCGTCTTTTTATAAATATTACTATAATATATAGTTGAACCATGGAACAGTTGTGTTGAAACTTGTTATTATCACGCATTTATTACCTATTAACTCGACCACTTTTTAAACCAATTAAACTATAATTATTTTGTACTTAGACTTAAAGACGGGTATAACTAGATATGTCTTATCTCCTGATGAGAAACTGTGCCTTGCAGAAGGTAGAAAAACAAAAACTCATGTTCAAGATAACTGCCACTTTTTACCGATATTGAGTGATATTGATGAGGTTTAAACAGGGAAATATTTGAAACAATCGCACATTGATATTTCCAATACAGTACAAAACTATAAAGTATGTTGGTACATGCATTTGTAGGGTTCAGAAACAAAAAAATAATACATAATTACACCACGCTACATAATACTATTGGAACTAAAAACACTTAGATATTTGGAATGTTTATGTGTTCTGCATAGATTAGTAAAGATTACTCACTCCTAACTAGAAAATGTGCCCAGTTTTGAGAATTGAAATACTTGCGTAAAAAAGTTTAGCCACGTCTCCGTGCTAAAATATCCCTAAAATATTTGAAATAATTATTTATTTATTATGTAAATTCATGTAAATTACGCAGTATTAGTTATTTATTCGTAAATTTTCTCTAAAAATGTTTTTATTTGTCAAGAATTCAAAAAAAGAACTTACGATACTAAGCCATTTGTGGCTTCATTTAATTTCAAGGCGGCGAAGTATCTTTACTAATCTATGGTGCTCTGTTTAACTCTATGCATGTTACATTCATTGAGAATGAGATTAGCTAATAAAATTCTGCAACTAATCGAAGAAATATTTTGTTTTTCACAGTGCCTTCATGAAATACTATCTTTTGCTGATAAAATGACTATAATCATTTCGACAAAGAAACCTTTTGCGCGTAGAATTACACGCACAGTAAAAGGTTTATTC
The DNA here is from genome assembly GCA_014595695.2 of Epargyreus clarus clarus. Lineage (NCBI taxonomy): Eukaryota > Metazoa > Arthropoda > Insecta > Lepidoptera > Hesperiidae > Epargyreus > Epargyreus clarus. The sequence goes on from JACTTY020000051.1 coordinate 3,020,157, forward strand.
CGAGTTATGAAATGGAATGGCAGAAATATTGAAAATTTTTAACTGACATAGAAGATAAAACATTAACTTTTAGGTTTTCATTTTTCTATCTGCCTGCATGGTCCCTAATAATTAAATTTAATTGTCGTAAGTGCTCACCACCAAATGGTCCCTAATAATTAAATATAGTTATAATTAATATTAACTTCGGTAAATAGAAATAAGAAATATTTACTCACCAATACAATGATTTCGGTTCAAAATACTTTTTTCCGTACACATAAAAATCAGAATCTTCATTTTTGAAACCATTGCATTCCATCCCATAACCAACACTCCCAATTATCTCCATTGAGTACTTAGCGTTAAAATCGCTAAAATTCAAAACTTCATCCCTTGCGTGCAACCGCTCTGCGTATGCTAAACCTTCATTGGCAATATTGTTAACTAAAGGATACATCGCTTTAAGCTTTGCTGTTGAAAAAGCTGGAGACAACTTGTATCGCAGGGTTGTCCACGCTTTCCCTTGTAAATTGAACAAATGCCCCGCCAAGGGATCACCAACACCTCCAGAGAAAAGTCCATGTGACGAAAAATAATTGAAATCCTTAATTAACACCAATTTAGCTATCTCTGGATCGTTTATTACGAGCACCGGTTGACTGAACGAGTACATGCCGACGTATGGCAAATGTTTGTATTTAATATAAATGTCGTTACACGGCTGGAAGAACTGCTTCTTTCGTTTAATCACATCGCGTATATTGCCGAAGGGAAACACTGGGGTTGGTCCAATCACTCCCCTTTTCGACCAATACGTAAACTTGTATTGAAACCACAAATAAACCAAAAGTACGAATGAAAATGTTAAAACAATTAGTTCTTTTGTTAAAAACTGCACTGTTGCTATTATTACCGACATTGTTATTTATTTAGTTAGCTTATTCGGTGTTTGATTTTTAATTTTAATTAAATAATTGATTTAAAGACTTAAGTTTTAATAAAACACACGTATATATCAATGGCTGTAGCACAAACTAATGACCGAAGGTTGCGCCTTGCTTACTGGGCTCGTCCATTTCAAAATATTCAACCTGAGGTCATACAACTTTTATATGTAATATATCAAACAATTAAACACCTTTAATCTGACTTCTTGTCATGTAAAACCGGAGAACATTAGTAAGATATTAACTTCCTAACTGAATTTAAAGCTTTTTGATATCAAATTTTAGGGTTCTGTACCAAAGGAGTAAAAACCGGACCTTATTAATAAGCGTCCGCTGTTGTCCTTCTGGTTGTCTGTCACAAGGCCCTATCGTTTTAACTAAAAATTAGGCACAATTTTTTTACACTGTATCTAGTTAAACTAGAGAATTGTTATAAAAACAAAAAAAACACGACTGCTAAAGATGTATACTTAAAGGAATCCACCGACCTATGTTATAATGTTTGGGCTCCAGACTAGACCATATCAAAGAATGAGACATACATACATAAGTAGAATTATACATACACGCATACGCGAGCAAAACATTGGTCTACAGCAGGATATAAAAATATAATATTAAAGGCTCTCTGTTATTTGTTTTTATTTGTCGAAATATGATAACAAATACTGATAACGAAAAATGGTACGGAACCCTCAGTGCGTAAATTAGCGAACTATTCCGATAATAATTTATGCTGATTTTGATGCTCATATTCTTGAATTTTAAATGAATATAGCAATTATATTCCTTTAAATATAAAAGACAATGTGTAGGAAATATTTTATTAAATATATATATTATCAAGAGTTTGTCCATCAAATGATTCAATGCGACAATACAACTGTTATACCTAGAAAATTTTAATAGAGGTGTATAAAAGAATTAAACCGAGCCGTATTTCATTCTAATACTATAATTCCCAAGTGTCTGAACACACAAACATCACGCACATCGAAACCGAAACCTCTACGTGTCAGTACTGCGTGCTGAGATAGAAAAAAGAGTTCCAGCTTAGTCCTCGGTCACTACTTGACTTTCGGGACTTTATCCCGTCTCGCGGGCTTACGCCTATACGCATGTCCCGCCCGCATACATGCTACTTGCTTCTTATCGTGTCAACTTTTCTTGTCATGCGTGACACGAACGTAAATCACGAAGATATTGCCGCTAGTTTGCGAATCGCATGTATGCGGGCATAATAGAAAAAAGGTTTGCTATATTAAAAACTCGCATATATTCATTTCAATATTCAAATTATAAAATTTCTTAAGAACGTTCGTATACGTCGTTCGTCGAGAGATCACGTGTACTTTTTTAATTAACGTTAATTACTGAACAGTTTCTACATGTCTAATATATTCCATTTAGTACTTCGTTAAATTCGTACGTAAATCAAGTGATAGCCTAGTGGTTAAGAAACTCGGCTTCTCGATCGAGGGGTCCGAGGTTCAAATCCCAGGCACGCACCTCTGATTTTTCAAAATTATGTGCGTATTACAAACTAATTATCACTTGCTTAAACGGTGAAGGAAAACATCATGAGGAAACCTGCATACCTGAGAGATTTATAAAAAAAAAACTCACAGGTATGTGAAGTCTACCAATACGCACTTGGCCAGCGCGGTGGACTATGGCCTAATCCTCCTCATTATGAGAGGAGACCCGTACGCAGCAGTGGGACAGTAATGGGTTGATCGTGAAATTCGTACGCATAAAAAACGCGGACTGCAAACCATATTTATTGAAATCATCACACAATTTATACAATATCAATAAACGTTAGTATAAAAATATAAGTTAACAAACTAAATTACATTGATGTTAAATTAACTGACATTTCATATTTATTAACTAAGAAATGTTTTAAGACAATGATTATTCAGTTATATGTTTTGCTTCATATCTATACGAAACTTTCATTCCTATGACTATTAGCCTGTATCACTTGCTTCCGCAATTGCACAAGATGTTGTAAGTATTCTGTCGGTGTTCTCGTCCGCATGTCTTTCTTGTCCTGTGCAAACTTATTCTCTTTATAATCGTTCAAGTAATGTTTATATCTATCAGCGGTCAATTCAAGCTTATTGCACGAGTTTATAATTTTTCGTTCAATATTACTAAACGTATCACGCTGAGGATAAAAGCCACGACTGAATTTATTTTCGAAAAACTGTCTTCGTTGTCGGAACAAATCTTGTGATCCTAAAATGTATTCATCTGTATTGTCACTTGTGTTGAACTCCAATTTTGGTGGCGAGCACTTACGACAATTATTCTCATGGTCCAAGTCATTTTCTAAACCCAGAAATTCTTTATAAACTTTAGCTCTTGCAATTTTATACTTTACATTACTTTTTGGTACTGCCAAATAATTTCTTTTCAATGAATTACTCGTATTTGTCGACTGATTCGTTGGCCTTCCCTTTCTCCAGCTAAATGTATCAGATTCTAGCTTACTAGAAGAACTACAATCAGAATACAAGCTTTCACGTGTATTGTCGTAACTTATCCAATCTCTTTTACCGTGCCCAAGATCTATGTCATCATCATCCCAATTAAGCTTACAACATTCTGCTGGAGTGATATCAATTTCTTTAAACCTGATAATTTTCCTTGTGTCATCTTTGGGTTTTGAAGGAGAGAGTACAATATTATAAGGATACGAGTTCGCACTACGACCTAATATCATATCTTTTATTTCCGAAGGATCTAGTGGAGATGGAGACACAACTACCCGGGGCAATACATTATCCTCCGGCTCGGAAAAATCGTCACAAGGCTTTGTTACCAATTGAGATGGATTAACGCAATGAGCGTCTCTGTCATCAATAAATAGAATACTTTCATCAGTGTCATCTACAGTCTTTTCTAAACTGCTTGTAGATTCAACTTTGTTCTTTTTGTCTTTTTTATCAGTACTGCTATGATTGGTCAGTAAATCGGGAGTCAATGTGGCCTTACCAGTATTCATATTCTTTTTAACTGACCTCTTTTTATTTTTATCATCGTCAGATGACTCCGAATTATCTGGATAAGTTGGTGAAATGTTAATATTTATAATTGGCGATACTGAACTTTCTCCGTGCACATTATTTCTGCTGTTTTCAATTTTTCTTATAAGCTTCGAAAAAATCGAAGACCGTTTTTTCCTTCTAATCGGCTGAATTACCGGTGTTTGTGTACTATGATCTGCTTTTTTTACTATATCTGTCATCATAAAAGAGTTCTTGCGAGGCACTTTCTTATTTTCCGTAATTGTAGATTTATCACGGACATGCCACGATCCATAGGATGGCCCTACAGCTATTTCCTTATAACGAGGAGTCATCGGTGTAGTTTCAGTACTAGCGTCACGATACAACAAAAATGACCGTTTTTTATTAATAACATATGATTCTAGATCATTTTGCACATCAATTTCTTGATCTTTTACTCGAATTACATTTTTTCGTGTTTGTGTATGAACAGGTATACCAATCCTCCTTTTATTTCTTAAGGCTTTCTGGCTTAATTCTACAAGGCGTTGTCGAGCATTAGTACATATCCTTAACTCATTTAATGGTTGTGTAACTTTTTTATCAACCCCTGAATCGACTTTGACAGCTGGTGCATCTTTCTTCTTAAGTTTAGAATATAATCTTTCAGTGACTGATGCTACAATATCAGCTCTTTGGTTAGTATCATACACAACGGGTACTGGTGTAATTTTGTCATCATCAGTACTTTGAGCTTCATCAATGTTCACTTCGCTCAAGCTTTGGGAGACGTCAGACAAACGTGAGCTCTGACCCAGTTGCAAAGTTTTATCTATTGGTAGTACTTCTTGTGATTTATACTGCCTTCTTGTATTTTTCTCTGGCGCAATGATTTGTAAGTCACTGCCACTTAACGTCCTTTCTAAAGTTGGTCCAAATAACTTATCTACTTCTTTACTTATTTCATTACTTATATCTACAGTTTTATCCATTGTATTAATAATATCGGAACTACCGCTAGCTACAGATGAGGGGGTTGATTCAGAGTTGTGGGCATCGGTTTTTGGGTAGGTTATACTCATTATGTTCCCTATTTTTGAATCTGTATTTTCTTCTGTTTGCTTGCCACTATTGGCTTTATTTATTAAAGTCCAATGACTGTCATCATAAATAATTTTCCCTGTTTCAGGAACCTGAAAAAATACAAGATCATCAATAAAATTGTGACGAGAACTGATTCAAAAAATGTAATGAAATGTGATGAAAAATTATTTAATAAAACACCGTGTGGGCCGGTATTTTTTTTCAAGTCACTCTCAACTATTTGACATGCATGACATTACAGTAAAAGTTACTTACGTATCTTATATACTGTGTGGCAAGTTCAGCGAGCAGTTGATTGAACTGAGCCTGTAGAGCGGCGCGAGAGACGCTGCTCGTGGTGTTACTCCCGCGTTGTACCGGCAGCTGTCGGGCGCGCTCCGCCCAGCGCAACGTGGACGCGGACTCTCCGTAACAGCTGATACTGGGAGATACAGCTGTAACACATTTATAATGTAATGTTCCAGCTTCGTTTTCTACACGTGTATTAATGTTCCAATTCATGCTCGGAAAAGATGCTTGGAACAGTTTTATTGTTCCAAGCATTATACATATACTAGAGTTCGGTTGCAGATTTCCACGGGCCGCAGTAACTACTTAATTTACCAGATTCAAATGTCATTTATTCATTCATTCAATTCATTCATTTGTTTTTCATTTTAAACATCTCTTCATTCCTAAAAGCAGGAGAAATGTAGGCAACAAACTACCTAATTCCTACTCGCTGACACAAAAAAATATTTTCCCTCTAGTAGGAGCCAAGCGTTAAGAGGACTAAGTAGTTAGGTATTTCCATTTTCCTGTCCTGCGTAAACGCCATAGGCCACATTGTAACGTGCCGTAGCCACTTAGAGTTAGAGTTTATTCTTATTGCGTTCTTCTAAGTTTTTTTAATACACAAAGAAACTTAACTCTTACGACCATACAATTTTGTGATATTCAAGTATCCTTACTCGCTATGATGAACGTTGGCGCACCACCCGTGAAGCAATCCTTAAGCAGCCACGTCAGCGCCGAGTCCCGGTACGGCACGTACCGCCGCCCGCCTCTAACTGTCACGAATGTTGATGCTTTCATTAATATTGCAACACGTGTTACATTAGACGCATCTTTGTAATAATAGAGCTGGGTACTTATTCATATGTATTAGTTTAGCGATAGATGTGTTTGGACAAAATAAATAACAGTTTAAAAAAACTAAGAAAAAACAAGCTTTAATTGCTAATCGAACTAAAAACTAGAAAATAAATCAATCGATCATAATGAATCGCCTGAAAATAAAATTTAACTTATACAATAAATAATAGTTTAACAAAAAATGCTTTTATTGCTAATCGATCTAAAAACTAGAAAATAAATCGATCAATCATAATTAACCGTCTCAAAATAATTTGTTATTAAAATAATAATTCAATTCAGAGTAACAAACTCTTGCCGTCCGTAACCCCGGAAGCCCCCTTTTAGTCGCCTCTTACGACAGGCAGGGGATACCGTAGCCCTATTCTGGTCCCGGAACTACAGGGATAAAACGTTTCCTTACCAAGAGCAGAAATAACGTTGCTAAGCGCCACTAAGGACTTGTTAATGTTCGCGCCCTCCTTTTGCCTGCCACCGCCGCACCCTTCCCAACTTGCTTTTTCACTAAAACATGCAACAATACATGTAACAAAAACAGTATTTTCTGTCTGTCTATTTTTAAAGACAAAAAATACCAAAAATAGGTTGATATATGTGTTATAGACGTGTGCATGATCGCGGTAATCCGCCCAGAATAGAATACGTATAGGCTCTACAAAAAATAATATAAAAGGCGGGAAAATTAATACTGTTATTTTCTCAAAGTTAGATTCCATGTTAAATATGTTTGTTAAATAATAATAATAAGTAACACTTTCTATATAGGTCTATTTTTGCTGTGTCATGCACACAAAGACGAAAAAACACCCACAACTCAAAATAACATTCTGAATTTATTGTATCTGTCGGGCCGAAACTTGTAACCCCTATAAACTCATAAACTAATTATATTTATATATTTACCAATGCCTACAAATAAGTAGCTTTTATATATATTTTGATAGTATCTGATTATCACATTTAAAGTTAAGTGCTCAATTTATTTTACACTTAATTATTTCTTTACTTCAAATTACATGCCGCTTCCCATAATAAAATATTACATATTAATCAACCAAAAAGGTTCTTGTATTACATCACTTCATGATCATATATATCACGAATTCTCAGCTCATACCTTTCCGTATTACCTTTGCTCCAATTAAACCAGTTTTAATCAATGACGCCAAACTCCCAAATAAAACATTCACTTTGTTATAAAAATAAAAATATCCTTCGTCAATTATGAGCCATAAAATAGATCTACAAATAAAGTTAAATGACAACTTCTCAACACCAACATAATCACGAAACATCGAGGCATTAGGCAGCATAATATTTCTTCCTACAGAGTATATTATACTAGTAAACTTTTTTTACCTTTCTTAACACATGTAAATGGTTATGTGGTTATATTATAGAACAGCTTTATAAACTACAACACTCTGATCAAAATGATTTGTTATGATTGCAACGGAAAGTATTTTATTTGGGTATTAGAAAGCCATCCTAATTCCACGATAGTTTTAAATGAGAATACTTTTCATTTTGCTATTCCTTCCATTCTATGCTGCACTAAAATGCAGCTTGTAATTGTAGTTATAAGATAAAATCTGTCAAATGTTTGTAAAAACTACGTATAGTTTGATAGACAGTGAGCGCTACTGAGGAGACCATTTTGAAAATTAAAGAATTAGCTGGTGATGGACAGTTTTAAAAATAGACCTGTTAGTAACGGATCAATTTAGATTTAGATTTAGATTTTATTTAATCAAAGATTTTTTCCTGTGGGGAGACAATTTTGTAATTAATCACTCTCATCTAATTACCATGCAGTTTAAAACAAACATCGTACCTTCCAGCAAGATCAGCGAGATGTAGAGTAGCTCGTGGAGTGGCAAGCTCTAGTAGAGCGTGAGATCTGGACGAGGTAGAGTTCCGTCGAGTGGCTGCAGTGCGCCTACAACGCGCTCCCTCGTAGACTACTGTTAAGAGAGCTTCTACGTCCCGAACCGCCACACGACGCAGATCTAGGCAAACATAGATGAGTATATAGTACTAGCTGACCCGGCAAACGTTGTGTCGCCTCAAAATCTATTTATCAAATATATTTCATATAAAATATAGCCAATGTTACTCGTGGATAATGTAGCTTTCGAATGGTGAAAGAATTTTTAAAATCGGTCCAGTAGTTTTTGAGCCTATTCATTACAATCAAATAAACAAACAAAGTTTTCCTCTTTATAATATTAGTATAGATAAATACATATCGTTTAAGTAATATAGAGTAGCGAACAGCATCTGGTGAATTCTGGTCGTAAATGGAATAAAATCGACTCAAATGCGATTAGAATTGCCCACCTAAGGTCGCCAATAGATGTGTAGCTGCTACCTCGAAGAACTAAATTGGAACGTAAAAATACCCAAAAACATATTTAAGTCAGGCAGTCCAAGTAGCCACGAACAAATCACTGAAGACGAAGAAATCGCAAATCAATCATTATCAATCAAATAATTTAGACGTGCAACTATTTTATTTTCAATTCAGTACAAGTTTGTCATTAATCTCTTGGTAACATTTTTAGGGTTCCGTACCCAAAGGGTAGAAACGGATAAAGATCCCGCTGTCTGTCCATTGTCCGTCTGTCACAGAGCTCTATCTCTGTAACCGTAATAGACACTTGAATTTTTACAAAGGATGCACAACTGTGGCCGCTATAACAACAAATACTAAAAATAAAAAAGTTAAATATAAAAATCTTTCGATATTTTTTGAACTGTTGAACCGTTATAGGTAGACAGTTCAAATTTTCACAATGCATGTATTTCAATGGCTGTTATAATAACAAATACTAAAATTTAAAAAAATATTGGTTGTACAGAACCCTCCGTGAGCGAGTTCAACTTGCACTTCGCCAATTATCTAAATATATATAACTCAAAGGTGACCGACTGACATAGTGATCTATCAACGCACAGCCCAACCACTGGACGGATCGGGCTGAAATTTGGCCTGCAGGTAGATGTTATGACGTAGGCATCCGCTAAGAAAGGATTTGATAAATTCTACCCCCAAGGGGAGAAAATAGAGGATGAAAGTATTACTTCATAACGCGAGTGAAGCCGCGGGCAAAAGCTCGTTTAAGATTATATGGTATCTGTTTTATATAATACTTAGTCTTGACCTTTTAACTCAATCTCGCTATACTCGTCTCGATTGTTGAGAAATTCGCCAACACCTTGATCTTACAAAATGTAAAATTATGCCTCTTGCGGACCAATTTCAATAAGAACCAATACACTGACCATTTTTATTCTACTTTAAAATGGGACACCTTTGCTACGTGTGCAAGATAAAAAGTGTTTAAGGTAAAAAGTAGAAAATATAATTATAAATATTTTGTTTTAATTGCGTTAACGTCAGTGGGTTAGGGATGTTTAATTAACTGCTCTCTACACAGAATTAGATAACGAAAAGGGGTTGTGAAGAACAAATAATCTCTAAAGGGTATTTGTGTAATTTTACTACTAATTTAAACATTTTCCACGGGACACCATTTTCTCAGGACACCGAAAAAGAGTAACTGTTAACGGGACAATCTAGGGCACAACACAGATCTGTGGGAAAATCCCTTTCAAAACAAGACGTTTGGTCACGTTACGATACATCATGTGTCCTCGCGAATGTAAAATTCCATGTTTAAGTAACGAGGACACTTGGTCAATCGCTGCAATCTTACGTGTTTGCCACGAGATGTTGGTCAAACAAATATATGCAAATAAACACTACCAGACGCACCGTCGAGCGATCTTGTGCGTGTTTGTCTTATCAAACATTATGTGTAAAATAGAATAATTACTTTGTTGCTCATTACGTTATATAAATCTAAGGTCATATACCTTTGATAAGTGAAAAAATGAAGCTTCTTAATAAATGCTCGTTAATCAACAACTAACTAACAACTCTACTCGAACTTCAGATTAGATTTATTGCAAAAATGTCTACTGCGTTTTACCAAAACTTTTTATACAGAATAACCAAAACCACATCCAAATTGGATCAGTAGTTGTCGAAAAAATCGTGGACATACAAACTTACATACATACCTACATACAGAACCTACTTTTCTGAAATCGGTTAAAAAGACAGTGCAATGAATGCACGTGAGGATTTTTATCTTTGTCAAAATGAGTAATTACACGTAGGTAGGTACTGATTGTCCTTTATGTTGTCACTGTTTTCAACATTTGTTTCACATACGGAGTGGTGGAATGTATTGTGGATACATGTTTGTTTTAAATCAACCTGCATTAATCCTGGTCCCCTAAATATTGTGCCACATGCATATTGGCAGAAACGAAATAATAGCTGAGATCAATTACATATAGCTAAGATCCATCATTCTCAAGGAGAGAGAAGAGATCTCGTTTTTAGCCCTCAAAGCAGCTGATTTCAGCTGTTACTCCGTTTCGGGTCTATTCTGTCTACATCACCAACTCCATCTACATTTACCAGACTTTTCTGTTAAGGATTATTTTAAGTCTATAAGTATAAGTTCAGATTTTAAGTCTATAAATCAGCTTCTGAGAGAGGTTTCGCCTGATTAGCATCGTTCTGACCTCGTCGGAGAATAAAGATTATGTTTTCTGAATCAATTAATTCGCTGTTGTATTATTTTTGCTAACTGTTCACCCGGTCGCCAATGTTCACCACCTTTATTTGTTCTCTAACCTAATAAACATTTAACAAATAGTACAAACTTCCTCTACACGTAAGGTACTTTGCTATCAAAGCTCTTTTGTAAATACTCACTCTGCACATAGGGTCCTCTTGCAGGGTGTTCGCGCACTCGCAAATCCTTGCGCACGTTCCCCTTGCGCCGCGGCAAGGAATGGCAGGTCAGGTTCGCCGCCTCCCCCACCAACAAGTCGTGGACCTTTTCGTTATAGATCTCTAAGAAACTGTAACAAAAAAAACGAATTACTCGTCTTGTAAGAGGAAAACTCAATTTACATATCGGCCATGCTAAAATGCAAAATGAGTTGACAGTGTTTGAACTCTTCAAGGTTTTAGGGTGACGGTAGAATAACGTGCTCCTGTGCTCTTATTTGGAGGATGTTAACACAATTAAAGCTTTAAATTAAGTCGTAAATTAAAGCGTTCCAACTTGGTTTGTCAGAGAATCAACACATGTCATGGAAAAATAGGTATCTGTAAAAGTAGCAACGCATCTGCAAACGGCATAATATGGATTCCTGTCTTGTTTCGTCTCACATACTTAAACTTGTGATTTCTTCTTTTAACTGTAATTAGCCTGGTCAATTATGTAACTTGATTTGGTCCATGTTATGCCCTACCCAGGTTTTGAATTCGGTATATTTTATTCGTTTAGTTTTAGTCTCCCTTTGAATAAAACGAGTTAATGTTGATAAATGTCTCAATTTAAACACCTTGCAAAACGATTAATTTGTAATTATACTCTATGGTTAAAAGTTTGATTCCCTTGATCGCATTTAAAACGGTTTCGTGTTTAAAAATAACTATTTTCTTCATTCATTATCCTTTAACAAGGTAAGCAACTTATGCATATTATATCCAGGCGTCCTAATATATTCATGAAATAATTAATAAGTTAACCATTCTTTTGCATTGAAGGAAAACTTGACCAACTAAAATTAAATGTCATGGCGCTAACACTAGTATTGAAGTAGGTTAGCGTTTTGCTTAGATTTTTAACGTATTTTAGTAACTTTAGAAAACTCTGAAAGGTTTCACAGAAACAGTTCTGTGTTGCAGTGGAAGGGTATATGCCGGCTGACTAATATGTGACGCGGCTGTCTTTGTCCTCTGGTAACTCACCAGTGATCCACTTCAGTAAAACCAAGTTCGGTACAAAAGTTGTTTGCATATGTCGCGTTTTGGTTACAATGACCTCTCACCATGCAGTGACTGCATGTTCTCATGCTACGAGTACTTCTTCTTGTAAGAAAGCTTAGTCTACACTGATAGCCCCTGGCTAAAATTAGCAGTGATGAAGATGACAACACAAAGCCCATTTAGCCATAGCTTCCATCGGAAGAACTGCTTCACGTTAGAAATTAGTGTGGCGGTGGTTTCCCTATTCGAACTAATGTACCACCTAAAGAAATTCAATCGTACTATTTTCACAATTTAATCGTAGGTAAACGAAAAAATCGTGACCTAATACGTAAATGACTAAAAGAATCAACTCGAACTTTATCTATTAACAATACAATTTGGCGATAAAGAGTCAATTCGTGAATTCCATTACGAATTGAATTGAAACGATACAACAAAAGCGATTATACAGGAGGTGGTGACGGTGACGGCGTGTTACCGAGCTGTCTTCGCGCTAACGGTGGCAATAAAACAGATACAGTTGCTATTTACTAAACTATAGTACTGTATAGACAACTAGATGTAGAACGAAATAAATGTGGAAAGAAAAGGTGGTAAAATAAATAATAAATAAATAATTAATAAAGCTTTCTACACTCACAGCCCCACACTAGAATTCCCTGTGTCGTGGGTGTCATGGGTGTCATGTCATGTCATGAACACACACATAGACAAAAATAAAAACACCCAGACCCAGAAACAGAAGTCTAAATTCATCATCTATAGTCCGATTCATAATTAGGTGTCCAAAATGTAAACAAAGGTGTTGACCTATCAAGAAAATATGTGTCAAATGGCAGTTTCTTATTTTTGACAATATTAAATTAATACATCGATAATAAAATAATAATCTAAATAAATTAAAATCAATTCACATTTTCCAATATTTATATTAACTCAATTTCATTTCATACATTAATAATAATAAAAAACAAGATTTATGAGAGAAAATTAAATTGTAATAATGGTCACACAATCGGCACCCAACACATTTTTTGTGCCGCCATTTTTAAGTTTCGTAGTGTTGATATTATTCATTTTTGTGATCGTGATCGAACTCGAATTTTTTCTAGTTTTCTTAGCGCGTTTTTTTTAATTATGTGCAGTTATTAAGTTTTTGTTTTATGTTGAATTTTGTGACATTTTTCGTTTCTTGTTAATTTGTTAAGGTTTACAATACCTGTAATCGAATTTTGACAATGACATTTCTTTGTTTACATTTTGGACACCTAATTATGAATCAGACTATAGATGTCTGTCTGGCCGGGGATCGAACCCAGGACCCTTCGCGCGTAAGACCGGCATTGTGACTGCTCCGCCACGCGGGTCGTCAAAATACGCCTATTTTGCCGTATAACAGTAGTTATAAAAGCGGATAAAAGCGGTAGAACACCTTTTTTTTTTCGAGGGGGAAACCTTCAAAAGGTACCCGACGACGTGGGAGCGACGCCGGGTTATGTGGGATTTTTACCGCACTAAAACCCCCGCGGTGGCCGTCCTCAACGCTTGTTGGAGAACTCCGGGATCTCCGACGGAACACAATCGGAGCCCTCCAAGCGCTATGCCCCGATCGGGCTCTACCCTGGGGGAGCAGTTTTCGCTCCACCCACACCATGTAGTGTTTACGACGGTATGCGACCACACATACCGCCGTCCTTCCCGGGGTCGCTTGCTGGACGGTTCGAGCTCCCACTCTTGCCGCCCGCAACCCCTGAAGCCCCCTTTTAGTCGCCTCCTACGACAGGTAGGGGATATCGTAGCCCTATTCTAGTCCCGGAACTACAGGGACAAAAAGCGGTAGAACACCTAACGCCACATATTACCGTTTGATAACAGTAACGCTGATGTATTCTTTTAAATGGTTGTAAAACAGCCATATTAATATTAGGTGTATGAAGTACTTCATGAAATCCTTGAAACTTCATGAAATCCTCACGGGTAGCAGTGCTCCCATTGCCCCTAATAGGATTCTACTTGAGGTGAATAATAGATACTCGTATACAGACGGTAATTACCACTTAACACCATGCTAACCGCGGGCAGCATACTCGTTTACTATATACATAGATTAGTAAAGATTACTCACTCCTAACGAGAAAATGTACCCAGTTTTGAGAATTAAAATAGTTGCGTAAAAAAGTTTTGCCACGTCTCCGTGCTCAAATGTCCCTAAAATATTTGAAATAATTATTTATTTATTATGTAAATTTCGCAGTATTAGTTATTTATTCGTAAATTTTCTTTAAAAATGTTTTTATTTGTCAAGAATTCAAAAAAAAGAACTTACTAATAATCCGTTTGTAGCTTCATTCAATTTCAAGGCGGCGAAGTATCTTTACTAATCTATGACTATAAATAACATTAAAAAATCTTGAGAAGTCTAAAAGAAGACATTACCACCTGATATTTTCCCTCAACGTTAAATCAAATTATGGTTCATTTTTAATACACATTTTCACGTTTTGAACCCGAGCCCTCAAGTGGTTGATCGAAATACAAAAACCCAAATTAAGAACGTGGGTTAATTGAAATGTGGTAGTTGTAATCAGTCCATCCACACATAAAAATAAATAAATAAGTGAGACTAGCTAAGACTTTTTATATTCTATCTTCTATCCCTTTATTTTTTTTTTTCAATTCCCTTTAATTGAACAAATGTTAACTATAAGAATACTTACGAATTCCGAATTTTTTAATTCGTTTGAAACACAAAATTCAAAAACGAAACAAAATTCAAAAGAGAATAAGATATTATTATAATTAAGTTTAGAATTTGTGTCAAAATTTGCATATTGTGTCTTTTTGGGTCTACAAATAAGTACCTAATTATAAAGAAAATGTTATCATTGCAAAATCAACGGGTTGCCAAATGAACGGGTTATTTTTTCAACCAATAAAAAAGCAATAAATATAGAGAAAATTTGAAGGGTACACATTTTATATTGTTATCGACTCACCTTATATCTTATTTTCCTTTGAACAAATCATAAAGAACACAACTTGTATTAATTTAACGTGACAGGATTATTAACGTTAGCCGCCAAGCAGGGCGGGCGGCGGACACGACGCGAGGGCGCTCGGAACCATATAATCCGTGGGCGGGTGAAGCCTTACTAAAGTGAACGTCACGCGGTCTCTAGGGCTATCAGTAAACAAAGCATTGCTTAGTGTTATAGTAATAATACACTATGTCTGTCATGACACAAAGTAACATATAATAAGTTTTGTATACAATGTCGCCCATCGCCAAGTAACCGCCCGAAATATTCTGAATATTTATGAAAAATAACCGGTCAGAATGTTTAAAATATTGAATTGTCATCGGTCCTTAATAAGTATGCCAAATTTCGAGTTAATCCGACGTTTTGAAGGGGGTTAAAATCATGTTCAAAGATTCCGTTACATACTAACATACCAACATACATACGTCTCAAGCTAATAAAAGCGTATTAATGATGAGAAATAAACTTCACAAGGGGGGTCTAGCTTAATATTTTTGAAGTTATTAATTTTTTTACTTTTTAAGTATCGTATGTGACCTTGCTTTACATTTTTACCATATCTCCTATGTTTTTGGCTCGATTTGGATTCTGTTTATTATTTCTAAAAGCTCATGAGTTCCTTCACAGATTTAGTAACATTTCTTTCAAAACTTATCGACTATGAAAAAAAGGGACGTTTAGCCTTTTCTTTTCAAAAAAAAATATGTTGTTTTTTCTGGAATATCAAGTGTAACTCCATAAAATGTCCCCATTATAGCACTTTTTTAATAATTATTTATAATCTACTACGATGTATAGGTAAGTGGGTGTGTTAGGTCAAACGTCAATTTCATACCGTTAAGTTAATAATCAGGCTGGAAGATATAAGTAACGGCTTTTCATATATTCTGATGACTATCTATATTGAAATTGATATGCTTAATGTTTGTTTTACTTTTGTATATTTTTGGTAGAATGGCTAGTAAAACAAGGGATATATTTCATTTGGGTGTTCAATGGTCGACTCTCCTAAATACCTATCTAAAGAATTTTATGTTAATTTGTACAGAATTCATTAAAATATTATTATTAATAATTATATTATTTATAAGTACTAAGCCTGCTGGAAATCTCACAAATAATAATGCGATTATGTGGCAAATTATGTAGGATAATTCTACTAAAAACAAGATTCGCGTTTATTTTCTTTAATTGCATTTTTTTCTGTAGATAGATAATTAATATTATCATAATATATAATCTCAAGAGGCTACGTGAGACGTGAGTTTCATTTATTAATTAGCGAATGCGATGACAGATCTCAAGTGAGAGCGCGTTTAATGTTTGACACTTAAGTTTTGTTTATTAATACGATAACGAACTTAAGATTGCACTTGAGTTAGATCTCAAACTTGAGATCAGTTTATTAATACGGCCCTTAATGTGTTTCATGAGCTTGAAATGATCCATCGTTGTACCTTCCACTATTAGGTATGTTTTAAAAACATCACACCCTTCAAACCAGAACACCGTAGCGCTTAACACTGCTATTATAAGGCAGAAATAGGTGTGGTGGTGATGCCGCTGGAGTCGAACCACAAAGGGTCTACCTACCACCTTCACATTATTATACCATACCAATTCAATTGTATGTATTATAAATTATTACAATACGGCTTCACTACTATAGAGATAAGTATATGACTATGCATTTGCCCACACATTTTTGTGTTAAAGGAACATTTTTAAAACCTTAAGAAATGAGATGAGCGCCTAGTTATAAAGTGACCAACGGTCCCTGTAGTTCCGGGACCAGAATAGGGCTACGGTATCCCCTGCCTGTCGTAAAGGCGACTAAAAGGGGGCTTCCGGGGTTGCGGGCGGCAAGAGTGGGAGCTCGAACCGCCCGGACAACGACCCCGGGAAGGACGGCGGTATGTGTGATGGCATTCCGTTGTGCACACTAGACGGTGTGGCGAGCGTCACGCTCACCTGGGCGGAGCCCGATGGGGCAACGCGCTAAGAGGACTCTGCGTTGACTGAAGAGGACTGGACGTTGCGTTCCTCTGGAGATCCCGGAGTCCTCTACGCAGCGCCGAGGACGGCCACTGGGGGGGTTTTAGTGCGGTAAAAATCCCACATAACTCCGTGCCGCTCCCACGGTATAGGGTACCTTTTGAAGGTTTCCCCCTCGTAAACAAAAAAATAAAAAAGGGATAAAGTAACCAATTATAATAAATGCACGTATTGCACCTACTAGCTCAGTTATTTCTATTAGTATACAAGTAAGTGTCAACTTCTTTAAAAATCAAAAACAAAGGTGACCGTATTATACTAGAATTAATATATCTTGTCCCAAACATCCCCGGATAAAACTGTAAACTAATGAAGCAGAATTGGTTTCATAGAAAAGGAAGGCTTCTTACAAAACGGTATTCAAGACAAGATTATCCGTCACTTCTAAAAATATTACTCTATTACCCCACACATCAGTATCAGGCTATCAGGCCAGGGGTGATATCGGCGGAGATAATACGTGATCGTTAGGGTGTGAAGTTCGCGTGCTCCTACGACCTTCGGCAACACGGCGCCTCTTTATTACCACACCAACTTAATCCAATATGCACGATGTACCTATATTACTGAAGAGGACTACGATACAACTAATCGAATTTATGACATAACCAGCTTATGTTTCCGACTTTCAAGATTTACTGGAATCGATGACTAAAAATACTCTTCCACGTAGGAATAATGTTTACGTTTTATGCAAGTAGTAAACAAATACGTAAATCGTATTTTGTTTACTTTTACCCTAAACGAAATATACAAGCAGTATTATTTTATGTGGCTATAGATTTTTGAATATACATATAGGTACATACTTCTTTCACGTTTGGGAAAAATTAATGTGAATTCTTACGATCCCCGAGGAGATAATTGCAAGCTCTCGATGTGTTTAAAAGCCTGTCTCTTACTATATTTCTAACCAAAATCCGGCAGAAGTCGACACTGCTGCTTTAAGTAGAAAAACCTGTAACGGTTCAGGTACCTCTGAAGTCGAACTAGGATCTACCCTCCTCAAAAATTATGAAACAAATTATCCATAACAGTAGACTTGCAGAGCTGAAGAAGAATTATTTTCACAACTACCGGAATTGAATGTCGCTCAATTTTCGCCATAACCGAAGCAATTTCGGCGCCGGAAAGTAAATTGTTTCTCTATCATTTACGATTGCCGCGCGCGAAAAATATGGCAAGGGTCGTCTCTCACGCGATTCTCTGATCTACTGTTCCTTGGGTACTTTAATTTCACTACACTATACGTGCGACAAGTTAAAATTCCTGGCGGTATTAGGCGGCTTAGGCATAAGCAAGTGTGTTTATTCGTAAATCTCCAAAAAGTGGAAGAATTCTGAATCTTCTTTTATAGTGTGGATTTACGTTTTCAACATACGTCCTAAGAAGGTTATCTATTCGGCATTTTTACTATTTATTTGGTGTATCTTATATGTAGGTATAGCCCGCGACAAACTTCTAGTCCGCTCTGAAATTTTTGCGCGCAGGTATGAGCCAATGAGATCGAACACAACTACAAGCATATACTTCGTAGCAACAGTAAGGGCACACTAACGCAGCTATGTACCCGTGGGCGAGAGCGGGCAGCGGACGGGTGTGGGGAGGTCTCGCGCTGTCTTCATCCCGCTAATATCTACAATTTGCTGTTGCAACGCCACTCGTTTCTATATTTACAATGGACGAAAAGTTTGTCGCGGACCCTACATTACTTGACCCTACATTACTTATTTGAAACTTTGAGTTTAAAACGGGAAGCTTAATAGCCGCTTGCGCGCGAACGCAAAACCGCTAGATAGATAGATCGTAGATTGTGGTAAAGATAATTTAGGTAAAAGATAATTTCCATTTTCATGGCGCAATTTATATCTCGCAGACGTGTGCGATTCTCTGCTGTTTCCGCAATGGTGAGCATTTTATTTATATTGATCTCCTTTCTTCCAACTTACGTCGGCTACGTAACCGCGCAAAATACGGTCGTGAGTTCGTAAATAAAACAGCTTTTCAGCAGAAAATTGTCCTGTTTCAGCAGAAACTCTCACTCTTGCTCTTCGCATTTTTAATAAAGATTAATTAGGTACCTATTACCACAAGTATTACCCACTTATCTTAAGCATTATGTTCACAAATTATCCGCACGTCATTTAATTAGTCGTGCGGTCGTACCGGTAGTTAACTAACATTAGAAATTCAGTTTTTGTGATCATTAACTAAATTATATATGTGTCAAAAAAAATAATTTTAATCAAAAATATAAAAGAAAGACATTAATTGAGAATTAGTAATCATCATTTCAATTACTAGCCAAATTATAGAAGGTAACAAATAGTTTAACCCTGAACAACCGATGTAGCTCATGATAAGACGCTTTTTTGGCTTAGGTACTACTGGGTCCGGGATTTTCCCCACAACTGGAGGACTTGTTGTTGTACTTGAAGGGACATTGGAATGTTTTCACATCGTCCATAACGCTGCCGAAGGTTTAAAGACCGCTATCCAACGATAACAGAGTCTAACGGCTTAACGTGTCCCCAGTAGCACAAAAGCACGCTTAAAACTTAACCCATCTCACTCCCAATAGCTCTCGACGCTTCATACACAGAACGCGAGATTATACACGTCGAAACTAAACTTAGATAAGTACTTACGTCATATTACAATCTATTATGTTATCTATCATCATCATCATCAACAATCCATTACTATCCCATTGCTGGGCACGGGTCTCCTCTCATAATGAGAAGGATTAGGCCATAGTCCACCGCGCTGGCAAAGTGTCTATTCGTAGACATCACATAGCTTTGAGATTTTTTTTTTATATAAATCTCTCAGGTATGCAGGTTTTCTCACGATGTTTTCCTTCACCGTTTAGCAAGTGATTATATATTTCACATGCTTGTGTTGGTTAAAAGTCGGTCTCTCAATCGAAAGGTTCTAAGTTCAAATCCCAAACATGCAGTTGTGGTTTTTTAAATAAATTAATTATTAGATGCTTAAACGATACAAGAAACTATCATGAGGATAATGAGAGAATGAGAGTAACCTCAAACGATTGTTCTTCAGCGAGGGAACATTTTACGACAATACTTGTTTACCTGACAGTAACTTCAGACGGTTGTTGTTCAGCGAGAGCTCTGCAAATGCGAGGGATGAGGCCTGGCTGGGTTTCCGTGCCCATCATTGTGTGAGTCTTTCCGGTGGCGCTCTGTCCATACGCCAGCACACAGGCAGGGGAGCCTTGGGCTATGCTGGCTAATACCTGTTGTCCGATTGTGTTGAATACCTAGGATTAAACTTTGGATATTAAACTTTTAAAATAATAGGTATAAATACTATTTTATGAAGGCTAGTATATAAGGGAGGATATATAAACTTTACAAGTTGTAGAACCCTTTGTAGTTCGACTCCAGCGGCACCACCACGACACCTGTTTCTGCCTCATAACAGCAGTGTTAAGAGTTTGGTTTGAAGGGTGTGATAAGGGAGACATACTTTTTCGAGGCGTTCCAGCTTAGTCCTCAGAGGTAGCGGCACATTTGTGGCTGACCTCAGGTACGAGTATCTACTCCTATCTGGGGTTGATTACATATGTTCATGGGTGGCAGTAGCCACTTATCATCAGGTGGACTGCATGCTCGTCGGCTACTCCTTTATAATAAAAAAGAAGGTTAGTACCTATTTTTATTAAAACTGATATACATAATGTAGGTATGTGACAAAATTTGCGACGAAGAATAGCGAATCCAAATTCTATTCACTTTTACGACATAAGGACTGAAAATTTGTTCAAGAAACAATTAGAATATCAGTTGAATAATGGTTATTTTAAAAACGCTTTCTACACCCTTTCTACACTCACAGCCCACACCAGGATACCCTGTATCTTGTGTACCACGGACACACAAAGACGAATACACAAACACTCAGACCCAGAACAGATACCTAAATTCATCATTCAGATATCTGTCTGGCCGAGGATTGAACCCGGAACCCATTGCGCGTCAGACCGGTATGAACGCACCGCCACGCGGGTCGCCAAATTATTTTAGTTGTAAGTTAAGGAAATATTTATAATATTTTAGTAAGCTATTGCAGCTTGTCCCTGTAGTTCCGGGATCAGAATAGGGCTACGGTATCCTCTGCCTGTCGTAAGAGGCGATTAAAAGGGGGCTTTCGGGGTTGCGGACGGCAAGAGTGGGAGCTCTAACCGCCTGGCTAGCGACCCCGGGAAGAACGATGGTATGTGTGACCTCATACCGTCGTACGCTCCACACGGAGTGGCGAGCTTCATAAGCATCTGGACGGAGCCAGACGGGGCCACGCGCCAAGAGGACTCCGGTTGCGTTCCTTTGGAGATCCCGGAGTCCTCTACGCAGCTCTACAATATAACAGTGCCTCAGAGGACCTTAATAACAAATACCTTTTCTTGTGAAGCATACGTTGGTTGCGAATGTGCGCAGGCGCTGTCGAATGTAAAGTCAGCGTGGTAGCGTCGCACACGCTCCCGGCTGTCACCTGCGCCCGATGCACTCACCTACATAATATTATTAAAGTATTATATTTCTCATTCATTTTTGTTACGTATTCAGATATAGAATACTGTCTGATGTCTATTTCAATATTACTGCTCATGGGTACCTCCTTCGATACGTATACGAGTCAGTTTATGATGATTAACGAAACGTATAAACCTTATTTGAAGGATGTGGTAAGACAAAGATAGATAGGTACGGCTACGGGGCATTATAACTTTCCTAAGTCTAAGATAGCAAAGCATTTGTTATCAACCCCTGTTCTACTTGATTGCAGAATACATCGCTGTAAGGAATATGACCATCCCATCCCCTTAAATTCAAGCACCCTGCCTTATACATACAATAAACTCTACATCTAATAAGAATCCTACTTGAAGGTTATTAAATGGCTTAAACGCTTCATATAAATGGTAAATTAGTAAACAGTGAGCATTTTATGAACTCCAAACTACGAAACTACCTGTAAGATATATTGCTGATATGCCGAAGTGCTTCCATAAAAAGCCAATTTCATTTTGGTAATTTATACTCACTTTCATGTTGATGATTGTGATCGTGTTTTCGTTTAGGACATTCACAACTTGAGTTCGGTCTTTCTCCGATCTTATTTCCCTGTAAAGAATACAATTTTAATTTTAATAATTAAAATATGTTAGGAAATAATACCTACTGGTAGGCACGGGTTTTCTCAGAATAGGATTGAAGCATCCACATTGTATACGAAACAAAAACTACTTATAAAAGACACTGAGGAAAACTTCCACGCAATGTTTTCTTTTATAGTCCATCAATAGTTAATAACTTGGCTTCGAAATTGTAGATAATCGAACCTGGATCTTCAGCGGAAGAGGTTAACATACATACAAATAAGTTATTACTTTGAATAAGTATTAAATACCAACTTGTCTGTAAACGGGCGCACTCTAACCGCCAACTTAACGTTAGACATCTTAGCACTAACACAAATTCACTCAAAAACTACCGACAATTATTACTTCTACAACGTAAATAGAAAACAAATTGAAACAAATACGTAGGCGCAAGTTTCTCTTACAAATGCTCACATATCCGTGCTTACGATGGAGACGACTAAAGTTATTTCGGTCCCACGATTCCTTGTGTAAAGGAACTGACCGTAATTAAAAATAGATGGAACCGACAAAGTAGACCCATAATAATAACGTAATGTCAGATGCGTTTCATTAAAAATGTGTTAGGAGCAGTTATGATATGAGTTAGGATATGAGTTGATGATTTCCGTACCTAATACCCACTAAAGATATCTGCTTAAGTTAGTTTAGTAAAATTTTTTTCACTAAGATACATATACATACAATCGATTTGTAGTCATTTTTATAGGATAATTGTACGCTAATGTTATACAGTTCCCTCTCCGTATCTTTCAATTAAGAGTCTCACACTGAATGAAAAATATACCGTTATCTACCGTTAAAAAAACATATAGCGATACATAGCGAAAACCTTTCAATATTCGTTATGAGAAGGTCGGGGACAACCTAAGGATATCTTAAGTTAAAATAACTAAAAATATTTTATTTATTTAAACTTTATTGTAAACCTGGTTACAAAGGGCGAACTTAATGCCTAGTGGCATTCGTTGTTGATGACGAAAAGTTGTGGTGGATGTAAAAATATATTAATAATATATGCTCTTGGAGAAGAAAAAATAAATATGATTTTCTTCTTCAAATTCTAAATGAAATAGGTTAATATATATAATAAGACTAAAAACTTCATACGAGAAATATCTGAAATTACTTTCTGGGTCAAAGCTCAACATGTCCCTTTTTCAGTTTCAAATTTCTCGACAGACGACATTTGTATATCCTTATCATCCCTTAAATCCTACGCGGTGGGTTGTGGCGACGTAAGTCGTACCATGATCCTTCTTGTACACGATTACATTCTTCCTGTCATGTTATATATGTTGAAACAGGAATGTATATTATACATATACGCATATGATGTTTCATTATGGATGCTCCTATAACTAACATAAAACTTTTATTGTTCGACTTTCCAAATTTCCAAGGGATAAGCTAATATACAACTATTTCCATACTCTGAACATGATAATAAATATAGAAGAGTTTGTAGGTAAAGGTAAGTCATTTAAGTTGGACAGAGTGCTCATACAAGCCCATCCACATCTATCTACATGCAGCGCCTCTGGTGAATAATTTAGGAACTAAAAACATGTAATGTAACGGAAATCGAGCTGTCGACTCAATTGCCGACTGTCGATTTTTGATATCGGATTTTAGATTCTAATACAAATTGTTCATAACTGTTATGCCATGATTCCTTCATTAGTTATTTTAAAGTTTACCTGGGGACATTTATTTGTGCATAGAGCGTTAGTTACCTTTGTATATGACGGCGCATCCCTGGCGCCATCTATTAAGCTGTGACGAAACAAGATTCTCAGCTAGCAGTCTAGCGGAGCTTCTTGTCGATGGAGCGCCGCCACTATTTTTTTAAAGGAGTAAAAAAAGGCGGGTAGAGGGGGCGCACCACGTCTTAGACGAATCGCTATTTCGCTTAATTTTTCAATTATCTTTGTCTTCTAATACAATTGTTTGTGTATGTGTGTGAGTGTGTGTGTGTGATGTGTGATATTTTTAATAATTGGGAACTGATCTTGCTAATTTAATGGGCATAACATTATTGGAATAAAATTAACTTTTGGTTTGTGATCTGGCTTGCAAATAATTTTAATCGCCCAAACACCCACGTGAGACGCTATGGCCAATCCTGATGTAGGCGGGCAACCGTCTATATATACATTGGCATATATACGTCATTAATGAGTTTTTACGGTTTTTAATCCTGAGTGTGTAACGCAAATCTTCCGTAAACAAGGCTGGCAACACTAGCTACCACATTTACCAGCCAGGCAATTTAAAGTGACAGTGACGTTTGTCACAAAATAAAGGTATAAAAAATTATATATATTTTATTAAAATACGGTCCGGCTGTATTCCGAAAAAAAGTTATTAAGTAGTATTAATATAAATGCAAGACTTATTAAAGTTGGTTTTACGACTGTGATTTTACTTTCATTATCAAAGGTCAGTACAAAACAAAGTTTTCTAAAACCGTCGTTCTCCTTTTTTTGTTACTTTGCGTCGTAACTTTTTACATCGACAATATATCACCAAGAAAATTTGATAAAAACCACAACATTTATCTAAGACGAATCACGAAGAAATTTGATAAAAACCAGTAACATTAATCATCCAATTAATTCAAAAATGTCTGCATAATTCCACTCTAATATTAAATAAATCTTACATATCTTACTAACATAGAATATACAGATAAAAACAAGTTATAAATCATACGGATGATAATGTATCTAACTTATCTCGTATACCAAATATGCTAAATCAACTGCACTACAGGTAATATTATTGTAGAGCTTTATAATTAAAAATACACATGTATGTATTCTGTAATATTGCAATCTAGTATAATATAGCTCACTTTATTATTAGCTTTTACAGGTACAAATTGTTTATAAACCTATAATTATCTAAGTTGTACTCAACCTATTACTGTCCCAATCATGTCCCAATATACGGGTCGGGCTACTAAATTGGAAAAAATCTTCTCATTTTGAAAGAATGCCAAAGTCTATTGAGCTGGAAAAGCCCGAACTCTTGAGAACTGTTCTTACAGGACTCTCAGATGTATAGGTTTTTTCACATTGTCTACCTTCACCATTTAAACAAGTGCAAAATAATACAAAAAAAAATGGTAGCCTTAAGTTAATCACATATACATACTTTTCTGTTACTTTAATCTTTAAAAAATCTAAGGCCTAAGTTTGAGTGTGTTTAAATATTCTTATTTTTTTACAAGTACATATATTTCTCAGGTTAACAATGTATTGTACATAAAAAAAAAGATATTTACAATACCTATATTATTACTATATTTATGTACATATATACAAAAAAGGGGAATAAAAAATAATAATCACTATAAATAATATATGTTTTTTTTATGAATATTGTAAAGTAGATATAGAAAACTTTGTTGCAATAAAATTCTTACGGTATTTCCAAAAAAAAAAAATGTATTGTACTGAGTTTTATAAATAGAGTTTTGTGACAATACAACATCTTTAAAAGTATTATTATCTAGTACCTAATCAATTGTATATTCGAGATTGAAAATGATAAAGAAATGTGTGTTTGAATTGTTATTCAATTTACATAGTAATCAGTTTACATTGTCATTTAAATGTATGTTAGGTTTGGTAGAACTTTTT
Organism: Epargyreus clarus clarus; assembly: GCA_014595695.2. Lineage (NCBI taxonomy): Eukaryota > Metazoa > Arthropoda > Insecta > Lepidoptera > Hesperiidae > Epargyreus > Epargyreus clarus. Next base: position 3,046,129 of record JACTTY020000051.1, read on the forward strand.
GTCACTTTGTCCTGTTCTTTGATCCAAGATGCTTGTGAGGCGCATAACGAGGCCATTATGGAACTCCTTGAAAATTGAGAGGAGGTTCCTAGCATCGGAGCCAACTAAACCGGAGCCACAAGTTTCTGATGGAGTTGATCCCGTACAGGTAATTTTTGTTTTACATAAAAATATATTTGTGAATATACTTCCATAATTTTACTTTTAATATAATAAGTTTTTTTTTTTGTAAAGTGTCGCTATGTTGTAGCTATGTCAGTTGTAGCTATATCATAACCAGTATTGTTTTTCAGAAGCAAACTTAATTTAATACAAAAGGTCCTTTTTTTTCTTATTTTCAATCTTAAAAATGTCTTTTTAAACATGCCTGTTTTAAGAAGAACCATGCCTGTTTTAAGAAGGAGCATGAGTCCACTAAAGCAATTTTGGGAAGTAAACTTGAACACAAACACCTCTAACTCATCCATGGCTATATTGTGTTACTTTTCCTGATGAAGTTAAAATACAACAAGTCCACCAATATCTCTGCCATGATATATTCTTCAAAATTTCCATGTTCAATCTTAAATTTATCACCACATAGAAACCTAAAATCAGTATGGTGACCAGGGTACCACATTCAGACCCTAAGAAATTTCTGCAAATGTGTTACTTTTATCCATACAAGTGGTATATATGCATTAACTTTAATTAATAAGTCTTTCTTACCTAATATTTCAAAGTTATTCATGACACCTTTATGTTATAACTGTATTCTTTATAGGCTGAAGCTCTAGACAAGGACATCTGTCTCCTGGTAGACGAGAAAGATAATTTTATAGGAACAGCTACAAAGAGAGACTGCCACAAGGTCGCAGAAGATGGCAGTGTGCTCCTCCACCGGGCCTTTAGTGTTTTCCTATTTAACAAACGAGGTGATATGCTCCTACAGAGAAGGTCCAGCAATAAAGTAAGGTTCATGACTGTATTTTTTGGTCTTAAGCTGTAGATAAATGATTTAAACTCTTGCATGTACTGTAGATATTAAGGACATAGATTTCTAACATTGTATACAATTCCGTTTTACAAATAATTCAGCCAATTCTAGTATATTTGAATTGTTCAGTTAGGAATTTAATTGGCAAACGAGCATGTAATCTATCTTATGGTAAGTGATCTCTGTTGCCTATGGACATCTATAACCAAAACCATGTAGAACAGGGGCCTGACCCCAACATGTTGTCATTAATGATTACTAAGATGAGCGCCTCATATGTAAGTCAGCTCGCATACACACCCTTCCACAAAATTGTAGAACTTGCTTCACTAGAAATAGATGTGGCGGTTGCATAATCCGCGCCAAACTGCTCCTCCGCTTTGAAGTTGTTGCGACCAGGTGTAGTCATACAATTTGCTATGGCGATGCAATTCATATCTATATTTAAACGCTTTCTACACTCGCTTTCTACACTCACAGCCCCACACTAGGATTCCCTGTGTCGTGGGTGCCATGGACACACACATAGACAAATACACAAACACCCAGACTCAGAGACAGGAATCTAAATTCATCATTTAGATATCTGTCTGGCCGAGGATCGAACCCGGGACCCTTTGCGCGTCAGGCCGGTATGGTGGCCGCTCCGCCACGCGGGTCGTCAAACATTTGGAACAGACTAGCAGTTTTACTCTAACTATACCTCCTTAATCGAACTTCATTAGCTCTGCTATATTATATCATGAATGTTTGTTACAATAAAATATAGATCAATAATATTTAACTTATTACAACCCCACCAGATAACATATCCAGATTACTACACGAACGCTTGCTGCAGCCATCCTCTATACATAGAGGACAAGCCCGAAGATGTCATCACAGCAGCAAGGCGCCGACTTAACTACGAACTAGGAATACCTCTTAAACAGGTGAAATTTGTCAACCATAATTTTTTTCGTAAGTTAATGAAAATAGTCTTAACAAATACAGTTCGACACAGAATATACGAGATAGATTTTATTTTAATAATATAAATACCAATCTAGATGGTTACATTCCCGAATTAATAATAACTACAATTAATTCCTCTTTAGAAGATAGGATTTCTTGAAACCTATTATATTGTTATTTTTATATATTGTTTTTCTGTATTGTTATTTTTTTTTTAGCAAAATGCCTGCTCGGCCCCCTTATTATAGTTTTTTCTGCGCTTCCCATAGACATGTGCTCAACTTCCGTTAAAGATTATACTCTTTCCTGTTGTTGATCACAGACGCGTTACTAAGTTGGAACGCCTCAAATAACCTTGTCTCCCTTCAAAGCCAGCAGCGCTTAACTGTTATAAAGCAGAAACAGGTGTGCCTTCAGAGTCGAGCCATAAAGGTTCAATCACCCTAAAATTATAGGTTCACCATAACAAGTATAAGTTCAGTATCATGAAGGTGGTAGAACCCTTAGTGCTTCGACTCCGGCGGCACCACCGCCGCACTTATTTCTACCTAATAACAGCAGTGTTAGGCGCTGCTGTGTTCCGGTTTGAAGGGTGTGGTAAGGGAGACAGACTTTTCCGAGGCGTTCCAGCTTTGTCCTCAGGGGTAGCGGCGCATCTGTGGCCGACCTCAGGTGGGAATATCTAATCCTATCTGGGGTTGATTACAGATGTTCATGGGCGGCAGTAGCCACTTACCATCAGGTGGACTGTATGCTCGTCTGCTACTCCTATATTATAAAAAAAAAAATCATAACATATAATTGTTACACAGATGGATCCGGAAATGTTCACGTACCTAACACGCATCCACTACCACGACCCGGGCGACGGCGTGTGGGGCGAGCACGAGATAGACTACGTGCTGTTCTTCCAGGCCGATGTTAAGGTCAAGCCGAACTCGGACGAGATATCCGAGTACTGCTTCGTGCCCAAGAATGAATTTAATGCGTGAGTAATGTACTAATTTTGGGTCTGATTTTGTCCAACATGTATTTTTTTAAATGTAGAAGTAGAAAAAAAAATGGAGTTCATCTGATATTTAATGCGTAAGTACCGACTACGTACTGAAAAAAATACATTTTGGACACAACATGTAATTTTTAATAATGTATATGTAGACAAAAAGCCTATAGTTCATCTAATGGTAAGTGGCTCCTGCCGCCCACGCATATCGGTAATCAACCCCTGATAAGATGACAAGGTTAGATTTCTACCTGAGGTTGACTAATAGGTGTGTTACTACCCCTAAGGGTATCATCAACCTATTATCATCCCACTGCTAGACACAGGTCTCCTTTCAGAACTTGAGGGATTTAGGCCATAAATTATAATATTTATTTACTAAATAAAGTAACAGTAACGAAAACATGTTATATTCTCGCTAAGTTTTTTAGAATAACAGGTAACCGAAATAGAACCTAAACCCACAGCCAGTCAAACCGGTATAGCGAATGCCCCGCGAGGCTTGTGGGACAGGTATAGTCCGCGTCAAACTGCTAGTCCACTCTGAAGTTGTTGCGAGGAGGTGTTGTCATACAATTTGCTATGGCGACGCGATTCTTTTATATATTCAGAGCGGACTAGCAGTTTTGCGCGGACTATACTTATATTTATTTCTTATTGTTATACCTAGATTCATTCCTACGTTGGAAGGGCCAATGACACCATGGTTCAACATAGTGCGTCGCCATAGACTCAAGCTATGGTGGGACAACTTGCATCGCATCAAGGAGCTCGCCGAAACCGACAAGATACAAAAGTTCTTAAGAGATAAAGAATAAGGAATACAACCATAATCCCTTGGATGAGTAAAATACATAGATAGATCACTCCTAACAAGAAAGTGTAACCAATTTTGAGAATTGAAATTGTTGCCTAAAAAAAGTTTTGCCACGTCTCTGTGCTAAAATATGTCCCTAAAATGTTTGAAATATTTATCTATTACGTAAGTTACGTAGTAATAGTAATTTTTACGGACATTTTCTCTGAAAATGTTTTTTTATTTGTGGCTTGAAAGTGCTCAAGGTGGTGAAGGTGGTGGTGGTGAAGTATCTTTCTATTTTACTTGTCAAAGCATATTCCTCTATACACAATATATCATTATATTAAATGGAAAGAAAGTTTTTTTTTGGGTAATTCATATGTTATTTATTACTTTAATTAAGTATATTACTTCCAGAATTATAAGTTATATATCGAAAAATAAATAATCGTCTAATTTACATAATTTATTGTCTTAATTACTTATTATAATTAATTATAATTATTGCTAATTTCCCTACTTATTACTTCTTCTAACATTCGATTCTACTTTATTATTTTTATTCTAAGAAAAAAATGCATTGTTATTGAAACGGGTGCTTCAAATAAATATGTCTGTTTAAATTTGTGTTTTATTATCAAAAATACGTGCTAATCATCCATTTGCGCATAAATAAAAATTTTGTGTTTCGAATGAAAGCAATCTCACAAACTTAATACCTACGCTATAATAGTAAAAATATGAATAGGTACTATCAATGTCGTGTTCGCCTCGTGGTAGATAATCGATCATAAAGGTTAGAAAATTAATTAGTTTTTAAGGTATGCATATTTATGAATTTGTGTTTTTATCTTTTTAATACAGAAACGTTCTATTTGTGTTAATTAATAACATGTCAGTAGGTATCAAACAAAAAATGATTGACGAACAAAAGATAATAGCTACCTATTATAGTTAATGAACTGTTATTTTTTTGCCTATTTAAGGTGCATTAAAATCGACATACATGTATCGTGTCACACATGAGCCGTGGCAGACAAAATGATATTCTTGTATACACTGTACCTCTAGCGGCTTAAGGGGTTCCGATCCTGAGGGCCACTAAACACATTTGCTAAAATAAAAGGTCGTCAACATATGAAATGCGATCACTCAGCAAGAAAAAAAGGCCACCGAATCATAGGCGAATAATTCTATGACAAATTTGTCATTTTGTAAAATCAAATAAACTTTTTTCATTTAGGGGCCTTCATTCAACTTTTCGCCCCGGGCTCCGACGACCTTAGTCCGCCACTGCACTGTATATCAATGTTGTGTACCTAAATCCTTACTAATCCTTACTAATATTATAAATCCGAAAGTAACTCTGTCTGTCTATCTGTCCGTCTGTCTGGTTGTCTCTTCTTCACGCCTAAACCACTGAACCGATTTTAATGAAATTTTGTACAAAAATAGTCTGAGACCCGAGAAAGGACATAGGATAGTTTTTATCCCGGAAATCCCACGGGAACTAGGGATGGCGATCTAAGATCTCTCTCGATTAATCGGAGAATCGATCTTTTGGACCCAAAACATTGATTATTTTAATCGATGTTAGTAAGGATTGAGTCGTAAACTATGCATTTGAAATGATCTTTAGCAAAGTTGAAGGCACGATTTTTCAGTTTTATGTATGTTAGTATTTTATATTATTTTCTTTTAAATGCGGGCGAAGCCGCAGGCAAAAACTAGTTATTTTATATGCTTAATGGGGCCATACACTATTCATATATCGGCTTTAACAACTCATCAGAGCTATTAACTTCCGAAGCTGATGAGGAATTCCACGCCCTTCGCCTGTAAGTGGCAGTCACCCACTGCAGTGTCCGCGACTGTTTGAACTTTCTCTTCCGGACTTTCCTTCTAGACGTCTCTTGTATCTTGGTGTCTGTTTCCGAACGAAGTAAATACGCATCGCGTGATATCTGATTGCCAGCGTGTAGCCCGTTCCTGTACGCGGTGTGGAGATAGCGTACGGCTATCACTTGGGAGATCTGTATAAATTACATCATTGTTAGTAGTCGGTATGGAAATAGATTTCCTTTTGTAATCGTTTATGATAAACAAAATGAATACGTACGAACGAATTTAAAAAAATCGGTTACCTCTAAGAATGGGTATAAATCATGAATAGTCTGCGTAATATTGCAGCTGGGATGTACCATTGAATTGTAGGCTGAATTGGCCATATGTTTATATATATTTTAATATGTTTTTTGTATGTGCTACATTGCTAGGATTACATTTATATTATATCCATTTTTTAATGGCCCATTAAGCACATATCCTTGTAATATATCCATTGATATGTTGTACCTAAAATGCCTATGCATTTAAACTTAAAAGGATTACTCTTCACACAAGTAGCCTTAAGCTCTTTCAAGTGTATACTTGTTAAATTGATGAAGTGAACTGAAGTACCCATAAGAGATACTTAAGTGTTTAATAATTCTCGCATACCATTGCGACAATGATTAGCGCCATCACAGCATTGAACCGCCAAGAAACCGACATCATTTCGCTTATCAACTTCTCTTCGCAACCGTCACTCCATATTGTCAGTTGCTTCTGAAACCAAGATGTATGGAATTTCAAAGATCGGATGCTGAACTACTTCGATCAACAATTTCAGGCTCGAAGCTGAACTATGAAAATATTTTTATGTTTTAGTTATACAGGGTAATTGATTTCTGCCTTGTAATAACAGTGTTAATAGCCCTGCTTTGTTTAGATTCCAATGGTTTAGTAAGAGATATATACTTAGAGAAATATACAATATATTACAAGTTACTTCAACGGGTAGGTGACCCTTAATTTTATCTGAGATTGATTGCACATGTTCATAGACATCAGTAGCCACTTACCATCAGATGGACTGTAATGCTCGTTTACTACTCTATCTTATAAAATCTATTTTGAAGGAGCTTTTCTGCTACACAGGCAAACTTATTGAGAAAGACTACAGCTTGCATTAAAATTTATATAGATCCCCCTATATTAAATTTAAATTAAAATCTACATGGAAGTGTAGGTAAGTAAAGTCACAACCGATAGCTCATTTAGAAAATCTGTATTCTATGGAATTTAAATGTGAACAATTACTGCTGAATAAAATGAGAAGGGATTCCAAATAACGCACCAGCGGGTCATATTTATAGATGGCGCTTTGTTTCGTGATCCCGTGATGGATACAAGGCCATTGTGCGTTCAGGGAGCAACAGCTGTACGGCACATTGTCAGCAACAAATTTACGATCTGCACTGCAAAAAACGACCTCAATTAAAAACCTTCGCATTTGCATTTTTTATATAAAATATAATATATTTTCTTGTCACTCAGACCATTTCCGTATTTAATATCATACTTCTTTTAAATTACATTTAATTACACAAATGATTTTTTTTGTTAATACATATTCCTTTTCGTTTTCTAAATTAAGAACGTTTATCCGTTTGAGAAGATTACGTCGGCATTATGTAAGTAATTGTAAATTAAAATTATAAGAAGAAACTCAACAGCATGCACATAGGTATCTGTTACAATCGTTAAAACTATCAATTAGCTTAAGTAATAATCATTAGTAGCTTAATTAGGATTGTTTGCAACCTACATATCGATACCTTAATTCCCAAATCAGCCAACTCCACTTTTTGTCAAAATGTTCTTTTTTATTTATTTTGATAGTAAATGGCGTCGAACGAAATCAACTCAATCAATCAACTTTAAGTTTACTAACATATCGTTTGAATCCTCATTTTCACTCGTCGTGAACCAAGGAATGTAAAACCATTCCTCGTAGTCAACTCGCCCACAGCAGCGGAACCTAGTCTGCAATCTGTCTATAGCAACCTTCGACGGCAGGTGGCTGGCGTAACGCAACATTGCTTTCGTAATTCCACCTTTGATTTTGGCTACAATAAATAAAATTACTTTCGCATTATCTTTTTCTTATTATTATATTTTGTTTTTATTTTTTTTTTTTTGCAAACGAAGCAGTAAAACAAGCATGTTTTCTTCTTAATAGAATATGTGGTTCTTCTCTACCGCAAATGCATGGGGATATCAAGATAGGGTTTCCTTATCCCATACAACAAGAGGTATAGTCCCCGTAAAACTGCTAGTCCGCTCTGAATATAGAAATGAATCGCGTCGCCATAGCAAATTGTATGACTACACCTGCTCGTAACAACTTCAGAGCGGACTAGTAGTTTAGCGCGGACTATAATGAGGTTGATTACATAGTCGTTGCTGTCTCAATACAAGACTGGAATTCCCCGTTTTATTATTAGCTCCGCCTGACCACAATTAGTTTATCGCTGTTTATGTAAAATTAGGTCTGGAATTCTCTAGAAGTAGTGCCGCCTCAGTCTATGCGTGAATTATTCTGCTATCTTTAAGATATAGGCAATACTGGACTTCTTGGGTTACTGGAATTAGAGTCTTAGAACTACCACATAGCGATTTTAATGGAACTTTCATATAAAAACACATATTTTTAGGTAACGAGCCGAGAATATTACCTAATAACTTAAAAAAACAACCTTGTACGAAAATAACGCACATGATGAGTATGATAGTGTAATTGCTTAATTAAGTATTTTTTTGATAACATTGATGTCAGCAATTAGCAGGTGCTTTTAAATTACTGATATATGTTTTATTTGAATTGTTTTAGACTTCTATTTATTAGCGGTTAGACAGAAAAACGATAAGTGTTTAATAGTTCAAAAGTGGTTTAAATAACCCTTTGGCGTTCGACTCAGGCGGCACCACCGCCACACCTATTTCTACCTCATAACAGCAGAGTTAAGCGCTGCAGCAGTGTTCTGGTTTGAAGTGTGTGATAAGGGAGACATACTAATCCAAGGCATTCCAGCTTAGTCCTCAGGGGTAGCGGCGCATTTGTAGCCTACCTCAGGTAGGAATATCTAATCCTATCTGGGGGTTGATTACGGATGTCCATGGGCGGCAGTAGCCACTTACCATCAGGTGGACTGTATGCTCGTCTACTACTCCTATATCATAAAAAAACTTATTTCTGGTTCTTCCAACTTAATTGTCTAACGATATTTACCTTTTTATATCGTCTTACCTCGTATAATAGCTGACTGTAGTCCAGAATAAAACATGATAGCGAGAAATATAATTATCATAATAATTAACGCCCAAACATAGTAATAAAGTCCATTCGTAACGTCGTATTCGGTCTTCGGCAAACCAGCTTTAAATAATTGGTATAATCCATACAACTGAGAACAATATTTATTTAAATATGAATTAAATAAACCTTATAATTACTAATGACATATAGGCCTAAGGAAGTACACTTAACAATAGTCAATAATCATTCCTGAGTAGACTTGCAGTTTGCATTTTGCGCTATTCTGGACGGAAGGTGAATTTGCCACCTTCTTAGTAGTTCTTAGGAACATTTTAGATTCCTAAAGGCGGAAAATGGTTTCCAAGAATAAACAGTATCTATATATTCATTTTGCCATCCCGGTAAGGATGCAAGTGCTCCAGGGCTTTCGTCCGTATAGCCCTTATGGTTGCAACTCATCTAAAACCTTACATGGAGCCATGGTAGTGAATCCAATATATATTTAATACCTTTAAACGAGCAATTATTGTATATATATTTATATCAACTATCTCGAAAACGGCTCGGTATTGAGGGGGTTTTGGGGGCGATAAATCGATCTAGCTAGGTTTTATTTTCAGAAAATGTCGTTTAAAAAAATATATACGGTTGAATTAAGAAACCGGTTGAAGTCGGTTAAAAAACACCGAGCAAAGCTCGGTCATCCAGGTACTACGGCTATATAAGGAAAATACGACATGGCTACCAATACTAAAACAGAATATTGGATACCTCTATAACAACTGCAATTATAGAACCAAGTGCAATAACCACAGGAATTGCATTTCCATCCGGCCAACATACAAGGTCCAGCAATGATCCTTCCTCGCTCCTAATTCCTTCAGAAGTATTAACTAACCAAATAAGGTAAAAGATAACAATAGGCATGCATGCCATTAAAAGCATTCTAATATTATTAAACGTAGCCCAGCTAAGATTCATAATAGTATAAAGAAGTGGAAAAATAAAATTTCCAGATATTACGAGAATCAGTGACTTTTACTTGACTTGTATATTAAAACAATATTTCATTCAAGACACTGATGATATCATTATGCAATTAATAAATTTTGATTCATAATAATAAATTAAAATGAGTATTTTGCTAGTTATGAAATAAAATTTATAGATCTCCTTTACGCAATTTTATTTTCTTTTAATCTTATAATGTATAATCGATACAAAATATAAAATCGATTTACATGTATAATGATTAACACTTTTACGGTTTATACATCTACGGTTATGATACGAAAAATATAGTCAAAACGTCAGACTGCTGTGACATCTTGTTGACTTTGACAATTTTGACAAGTTGACACTTTGACAACTGACAAGTTTGGTTTGGAAAAATGATAACATTGATAACAATTTATCACTATTTTTTATTTTATATTTTCATTTCTTATAATTTTTATTACAGTAAAAATATATTAGAAACAGTAATTTGAAGGGGACCTGAATAATAAAACAAGAACCAATACGTTAATATTATGAAAGAGGAAAATAATTTACAATTAAAATTATGGCTGGTAAAGTTCTGCTTGAAAATTGTGTATCCAAAGTTCAACTACTACGCTTTCCTTGTATTTCTTGCAATTAAGTACCGGTATTATTATAATAAGGGGCTATTATATCGCCGAAATATGAAACTCTTCGAGATTAAGACTGTCCCAAAGGACATTCTGAGGCATCTCGCGAAAGACTTATCCGAAGACAATTTGACTGTTCTATTAGACAAATGTATTATTGTGCCCAACAAGTACGTGATCGAGATGACTGTGGACAACTTGTTTTATGTAGATAATGGTGTGCTGTGGGTTGTTTTAAAGTTAGCTGCGAGCACAAAACGAAAGCTTGAAGAGAGAGATAGAAATGAAAACAGGGATTCACTTAAGTATAACTTGACGTTTGTAACGGAAGAGTTGCACAGAAGGCTATGGCACAGTGAGGCAACGAAGAGCTATGAGAGTGCTAGGATTGTACCTATTGTAGGTTCAAGTTTAGTGGAAGACAATACTTGTGTTACAACCGAAAATGAGTTTCAAAACATAGTTTCATCATTCGGGTTGAACATGTATGAAAGTGTACAAGTTTCCTTCCATCCGGTGCCCTCATTTGACTATTCACCAAAAATTGCATCATTAGCCGAGGTGAACTTAATTGTAAACGATTATGATCTCTCCAATGACTTCTTGAAGGAGGTTTTGAGTAACCATTTTGAACTGCCAAAGCTAGTAAGCACAAATGACATAATAAGTATAGATTTAGATCCCAAGACCACAGCCAAATACCATTATAAATACTTAGACTTGGTTGAATCTGTTGGGAAGCTGTTTTTCAAATGTAGGAAGCTCTCTAGTGATAGTGTGATAGGAAAACAAGATAAAATCATTCAAGCATTTTATATAGTTAAAGGAGTGACACAATTAAGTTTAGGAGAAAATGTACATGAAATAAAGCCAAAGAATGAATATTTTAAACTGCCTGATTCTGATGAACATTTAAGAATAATCCAACTTTGTCCTACTGGGCTAAGAGAGAAGTTTAATCAAATACAAGAAACTATTAGCCCATTTTTGACCGGAGAAATGAGTTAGTATTAATTTAATTTATATTTGAATTTAATATTACTGACTGACTATATCTTATTATTAGTCTTCTTCTGATTTAGGGTCCGTTCACACAGACCGGTTTGGAGAGGAGAGCAGATTTTTATCATGTTGGAAACAGAGTTTTGAGAACCTAATTGTATTAAGATTTATTTTTGCATGTGCACTTCTTTTGTCACTAAGAATGCTTGAACGCGCTTCGTGTGAAATAATAAGAGGAGCTGACCGGCCGTGACTCATTGTCCCTCGCGCAGCCGATCGGTTCCGATTGCGAGTGCATCCGCTTTCAGATCTTTACCAGCCGGTCTGTGTGAACGGACCCTATTAGTCTTGGGTGCATGACCAATGTCAAAATAAAAATCTTATAATAATGCCTTACACACTAGTGTGGAGCCTACACTAGGATTTTTTCTGTCTCCTGGGTATGATGGACAAAGACCAATACACAAATACCCAGACCCATCTAACTTCAGCATTTAGATATCCGTCTACCTGAGGATCACACCTGAAACCCTCTGTTTGTCAGACAGATACATTGATCACTCTGATCACAAGTCATACAAATAATCATTGTATGTTTGTTTGGATTGACCTGCTTGCCATTCATGAGGTCTACTTAATAAATTACCAAACTAATCAAATTCATGTGAATTTTTATTTAATTTTCAATTACTATATTTTCAGATGCACTATCATCTTCAATGTCTAGTCCAATCATCCCCATGCTGCTTCTTACCGGCTCTCTTGGCTCCGGTAGACATTTACTAGTCAAGACCATAGCTAAGTATAATGGTATGTTTAGTAATCTCTTTTATGAAACAACTATCATTAAGATTTACAAGAACTTTAGAGCTATAACAAAACCATGTTTGTAAAAGTTTTTAAAAAATGTGCTATAAAATTATTTATATGAGGAAAATTGTAAAAGCTATGTAGTTTGATAATGTCCTTCAAGCTTTATAAACAAAATACATTTATATAACAACATATTTGTATTTCTGTACAATATGTTATGTAACATTTTGTATAGATATGTTATATAACATATTGTCACAACACACACATTCAAACACAACATATTGGTGTCAATATGTTGTGTATTTGAATAACCTGGTGAATGATAATACAATAAAAATCAAGTATCAGGTAATGAATATCTTTGTGCGTTATTTGAGACATATTTTTTTAAACTGCTTACTATATATTTTTAGGGTTAAACTGCTTGCAGGCTGACTGCAATGCTTTGCAAAGCTCAACAGCTAAACAAACCGAGAGCAAAATAAACTCAACAATACAGAAAGCCAAAGCAGCATCCCCTGCTATTGTATTATTGGATAACTTTGAAGTGAGTAGAGAAACATTTTTATATTTATTAAAAGTTACAAAATTATGCAATAAATTTAAGATGTCTGTAATCAACCCCAGATAGGATTAGAGACCTACCCGAGATTGGCTACAAATAAGTAGTAGTAGTAATAAGATGTAACCCTAAAGTACCAAAAAAGGAGGTGGAGGTATTGCATGTGTTTTTTTTCATATTCCTATTTTGTTTTTTTTTTGGCAGGTGTTTGCTGTAGATCCGGAAAATAATGAAGACTACAGAGTTATGGAATATTTCTTGAACTCAATAACAGATTTGTACTTGAACTATACCAAACATCCAATCATATTCATAGCCATCACAGCGAGAATGGACTTAAAGCCAAATATAATGAGAATGTTCCTAGAAAAGTTTCACATCCCAAAACTCAGTGTACAGCAAAGATATGAAATGCTTCTGTGGTTTGCATCAGTAATGCAATTAAATGTAGATGATGATCTAATTGTAAATAAAGATAAAATAAACTTAGATTCTGATTCAAATGTACCTTTGCTAAGTGAATATTCAAAGGAGATATTGCATAGAGTTGCTTCGAAAACGGAAACATATGCGTATGGGGATTTAGATACGCTTGTCCACTTTGCTATGAGAGAGTCTTATTTGAAACAGCACAACAGCTACTTCCAACTGCCCAGGGATCCGAAGCTTCAAGAAGTGCGGGAGGACGATTTCAATGCTGCGTTGGGTAATGTTAGAGTTCCTATAATTTTGAAGGTGGTAGAACCCTTTGTGGTTCGACTCCGGCGGCACCACCGCCACAGCTATTTCTACCTAATAACAGCAGTGTTAAGCGATGCTGTGTTCCGGTTTGAAGGGTGTGGTAAGGGAGACAGACTTTTCCGAGGCGTTCCAGCTTAGTCCTCAGGGGTAGCGGCGTATCTGTGGCTGACCTCAGGAATATATATCTGGGGTTGATTACAGATGTCCATGGGCGGCAGTAGCCACTTACCATCAGGTGGACTGCATGCTCGTCTGCTACTCTTATATTATAAAAAAAAAAAAATTGTAAAACAATGCTTCTTTAGGTAATGTTACAGTACCTATGATTTTTTAGAAAAAATTAATGCATGAGCAGTTTTTGTAATAAGCAGTTGTTGGCTAGTGGTTGGATACTCAGCCTCACATACTGAGTCGAAGGTCCGAATCTCAATCATTCGGTTTTTAGACATTTTATGCATACCGTAAATCAATTTACGCTTACTTTAATGGCGAAATAAAAACTGTGAGGAAACATACATGCCTGAGAGCTTTTAAATTTAAAAAAAAATGTTCTCAAAAGCTAACAATCCGCACATAAATAGCATGGGTGTGAATTAGCTTTTATAATTCCAGAATCAATTAGAAGTCTTCAAAGTCAACATCTAGATGCGCCTAAAATACCAAAGGTGCACTGGGATGATATTGGAGGTTTGGACAAACTTAAGAAGGAGCTGTTGAAAACTATAGAATTTCCTATCAAGTTTCCTCATCTGTTTAAGAGTTCAAATCTTAAAAGATCAGGTGAGAAATAATTGAATGACTGTTGAAACATTTCAATATTAGCTTAGACAATATCTTTAAAAAATATATATAGTACAACTTTTTATAATAACTTTGTATTGGCCTCTTATTTTTATACAGAATCATGTCATTTATGTAACACCCGAATCTATCCATCCAATCCATTTATCTTATATGATATATTCTTTAATTAATTAATTAATTTCTTTAATTATTAATATTATTTTCCCCTGTTGCTTTTCAATATCTTCAAAATAAAATAAACCAATGTTTACAGGAATATTGTTATATGGCCCACCGGGCTGTGGTAAGACTTTGGTGGCCAAGGCAGTAAGCACAGAACTCAATGTAAGTTTTCTGAGTGTGAAGGGGCCAGAATTACTCAACATGTATATTGGTCAGTCGGAAGAAAATGTCAGGAAAGGTAAGAACTGAAGGAAAGATGTATTGAAACAGTCTAACAATTTCCTATATTCCTGGAATTTACACTTCATTAAATATCCATGTCGTATGTATGATCACGAATATTTTTATTGATCTTGCGTATAATAAAAAAAAATACGTTCAAGTCAAATGTAAGCTTATCTAACAAAGACTAAAGTGTCATTATAGAATACCAATAGCATAGATAAAACTTGTTTTTTTTTTGTCTATTATTAAATGCGTCCGTTTTTGTAACTTATCGCATGCAGAACATAGATTAGTAAAGATATTTCACCGCCTTGTAATTGAAGAAAGCCACAAATGGCTGACACATACGTAAAATGTCTGACTGTTTTCCCATTACGTCTTCGACTGACATGGTGTAATTTACGCGGAACAATGCCGACATGTGCAAATAATAATAATGTTAAACATCCCTAAGGTTGACTGGGAGAAAATGGTATTTAGCATTAAGTCCGCCTTGTTTTTAACATGGTCAATAAAGAGTAAATAAATAAATAAATAAGTGGTGCAAAAACAACACGAAATCGAAGAAAAATATAATTTCATTCGTAAATGCTCCAAAAACTACATTTTTTTAATATTTTTCAAACACAAAAATAGATGATAATTTCAATTGTTATATCTGGTTACATTTTCTTGTTAGGAGTGTGTAATCTTAACTAATCTATGGCACTCGACTACTAAATATTATTTAAAACGTAAAGCCCGCTCCACATTCTCGCGAAAATCTCACGAGAACCTCGCGAGAACGCAAGAAAAACCCGATTCGCATAGGCTCCACATCCTCGTTTCTCGTGCTTTTCTCGCGTTCTCGCGAGATTCTCGCGAGAATGTGGAGCGGGCTTAAAGCACGTGTGTAAAGATAAGTGTCTTTGTCCGCAGTGTTCGAGTCAGCGCGCGCGTGCTCCCCGTGCATAGTGTTCCTGGACGAGCTGGACGCGCTGGCGCCGCGGCGGGGCGCGGCCGGCGACTCGGGCGGCGCCAGCGACCGCGTCGTCAGCCAGCTGCTCGCTGAGCTCGACGGCGTTGCGAGCGGGGAAGGTGGGTGAACATGAACATACATAACGTAGCTATGAGCTCGACGGTGTTGCGAGCGGGGAAGGTGGGTGAACATGAACATACATAACGTAGCTATGAGCTCGACGGTGTTGCGAGCGGGGAAGGTGGGACATGTTGAACCCAGTTGGTGTACCTACAGTTTTGTTAAAGGTTCCAGCAGTGGAATAGTGTGGGTTCGCGCGGCATGATGAAAGACAGGTCGTTTAGTCTCGCAAAAAAATACAAAATCCCTAATACGCACACAACTTTGAAAAATCGAAACCGGCTCAGATTGTCAAACTCCGAGAATCAAAGGCCGAATTTATACCTCTCAAATATGTATCATTTTGAAGTTGTTTTAATTCGAGAATTAATTTGAAGGCATTATTGCGCCATAAAATAGTGACGCTTGTAAAAAGTAAGTTATTTAAAGTAATGATAAATACAAAATCAAGGAAGGAGATTAGTTATAAAAAAATTATATTTAAAGATAAATTACATTCACATAATAAGCGTTAACTTATGTATAATAATTGCTCATTGCGTTATTTCAATAAATCTAAATTAACGCATGAGTATCGTACCGCATTCAGCATTGCGATATAATTAATCCATTTCCTAATATTTTCATTATTTTGTTCCAGATGTAGAGTCATCGAGCTTCGTGTTCATAATGGGTGCAACGAACCGTCCGGATCTGTTAGAGCAGTCGCTACTGCGGCCGGGCCGGCTAGACAAACTGATTTACGTCGGGCCGTATGACGGTCGAGCGGAGAAGACTTGCGTGCTCAAAGCTCTTTGTAGAAGGTAAATAGATATAGAATAGAATAGAATACTCTTTATTGCACACTTACAGTAGAATTTAACAGTATTAATTAAGGTAAAAACAGTATGCAATAGGCGGCCTTATCGCTAAGCAGCGATCTCTTCCAGACAACCTATGCATGGAAAAGAGCAAAGGACAAATAAGGAAAGTAGGATAGGGATATACAAAGTATTTCAACATAATATTCTTTTAAATGCAACAAAATTATATTTCTGTGGCGTAATTTTTAAAAAAGAGTGCGTGTATCAATACACAGTACACTATGCAACAAGTATAATTATCACAAAACAATAATTACAAGATTATTTGTACATATCATATCATGTCCGTATTGTATCATAATGATTTATATGAATTGGTCTAGAAATATATTATTTTCGTCAAATACCTTTCCAGTATACCGTTTCCGTTAAAAAAATGGTCCCACCAACACATACTTTTCCCTCATGGTGTACCTAAAAAAGTTACACTTTAAAAAATAACCCCTGAGAATGGTAAGAATTAAAAACCATTATTAAACAAACAACGTATATGTCGGCGATATCCCACTACCGCACTTTATTATTAAACTGAACAAAACAACTTTAATATGAGAATCACTTTTATTTACAATTCGGGCAGAGTAACGGCTTACACGACTGATTAAATGCGAATGAACCACGCTCTACCAGCGCGTGGACTTAGTGCTCGTACACAAAACTGCGATGCGACGTCGCATCGTAAAAATCTGCGAGCTCCCTCGACGCATCGCAAGAACTTGCGAATTAATTCGCATCGCACATTCCTGCGATGTTTCGTCACACTTGTTGACGCCATTTTTAGATCGTTCTGGGACAGCACGTGGGGAAGACGTACAGACCTGTATTTGTTGGGTGGGAAGACGTATACTTTAATGTAAAAAAATTATAAAATACGTCGTTGACTTTTTTATATTACTGATTGAGGAGCGCCCTGTTCTTTGGGAAACTAAATATAAAATAAATTATATATGAATTAGATAAATGGATGATCCCAAAATTTTCTTTGTTACTCTTTCGTGTATTTCTTAAGCAATAACAAAAGTGCACACTTCTTTTTACGATTCATGTCACGACTAATTTTCAAAATACGTTCCGTACGGTTGACGGTTGTCGAAAGAATGGTCACCCTGGGAGACGCTATGCCGCACGATATCGCATCGCAGCAATTCGTGTCGCAATTTTCTGCGTTGCGAATTCGCATCGCGTCGCATCGCAGTTTTGTGTAAGAGCCCTTAAATACTACTCGAGTGACAAACAGCATAAGAACTACCCTCTCATCACTTGTTTTGTTATAACAAGTGACGTGATTCACAATAAATTTAACTGTTAATAAAATAACATTATATTGAAAATATTGTCTTAAAAATACGAGAATAAGTATTTTAATATTATTATAATTTATTTGGTATGACTAACAAAGTGTTTTGAAGTACTACCGGAAATCGTCCATATTTTAATCTAAATATTAATTCCACATTGACAATCAAAATTAACATGATAAAAATTAATATTATATATTATAAAATGCCTCACCGCCCATATATATAATCGTTCCAGTTACAAGTTGCGTCCGGAAGTGAACCTGGAGGATATAGCGCTGGCGTTACCGGAGCGCTGCACGGGCGCGGACCTGCTGCACGTGGTGAGCACCGCGCGCGCCGCCGCCGTGCGCGGCCTCGTCGCCAAGCTGCACAGTGGTATGGACACATTATTATAACTGCCTTGTTAACTAAGCGCATCGTTATCAACCCATTACTGTCCCACTGCTGGGCACGGGTCTCCTCTCAGATTAGAGATGAGAAGGATTAGACCTTAGTCCACCGCGCTGGCCAAGTGCGTATTGGTAGACTTTACATACCTTTGAGATTTTTTTTTTATAAATCTCTCAGGTATGCAGGAGGTTTCCTCACGATGTTTTCTTTCACCGTTTTAGCAAGTGATAATTAATTTCTAATACGCACATAATTTCGAAAAATCAGAGGTGCGTGCCTGGGATTTGAACCTCGGACCTCTCGATCGAGAGGCCGAATTTCTTAACCACTACGCTATCACTGCCTTTATAACATAACAAAGCGCATGGCGTACACATAGATTAGTAAAGAGTAAAGATACTTCGCCGCCTTGAAATTGAATGAAGCCACAAACGGCTTATTTTAGTAAGTTCTTTTTTTTTTAATTCTTGACAAATAAAAACATTTTTAGAGAACATTTACGAATAAATAACTAATACTGCGTAATTTACGTAATAAATAAATAATTATTTAAAATATTATAGGGACATTTTAGCACGGAGACGTGGCAAAACTTTTTTACGCAACTATTTCAATTCTCAAAACTGGGTACATTTTCTTGTTAGGAGTGAGTAATCTTTACTAATCTATGGGCGTACACGACACTTAAAAACGCAATCTTATTTAACCGTTTAACACACATAATTTCAGGAATAGCGGAGGAGTTGAAGGTTGAAGGAAGTTTGAAAATTCGAAACCGCCCTTTTTTTATCTTCAAAATCTTAGTCAATTGACCTTATTTATCAAAGCTATGGTCCTGGCGGGAAATTTTTCTCATTTTATAAACTCATACTAAATACTCTGTTCTGATTCTTAATCTCTTCCGAATAAATTTAATTACATGTTCGACTACTTTTCCCGTGATATGATATAATAAAAAATGTATGTATGTCATTGTGCGAAGCATTTTAGGAATTTATTGTTTTTTTTTCAGGAGCCCTGAAGGAAAGTGAATTAAGTCCAGATTCGGTAATTCTTGGGGTCTCGGAACTATTGCAGGGAGTAGAAACGTTCCGGCCGTCTGTTACAGAGGAAGAATTATCTTATTACGAATCGTTACAAACATTGATGTGAAATACCAATTTTAGGGTCAGTAGAAATAAAAAAATACTTTATCGTTATTCTGTTTATTTGTTTCTCCCATTTACAGTGTATCACTTCGAATTTATAGCGATATGGAAATAATTATAAAGAGTAGCGTGATATTCCTAAGGCTGCCCCCAAACTTACAATAACATTGTACAATACTTTTTATTGTACAATAAGGTTGAAAGGCGCTCCAAACGAGCTAAATCATTGCACAATAATACGAACTGCACAATGTATTCGTGTTCTATCGGAGATTGAGAATAGTTCTCTCCATAACTAAACACCTAATAAAGTGGCGGTAGATGTATTGACATTCAATCAAAAAGTGTTCTGTAAAGAACCTATTCTTAATTTTAAAAAAATATTTTAAAGATTTGATTTGTGTAAAAATATTGCGCAATACTGACCCTACACGATGACATAAAAATTAAACTAGCTCAAACTTTCGTTCAATGTTTGCGCAATTTTCAATATTAACCCTAAACGGTCAATAATATTGCAAGTGAAATGAATAGTGCGTTGCGAATTGAAATACATAGTGCATTCGTTGCTTTTTTTATAATAATTAATCTTAAGTTTCGAATCAATATGAGTTAACAAGAATATCTAGTTCTGTAATCTGTGTACAATATACATTCCATAATTGCTATAAATATAAGTAAAAACATGAAAATAAAAATATTTATTGTTGTAATAAAGCCCCTTCGACATATACCGGTTTTTATTTAAAAAACCGGTAAATATTATAATCTGTATGACGCTCCCAAACCAAAAGCACACGATGTAATATTTTATCTGTGACATTGTCTGTGTTTCTTTCCGAATCCAAGATGGTGAGTGTCCGCACAAGTTTTGAGATTTTATAAAGAAAATAAATAAAAACTGATGTGCTGTGTTACATTTTCTTATCATTATACGGTATTTCAACATTTATAAAAGAATCAATAAAAGTTTTAACGCAAAGAAACTTAGTAACGACAAATGTTTTCTTTACCACGTTAACCTCGTGGCGTGTGTAGTTTCTGATGATGTTGTTTTATTTTAGCCGCCCAAAAAGGACGCGAAGGCTTCTGCCAAGCAACCCCAGAAGACACAAAAGAAGAAGGAAGGATCCAGCGGCGGCAAAGCCAAGAAGAAGGTAAGGAAATTACGTACTAATAAGTGAGGTTATGTGTCCATGTTCAAGTTGTCAGTTTGTTCTAAACTAACTTTATTATAAACTTGCATCTACTAATTTTGATTTTGTAGTAGATTACAGTCCGCCTGGAAGTAGTTACTGCTCCCTATGAACATTTATAATCAACCACACATTAGATTCCTACTCCTACCAGAGTCTGGTCATAGAAGCGTACCTTTAGAGGCGTACGTTAGAGGCTTACCTTTGAAGACTAAGGTGGCCTCGGATACACATGTATCCCTTACCACACCATTCAAACCAGGACACAACAGCTTATACTACTATTACAAGGTTTATTATAAACTAACTATGTGCATGCGATTTAGCAAGTAATTATTCCGCCATATGATTATATTTTTTTTTACTTGATGCCCATGAAAGTTAATGTGAACTGATATATTGAGTCTGATGGCCCTAAATCTTTTTTCTCATAAGTTATTATCTTTAAACAATTACTAATATGTTGTTATTTACCTTGCAGAAGTGGTCCAAAGGAAAAGTTCGTGACAAGTTGAACAACCAGGTTTTGTTTGACAAGCCCACATATGAGAAGCTGTACAAGGAAGTGCCACAGTACAAGCTGATCACCCCCGCCGTCGTCTCTGAAAGGCTGAAGGTCCGAGGTTCCCTCGCCAGGCGAGCACTCATCGAACTTAGAGAAAAAGGTTTGTTTAATAGTGTATGTTTTATTTGTCATGTTTCGAATATGATATACAAGAGTAAGATTTTTTGCATTTGTAGGTGTTATAATTACTAGAAATGTTAAGTAACTATGATTTCAAAACTTATAACATGTAATGTCATACAATCCATAAGAATTTGAATTAATAACATTAGTTGTTCATGTTTGTAGATAATGAATGGAACCAAGTACAAAAATTATTAAAGAAAAATAAACATAATTGTAGTAGTCATTGTAATAGCAATAATTAATTAATCTTCATATTTTTTTACTAAATATTAGTTTTACTACAGTTAATCATTGTTAATGCATACATAGCACATCACATAAAACAATGGTATATAACTGCTTGCTATTAAATTAAATTCAACATAGGAACATTATATTCTGAAAATAAATTTCAATACAATTTATTGTGTATTTAAATGCATCAAATATAATTTTTTATGATGATTATTTTATCTGGATGTACCCTGACAGTAAAAATACTGATATATTGAGTCTGACCTTTACACTACGATTATATTTTGTGTCATTGAAAAACCATATCTAATAAAGAGTTTTTTGTTTCAGGCTTAATCAAGCAGGTCGTCCAACACCACGGACAGGTGATTTACACGAGGGCAACAAAGGGAGATGATCCCGTTGCGTAATATAATGGCTAAGTTCTAAAATAAACAAAAAAACCTCAAGTTTGCAGTTTTATTTCTAATATACATAAGTCACAATACACTATTTTAAATTTTCTGTTAGGTGCAAACAACACTTAATTTTAAATTCTGGGATTATGTCTACCGAAGGCCAATTTTATGTTTGTCATCATAATCTATAACAGCAAATCTAGCAGAAGGGTACAGTTCTCGTAAACGGTCCTTGAAACTTGTTGCATGTTCTTCATTTGCAGTCTCAACAACAACATTAGCCTGAAAGTAATAACATATTTCTTCTAAGTCTGAGTTGCTGCCCAATCAATCAAGATATCATATTAGTATTTTTTACAAATTTACTTTGTCATTTATAAAATTTTAAATTTTCTGTAATTCTGTTTCAAATTCACTTACACAAATGCTTTAGAAATTATGATGCAATCAGTTCATGTTGTTGAAAAACAATTTTCATAAAGGTTACGCAATGAAAACAAATGGCCACTCATTTTTTGTGTCTCACGATAGGTATTTTCTATAAAGATACAAACCCAAGTGGCTCCAACATCGCTGTGCACCCACATTTGTTCCGTAACCAAGCTCTTCAGAACTGCATGCTCATCACTTATGGTTTTTGCGAGGTGCTCAAGTCCGCCGCGATGGTCGGGCACTGCGACTGCGAACCTCAACAGTCGTCCACTGGCTCCCAAGCCGCGCTGGATCGTGCGGGCCAGTCGACCCGAATCAATATTACCTCCGCTAATAACGCACACAGCGCTGTAAACGAAATTGGCTATAACTTTTCTGATTTAAATAAGTATTTTATTGTATTATAAAAATTACGAGTATAAGAGGAGACAAAAATACAATATAGATATAGCTACGACAGTGCTATTGATACGATGTCTAAGTTAATTATCGATCTAATGTATTAATGATTATGTTTATGATAGGAAAAGAGCCATCGTTACCGCTTTCCACGTAATTCTGGGACAAGCCCCTGCATGACTGCAGCTAAGGAGCACACACCAGCGCCATCTGCTACGAGCCTCTCACGTTCTAACATATTTATCATCGCTCGAGCTATGTATGTTTCATCTACCAGCAACTAAAAGCATAAAGACTAAACTTACAAATTACATTCATATAAGTAAACTACGATTATATATATATGATTTTTTTATTATTCCCGGCGAATTATTAGCTTTAAGCAGATTTGGGAATCTGAAATAAGGATTAATGAAATGCCTTACCATCCGGTCCAATCGTCCTTTTAAGGTCGCAAAAGCATTTGCGCCAACAATTGAAGCATTAAGACCTTGGGCTAAATTTGGCACGACTGGTACCGACATTGGTCTCCCTGCCTGTAATGCTTTCATCATTTTGGGAACCTTTGCACACTCTGCGCCCTGTACAAATTGTTATTTATAGAATAACTTCTTCCTTATATATTTTTTAATTAATTGAAAACCCCATCTAAACTGGATCAGTAGTGAGAAAGTAGTTGAAAACATCGTGAAAATACAACAATACATAATGATTGAATACAGAACCTCCTTATTTAGAATGCTACTGGAAGAACATTTCAGAAATATTTAATGAATACTTACATATACTAAACAAGAACACTTAAGCTTTTTACAGGCTACTAATACAGAAGCTAGCAAGCCTCCGGCAGACACTGGCACTATCACTGCATCTGCTTCTGGTAACTGTGTTATGATCTCCACGCCAACTGTCCCCAGGCCTGCCATGATTAAGGGCTCATCCGAGCTACAATATAATTATATATAGGATATGCATCAGTGTGATTAACTCTACTTATCATTGTATTATTCATCTATAGTTTATAAAACTGACTTATAATATTAACTAGTCAGGCAAGTTATTAACAAAAAAGCCAATGCAATTTTAATTAGGTAAGGGTAAGGTAATAAGTGGCCAACTATTCTGTAACATAGTGAGGGTCTCGAAGTTATATTAAATGTGTAAAACTTGTTCTGTTTGTATCATCTACTATAATTTTAATAGGATAATCATATGAGGATAGTATATTAAATTATCCTTATAACCTGAGTATTATCTGCTTGGTGTCCCGATGTACCTTCTTTGCGTAATTATAAGCATCATCGAATGTATCACCGCAAAGGACGACGTCAGCACCAAGCTCAGAACATCGCTGAGCAAGTACCGGAGGAGAACAGTCTGGTAGTGCTACTATAACCTGTAGGTATAGATATCATATTGTAGTTTAAAATAGGTACACATTATACTAATTAAACATTTTACTGAAACGCTTCTTACGTTGATGTCTAACGTGAAATGACACGTACATCCATGGCATAAATGATATTCCTTACTCATGAATACACAATTAATAATAACAATAAATAACACATTTTTATATATATAGATATGTGTGAACTGTAACAGCGTTAACTATACCTATCTAACATGAGACGTGAGGGTTCCAGGTTCGAGTCCAGCGAGACAAACACCTTATTTATGAATATAGATTTAGCTCAATATACATATATCGTAGCTCGACGTTTTAGTTAATTATCTATCTATTTGAACTCGTATCTTTATGTGTCTAATGCTGATGGTCCAATTGTAATTAAAACAATACCGGTATTCCTAATGCTCCACCATGATATGAGGCGCCCAATGCCATGTTTCCAGTTGAAGGTACAATAACTCCACGGTCCATCATCTCATCTCCTCGTGCTACCAAAGCATTGCGGATACCACGTTCAGCACAACTAAAATTGTTTTTAGTCTAAATCACTAAATCTTTAAAAAATATTTGTAAAATAAAATCGGATATTCCCCATAAATATGGAGGTCTATGATTCGAATCCCAGATAATGTAGATTTTCTAAAGAAAGATATGTAAAAATGATGAGGTAAGTATGTACTTACCTACATCATACGTAGGAGGGGGAAACCTTCAAAAGGTACCCGGTGCCGTGGAAGCGACACAGGGTTATGTGGGATTTGGGGAATGTGGGATGAGCTTGGCGCTCACCTGGCACGACTGGCAGGGGATACCGTGGCCCTATTCTGGTTAACAACAACGCCTACCTACCTACTTAGGAGAACACATGTTCTCTAGTAACAAAAATAGTTTACCTGCCCGTATATTGCAAATTTTCACATTTTAAGTAGATATCATAGTCCATGTATTTGCTAATCTTCGCCTCCTGAAAATTCCTTAATATATTAATAAGGTATATGTAATATGTAAGTAGATAAGTAATCCACTTCAATGCAGATTTCAATTTTAATTAATTTTTGAATTAACATACGCAAAGTGGAGTATGTATGATTCCATCTTCGATCCTCTCCACCGCTTGTTTTATTTCATTGAATGATAGAATATGAGGCTTCTCCGACATCAATTCTTGATCACCCTAAACAAATAAATTATTTGTATTTTATTAAAAACATTCGTAATCGATCATAATCGATCTACATTTTTGACAATATATTCCTGCAGGACGAGCACCACGGGATCGCGGTAGCCTATTCCGTCTCTCCTTGGATCGTATGGTATTTAACAGTTTCTTAAAAAATCTTAGAATTTGTGACAAGTTCCTTATTTGGAAGACTGAGTGATTAACACTCTTGTACCACTGTGTGCCACCTGTACCTACCCAATAATAGCAGATCCTTACCCTATAATTACGTAGCAAAATCAAACCTTACTGATAATCAGTTATAATTCACGTTTACCTTATGTCACCCTTTTACTTACCATTATTATTGTTAATATTAGAGGATATGTATTTGTTGTTTTGAGGGTTGATTGTTACACAAGCCTTAATTTAGAATTACATGATATTTATTTCTGCAATGTTATCACTATTTCGAAAAGGTTAAAATGTCATAAGTCATAAGCTGATGGAGATGATTTTAATTTTTCTTTTTACTATAACTATACAGTCATATGCCAGTGGTATGAATTCTTAATCTTCATAATAATCGTGATCATAATTAAGATCTAAGGGTAATAACTCGAAGTTTAAATATCATGGAAGGATTAAAAAGATATTTTGTTAAATGAAACAACCATCATCCATAAGTGACACACATAACATTAATTACAAATTAGTTTTCATAGTCAAAACAAGGTCTTTGAATTCCACGTAAATCCATCCAGTAAAACAGTGAAACTTAATAAATACTTATAATCTCATTACCAACATTGAGATTTTTAAGTTGCACAAGATTTGTATAGGTGACTGATGATTTGTAAAGTGGAATGCAAACTAATATGGTACTGAAGCATGAAAGATTAAATCTAGTAGAATAAGTAAAAAATATTAATAGTTCCTAAAATAACTAAACTGCAGTATAACATAATGGTGATATGGTGTAAAATAAAAATACTTTTTCTTAAGAAACTATATTTTTATTGTAATACATATAATATTGAATATCAATTAATAGCTAAAGCATCATTCTGAACTTCTTGAGCGAGTAGGACTTGGAGGTTCAATAGCTTGTTTTTTAAGATTACAATACCCATGAGGACTATATTCTCAGGTTTCAACGCTCCGGAAGATTCCACATTATAAAAGAACTTATTAGGTTTAGCTTCCCAGTTGAATTCTGCTTCATATTGATCCTCATCTAGCTCTGTATGTTCACTCTTTGGCCATTCATCTGGTTTTGGGTAGAGGGTATGCCTCATCACATTATCAGGGTCATACTCAAAAGAAACGCCTGCGGTTGGATTCCATTTGGCATGCTCCTTTCCAAATCCCTTCTTGGCATATGCTCGCAGTTTTAACTCCTGTCCCTTACGAAGCTTGATGATTAAAATCTCGTCAATCTCTCCATAGTCCGCCTGGTCTTCATCTCTATGACGTGATGTTACTGGAACTACTCTTGGGTCACTTGATTTCAAATCAGCAGTTGTCACATGTCTTGTTTGATCATCCGTGCACTTTACATCTAGAGTGAACTCCACACTGCACTCTGGACAGAAA
Organism: Epargyreus clarus clarus; assembly: GCA_014595695.2. NCBI lineage: Eukaryota > Metazoa > Arthropoda > Insecta > Lepidoptera > Hesperiidae > Epargyreus > Epargyreus clarus. The sequence goes on from JACTTY020000051.1 coordinate 3,073,240, forward strand.
TCCGCGCACATGCAATCTCTTGAGTACCGTATTTTTTCGACAACGTCGTCGGATATAAGTGGAATGAGCCCTATACGGTGTGCAAGGAACTCGTCGCTGAGGACCGTGGAGTTGGCCTCTAATTGCACCCAGTCGATAGCCATAGTCGGCGTTTCAGCAATGAAAACCCGTCGCATACTGTTCGCCACGCTCAATTCGGTGTCTTCGACCACGAACTTTACATTGTCATCGGTTAATTCCGTTATATGTACGGAGGGCTGATTGGCGTATGGCATTTTAACTTATAATAGCTTTTATTATCAAGACTTCTAAAATGTTCGAGCTTAAACTCTATTTTTACAGCTAACGAGTTTGTTTCTTGTTTGGTTTGTTCGCAAAATAGTTATAAAGTACAGTGTAGAGTACACGAACGAACGAAAAATGATTAATACGAACACGGAGCAAACATGATTAACAATAGAATCGATTACTATATTGTAAACAAGTTAATTTATTAAACAAAATACACATATCTCTGAACACCACTAGCCATTTACGCGTTTTATGGAAATTAGAAATGTCAAATAAAGTAACATTATGACATGACACTTGTCATAAATGATAACCAGAGTTACCAGAAGAAAAAAAATTTTCTATATCATTTTCCACAAAATCTATCCCTATATAAAATAATAAAATGTATTATAAACTCACTTTTACTTACATATTATTCAAGGACAAATTGTACTTGTTTGTTTAATTTGTTTGTTTTTAGATAAAAGAAAGTACATATTTTAATGATTGAGCTACCATCTAGTGGCCACTAATTCATTTTGTCTAAATGAAACAATGGCGGTACACTTCAAATGATGCATTTTGTTGCTAAAAGGCAGGATAATAAAACTAAGCGAAGTTTACTCACATAATATCCTAATAAACTAATAATAAAGGATATAAATTGGGATTTACCATGTTGCTCCAACGCGATGAAGGAGTATTGAACAACAGACAGACAAAAATCTTTTAAACAAGTCACTTTAACACCCGAATGAGAATCATGGCATTCACATCAGTTATTATTTCTCCTCAGGTTAAAGATATTAGGAAATTGTACTCATAGCGTTAATAGACTTATAAAAAAAGTTATAATTTAGTTTTTCACAAAGTTGAGAGAGAGAGAGAAGGAGAACTTATTGTATACCTACTTAGTTAAATATTAATGATTACATTTTAGGCTTAGCTTAGCTTATACTTTTTATAAGTAGGCTGGCCAACACATATTTTATCATACAATAACAAAATTATAAGATGAGATAAAACAAAAAAAACAAGTAGTTTAGTACAGAGGCACCACTGTCTACTAGATGAACCTATTTTAGTCTTATCAAAGTAGGAAATAGCGCGGAGAGATGAAATTAAATGTATATATAAATTAATACACTTAAATTAAAGGTATATACCTACAATCTTTCAACCTGCAGTAAAGCTGCTACTTCTTACAGCGCAAACTCTGGCCCTTCTAAGAGGAAGAAAATAAAAAAAGGTCCCAAACAATCGATTCGCAAATGACGATATTATTTCCACTTCTATTATATTATAGCTTTGGCGTTGTTTTTTTTGTGAAGTTTATCATTTAACACCAATATAAGTAAGAGGTTTAAGGCAATAGTAAACAATGTGACCAAAGTGATCTATAATTGTAATTGACGTCTTCAAAAACACACCATCGTTATCATTCAAGGCCTCCATTACGATCGCTCCTAAAAAATAATTCATCAAGTAAGTAATCGTTGTCATAAATGTCGAGTAAAAGTTACAAAACATTCAGTGCGTGTTGGAGTGGCTATGTGATCGGCCAGAATCCAATAAAACAACTTTAGTGCCCGAAAAACAAGCCCAAATGGAAGCGTACAAAAATCACGAATCGGTAAGATTTATCTTTCTCAATGTAGGTATAATCAATGCATGAAAGACATGAACGTTCCGGGAGAATGATAACTGTAAACATTAAGTGATATGTTGACACGAATAAATCTAAGATGCTCTGTTGTCTTTGACCTGCAACGTAATTATATCGATGAAGTTATGATTACTTGTCTTACTTTATTATATTAATTGGTTACGTCTGTACGAACGTACATAAGCATACCATACATAAGCAATTACAGTAGTCTCGACTTATACTTATACAAAGCTTAAAAAAACTGGAGGACAAAAAAGAAATGGTGTTTCAGACGATCGAGTTTGATCCCATGTGCGACAAAGATAATCCACAGAAAATCAGCTTCGAAGATGTATCCGCAGCCGCCTTCCGAATACAAAGTGGGATCACCAAAACGCCGTGTGTTGTGAGTTTTAATTATTTTCTATTAAATATAACAACGTGCATGATGTGGAATGAACTTCCTTCAGAGATTCTCCTAGAGCGCTTTCATGGGACTTTGTAAAAAGGTGATTGCATTTTCTCTGGTGTTGTAAACGTCTATAAGTGAAAATGACTCCTTTATATCAGTTAGGTATTTGTCTGATCAGTGGGTTTAATAATACAAAAATATGACATGTTAAAATTTATTTTCTATTTAAAATCATGTGACCATACAAAGTACAAACGTCTTTTCATTAATATTCCTTCTCGTTTAAATCATATTATTCTAAGACTTAAATCCATTCAAACAAGTTCGTATATTCGTTCTTATTATCCGTTTCTCACAAAATAAATTAAGGATATATTTTTTTACAGAAATCCCACATGTCTATACAATACGATATGGATATATATCTAAAGAATGATTTTCTGCAGCACACAGGAAGGTAATGATTATATATCCGTCTTTTGTATATTACAATCAACTGCTAAGATTCTTATGTTAGTATTTTCATAATGCGTTGTCGTAAAAAATCAAACCTATCTGTTTCCTACCAACAGTTTCAAAGAGCGCGGAGCACGGAACGCTTTACTGCTTCTGTCTCCAGAGGCCAAGAGACGTGGAATAATCTCCGCTTCCTTAGGCAACCACTCCCAAGCACTCAGCTACCATGCTCAGCTGCTAAATATACCCACAACAGTTGTGATGCCGAACATTGCGCCCATCATGAAGATCCAGAAATGTCGAAGCTATGGCGCAAATGTAATAATACATGGTTGTGATATGAAGGAGGCGAAATATCAAGCAATGACTATGGCTAAGGAGAAAGGACTTACTTATATCAATGGGTAAGTTCTTCAGATCTTTTATTACTATTTCAGCACTTTCTCCAAATATGAAGACGATCTCGAAATACTTAAAAAAAAACGATTATTTTTTAAGTTAATATCACGATTAACATATTTTGAGTCAACAGTCGCTCGACATATAAAGTTATTATTATTATTATATTTTAGAGTGAAAACTCATCGTATAGATTCGTCTAATATTGGTACTCATAATTTCTATGAATTTGAGCGGTAACCAATTATAACCTAATGAATTTCCAGCCTGTAGACTGTAGGTCCCTTCTTTTACAAAAATATTTTTCCTAAACAGATATGACCATCCGCATATAATGGCAGGGCAAGGCACCGTAGGGCTTGAGATCCTAGAGCAAGTGCCCGATGTGGATGCAGTCCTGGTCCCCGTTGGAGGAGGCGGCTTACTGGCTGGTGTAGCCACTGCCATCAAGCATTTGAAGCCTAATGTGCTTATTTATGTAAGTATCGAACCCTAAGTATTGTTTTATTTTCAGGCTTGTAGGATTTCCTTACGTTTTACGTTTATTCATTTAGGATTCTGATTAGGGACGTGCATCTCTATCAAATCATCCATATTGATAATTCGAAAATGTCGTATCTGACACATCGATATCGAACCTTTGCCAATATTTAAATAATAAAGGTCCATTAAAATTATCTTAAAGTTGACGGCTTAAAATAAAAGTGCATTACAATTAGAATATTTAAGTTATCGACAATTTCACCAACTAGCATCCCAGTCGGATTCGATGCATGACATATTTAAACTTAATTTCCATACGAAAATATAATTGCCTGCTTTTGGGCACGGGTCGGGCTTAGGGCATAGTCCATCCACCCTAGTCAAGTGCAGATTAGTGGAGTTCACACATCTTTGAGACCCCTTTATACCATTACTTGTGTTACGTACGAACTGTTAAGCATGTGATAATTAATTTTCAATACGCACATGACCCTGAAAAATCAAAGGCCTGAGATTTGAACCTTAAATCCCTGCGTAAATAACATAAAATCAAACATGATGAATAGGCCTTCACGAAGTCGTAATCGCCATTGGTGAACGTATTCGAGTAACTCGTAAGATTCCTGATTTTTTTGAACCTCTGAACTTTACTATCAATTTATTTTGACTGGGTTCAATTAAGGGGGCTTGCAACATTCAAGATAACAGCACGCAAACAATATTTTATAAATTATCTGGAGATCCGCTTTGATCAAGTTATTTGTTATGACATAAAGTTTTTTTTTTTAATATAGTACATTTTTTTAATATAGGAGTAGCAGACGAGCATACAGTCCACCTGATGATAAGTGGCTACCGCCGCCCATGGACAGCTGTAATCAATCTCAGATAGGATTAGAAACTCCTACCTGAGGTCGGCTACGCATGCGCCGCTACTCCTGAGGACTAAGCTGGAACACTTCAGAAAAGTATGTCTTCCTTACTACACCCTTCAAACCAAAATGCAGCAGCACTTAACACTATCATTGTTAGGCAGAAGTAGGTGTGGCGGTGGTGGCGCCAGAGTCGAACCACAAAGGGTTCTACCACCTTCTAATATTATTTTTTCTAAACCTTTAAATTTTCTACGCAATTTTTTATAGGTAATTCGATTTTTTTTTACTACGCAGGGTATTGAGTCAGAGAAATGCCCGAGCATGAAAATTGCTATGAAGAACGACACGCCAGTTAGCGTAGAGATTCGCTCCACACTAGCAGATGGTCTAGCCGTCCCCACGGTGGGCTACAATGCCTATGTCACCGCTAAGTCAAGCATGGACAGGGTGGTAAGTTTTATGTGTTATGAGTCACCGAGTATATTCAAAGTAACCACGACTAAATGGAAGTAACATACTCGCCTGTACTCGCCACGATGCTCGCCCATAGGCACCTACAGTCCTACGTACTGCACGTTATGTAGGTTTTTAGCACGAATCAAAGAATTACGCGTCTGACGGAAAATCCCACTTAAGGGCCTACTTTGGATTCAGGCTTTGTTAGCTAATAGTAACATTTTAATTTTAAAATTAGAATCCCTTGCTTTGTATGGTTGCTTTTCCTGTTGCGCGTCTTTGCGTCCGCACGCGCGTTCTATCCGCACACATGAATTAACTCGCTGCAGTCTTCCGGACCCTTTAAGTGTGAGAAAAAGCACTCTATAATCTCTATTTCTGTTTCATAGCGTCTGTGTAAGCATTCTGTGGTAGGTAACTCAAATTTATTTATTTATAAGTAAGCTTAGTTCACCTCTTTAATCTACTTCCAGTTGGCCCGTTAGGAAAAAGTATATTATAAAGGTATTTGGAATCAGCGAGCTCATCAGGCGGAGCGCATACTACGCTACGCAATAAAAAATATAGGTAACCTAAAAGCCTTTTCAACTTTTTGCGTCGTTTCGGTTAAGATTTGAAACGAATATGATGCAATTACAACGCAATTGCTGTGAAATGTTGATCTAAAGAGTAGGTGTAGTAGGTATTATAGGTATCTACTATTGTATGCCTATAGTACCTAACATGTTTCTAATTAGTTTATGGTGAATAACTGTGCTATTCGTGACATAATATTATGTGAATTATTTATAATAGACGACAAGAATACGAACAAAAAAGAAAGAGAGAAATAAATATGTGGTATATTTATTTCTCTCTTTCTTTTTATTGTTTATTATTATAAAAAACATGAAGATAAATTATAATGAAAGTATTTAAAATATTAGAAATTATTATTCGCATTGATAAAAAAAAGCAAACAAAGATAGATAATATTCAAATATGTATAAATATAAGGCTAATAAAATTAAATATCTTTGTTAACAAAAAACAGTAGCGACCCAAGATCGATGACATCGGAAGTATTTTTTATAACATCTTTGAAAAAACAGTTTAATGACACAATAGTATGGCGATAATACTGAATATCGTTTTACAAATAAGTATTTCGATAATAATTGATTACGAGAATTGAGATTGAGAGGTTGTTTTTTTATTTCGACGATAAGTAGGTACTGTTTTTTATCATGAATGTGTTTAGAATAAATAACTGATATTTTTAGGTAATTAAATGTTATTTAAGTACATAAAAATAATAATAATGTAAGGATAAAAGTCTAGTAAAATAGAGATGGACACTTAGTAAAATTAAATATAGTTTAAAAAACTAAAAAACACGCTTTTATGATAAAATCAACAAAAAAGTAAAAAAATAATTTTCAGTCTAGGAATCGATTAAGGAACAGTAAATAGTATAATTGTGAAAAAATCGTGGTAAAAACCATTTATCAGTTCCCACACTTTTTCCACAATTTTACTATTTATTGTTCCTTAATTGATTCCTAGATTGATAGTTGATTTTATCATAAAAGCGTGTTTTTTAGTTTTTTAAACTATATTTATTTTATTAATTTTTAGTATTTGTTATTATAGCGACCACCATTATGCATGCTTTATATAAAAAAATTAAGTGTCTATCTATTACGGTTTAAGAGATAAGGCCCTGTGACACACGAACAGACAGCGGAGGGTTTCGTTTTACCCTGTGAGTACGGAATCCTAAAAATCAATCTAGTAACTTGCGATGAACTTTCTCTAAGGCGCTCCAACAATCTCGCCTCGAAAATCGTGAATCCTGAGGATGTTGATAAGGACAATGATACAAAATTATTAAAATCGTGTATTGTCATCGGTTTTTGATAATTCTTCAAAATTTTGAATTAAACTGAACGTGCAAAGTGGATAGAAATCGGGTTCAAAAATTCCGTTACATAGTTACATACATACAACCCAAGCTAATAAAAGCGTGTTAAAAAAACGCATGCTACTCATATTGGGGTTTAAGTGAATACTAACTGTAAAACTAAAATTCCTTTTAAAAACAATGATCGATTGTTCAACCTCACATTTTAGCAACATGTTTCTTCAACAGGTCAATGACCATAACATTAGATTTATTATGCTTATTCGTAGCTGAAGTTTCCGAACATGAAAAAAACTGTTAAAATATTGTATGACAAAGTTTTCGTTGTTCCTTGTAAATATATCCAATACCTACTTCATAATTCAATACATAGTTAACTTTTATAACCATAACAATATATAATTAAAGATAGTTTATATAGACTTCCTAATCTGGGTACGTGTCACCTCGCGACCTTTGATTGCTCGACAACGTTTTAATGTTTGAGTAACTAATAAACCAACTCAAAGCAACATATTTATTACAATATGTCAGTAACCCTAACCGGTTGGAAGCCGGAATTCAGAGCAAATGGCTGAACTACGTAATTTTAAGCGCGATTACATTGCATGCAGTAGGTAGGTACGAGTACATACGCAAGAAACGTTATCGTGATGTAAAGTTCAATTTAAATTTAGTTCATGTTGGTCGAGTCAAATTAATGAATTATTTTAAATGGAAACAGTCAATTTATTTTTCCTTTAAATTTTGACATAGCCAACTAGCATGCAGACGAGCTGAAGTTGAGTGGCAACTCGCGCTCGTGGATCTATAATCAGACCCAGATTGTAATTTGGATTAAAGTGATACTTAAGGTCGGCCACCTATGCAAATGTAGCACTTGAGGACTAGATTGAAAGGGCTTTTTCTGTCCCTGTAGTTCCGGGACTAGAATAGGGCTACGGTAACCCCTGCCTGTCGTATGAGGCGACTAAAAGGAGGCTTCCGGGATTGCGGGCGGCAAGAGTTGGGAGCTCGAGCCCAGTAAGCGATCCCGGGAAGGACGGCTCCGGTTGTGTTCCGTCGGAGATCCTGGAGTTCTCCAACAAGCGTTGAGGACGGCCACCAGGGGGGTTTTAGTACGGTAAAAATCCCACATAACCCGGCGTCGCTCCCACGACATCGGGTACCTTTGAAGGTTTCCCCCTCGTTAAGAAAAAAAAAGGTTTAAATGCCTTTACCAACCAGCAACGCTGAACTCTGTTGTTATAAGACACAAATGTGTGTGCTCTTGGTACCCCGGAGTCGAAATGAGATCCACCTTTAAATAACTTTTAATAGTAGAAAGAAATCTTTCCTTCATAGATAACAGTAAACGAGGACTGGATTGGGCGCGCCATCTTGCACCTAGTAGAGCAAGAGAAGTATGTTGTGGAAGGCGGCGGAGCTGTCGGCGTTGCAGCCATCATGGCGGGTCTGGTTCCCGAGCTTACTAACAAGAAGTAAGTAAATACAAACTGTTATTTTAACGGGGCAATTCCTGTAGGTATACTAGTAGTAAAGTAGGTAGGTAGTATATTAGGTAAAAATACAAAAAAAACATTCCACACATCGAAAAAAACACAAATTCACTGCAATAAAAAAAACAATCACAAACTTTCTTCTGGTACTGTTGAGTTCGAAGACGGTTATCTACCAAAATGGGCCTGCCACCACATTAGATGGAAAACTTTTTATTTCCATGGCGTGGTGGTAAAGAAGACCTGACCTGACGTGATGCTTCCATAGAAAAAGTCGAAAAATAAGTACCAAAGTAAACATTCCGCCAGATTAAAAAAAAATATTTTCATCACATAGCGCGTACAGCGTTAGCACTACATCGGGCCTATTGTGGATGATGCGCAATGAACGTTTTAAATATCCATTAAATTTCCGTTAAAAATATATATATATATTTTTTTATTTATTTATTCAATTATTTCAGACAACAAGGTCCATATTACATATACCTTACAGACTAACATACATACTAATATATACTTATAACTAAATCACGTATTTGCGGCGACGTGAGACGCGAGTCTGGTGAATTCCGGGGGCCATCTCCGTCCACGGAACTTCCGGAACACAACTCCCTTCGGCCACAGCTCCTTCTTCAGGAAATTAATGGTCAAATAATTATAATTACAGAGTGGTATGCATTCTATCCGGTGGTAACATAGACACGACCATTCTGGGTCGTTGCTTGGAGCGCGGTCTGGCGGCGGAGCAGCGGCTGGTGAAGTTCAAGGTGACGGTGAGCGACCGTCCCGGCGGCATCGCTGAGCTGTGCAAGCTCATCGCGTCCATTGGTGTTTCTATAAAGGATATCATACAGGAGCGGGCGTGGATCTTTGGAGATATCTTCAGCGTTCGGGTATGTTTATTTAAGATTTGATATTCACTATTTCAATTATTATTTAGTTATTCATTTGTAAGTCATAAATAAGCTCCATCACCTACATTCGATAAAAGGGTAAGCAAGTAAGAAACTTTCTTCTAAGTACCTAAATTACGGAATTAAGCATGGAGAGTCACATTTTAAAGTATGTAACGTAAGGAATAGCAAAAAATATTTAAATAATCTTGGATTCTAAACTTATTTTCATATTTCATTCTAAAAGAAAACACTGTATTAAGGAGTCGTCTAATAAATTCACATAATATATAAAGAAAAAAAATTTTTGGCAATAATAATAAATAACAACAAGAAAATGTCCCATTTTCGTAACTATGTAGAGCTTTATATATTTTATGATATACCTGTAGACTTTGAAATTATTTTGTATATTACAGGTGAAAGTGGTATGTGAAACTCGGGGTCCAGAGCACCTGGATGAGCTCCGAAGGATAATCGCCAGCACCTACCGGGAGTGGTACTTCGCTCGTGAGTGGGAGGACTGCCGTCGACCCAGCACTGACTCCCTTGATGAAGTCTCGCACTAAAACCCAAGGGCGTGTAGATATATAGGACTACTAGCTGACCCGGAAAACGTTGTGTTGCCATATAAATAAAAAAATGTTAAGGGTGAACAACCTTTATCACTTAGGGGTATGAAAAATAGATAGTAGCCGATTCTCAGACCTACTGAATATGCGTATAAAATTTGGTGAAAATCGGTAAAGCCGTTTCGGAGAAGTACGGTAACTAACATTGTGACACGAGAATTTTATATATAAGATGTTAAGTGCATTTACTCTGGTTGCATTTTTCCTTAAGCAAGACCAGTACGCCATGGTATTGACATGAAAATACTTATATGAACGCTTTAATCAAAGAGGAGACCAGTTGTCAATTGAAGGCACCTAAAAGCAATTTAACAAAGTAATTTATATGTATATGCTGTGTGGAAAACATCGATCGATTGCTGAAATATGTTAATAATGACATGAAATAACTCGAATAAGATATTTCTATATTTTCAATTTGTTTTTTTTTTATTATTAATTATTATTACCGTTACGATTTAAATTATACAAAATAGATCTAGCCAAAATAAAAACTACATATTTTAATTACCGCGATGTTTTCGAAACTGTTTGAAAATAATTCTAAGAGAAAATTTGAGCCCAAACGTGGGACAATAATGGGTTATTTGTACATAATCTTATGTAATGTTTAATGTACATATTATATTATGTTTAATGGATTAATTATATCTGAAAGTCAACATTTGAGGATAATTTAAATTGATTTTAATATATTAATGTGTCTTTCAAATCTGTGATAAAAGTTATTTTATACGATATCACAAAAATGTACCATCCTTACGTCCATTTGTTGCTACTAAGTAATTGGGTAATAAAAAATAAAATTATGAATGTTGATGTTATTATTTTAATTTTATACCTTCATTCAATAATATAAAAATAGACATTTAACCCTTGTAGGTTACAGTAAACGCCTATCAGGAGCAGTGATATCTTAGTGGTTAAAAAGTAAAGTCTTCTAAACGGGTGGTACGAGGTTCGAACCTCGGTTTTTAAAGTTAACTGCATATTAGAAATTAATTTTTACTTGCCTTTCCGTTCATTCCTTAACCTACAACCCAACCTTAACAACCAACCACCAACCTTAACATAGAGCTGGTATCCGTTTTACTTGATTTTATATAAGTAATAAGAAATTATTGTTTTTCGTAACATTTTTGTATACTTTACCAATTACGTATAATCACGGCGTATTACTATAGGCGTAATAAGGTTTTATTAATAAGATTTTGGCGTCGCCAAAAAAGAAAAAACGTAAGTCACAAATGAGTTATGGCACTCATGTCATTCACGCCATTCACAGACCAAATCCCACAAAATTTGTAAAACGATTAATATTATGTAACGCAATAACTAATCCGTTAACCAACTTCCAACAATCCGTTCCGCAACTACTATCCAACCAATCTAGCAACCTACAAACATACCAAAATGCAGACTGTAAGTACACACAAAATAATTTTGGAAATACTTACTTAGCAGCATCGATATACTACTAAAGTATAAAATGTCATTGCTTAGCAGTTTAACTATTTACATAAAATAAAACTTTCAATCTTATGTACAAAAAGGAGATCTCACATAGCTAATAGAATAATTCTATGGAAGAACTCTAAATATTGCAGCGTTAGAATAGTTTCAACTATTGTCGATAAACCCGTCTATTTAAGTGTAAAATCAATTCAGCTGTTTTGCAGATTTTAAGATAATTTTGCAAATACAAACGAAGAGTCATGTATTTGTGTTCTGGGTTCGTGAAAATAGAGGAAAATAATTACTATTTTAAAGTTTGAGACCGGAATGTGGAGTTTAAAATCTATGTACTCTTGCACATAGATTTGCATTAGATACGCCGATTGTTCAACAATATTTGAGAACCACATCCCTTTCTAGAAGAAGTAATGACGAGCAGTGAACTTATAAGGGCTGTTGAATGCATGTAATAATAAAATCGTAATATCTAATTATATACGTATTCATTCACTGATACTGAACTGTATTACTGCGTTAAAAGTATCGAAAAGAAGAAAGTACTTAACCTCAATAGTATATTTAGGCACGGCTGAAGAGCAAGAAAACTGATTTAAATTGGAATAAATAAATAAATAAAACATAACTATTTTAAAGCAATGCTGTAAAAAGTTGAGTGTACATATTCTACTCATATATAAACTATATATTAAATTTAGTATTTCCTTTTAAATTTCATACTAGGATGTAGAATACGACGAATACTGTGACCCCAACAACCCTCGTAAAATAAAATATGACGACATTTTGGCCGCTTCCCGCCGCATCGTCGGAGCTGTCCAAAGGACTCCATGCACGGTATTTCACTTTACCTCCTCTTTGAAAAAAAAAATGTCTAGTTTATGTTTAGAATATGGAACAAACTCGTAGTTAAATTGCCACAAGCAATAGCTTCTACTTTACAACCTTAAATGGCAGACTACATGGTAGGGTATGAATTTATATCTGTAGGATAAAGATTTAGGTTAAATGGACATTTTTTAACCGGCTTTATCTATATCTATTGTGATCCCAATATCAGTTGAAAACTTTGATCAATAATATCATTCTTGATTGAAGTATAAAAGACCCAATAGGTAATAGACCCTACTATGTAGTTTACCAGGAAGCAGCAAATTTTAAACTATTTAGAGTAATGAGTAAGTATGGGTGATAGGTGACTATGAATTATTTATAAGACAAATAATAAGTACTTATTGAAAATTATTTTAAACGAAATACTGAACGCAACGAACGATTGTAACAAAATAATCTCATATCAATAACCCCGATTTATTTACTGTTTTAGAAAGCCAACATGTCCGAAAAGCTCGGAATGGATTTGTATTTGAAACAAGAATTCATGCAGTATACCGGATGGTAACAATATTTTGCAATTACCTAAATAATTTCCATTACAGTATCTATTTAACATAATGAAAGATTATTTATTTTTAAAGTTTCAAGGAACGCGGCGTTCGAAACACGTTGTGTCTACTAACAGAGGACCAAAAAAGATACGGTGTGATATCAGCTTCCACTGGCAACCACGGACTATCCATGAGCTACCACACAACACAGCTGGGCATCCCCTGCCTCATAGTCATGCCTATCCATGCACCAATCACGAAAATCAGTAAATGCGAAGCGTTTGGAGCTAAAACAATTCTTCACGGCGCGAACATGGCTGAAGCGAAACACCATGCCATGTCTATTAGCAAAGAAAAGAAGATGACTTATATAAATGGGTGAGTGCAAGAAATATTAGCTTACTAATCAAATTGTCATACAAATCAAGGAAATTGTAATACACTATTGTAGATCAATGAAATAATGCTTTGTAAACTTTTCATCATGTAATTCCGCAACGTAGAGTCAATAATATGTCAAATATTAACAAAATTATTCAAACACGATAAGTATAAGTAGTTATCTTTTATTTTCTTAATAAAATAATTAAAGTTAGAACCCTTCGGAGGTCGATTTACCTACTTCTATAAATATTACTAAATAGTATCTAACATATCTTTACAACAGCTACGATCACCCAAACGTGATAGAAGGTCAGGGGTCCATCGGTATTGAGATCATAGAACAAGTGCCGGCTGTGGACGCCATCCTGGTGCCTGTAGGCGGCGGGAGCCTCATCACCGGTATCGCCATAGCAGCTAAACACCTCAAACCTGACACAGAAATTTACGTAAGTGATAAATAAGTCTGAATTTTGAGATGGCGAGGCGAGGCGAGACAAACGATACAACATGAAATGTAAGAAACAAAAATCGATTGAACCATCTACTTGTATAATTACTTACATAAATACACAAGTCGTATTTTAACGAAATTCTTCAAAGTGCGTGATATTTACATTACATATTATCCATTTAGCTTTGTTTTTATTATTTTTTTAAGTCCAGACAATGATATGCACAAGATTATTCCCAAAACTATTTCATGCGCTAAAGTACTCATAATTGTTCTTAAAATTTGATGCTTATAGTAAAATTATTCAATGTCAAAATAAATGTAGTTAATTGTTCCGAGTTACTAATTGCTTATAACAGGGTGTTCAAACTGAGAAAGCAATGGGCATGGTGGAAGCTTTAAGAAAAAATGAACGAGTCAGGGTTCCCGTAGACGCTACCATTGCCGATGGGCTGGCCGTAAACTTGGTCGGAGTCAACACCTTCCACAGTTTGAAAGGCATCGTCGATAAAATGGTATATCTCACTAATTTCATTTTTAAAACATGCGTTACTCCATCTTCGTGTTGAAATCTAAGGACTATGACGTCATAGTTGTATTTGTTTATTTTGTAGCCTATTTTTTAATTCTGTTTTCAGTTAATCAAAAATTAAGTATATTTTGTATATTATTTTTCGTTCTGTGATTCCTTGGTTGACACAACGTTATTGAGTTATTTCACAATTTATTGAGTTACAAGTAATTTTCTCTCCATAGATCGTAGTAAAAGAGGATTGGGTTGCTCGTGCCATCATGCACATTGTGGAAGAAGAAAGATTTGTCGTGGAAGGCGCTGCCGCCGTCTGCATTGCAGCTGTCATGGCCGGCTTGTTCCCCAATTTAAAAGGCAAAAAGTATGTACTATATTATTATAGATATATTTTCCGGTCACTATTTTATCAATTAATTGTTACATTGTTGGTAAAATATAACGTCAGTAAAATAAAATGATTTGTACTCATCCAAACTAAAACTGTATGCTTACACATTTATGTACTTAATTAGATTTTCTAAATACTAACCTATTTTTCTTGCAAAGAATCGAAAAAAACATTTTGGGTTATTAAAATAAAACACGGCCTGTATTATATACACGTTTTCTGTTAAAATCATTTAAAAATTCCATTTCCAATTGTGAAAGTAAAAAACAAAGATAAAAAAGTCCATCTCATCTTTAACACAAATTAAGTTATTTTTGGTGCATTTATTGAATTAGTGCTACTTAATTGATTGTCCAATAAACATATTGCGAATATATTCTTTACACGATGTGTTGTTAACGTTTTCAAAACCAGAGTGGTCTCCGTCCTGTCCGGTGGTAACATAGACACGACGATCCTGGCCCGCGCGCTGGAGCGGGGCATGGCGTCCGAGGGCCGGCTGGTGAAGTTCAAGGTGACGGTGAGCGACCGGCCCGGCGGCATGGCGGAGCTGTGCAGCATGATGGCGAACCTCGGCGTCACACTACGCGACTGTATACCCGAGCGGGCGTGGGTTAAAGGAGACGTCTTCAGTGTTGAGGTGAGAAATTGTGTATCGCTATTTTGCTTCGTATTCGCATGGTGACGGTTTAAACTTTCGTTAAAATGCGTGGAAATAAGGATTAAGGTTAAGGTACCTGAAGGATCAAAAAATAAACTCGTAGCATAATTTGAGTATCTAAATGATCTACAAAAACCTATTTTAACTGTTCTTCAGTTTTATAATATAGAAGAGATGTAGAGTCGTTAAATATTACTTTTATACGTTACCAGGGTTACCAACAGTACTTGTTTTTATCAATCCTTGTCCCTATTGTCATGATGACTTTCAGAATGAACAATTTTCGTGAAGCGGACAGACGTAATATAAATTGTTTTTTATACAATACAATTTTATAATAAGATAGATAAGTACCTATATACATTTTACTTAACGTGCCATTTTTTAAAATCAAAACATCTACATATTTTACAGATGAAAGTGATCGCTGAAACCAGAGGATGGGATCACACTAAGGAGTTGATTGAGCAAGTCAAGAAGAATTATAAGGAATACTTCTTCCAAGAAATGAACGAGCGTAAAGAGGCCCCTGGCGCCAAACGTGGACCCTGCCTTGCCCCGAATCCAGTCTGCATGCAAAAATAATTTAAATTCCAATCAATAAACTTACATTTACCCCCTTTTGATACGTTTGATTTGTCAGATGTTAATAACCATATTTACACAATATTCAATAAATCATTCTTTCATTAATTACCCCTTTTATTTCGTAAAAGTACTTACAATAAACCAATATAACCACCACACCACACCAACAAGACTTTTCATCTTCTGCAAGAGAGTTTCAATAAGTACATGATTATTAAAGTGTATTTAACATTAAAGTTTCACCGTGTAATTGGCCTCTAAACCATAATAGTACCTAATTATAAAATTTGCACGCTATGTATTTTATAATGAAGAATTACATTTATGCACCGTAAAGTACTATTAAATGGTCATTATATTTTACATGGGAACATTTTACCTAAAGTGATACTATTTTAGTGATAAAGTTATCAGTTAATTTTGTTTTTTAATAGTACTTACATACATTTTCAGAATTGGATATAGGTGAATTTTTCAAATTGGCTTTCAGGGCCAAATCCGAAATCATAAGGATTAGCGAAAAATGCTGAAAGGAGTTGCGAGGCCGATTTCGATAAAAACTAAAACTGCATCATTACTTTTTTAAAATATCTTTTTTCCCGGCCGGGAATCGAACGAGTTCATTTTGAAAAAAAATACCCCCCTATATTATTTCACTATCTGATAGTGTTGCTTATACAGGATATGTACTCGTAACTTAAAATAGAACCTATAAAATAAATGATAGACAACTACTAAGTTCTAAACTAAAATTAAGAGTGAATTAGAGCCAACGTGTTTTGGCAAATTGGCATAATTGTCACTTGACATCCACATTTTCATCCAACAATGTAAAATAAATAAAATAAATTGCCAATCCGTTTAACTATATCACCAACAAGCCACAATTCATATTACTTTTAGTTACTGTTACAAAAACCACGACAAAATGTCGCGTCGTTATGTAAGTAAATATATCATATACGAGTACCTACACCTTAATTGTCGGAACTATTCCATCTAAGAAAAAAATATTGAGTGTATGAAATAAAATAATCTTTTTCTCGTAATATTTTATGAAAAATTAAAACAATTAAGAGAATATCAGATAATGTACTCTGGTTAAGGCTTCTATTTTTACTATATAATAAAGGGCTGAAGTAATCATTACGAGATGCCTAACTGATTTAAAGAAATCAAAAAAGAAATTTAATCCCGCGAAAAATTACAAATACGCGAATAATGAAAATAATTAGGTAGAACAATGGAAATAAAACAATACCTACCTACTTTTTTACAGGAAGACTTCGATGAGTTCTGTGATCCTGAAAACCCAAGAACTATAACATACGAAGACGTCACCGACGCCCTTCATCGCGTCAGACCCTTCATACCGGTCACACCATGCATAGTACTACTTCTTCTTCTTTCTTACGCCTTTTTAAATTATAACAAAACAGATTAAAGTTTCATAATTTATGACACTAATTAAATTATAATAATGACGCACTTAACACATGGAATAAAAAAGTTATTAATCAAATTTTACCGCCCGCCCAAATGGGACCTGAGGCGGGCTGTCCTTTTCAACATGTACATAGGTGGTTCAGTAAGAAATTGCCTTTGAGATCAAATATTACTTACTGAATTCATTTTCCTGATATGCTAGATATCCCACACAAATAATGTTTTACCACAGTTTATATTTCCTTTTAATGCACATTATCACGTACAGATATCGATAACGTTTATTTTCCAGCCTTCACACTACCAGCGGGAATTTGCCATGAACTTATACTACAAATTAGAAAGCGTCCTAAAAACTGGAAGGTTAAATATTTGAGACTATTATACAACAGTTGGATCATATATTGTATATTCTAACGCTAATTAAAGTGCTCTAACAAATAGAAAGTCTTAAATAATCGATGTTCTTATATATACCTAATTAAATTCGAATTATCGTGATATGCGTGAATATATATAATATTTAGTTAATGTTTTGGGCATTTTTTGGTTATTGTTTTTCAGCTTCAAAGAGCGAGGAGCCCTAAACGTATTGGAATTAATGGCCCTGGATAAAAGAAAAATCGGAGTAGTTATTGCATCACTAGGAAACCAAGCAGTGGGGATATGCTACTATGGTGCGAAGCTCGGTGTTCCTGTGGTCGTGGTGATGCCAACTTGCGTTCCAATCAACAAGCTACAGAGATGCCACAACCTCGGTGCTAAAGTAGTGGTACAGGGGAACAACTTGGTCGAAGCCCAGAGATACGCTCGTGCTATCGCGAGAGATAAGGGTCTAACTTACATCAACGGGTAAGATTTTCAGTACACCTATTTATATAAAATGTTAGCTTAATAGTTTAGAAATTAAGTCTTACTTATCTATAATTACTTAATGTCACATGTTACATACGCCAGGTTAAGTAATCACGAGCATTTAAACAACAAAAAGACACGCAAATTAAGGTATTTCCATATCCATAATCGATTGCGAACAAACGAACACTTACTTAGTTTCACAAAAAAATGTTAACTTTTTCAGCCGAGACCACCCTCATATCCTGGCCGGATATGGAACAGTAGCTCTGGAACTGCTGAACCAAGTGCCGAATGTAGATGCAGTGATAGTGCCTGTGGGCAGCGGAGGTTTGGCCGCAGCCGTCGCTACGGTCATAAAACATATGCGACCTAGCTGCCTTGTATACGTTAGTAACTTATGGTGTTAAACAGTAGCTGATATAGCCGATTCGTTCATATTCTGTAACGTTGAGCTGTCGGATTTAGTCGAAAAGAATAAAGGTCATAAAATTATTCCGTATTATTCATAGTTTAGAAGGCTACGTAAAGCAGCAGACTAAGTTCTTATAGTCGTTAATATCTTTATTTTCCTTATCAGCAAAGAGTAAGGTGTTTTACACGTTAAACTTTCCCGGGTTACCCAATGAATAGGTAGATTGGTTCAGACCCATACTAACAATTTTTCAATAAATAAAATATCCAAATTGTACGACAATTGACTTTTACAGGGTGTGGAGTCAGAGAAGATGCCAGTATTTTACAAATCGTTGGAGAAAGGAGATCCCGTAAGCATCCCTATTCAGGCATCGCTGGCGGACGCCATTTCAGTGTCTAACGTAGGCGTTAACTCCTTCCATATCACACAACCTCTACTTGACAAAATGGTAAATATGTAATTATATTATTTTTATCTTATAATATTTATATCTGTTAGGGCGTTAAGGTTACTTTTCACTTGCTGGGAATATTTTAAGCAAAACAAACGTGCATTCACTTCGAAACTTTATTTGCAACTAACTTCAATAGACAAGTGGACTGTATTATTGTATCTTAGCGTAAAGTACTATTCTATTTAGACAATATCTATTTAGAACGAACCATATATAACTGCCGCGGTTCATCGACTCATACACAAGCACTTATGTGCTCGTTTTTTTATTTTTTTACATGGGAATCCTAGATATTATCGGTAGAAATGGGGACAGTTTTTGATACATTTTTAATTCAATGTTCGTAGTTAAGTTTGTAACATTAAGATTTTTTAAGCTCCTAGTCAATGAAGATTGGATAGCTCGTTCTATTCTACATCTAATGGAGAAAGAACGTTTCATAGTAGAAGGTGCTGCGGCGTGTTCTCTCGCTGCTATTATTGGAGAACTAGTGCCTGAATTAAAGTTGAAGAAGTAAGTGCAACTGCAATAAACTCTGAAATTAAGTCAGCAAGAGTCTACTGAATCGACTAAGCAACTATATATTAAATATAGTTCGATGTATACCTACTGGCAAAAATAGATATTGTCACTGATTTTTTTTACTATAATAAAATCTAAAAACGTTTGCGTAGCTTCTTCCATTAGCTTGATATCTTAGTCTTGCCAAGATCTAAAAGCTTGAGGGTTCAAACAAACAGACTAACTTATAATACGATCAGTAAAATCAAAGTTCCCAACTATCAACCACCCATGTTTTTCTTATAATTAGAAGCACTAGATACGTTTTGTGTCGCTTCATAAGGGTCTTGAAGGACTGAGAATGATTTGATGGTTGAATGGGAATGCATTAAGTAAAATTGTCTAAATAAATGAAATAATTGATTAACAATTGTTTTCCCACGCAGCGTTGTATGCGTATTGAGTGGAGGCAATATCGACTCTATTCTACTGGCGCGTTGCATGGACAGAGGACTCGCTGCCGAAGGCCGACTAGTTAAATTCAAAGTAATTACTGTAGATATTATTCAACTACTTTGTACCAATTATAATTATTCAATATTCGTTATGATAATTACTAACGAATATTGAATAATTCGTATTAAGCCCGATTTCATCGGATCTTTAATTGTTTTCTCTATAAAGTCACACAAATTAAATGCGCTTATATGTAATACCATCTCTATGGCACCTTTTAGACGAAACACACGTTACATGGAGTTGTTTCTTATATGGGGAACTAATTTCGCTTCAATATTTATTGTAAAAAAAATAACTAGCTTCTTAGGAAGAAGCAAAAGATATATTTTCTTCGAAACAGCAATTTAAGCATGAACGGTTTGCGTACGTACGTGAATAAGTTTGTTAACGTATGAACAGAATTCATAAATAACCGTATAATATCCTATTCCTTTTAAGGCTATTATTTCTCATTGACATTAACGCGACTGTCGTTTCCTCCTCAGAAGAATGGTAACAATGTCGATACAAGGCGTTCTAGCTTAATCCCTAAAAGATATATGCAACATTGTTTTATCATGTACCTAACTGTTTTAAGAAAATATTATATTCATAGATCCCTAACCTACAGCGTTCTTCAATTTCATGAAAATTTTCAGGTAGGAATAAGAGATACTTCTGCAGCAAATGCAGAACTTTTAAAACTTTTGGCCAATGGAGGGTATAATGTGATTCGCGAGTTCCAGGATCACGTTTGGGTTGAAAACGAAATATACACAGTTGAGGTGAGTACATCACCTTAAAAATGTTGTGTATACTGCCTTCATTTTTAGAGTAATAAATATAAGTTTTTTTTTTTTATATCGGGTCAAGATAGAAGGTTATAATTAGTGGTATTAGAATAACTTTATGTAACATGACATATAACCAATTGACCGTAATTCAATAGATCTTCAGCATAGATATATTACCTATGTCATTGGATCTTAAGTGTACATAAATAGTAATGAAAACTGCATAAAATAAAAAAATAAAAACAAAATTTATTTAAATGATATCTTCTATGTATATTTCAGATGAAACTTGTGTGTGAAACAAGAGGCTTGGAACATGCACTGGAACTAAAAAGGATCATAGAACGAGCGTACCCCTGCACCGCCGCATTTGAGACAGAACCATTCAATGACAAGAGAACATGCCCCTGTTATGTTAGGAAATGTATGTGAAAATATCCAAATCATTAATTAATTGAAAATAAGTGGGTACATAAATCCTACATAACATACTACAATTCTATAGTGTCCAATATATAGTATTACTAGCTGACCCGGCAAACTTTGTACCGCCTCAAAATCTTTTGTTATCAAATATATTTCATATAAAATGTAGCCTATGTTACTCGTGGATAATGTAACTTTCGAATGGTGAAAGAATTTTTAGAATCGGTCCAGTAGTTTGGTTAGTAGTTTGGTGGTATCGGTGAGCCTATTCATTACAAACAAACAAAGTTTTCCTCTTTATAATATTAGTATAGATAATTAAAATTTTGTATCTTGGTCCTTCGAGCCAGATAATGTAACATTTTTTATGTTAAACAGTTGCTAAATTATATTAGAATATATACCTAAATAACAGTTTTAAAAATAATTCCAACTTTATTGACATTGAATATTCAGTAGCAAAGTGTGTCAATGCCTCCCTTTCGCTTTAGTCATTGTACTAAGTAACATACCATGTTAAATACCAATAAAATAGGGTATCTAAATAAAATTAAGAGTAACATTTAAACATAGTTATATATTTATAATATTGTCAGCAACTTAAATTACACAGTAACATACATTTTACACAACACACATATATTGGACCATGCCGTTATGATTACTGGAAAGTCTTGTCCATAAATGTAGCCATCTTGATATCCCGTTTGCTTAGTCCGTTGACATCATGGGAAGAAAGTGTTACCTGAAAAAATAGAAATGTATTAGATATATATGTACTATTGAAGTAGATTTTACTTATAAGAGAATAGCCGAAGAAATAAACAGGTTTCAAGAAAAATTGATATTACATACTGATTCTATTATTTAATTTCTTATACATAATGTTTTGTTTGTTATATTATAAAATTCAATATTTTTAGATTATTGACATTTAAAAAAGAACTAGCTTACAATATCTGCATTAATACATATAACAATTTGTTTAAGATACATTCAAATTAAATAATACAAGTATTCAAACAGTGGTAATTTGATCACAATCATTATTTAAAAAATGAAGATTTCTTAACTGGCCCATAGGTATCAAACAATAAAACTGATTTTAAATTAAAATACTGTTTGTCTTTGCATATTTGGCCATAATAATTACCTGAAGCTTGTTATAAACATTGAACCACTCCGGGTGGTGGTCCATCTTCTCAGCAAGTAGAGCTACCCTCGTCATAAATCCAAAAGCTTCATTGAAGTTTTTGAACATGAATTCTTTTTCTATAGCATCTCTGTTACTTTGCACTTTCCATCCTGACGCCAGGAGTGGCTTGAGCTGGCCGTCTCGCTCTTCAGAAGTAAGTTTATCTGCCTGAAACACGTATAAATTAAAATTCTTTAATATTCTTGTGATTCTATGAATGAATATGGTTTTCAACTCAATTTTATCGGTGATACATTGTAATAAACGTCGGAGTTTAAGGAAAAAAACTCAAGGATAAATTCAACATTACCATTTTCCTTTTATTAGTCGACTGCGCGGACAAACTAGCAAACCCGGCGGCTCTACAGGTACTACTGGCGCCGGCATTGATTGCTATGAGCGGCGCGCGAACCAATCTCGCGGGGTGAAAGTTTATCGCCATACAGACCGCACTATATAAATTTCGACTCAGCGACATTGCTTATTATCTAAATTATCTTATCAATTTATACAAAAAGGTCAAACTAACTTGTTTTTTTAAAGGTTTTTTACGTGAATATTTTTTTCATTTTATTTCATATTCTTTTGACAGTAAATAACTTGAATGACCTTGAGCTAGGGATGTGTTATTTACATAATGTGTACATCAATGCATTGTACTTATAACCATACTAAGCAATGTACCGATATATTCGATGAAATAATGCTTTTATTAACGGATTGTTCATCGAATGAGCAATATAACTTATAAATCTGTGTGCAATACATAGGTATACATATAATATATATATTTGATTGAATACTGCGAAGAAAGTGTAGGAAACACTTGTCAATAAAGCCTTTAAGAGGCTGCCTAAACGGTGAAATTATACTGTACAATATTGCGAATTTTGCAATATTATTGACCGTTTAGGTTTAATATTGACAATTGCGCAAAGATTGAACGAAATATTGAGCGAGTTTAATTTTTATTGCATCGTGCAGGGTCAGTATTGCGCAATATTTTTACTCAAATCAAATCAAATCAAATATTTTTTTAAATTAAAAATATGTTCTTTACAGAACACTTTTTGAGTGTCAATATATTTACCGCCACTTACTAAAGTGTTTCGTTATGGAGAGAATTATTCTCAATATCCGACTGAACACGAAAAGATTGTGCAGTTCGTATTATTGTGAAATTTAATTGCTCATTTGGAGTCAGAGCGCCTTTCAATCTTGTATTGTTTACTAAAAAGTATTGTACAATGTTATTGTAGGACTAGGGGCAGCCTAAAATGTCATTTTCTTTAAGGAATATTTATTTTACCTGATTTTTCTTCAATATTTTAAAGATCGGCACCATATACTCTGTGCACTATATACTCTAATTCCCTAAGCAGTCTGTCGACAGTGCCTCATGTCATGAGGGATATATTAATTCGAAAAATTATAATGATGAAAGCACAGTATAAGGATCTATATATTTGTACCGTGATGAAAGTACAATAAAGTTAGGCTGAAAGGCAAAAACAGTGTTGGCAACCGTACGATAATTATCGTACATGTACGATAATTTGATACCACCGTACGATGTACGATTGCGAGTCATTATCGTACGCAAATGTACGATAATTGGCTACTTGAAACTTTTTGGGAAACTGTTTTAATGAATTCATAAACGTATTATATATGCCTTTCATTGATCATGTTTTCGAAAAAAGGGCTATTTATTAATAAAAAATATATTTCTATTACGGTAAACGGAACGCGTGCATCGCGCCTAATGATGTGCCGAGTCGGCCATTATTCGAGTCCAAAGTACTCACAAAGTACTCGAGTACTTTGCACACAACATACACTCCAATAGCACGGAAGACCAAAAAAAAAAAAAAAAAAAACCCCACTCACAACACAAAATTAAACTAGTTTTTACTTGTCGAGTGATAAATATCTATTTTCATTAATAACTAACGCGTTCTTATGAAATGTACGATAATTTTTCGGCAGATACGATAATTTTACGCCCCTGGTACGATCAGCGCCATCTCCCAGGTTGCCAACAGTGGGCAAAAAGCCAAAGCCGTAAAACACCATTAAAAAAAAATCATGTCATGATTTATGTTTTCTTTTGATTGGCATTGGTTTGATTTTGACGTACATTTTTAAACTTGATCAACTTTTGAAGTCGACTTTTTGCTTTCCTTCTTTATATAAATTATTATAAATAACAGTTCGCCTTACATCTTAAGAACAATAATTATAACTTAAGTATGTCAACTTCACATAATATAAAAACATAAGTGCAACGATAAATAATTTATAAGTGTGAAATGGATTTCTTAAAAGATATATTGCCACCAAAAATATTTGAAATAATTGATAGAGCTGGGTTATGCACTCCAAAACAAATACTGATTCTCTCTATATGGGATATAAAGAAATTGACTGGTTTACAAAGGGTTGATATAGAGCTTTTGAAAAATATAGTGGCAAAACACTGTAGCCCTCAAAGTGTTACATGTGATCAACTAATAGATCGGAAAGATGATAAAATAAAAATTGGTTGTACAGCCATTGACAATTTACTAAATGGAGGCTTTCGGAGAGGGGTATTGGTAGAAATATATGGTGAAAGCGGTTCAGGTAAGACTCAACTGGGCATGCAGCTGTCAGCAAAGAATGCCTCAGATGGAAGTGTATACATATGCACTGAAGATTTATTCCCTATAACACGATATAACCAAATTCATAGTCATATTTGTGAACATAATAGTCAATTAGGTAACAATATGTTCCTGGAGCATGTGTACGAAGCACCTGATTTGTTGTCTTGTATCAGAGTAAGGCTACCCAAGCTGCTCCAGCAACATAGAATATCAGTAGTTGTAATAGACTCAGTTGCTGCACCATTCAGATGTGAAACCACAAATTATGTACAAAGAGCTGAAGATTTAAGAGAGTTAGCAATGATGCTGATAGGAATAGCTCAAGAATATAACTTAACTGTTATCTGTATTAACCAAGTAACAGCTAGTTTTGATGATTCAACAACTAAATTGCTTCCTTCTTTAGGCCTGGCATGGTCAAACATGATATCATACCGTTTTTGGGTTAAAAAGGCAATTTCTGAAAAATTTTTACTTGATGGGAAGCAAAATGTAAGAGAAATGAAAATAGTTTTTGCACCTGATCTACCAAATGATTCATGCAATTTTATGATAACAGAAAAAGGTATTACTAATCTGTGAATGTACTTAATTTCTATTATAAGTAACCTGTGATTTTTAGTTACTAAGGCTCCAAAATAAATTTTAGAAACGGCTACAATTTTTTCATTTCCAAGTTTTTGTTTAACTAACTAATTAAATGAAGAGCATGTTTAGCAAATCTTCATTTATATTAAAACTGAAAGTTTGTAAGAGCTTTTTTGTGATGAGGCTTTCATAATAATTTGTTACTCAAGTATTATTAATTAACCCTGTGTTTGGGGTAGACTATTATCAGAAGTATGAGAACATTATAGTTAGTCCAAAATTTCCGAGTACAGCCAGAAATTCATTATCTTTGTTATTACCAAGAACTTTCAGAAATATCCATGTGGGATTTTAATCCAAAAATAGAATAGAGCAATGTTATGGTTCAATTTTACCGCCATTCTGACAACCAGTTATATTCAAATGAACTTGAGTTAACGCGCTTACATATCGGTTTGAGGACCATAAAAGGAAGGCCCTGGAAGAGCACCGATTTATCCAGGCTTATTAATTTAAAAGTAACACATTATAATACGAATTAATAATACACTGAAAATTATTAAGCATTTTTGCCACGTCTGTCATTGTCATATTTCATCTGTGATGAGCTTTCTGACATTTGAATTTTGGGAATTTTGACATTTTTGACTATTTTGTTTGACATTCTTATCTTAGGGCCTTATAATTTTGTTGTTCACATTTATACAAAAAACTCAATTATATTGCATATAAAAGAGATATTGCTAAAAGTTTATACTAAATTCAAGTAATTCATTGAAATTTGTATACAGCAATTACACGAATTACAATTTCGCAGACGTGAAATTTACGATGTGAATAGTATGCATATTTTTCGGCCGGTACTAAGATTACATCAGTTTGTTTGTACTAAAGTAAGTATAAAACACCTAAACCTCTATTTTTTTACTCAACTTTTGCTTATTTAGTGTAATAAAAGACAAGTGACTTTTTAACCTTACATTATTAATTTTTTAAGGCTTACAGCAAAGCTAATGTAAATAAAAGGATTAGGATACGATCAAGGATAGACATGGAGCTGAAGTGTCGTGAAAACCCGGTGGTAAAAGTCCTAGATACTCCAGAATTCAAAAGTATCTTTACTGAAGAAGTAAATGTATTGAAATCACTATTTGACAAATACCAATATGAAATCAGAGTGGCCGGTGGAGCCGTAAGGTTTGTATTGCATCATATTTTACGTCTATTCATTAGTGCCATATGTAATATAAGTACAATAAATAATATGTTTAAATGTTTATTTAAGCACTATTGTGTTAAGTGTAGTAAAAAAAATACACTTAAATGAGGCATTCAAACTACTAATTTGTAATACTTCAGAGTTGATCATAAGTAGGACTCTATTATGAATACTCATTGACATCAGTGGGCACTCATCATTAGGTTGACTACATTTTCATGACTAGTACTATAAATCTATAATTTTAGGAAATAGTGTTACTACCCTTTTGTAACATACAATTTAAAATTGAACAATTAATGTCCATTATAGGGATATATTGATGGGGCAACAACCCAAGGACTTGGACTTTGCCACAACAGCAACTCCACAACAGATGAAGGATATGTTCACTGAGGAAAATGTTAGGATGATCAACATGACTGGTGAAAAGCACGGAACAATAACTCCAAGGATCAACGATAAGGAAAATTTTGAGGTCACGACATTGAGAATTGATGTGGTCACGGATGGCAGACATGCTGAGGTGGAGTTCACTAAAGATTGGAAGTTGGATGCTAATAGAAGAGATCTCACTATTAATTCTATGTTCTTAGGTACCTTGTATTATTATCTAAAATTGTATCTTATCTTGTATTAGAATTTCCCTTATAGTTTAGGTGTGGTAATAATGGACAACTTTATTGAAAAAAAATATATTTTTACCACACTTTTATTAGCTTGACCTGTACGTATGTAATGAAACTGAAGTGTCAAATTGTGCAACATGTTCTATTGGCTAGTCTTGCATCTACAAGACTCTAATTTAAATATTATTGAAATTACAAAACCCTGTTAGTTGCAAATATTTTAAATATACTGGGTCCACCTTATAACCGTAATCATTTTTGCAGGATTTGATGGCTCTGTATATGACTATTTTTATGGATATGAAGATTTACAAAACAGAAGAGTTGCATTTGTGGGTGATGCGGATATCAGGATAAAAGAAGACTATCTGAGGATAATGAGATATTTTCGTTTCTATGGAAGAATAGCAAAAGAACCCAACAAGCATGATCAAAAAACACTAGACATTATCAGGGAAAATGCTGAAGGCCTCCAAAATGTTTCTGGAGAACGAATTTGGACTGAATTGAAGAAGATGCTACAAGGAAACTTTGCTGGGGATTTGTTAAAGTGCATAATCAGTTTAGATATTGGCAAATATATAGGTACTATTTTTTCATTTTGAGTATTGGACTTGTGATGCAATGAAATTTGGAATTTAAAACTAAATTCATGAAAATGCTACATAAAATGACCATGATTCATCATCATTTATTCCATAAAACACCAGTAAATTTTCAATTTATCTACTAAACACCACTACATATAGTTTCCTTAATCACAAACCATAATAAGTTTCATCATCATCATCATCATCAACCCATTACTGTCCCACTGCTGGGCACGGGTCTCCTCTTAGAATAAGAAGGATTAGGCCATAGTCCACCGCGCTGGCCAATTGCGTATTGGTAGACTTCACATACCTTTGAGATTTTTTTTATACATCTCAGGTATGCAGGTTTCCTCACGATGTTTTCCTTCACCGTTTAAGCAAGTGATAATTAATTTCTAATACGCACATAAATTTGAAAATCAGAGGTGCGTGCCTGGGATTTAAACCTCGGACCCCTCGATCGAGAGGCCGCGTTTCTTAACCACTAGGCTATCACTGCTTCTTATAATAAGTTTAATTATATCTTATTTCACAGGTATAATTAATCCAAATGTTGAAGAATTGGATAAATTGATAAATAGAAGTAAGCATCTAGATCTCCATCCGATGAGCTACATGGCAGCATTATTAAACAACATGGATGAGGTCACAGTTCTCCACAGTAGGCTTAAGTTTTCTGGATATGAAAGAGACATGACCTACTTTATTGTGGAACATAGAGAGGAGAAAGTTGATAAAAGGCCATTATTGTAAGTAAAAAGCTATTTAGGATTCTATTTAAAATGTGCACGTCATATTAGGGATGCAACATGAATTTTGTGTTGTATCATTGCAGTTTAAAAGCCCACATTGCTAACATCTTTTATGTGGCATAAAAATTGGCATGATATACTTTTTATAAACTATATTCTGTTCAATAAATAAATTATTAATTTCAATTTGATACATTGCTTTGATGTATTGGTTTGATGTGTTTTGCAAAAGTAGCTTGTATGTTTTGTTATGTTGTATGGCTAAACATATATATTAGTTTGCAAAATAATTGACGTGTGCATTTATATATTGGTAGATTTATGTAAAAAATATTTTATCTGTATTTCAGACCATATGAAAAATTAGTATTGAATACTAAAATCAAACAAAAGGATGCTGTGGATTATGTATCTGAAGTACTGAAATACAGAGGTGATGAAGCATTGTTAAAGGAGTTTAAGAACTGGGAAATACCTAGATTTCCTGTTAATGGTAAAATGCTGAAGAATCATGAAATACCTCCAGGCAAAATGTACAGTACAATTATAAGCAAATTGAAGGATATATGGATAGAAAAAGAGTACACTTTATCTGCAGATGATTTAGTTCAGATAATACCACATGTATTGGATGAAATAAATCAAAAAAAGAAATGAATACATATGTTATTTGGTTATTGAAATGAATATGTACTAATATTTATTGTTAGATACCATATTTATTAAAATAAAAAGACGAAATTATAAAATATTTTCATTGATTTATTTTAGCAACACTTGATAAACTGTAACATATGAAAATAACATATATTTTTTATAGATTACATTGTGGATATTAAAATAATTACAAGATTTGAGCAAGCTAGCAAATATGTGCTTGAAAATTGAATTAATTTAGTAGGATTATTGTTACATATTTTACAATATGAATATATCACAAATTATAAATAAATACAAAGCTATTAAATTTTAACTGTTATTAGTTTTGGGTGGTTTATAAGGTTCATATTTATCACATCCGTCATCTTCATCCTTGTGTTCAAGAAAGCATCTCTTACAAAACAAATATTTGCAACCCAGACACCTCATCTTTGCATCTTCATTGCATATCTCGCAAAAGGGTAATTCATCCAATACAGGAACATCTACTTCACTTTCTATATCTCTTGATTCAGCCTTTGCCTAAAAACATTGAATCTAACATTAAATGCATGAAAGTTA
The DNA here is from genome assembly GCA_014595695.2 of Epargyreus clarus clarus. Classification (NCBI taxonomy): domain Eukaryota; kingdom Metazoa; phylum Arthropoda; class Insecta; order Lepidoptera; family Hesperiidae; genus Epargyreus; species Epargyreus clarus. The sequence goes on from JACTTY020000051.1 coordinate 3,103,274, forward strand.
CGTGACTGAATAAGATGACAAACTAGCATTATTACTGAAGAAATCAGATTGCACACTGTGATTACATTAAATACATACATACATTTAAGTATTTTGTAATGATTAAAGGTTCTCCTTATACATTACAATAGTAGTAGTAAAATCTATTATTATAATTATACTAGCTGACCCAGCAAAAGTTGTGTTGCCATATAAATAAAAAAAGGGTAAAGGGTGAACAACCCTTATCACTTAGGGGTATGAAAAATAGATAGTAGCCGATTCTCAGACCTACTGAACATATAAAATTTGGTGAAAATCGGTAAAGCCGTTGCGGAGGAGTATGGTAACTAGCATTGTGACACGAGAATTTTATATATAAGATATAATATAATAAGAATTTAATGATTGCATAATGTTTTCTGCCTTCACCTGTTCAATTATCTTCTTTAACATATTTTCTTCATCATCAAATTCAACATTAGCATCAGGTGGTTTCACTCCAGCTTTATCAACAGCTACTGCAGGACTGCTTCCCTTTAGTTTCTGCAACCTACTTTGGATATCATCTATAACTCCTTCAAACTCTTCCTGGTAATTGCCATCTATTTTAGCCTGATCCATGTATTGTTTCATTAACTCATCTGCTTGTTCCTGCTCTGTTCTGGTATCAGGTACTATTACAAAAGGCTAGAATAGATAAATAAAAGAAAAAACATTATTGTAGTATTAATAGGGCATTACAATAATAATACTAAGAAAGGGGAGTATAAATTAATATACTATCAGGGCTTAATATTTGTAGTTCTGGGACCAGAATACTACTGGACCCCTGCCTGCTGTAAGAAGCGACTGTATGGGACTTCTGGAAAACCTTCCAGGCTTGCGGGTGGCAGGAGTGAGAGCTTGAACTGCCTGGCAGCAATCCCTGGAAGGATGACTGCAAGTGTGGTCTCATAACATTGTGCACTCCAGACGGTGTGGCGAGCATTATGCTCACCTGAGCAAAGTTTTACAGGGCAACCTGCTAAGAGGACTCCAGCTGCTTTTTTTTACACAGTGCTGAAGTGCTTTATGCAGTGCCTAGAATGGTCACCACTGGGGTTTAATTGTGGTAAGAATTCCACATAACCCTGTGTCATTCACACGTTACTGGGTACCTTTTGAAGGGCTTAGCAGATTGTAACATGTACCTTACTCTGTACTGTACTGATAGGGACTCCTCTAATATTCGCTAACCGTAACTGCAATTCTTCATCAGTAGCAGAAGGCACTACTCCCTTGATTTTCTGCAAGCGGTCAGCTATATCCTCAGTAGTGACTTGAGTTTTTTTACTTGTATCTTCTTTTAATTTTTTTAATCTGTCAGAAATTTCTTTATCCTTAGAGCTCCCAGATTCGGGAGTTGAAAGATTATTCCCACAGTCTATTTGTGATCCACTATCCATAGCACCTATCCTCCTGAAAAGGGTATTAACAAATATTTTACACAGTGGTCATATATCAAAAATAATCATATATTTTTAATTATTTTTTAGATACTACTAGCGCTCATCAATTTTTAATTGCTAATGTAATAAAAACATAAATATTTATTTACAAATGAAAGGGAACAATATGTACTGAACTATTTTGTATGAGCATATAAATGTAGGAAGAATAAAGGCAATTCATTCTTGATAATCAGGTAGTCTAATTGGGTTATAAAAGTTTTGGTTACCTGTAATAAGCATCTGGTGGTACAATCTTTGGCTTTTCATTTGATTTAATTTCACGTTCACATTTTGCACATACCTATAACAACAAAGTACACCTTAGACAATACTTGTATTACAAATATTTAATCATTATATTTATCAAAATTACTTGTGGTAGCTTACCTTGGCTTCAGAGTTAAGTTTTGGTACAAACACTTTATATTTTAAACAACTTGAACAATAACTATATCCGCAAGATGGGCATCCTTTCTGTAAATAACAAGAATAAGACAAAAGTATAAGTGGCGGAGCGGTTACCATGCCGGTCTGACGTAGAAAGCATTTCGGGTTCGATTCCCGGGCCAGAAAGACATCTGAATGATGAATTTGAAAATCTATTCTGGGTCTGGGTTTTTGGATATTCTCCTTTATGTGTCCATGGCACCCACAACGCAGGGAATCCTAATGTGAGGCTATGTGTGTAGAAAGCGTTCATGAACTATTAAATATTACTTGTCAAACCAGGGCTACAGCTTGTTGAAATCCAACATTCATTCCTTCTCATATCTTCAACTAGTAGTAGAGTAAGCTTACCTCTTTCCTTAATAGTGAAAACGTTTTACTGCACGAATTACATGCCATATTTATGTAATTGCTGGAATAATCACAGCATATTCTCTGTTAGCTTAAGGCTAACGATTACAGCATAGTATAGGGGTAATTGAGGTATTGACATGTGAGGTAAGTCTCCACAATAGTTTTATAATGAATAAAAGACAGGTACGGGGAGGCGAAGTAAAACTTAAAACAGTTTGATTGAGTTATTATAACTTTAATCGAGTTCGAATTTTGATAGTTTTGTTTATGAATCATTCGATAACTTCTTTACGTCAATGTCAAATATGTGCCTTTCAGTTGTCATGTGTCAAATTGAACAGCTGGTTGTTTTTTTTAATATTTATTTTTCTAGCTTTGGGTTACTATGCTTTCGGTCTGGGTCAGCTGATATCACACCACAAAAAAAAACTTTACAGTTTGTTAAGACACACTACTCAACTACTACTATTAACATATAAATAATTTTGTTTAGGTGTGAAATATAAATCACTATGAATATGCTAAAGTATAAATCTTTCTTTCAGACTTTTACACCGCACATTAAGATGTATTTCCGCATTTGACATGATTCAGATACAAAATAGCTTCTTGGGTAGATTTAAACAAAATAATGTATAGCCCATACTTTATTGATTATAAAAGATTACAATGTTTTTTAACGGTGGTTTTAAAACGGAATAAAACTAGTGTCATTTACCACCCATAAGACTGTTCATTCCACTTGAACCTTGCTGTAATTGACGCATCATGTTGTGTAAACCTGACATGCCTCCCATTTGTTGAAGAATACGAGGATCCATCATTTTAGCCATTTGTTGATTAAGTTTGGCCATTTGTGTTTGGTTAACATTCTTGGCCATGTCGCCGCCTTTGAATAATCCTTTAATACCGCCCATCTTTTTAACTACAGCTGCAAATTTCGTGTATTGAGAAATGAGGTCTTTTACATCTCTTTCAGTTACGCCAGAGCCTTGTGCCACTCTGGTGATGCGTGTTGGCTGCTTTGAGAACAATTTGGCTCCATCGCGATGATCCAGTTCACCCTCATTCATTGAATCCATTATGGTCATAAGACGCTTCAATTTTGCCATTGATTCCTGTTCACTGCCCTTAGACATTAAATCTTGGGAAAATCCAGGAATCATTCCCTATAACAGAAAAATATAATTTAATAATTATGTTGATATTAGATTGTACAATTCTTATTAGGCTCAACACTTTCAAACTTTAAGTCTGATCTAGTCGTAACTTACATTAAAATTATATAAATATTATACCAATTTACCCATAACATTTATTTATTTATTGGTAATAAGAACGACACATAAATCACTTACACTAATTAATATATCAAATTCAATGTTAACATAAATTATTTAAAATAGTATATTACCATAATTTGAGAAAATGGTCCCATTTTCATTATATTCTGAAACTGTTCATACATAGCTCTCAGTGTAAACTGTCCATGCTTCAGTTTTTCTAATAATTCATCATTGTCATCCAGTTTCAACTCATTGACCTTATCCAGAAGTCCTTCAATATCTCCCATACCCAAAAGCTTATTTATAAAAGGTTTTGTCTTGAAAGGTTCCAGATCATCTATATGCTCTCCTGTACCAATAAAAATGATTGGACTTTGTGTGGCAGCAACACTGAAAACAAAAAGTCTTACAGTAAATAAGTGTGAGTAATGAGGTAGTGTTATTTATCATACTAATGTTTGTAGATTTTTTTTAAGCTATTGCATAGTTTATAATGTGTGTGTATTTTATGTCTGTACATAATACCTAATATGTATGTAATTAATTGAATATAAAGTAAATAATTGCTAGTAGCAACACTATATATACAGGCAATATTAATCTACCCAATCCATCATGAGACTCTCATAACTTTCTTACTAAATATAGGTGAGATGATAAAATATGGTGTCGATTTTACATATCGCCAAGCATGCCATAAGAAATACAACTTCAAAAATCATAATTTATGTATGGAACATGAAATATTACCCTTGATATTTTATAGGGTTAATAAGCAAAATGTTTCAAAAGTATTATTACAATTTATTATTATAATGATAACAATGCTAATTATTCTACTTACGCTGACAATGCACCACCTCCCTTTGCATGGCCATCTAATTTGGTAATGATAACTGAACCAATGTCCACTTTTTCTTTGAAAGCACGAGCTTGTCCTTCACAAGCCTGACCAATTGTGGCATCCATCACGAATATTATGTTATCTGGTTTCTGCAATCATATTTACATATTTGTAACAACACAATTACTAAAATTATAAATAATATAATTACCCTAAAGGTATAAAACAAAAATTGTTATATTTTTTGCATATAGTCCAAACTATCTTTTTTTTAACACTTTGATTGTTAGGCAGATTTGATTAGATTGCAACTGTTTTGAGGTACTCGCAAATTGATACAGGTAGCCCCAAGCAGGATTTAAAGTTTAGTTATAAATGTAAATTATTTAGTTATGAATGTAAATTAACAGTTCAATTTGGAATATAGTCCAAACTACCTGTGCCCAACATAGTGCTATTTCTGCTGCTCATATAGTTAATCTGCAACTGGGTATAATGAATAATAAAACTTAACAGTGGTTTAAACATTTCATATAACAGTTTATAACCTAACCTAACCTTTTTTTTTTTTTTTTTTTGTTGACGAGGGGGAAACCTTCAAAAGGTACCCTATGCCGTGGGAGCGACACGGGGTTATGTGGGATTCTTACCGCACTAAAACCCCCCCGGTGGCCGTCCTCGGCGCTGCGTAGAGGACTCCGGGATCTCCAACGGAACGCAACCGGAGTCCACTTGGCGCGTTGCCCCGTCGGGCTCCGCCCAGGTGAGCTTGAAACTCACCACACCATCTGGTGTTCACGACGGTATGCGACCACACATACCGCCGTCCATCCCGGGGTTGCTGGCCGGGCGGTTCGAGCTCCCACTCTTGCCGTCCGCAACCCCGGAAGCCCCCTTTTAGTCGCCTCTTACGACAGGCAGGGGATACCGTAGCCCTATTCTGGTCCCGGAACTACAGGGACACCGCGCCGGTGGGCGTTACCTACGCCTGCGGCGACTCCTTCTTCGAGCGGGTTCAGCGCGCTCCCTTGCTCGCTCGGCGTCTTCCTTCGCGGACATGACTATGTCGCAGAAGGTGATCATGCCATCCCAGGCTTCGCTGCGCTGAACCATCGCCCCAACGATGGCCGATGGAGAGAGATCCGGTCCCACTTTTTCGACGAGGGTCCGCCGCTGCGAGTCCCACGCGGGGCAGTACTGCAGCGTATGCTGTGCGGAATCCTCGTCATGCCCACAATGATGACATTGGGCCGTCTCTTCCCTCCCTATTCTATTCAGATACTCACCGAAACAGCCATGTCCGGTGAGTATCTGAGTTAGGCGGTAGGTTACTCGACTCCTACTTCTGAGCCAGGCTCGAAAGTTCAGCAAGATAGCGTCAACAACCTAACCTAACCTAACCTTATCTTAACCTTTCTTATTTGTATTGTTGTTTTTAATAAAAATAAAACAGGTATTTTGTTTAAATAACTTACAACAGCATTTGCAACAGCCAACATCTCCTCAAACAGCGACTCCTCTTGCTTGTGGCGACCACTGGTGTCCACTATGATCATCTCAAAGCCCTCCTTCTTGAACATCTCCACACCCGTCGTTGCTATCACAACTGGATCTACTTCTGTGTAACTGAAATCAAAATAATAATGGTATTCTTAAGGACAAAGTTAAAGACATGAAAAGAATAAAATCTTATCATTAATGTTTTTAATACCCCACGGTGCGGCTATAGTAAAGCTTTGTCATTGTCAATACAATACAAAAACATCAATATGTTCACCTCTAATAGCACATTTATTTTTTTCATATATCACAAATTTACAAGTTTGGTGTGTTCCAGTTTAAAGGATTCTATCTAGTATACAGTAATTTCAACTTAGTTCTCAGGGGTAACAATGCACCTTTGGCTGACCCCATAGGACTACAATTCCATTTGGAGTTGATTACAGATGTCAGAAGTGGTCTACATACATACTTTCAACTTCAATTTAATATTAAAAAGAATACTACAAAAGAAAGTACCTTCCATAAAATGGTATTCTGGCTTTGGTACAATTCTGTTTAACCTGATCGTAAGCACCAGCTCGGAAAGTATCCGCACAGACCAGGCATGACTTCCAGTTCTTCCTCAGGTAGTGGTAGGCAAGCTTTGTACATGTTGTGGTCTTACCAGACCCTTGCAGACCCACAAACATTATGACGTTGGGTTTCCCTTTCACTGGTTGGTAGGGCTTTACACCTGGATCCACTAACTGTAAAGATACATATAAGTTAAAATATGCATACAATAGCATATTGTATATTGTTTACATGCATGCCAAACCCCTGAAACTTTATATAAAGTACTCTCTAGGAAACAAATTACATGCCCTTGTTTGTGAATAAAACATAAAGTGAAAAATATACATAGTATTCATAAAAAAATAAAAAATAATTCTGTAAAGATACAAATGTATGCTTAAACATGTAAGATAAATATGCATTTTCATTGCTATAAATGTTCAAACTTTGCAATGTAATAAGATAATACAATAGACTGCATGATTATCCTCAAATAAATTACCATCACGGCATGACCACATAACATGTCTTAAAATGTATACCTTATGAAGTTACCATGAAAAAGAATATTAACATTTTCAAACACATTTTGTATAGGAAAGTCCTTTAATTACTAGAGTGAATTATTAATTTAGAAAATTCACAAAAGCCTTAAGTTAAGTTAAATATTAGATATAAAGTACAACTGTGACTTTGGTATACTACTCCCAATTTTATATTATAATATGAAAAGTTCTTATTAGAGTAAAAATAAAAATATTGCACAAGAGACAAAGCTGCAATTAAATGCCCAATAATACAATAGAGTTACTTAGGGTTTCAAATAATAATATGGGTATGATTATTGAGAAATACAATTGTGTAAGCTGATAAGTAACAGTAGTACAATAACATGTACTACCAGCACTATCAACTTCATTCCAGCATTGTTTAAAAACTACTGTAGATAATTCAAGGATATTTAGTAAAACGGAACGATGTTTTTACCTTAACAAGTTCTTTGAATACAGCTGATTGTATCATGCGCCTCTTGTTGAGGCCCCCAGCCATCTCATCGAAATCAATGACTGCACGGACATTTTCACGAAGATTTTTCACTAGACGAATATTTACATCTGCTTCTAATAGTGCAGCACATATTTGCTTTAGCATAGAATTCAAGACCTGTGAAATAGTACACAATTTATCGTCATTGTCACATGCCTTCATAAGAAAACGAATACATAAATTAACCCGTAAATGTATAAATTACTTTACCTCTTCATTGATTATAGTCGCCCGACTTAGGGACTGTAGTGCTGTGGTTATTTTTCGACCTAAATCTGCTAAAACCATTTTGGGAGCTTATTTTTATTTTGACGTAAGACCACTATGGAACACTTCGGTTGGAAGAAGTTGAAATTACAAAAGCTGAGTATATAAAAGAATTTGTGACATTTTTTTTATATTTCTATCCGGTGCCACAACACATTAATGTAATCTAAATCTAAATAAGTTTGCTATAAATCACACAAATTAAACAAATCAACCACGACGTGAACGTCGAATAAATTACTACATCGACACGTCAAACGTCAAATTCGAAACATTCCGTTTTGTTTATCTTTCTATTACTAAGATGAGTTCTTTTTAAACAAGTGTATAGTTAATAAAGTGAATTTACACAATAACTCAATAAATAAACTAAAACTTGTACAATGTATCTAAAGTGATCGAATATAAAATTTACTTTATTCCATTGAAAAAAAAATCGGTAATGAAATAAAAAGAAAGATTCAACACTAAAAGGACATCTCTAGTAACCCGACCATAGATGAAAAAAACAAATTTCGCTTTGTAATCGGCAGTAGTCAGCAAATTTTATTCATATTCCATTTTAAATAGGAAATAATTTGTTAATTTAGTGAAAGAGTATGGTGAGCATTACTTTACCTGCAGTTATAATTGTGTTAAATCAAACTGCATATATTAAAAGTTCTTGTTTTTGTAAAATAGGGTCAGAATCAATCAGGAGGTGGTAGTGGTGGAGACAAAAAAGATGACAAAGATAAGAAGAAGAAATACGAGCCTCCAATACCCACTAGGGTTGGTAAGAAGAAGCGTAAGGCAAAGGGTCCTGACGCTGCCCTGAAGTTGCCGCAGGTGACGCCACACACACGGTGCAGGTTGAAGCTCCTTAAGTTGGAGAGAATCAAGGACTACTTGCTGATGGAGGAGGAGTTCATCCGCAACCAAGAGAGACTGAAGCCCCAGGAAGAAAAGATTGAGGAGGAAAGGTCTAAGGTATGATTTTTTTTGGTTTATTTTAGTAACCAGTTAGTAATGAGAGTTTAGCCTTCATATTATCTATATAAGGTAGCTATATAGTTATTATGTATAAATCTAACAAGGTGATCCTGTTAGATTTATGTAAAAATGTAAATATTTACTTCTTTATGTATCAATGCAGTCACTAATGAACAATGGACTAACTAACTAATGAACATTTTGACACATTGGAGACTCATGCCCAGCAATGGGTTGATGTTGAATAGATTGATATTGTTATGATTTAGCTCCATGGCAAATAACTATTTCTTTTGTCTTAAAGTATGAAATGTCTGTTTACAATAACTTTTCTTTCTCTTATTTAAGGTCGACGACCTGAGAGGCACCCCCATGTCAGTGGGCAACCTGGAGGAGATAATAGATGACAACCACGCTATTGTCTCTACATCGGTGGGCAGTGAGCACTATGTGAGCATACTGTCCTTCGTGGACAAAGACCAGCTGGAACCTGGCTGCTCAGTGCTCTTAAACCATAAGGTAATAAACTTAATGTAAAAAGTAGAAAGTTAAGTACTTACTTATATTTTATATTGTCTTGGTAAATGTGTTCTTTCCACTATACTGTAATAGACGTGTGGTTTCTTTTCTAAGAATGAAGACGTAAAGTTAGAAATATAACAATTGTTTAAATAAAACTTAATTGACTATATTTTAAACATAGTTATTATATTCAAGGTTTAATTGTTAGTATGATTGAATGTATGTATGATATTAATTTGTACAAGATATTGATTGTTGATAAGATACATTGATGTTTAACAGTATAACATAATGAATATTGTCATATTATATTTTATTTCAATATAATTAAATTCATGTAAAATCAAGCAAAAAATATTTAATACACTTTCCCTTTACACATTCCAATTTTTTCCTAGTTTCTATAAAGTTGTGTTATAGGTTCATGCTGTTGTGGGTGTGCTTGGTGATGATACAGACCCAATGGTGTCTGTGATGAAGTTGGAGAAGGCCCCACAGGAGACCTATGCTGATATTGGTGGCCTGGACACACAAATACAGGAAATAAAGGTAATATCTCTTTTTGAAAATATGTTTTGTTATACTCATGTGTGACTTTGTTTTTTACCACATAAATTCACACATTTTTACCCAACCACACCAAGAGTTACGTTTGTAAAGTGTATTTATGTATATTTCGTTGTTGGCTTTTTGAATACATATGAAATTTTAATAGCAAAGTGAAATTTGGTATACCTACTACAATTTCAAAAAAATTTAATGTAATCCTTACGTGCTTTTTAGGTCAACATGGCAATTATGACTTATTTATACAGATCAATTTCTTTAGAATCATGTTATGTCTTGAGAATTATGATATGATAAGATGAAAAAACCAAAGAAAAAATAATTTTGAACCGTAATATACTTTCTAACAAAGAAGCAAAAGTTAATTCTGAACACCCACTAATACTTCCTTCCATCACAATGTTATGACTTGAGAATTAAGATATTATGAAAAGAATAAATTTATTCAGAACCTAAAGTATGTATGTATATATTTTTTAACAAAAAAAGTAAAAGGTAACTCTGAAATCGATGAAAACTTTTTGCCATCACTAATGTTCTGTGTTCTTTTCCTAGGAATCTGTGGAGTTACCTCTGACCCACCCTGAGTATTACGAGGAGATGGGCATCAAGCCACCCAAAGGAGTGATCTTGTATGGTCCCCCTGGAACTGGCAAAACTTTACTGGCTAAAGCAGTGGCCAATCAAACATCGGCGACATTCCTTCGTGTTGTTGGATCTGAACTGATTCAGAAGTATTTGGTAAATATATTATACTTTTTTTTTAAATTTGAAGCCTTACTAAAGATAGCTAGCTCTAAAGCCTATTTAAGTTTTGGATTCCTAAAATAAATTAACATGTGCTAGTAAAGGATAATATATAAAGAAAGTTTGGAAAATCCAAAAGTGCACGACTCATAATGCTCATTTAATTATGAAATATAAAAAAAAAAAAAAACCTTAAGTCGTTCAAAATTAATTGTCGAAAAAAACAGCTGTAGTAGGAAGAAGGTACTGCACAAGCGCCCCTGGTGGAATAAATGTACATAATATCTATAGACAGTCTTGTAGTTTTCGTTTTTTATTAATTGCAATTAAACGACACTAAATTAATTAATCATTCGCATTCAGTGACCTACAATCGTCGATTAGAATTTTTTAAAAAAAAATTTAACTCAAATTTTTTGACCTATTTTGGTGGTTTTTTTCCAATTCTGTTGCAGTAAATCAATTTTTAAAAAGTATGGAATTAATCTCCATTAAATTATCTCGACAATAGTATGCAAAATATCTTGATTCCGTGAACTATCAAGGCTATAATAATAAAAATGCCGCCAAAATGAAGCGAAAAAAATTTTTCGATCGTAAAGCACTCTCTGATGCTTCGCATCATGAGTCGTGCAACACAGGATTTACAAAACGATATAATTGACTAATTATTCAATATTAAAAACATTCCAGAATGATAACTAGAAAAGATTAAGTATGAAGGATTTTTACGTTATTTACCTATAAAAGAACAATAACGATTAGAATAAATAATAAAAGAACAATAACGAAAGTATTTCTTCACAGGGCGATGGGCCGAAACTGGTACGAGAGTTGTTCCGTGTGGCTGAAGAACACGCGCCGTCTATCGTCTTTATAGACGAAATTGATGCTGTAGGGACAAAGCGGTAAAATTCTCTTCTTACTTTTGTTATGGACCTTTCAAAAAAGCTATAGTTATCATGTGTATTAGATGATTAATATTATTGTGAAAAATGTTTAAATTGCACCTTCAACAATTAAATTTACATGTAGTAAAGTTGTTTCTTATAAAAAGAATTGAACTGTTATAAAATATTGGGACAAATGGTCTCCCCCTTTCATTCATATACTTTTAAAATTAAGTCGTTAAGGATATTATTTATAATTGTCTTATTTCAGTTATGACTCAAATTCTGGTGGAGAAAGAGAAATCCAAAGAACTATGTTGGAGCTTCTCAACCAGTTAGATGGCTTTGATTCCCGTGGTGATGTCAAGGTAAGTTTTACTTATAAAATTTGTAAGGTCTGGCTTATTCCAGGTTTAAATTACGACTGTATTAACGACTTTAACGGCAGTAGATTTCTTGGTTATTCAACTGCCACCATAACATCATCTATTTTTACCTAACAATAGCGGCATTTTCCCTGCTTTGTTGTTTCATGAGTATGGTGACTTTGTTTATTACTCAGAAGTTTATTACAAATTTGAATAATATTACTAATATAACTTACCAACATATTACCAATTAACTGCATGCATTTGCTACTTTCTTGCACATAAGAATCTCTAACTTTAGTTATTGAAAATATATTTTTTCATTCTAGGTGATAATGGCTACAAACCGAATAGAAACTTTAGATCCAGCTCTCATTCGTCCAGGTCGTATTGACAGGAAGATAGAGTTTCCACTTCCTGATGAAAAAACCAAGAGGCGAATCTTCACTATCCATACTTCAAGGATGACATTAGCCGATGATGTCAACCTCTCTGAACTTATTATGTCTAAGGATGATCTTTCTGGTGCTGATATTAAGGTAGAGTGAACTGATGGGAAGAAACAATAATAAAAAATCATTAAAGATAAAATATTTAATACAACTGATGGTATAAACAAGACGTTTTGTATTCAAATTTAATACCAGACTAACTACTTCATGTTTATTTTTTTGCAGGCAATATGCACTGAAGCAGGTTTGATGGCATTGCGAGAGCGGCGTATGAAAGTCACTAATGAAGATTTCAAAAAGTCTAAGGAGAGTGTACTATATCGCAAGAAGGAGGGTACCCCTGAAGGACTCTACCTTTAAATTTACTTTAATAAAGTTCTGTAATGGATAATAATAGTAGTTTGCTTTCATGACCATTACCACTCTGAAATTATTGCAAGCACTTGTAGTCATACAATTTGCTATGGCGACGCGATTCATTTACATATCCAGAACGAACTAGCACTTTTGCGCGGACTATACCAAAGTAGTCTAAACAGTCAATTATGTATTTATATTGTGCAAAAATATTGAAAATTGTGCAAAGATTGAACGAAAGTTTGAGCGAGTTTATTTTTTATAGCATCGTGTAGAGTTAGTATTGCGTAATATTTTTACTCAAATCATTTTTTTATTAAAAATAGGTTCTTTACAGAGTACTTTTTGAACGTCAATACATCTACTGCTACTTTACAAGATGTTTCTTTATGGAGATAACTATTCTCAATTTCTGAATGAACACGAAAACATTGTGCAGTTAGTAACTATTATTGTGCAATATAATTAATTGCTCGTTTGGAGTCAGAGCGCTTTTCAATCTTATTGTACATTAAAAAGTATTGTACAATGTTATTGTAGGCCTAGCGGCAGCCTAAGATTAAAACGTCTAATCTTGATGATTTATTTTGTCATAATAAATGATTCTTGTACACTGTTAGTTTCTTTAATAGAAATTTAACACACAAATATTGCTCTATATACTCTATGAAATGGAATTTTCTCCTGTTTGATAATTCAAACATCATCTAAAAAAATTATAAGGTACATATGGACAAAAAAATGATTATTAATTTTATTATAACAAGACAATACATGATAATTTACGTTTTGGCTTTATAATTCGTTGACCTTTGCTTCAAGTAAGAGTCAGATGACCAAAATATTTTATAATCTGTGACTCATTTTTTTGCATTATTTTGTGTTTTGCTGTCGCTGCACTAGTACTGCATCGAACCGAAGTAAAACTTAAAACGTAGTGGATAAACAGTGTTTCATTACATGTTTCGTTATTAATCATAATGTTTGGGATAGTAATATGAATGAGTGACACCGATAGCGATTGTAACGTGACCGAGCACACTGCACTCATGGACGGCCACATCGCAGAATCACGCCCCGATAGGGAGATCGCTGAACGGATTGCGAGGAAGAGAAAAACTAAATCGGAATCCCAGCCCTCTTATGGTGTAAGTGTAGCTCGTATATCATACTAAATGACACGTCACATATTATGCATGAATATTTCTATATACTTTGAATACCTTCGAATTTATTTTATAATGCTTGTTATATTGTAAGTATATGAGTCATGAGAACCAAATATTAATGTTATGGCATATTATTGGCATATTACTGTAGTAGTTATGACGGGTAATATACATAAACTTGTGTGATATTTCTTTGCTTTTTGTTATAGGCATATACACAAATTGTATTATTTATTTAGTCTACTTCCTGCTTGTGTAGGTTGTCTTATAAAAACGGTATTTAAGGGTTAAGGACATGAGTTGTAGTGGTAGCCTATAAATTGGTGCCTTTGCAATAGCAGGGTTGGCTATCTTCTAATGTTAATGTTATTGTAATGTGTATAACATTATATAATCCTTACTAATATTATAAATCCGAAAGTAACTCTGTCTGTCTGTCTGGTTGTCTTTTCTTCACGCCTAAACCACTGAACCGATTTTAATGAAATTTTGTACAAAGATAGTCTGAGACCCGAGAACGGACATAGGATAGTTTTTATCCCGGAAATCCCACGGGAACTAGGGATGGCGATCTAAGATCGATTAATCGGAGAATCGATCTTTTGGACCAAAAAGTCGATTATTTTAATCGATATCCTTACTAATCCTTACTAATATTATAAATGCGAAAGTAACTCTGTCTGTCTGTATGTCTTTTCTTCACGCCTAAACCACTGAACCGATTTTCATGAAATTCTGTACAAAGGTAGTCTGAGAACCTAGAATGGACATAGGATAGTTTTTATCCCAGAAATCCCACAGGAACTAGGGATAGTGATCTTAGATCTATTAATCAGAGAAGCGATCTTTTTGACCAAAAAAGTCGATTTCTTTAATCGGTCTCCGGTAATGGATTCTACCTACGTTTGTGGGTCTTTTGGCATACTCTAAATAACCATGAGTTTAATGAGTTCTTGCAATCGGAGACGGTTGCAACATTATATTTGTTTATATAGATTTATTGGGATTATAATAGGGGTGGCAATTCTTACCGGAAAAGATCGATGTTTGAATCGATTCGAATCGAAGTGCAATAAATCGATTCACAAAAAATCGAGGCCCTAAGAATCGTTCTATCTTCGATATTTTTTCGAGGATAGTGAAAAAAAAGGTTATCAGGATCAAACAAGCACTCACATTATGTATCCGTCAGCAAATCCTTACTTCCTTACTAATCCTTACTAATATTATAAATGTGGAATTAACTCTGTCTGTCTCTTCTTCACGTCTACACCACTGAACCGATTTGAATGGAATTTTGTACAAAGACAGTCTGAGACCCGAGAAAGGACATAGGATAGTTTTTATCTCGGAAATCCCACCAGAACGGACTCCAGTAATGGATCAATTCAGTGAATCGATCTTTCAACACAGAAGATTGAAATTCGATTTTCGATTTTACCTACAGTTACTTTACTTATCCATTAGTTGATCATCTATCTATTTATATAAAAATGAATATTTGTCTATATACATTTTATAGAATCGGAAGCTATGCATTTGATCAAGTGATGATCTTTTGCAGAGTTGTTGTCCAAGAGCCCACGAAGGCTTGGGAGTTGGTAAGACTAAATTTCGACAGATGGCACCATTGTCATTCCAATGAAAGTACGAATTTTCTGTTTTATGTATGTCATATTATATCTTTAAAATGCGGGCGAAGCCGCGGGCACCACTAGTATAATATCATTTTTAAGGTAATCATTGCCTATATATATATTACACACCTTCATACTCTTCGTACTTTAACAATTAAAGCATAACATAGAAAGGCTTTAGAGAAACTGCCTTTTTTGTCTATGCCTACTACAGCATGATGCATAAGATGAGAAATAAATTGTACAATATTGTATTTGTTTCTTTCTTTTGCAGAGTGTAGTACAGATTGCAGGTGGCAGTTCAAGTGCGAGTGGGTCGGACCCAAACGTCCCCAGTGCGTTGGGTCCAGCTGAGCTGCAGATTGAGGAGTTGGAGCTCAAGTATGGAGCCCGACACGTCATCAAGCTCTTTGTGCCGGTCACGTTGTGTATGATTGTTGTTGTAGCGACTATATCCTCTATCAACTTCTACTCAGTTAAGGATATTTATCTGTAAGTATTTTGGTATAAAAATTTCACTAGAATAAGTTAGTAGTTTTGAAGGAGGCATCAAATCTTAATAACCTAGGAGCACCTGCGAATCAACATCTATTTTTCTTTCCTGTATCCTCTCTTTATCCATTTATTTTTCTTTTCAATGACTGAAGTGATTACATTCTATGTATTTAAAGTTGGTAGAAGGACTGTGGTTCAACCTAGATGAAATGACTGCCACATCAGTTTCTTCTATTATGAAGCAGTTCTTGCATTTCGGTGAAAGACAGTGGTTGCTAGCTTATTTACATTATGAGGTGTCTATGTTACTTCTCTTCAGGCTTGGGGCTAAACCCCTGTTGAGTTGGGATACAGAGAGCTTTAGAAGACCACATACCATCAAGTGTACTGCTCCCTTGTTTGTTACTGACATCTTATAGAAATTAATATTTTTTTCAGAGTCTATACACCATTCCACGAAGAGAGTCCAAACACAGCAACAAAAATATGGAATGCTCTGGCAAACTCATTAATACTTCTGGGTGTGATAGCATTGATGACAGTTGTACTGATATTGCTCTACAAGAAGAGATTTTACAAAACCATAAACGGATGGCTCATAATGTCATCGCTCATGTTGCTGTTCTTGTTCTCATATCTGTATATAGAGTAAGTATCTGTTTATTTTTTGTACTAGATAACTAATTAAATTCTGAATAAAAATGCTTCAAGGAGTAGAAAATTGAAGGGATTTTATACAAGCTTATAATAAATGGTAAATTTTATGATCTAAGATCTAATGGAAAAACTAAAATTGTGTTAAACCAGATTATGAGGAATTCTAAAGACTTGATTTGCATATAGTATATACATACTTATAGTTTTATACTATTTAAACAATATTAGGGAATATCTTATATTCATTTGAATTTAAAGAAAGTGAACATTCCATTCAACAGGTAATCCATGGTAGTTTCATATTCAGTCATGCACAAATTGATCTGAGTCATCTTGCTTGCATTATTGAACAATATTTTATTAATAGTGGGGTTTGGTTATTCGTGAATATGATATTGTAGTCAAACCTATAACTTTTTTTGAAACTCCACCACTCAAAACTCCCCACTGCAAGGAAAGATTATTTGAATTGTAAAAGAAATATAAAAGTGTCAAAAAGTTGCCAAAAAAAAATCCTTTTAGGTATTTGAATTTTGCAGCACTTTATAACATACCCCTTAAATTACTCTTAAATAATTCTGCAAACATTTATACTTTACATATGCCAATGCCTGCAATAGGGGAATTATGAGTAGGAATTATTTATTCATATATTCTTTGTTATTTGCAGAGAAGCATTGCGAGCATACAACATACCTATGGATTATATCACACTGGCAGTTGTAATGTGGAATTTTGGTGTGATGGGCATGATAGTGATTCACTGGAAGGGTCCTTTGCGGCTACAGCAGGCCTACCTGATCTTCATTGCAGCCCTCATGGCCCTTGTGTTCATTAAACATCTGCCTGAGTGGACTACTTGGGCTGTTCTCGCAGTCATCTCAATCTGGGGTAAAGTATTTAATTACTTATAACTTAATTCATTTTTCTTTACTCTATCCCTATATTATAATGGAGTATCTCATTTGAGAAGTCCTCGAAAGCGGCACCGATGCCTCGGGGGGGGCTGCTCTTTATTTATTTCTTTGTGTTTGATTTTCTTAAATGTAGTACCGAGCCTGGGCGCTGCCGTCGTGGCCCATTTATGACTGCCCATGTTTACATGATCTAATCCCAAAAACTATGTCATATCAAGACTATTTTGTTACTTTCTGTGTGATATTCATTGTTTATAAGATTGTTGCTTCACCGAATTTATTTCACCGGCATTTTAAACAAATATACAATGAACAGGTTTTAATACTCCTTGTACATTTGTTTTTCAGATTTGGTAGCTGTGTTAACGCCAAAGGGACCACTGAGGATATTAGTTGAGACTGCTCAAGAAAGGAACGAACCAATATTTCCAGCTTTAATTTATTCCTGTGAGTAATTAGTGCGGTAGGTGAGAGGGTCGGTGGTGAATGACGCTTAGGGAAGTTTGGTATTCATAAAAATGAATAATGATCAATATTTTATTGTACAAGTATGATAGAAATGTTTAAAAAAGACAATATGTGTGATTCATTCGAAAAATACTATGAAAAGTAACGAATGTATATGATGTATTATGATATGTGTGTGACATATTATGATAATGGGAGTTGAAAGCTCTACAAGACCCTGTATGTGATATGATAATGTATTCTACCGAGTGCATGAGTAAATAATAATCATAATTACCTAGGGTGGATGTGAACGAAGTATAAAACGAGAAAGGAATAGTACCTACAGTATAGACCATGTCTTACAATATAGAGTGGTATAAGACTAAAGGAATGAATAAATATAACAATTTACAGAAATATCAGTATTAATACTCGTTTTTGATATTGATAATTCTGTACTGAATTGAGTCTTTAAAATCCGATATTGATCATAACTAATGTATTCATTTGGTTCTTTGATAAAATTTATCACAAATCTGTATTTGTTGGTAACCATGGCAGTCTTCAGGTTGAATTCATACTTTATGCTCACTGCAAGTGTTTTGGCATAGAGAAAATCTTAACCTATCTTCTAATTTCTATTTTTATTGTATGCGTGCTTTGGTGTTTTTCTCTTTTTTTAAGATTATTTCTATAATGTCTTAATTATTTTATTTCGTTTTTTGCTAAGTGGTGTATCCTTATCTTTATAAGTATGATTTGCTTTGCATGTATATTGTTGTACATATATGTATCATGATAGAGGCACTCGACATGTACATTTATTACAGTGTCCGTGTGCATAATTACAATGGTGTTAAAAGAAATATGTTTCAAATGAACTTTATTTAGTTATTTATATGATACTTATCGACTTTTACTTTAGTATCTATCAGCTCAGCTTAGACATTTTGATTATGTTATTGGAGTAGGTATCGATAGTTAATTTCGATGTCGTGTACGTGAACATAATTACAATGGTGGTAAAATGGGTATCGTTCGAAATAAGACCTTTACGTCCAGATACAGTTAGGTATTAAATCAATCAATAGTGTTTTTGGTGTCATATAAACGTGAACATAATTACAATGGTATTAAAAATGGCATTGTTTCGCAACGGTGCCATTGAACGAGATGTACCTGTATTATTGAATTATCATTTATGACGTACTCGGTTCAGACATCCAATGTACGTCCACCGCTTCGATGTAAGTAGGTATGGATAAACGGTTAGTTCGTTTTGTTGTACTGTGGTGTTGACGTGGTATCGTTTCCCCCTGCTGGCGAGGGGGGGCGGTGGCGCGTGGCGGGACCGGGGCGCGTGTCGCGCGGGGGCCGCGTGGTGCGGCCGGGGCGCGGCGGGTGCCGGCCGGGGCGCGGCAGGTGTCGTCCGGGGCGCGTCGGGTGTCGTCCGGGGCGTGGCCGATGCCGGCCGGGGCGCGGCGGGAGTCGTCCGCGCCCGTGCCGCCGCCCGCGCCCGGTGCCGCGCTACGCCCGCGCCGGCCCCCGGCTCCGGTACTCACGAGGTATTGCGGCGCGACTCCGCGCTGTTGTACCCGGGGTTGTATGGTCCGAATGGGTGCGCGCTATCTGAATGTATGAGTTATATGTTTTTAGTAGATTTATGTCTTTCTATGTGTATATTATGTTGGTGATATAATAGTCTTATAAATGAAACACGCAAAATTCTCATAAGTGAGGATGGTGCTTACATTTATAATTTTTAGTTGTATCCGTTCCTGATAATAATTGTACATATTGTTATACGAAAGCATATGGAAGGTAATAGAAACTTCACTGGTCCGACTGAGTTAGCTTCACCGTTGCACCAACATTTATGCCTGATAGTGGAGCGACGCTGGTTTTTGTAGTTCATGGGGTAAAAAATAAATAAATAGGACGGTCTAATTTAATGTTCAGATATAACATAATATGCAGGGATAGCAAAAATAGCAATTGACATTGATTACACATGTTAAACATTAAATCAATTGCATGTGGTGAACAATCCCTGAAGGTGGCAAATATTGGTAAAACCATGTAAAAAATGTGTAGTTATAATGAACAATAAGATAGATGTCCTATAAATATTTAATATACATATTTATCTATAATTGACAAGCGCATATTGAAGACTGTAAGCGACGTGAATTTGTTATGTATCTTAAAGTACTAAAGTAAATACGAACTTTATTTAGAGGTACGAACTATATTTAGGTTATAACGATATTTTAAATCTGTATGATAACATCTTTAGGTGCCTCTGACTTGCATACCCGTTTGATCATGGTATTTTTTCTGTCTACTGAAAGACGAAATAGCATCAAAGATCGTCCTGGTATCTCTGGTATTCTTTCGGCCATAATGCTATTTTGTGTCGAGCATGCATTTTCTCTCCACTAGGTAATCTAAGTTAGAATAATATTTAAGTATAAGATAATTTATTATATTTTAGTTTTAAAGGAACATCTTTCGGTTTGTCCGCCACGACGCTGTCGGTACACTCTATTCCGTGTTTGACCTGTGTTAGACACTGGGGGCCTTCGCCCAGGGCATAAGAAGGGCCGCGAAAAGCCAATATATTCCCTTGGCATTCCTTAAGATGGACCTATTTAGACCCGTGGTTCAAGGCTATGGTATGGTGGTAAGGACTTAGATCACGCGTATGCTGTGCTGTTTGATATGACACAAAGCGATATAAACAAGAAATATCTATGCGCCGTGCACCATTCACTTTATATATATATTTTTGCAATACTTTAACTTGGACGTGTGCACATTGATAGACGCACTCCTTATAATTAATATTACTTAATACTACTCGACCAAGCCAACTAGACGAATGTTAAACGTGACGTCACTCGTAAACTATGTGCGTACCGTTGGCAAAAAAGTAATGACATGTTGTGAGATGTGAATGTGATGTGACCTATGAAATAAAAATTAAAAAAATCTGTCTAATAATTTATACTTTAACGACTGTTTCAAAAACCAATGAGTGCAAAAAAATATGTAAACCATAAAACTCGCAATATTCTTGTTCACTCTCCGCTATGAATCATCTTTTTTTATCCCCATTTTGATAGTGTCTTAGCACACAGCACAGTCAAAACTTTAAATAACGTACTAAATAACAAAGAAACAATAACTATGTACACTGACAACAATAACAACATTAAACAAAAAAATATAAGTAATCCAGAATATATTTGTGAATTGTGAGAGTAAGAGTTTAGCTGCGAACAGTACTAGGATGTGATTGCGGAGAGTGGCCGCATTCCACCCGTTCGTCTAATTGGCTTGGTCGACTTGTAGATTAAATTCGGTACAATATTGTGTTTAATTGACGATCGTTTGTGTTGCAGCGACGGTGATGTACTGCCTGGCGGCGGCGCCGCGCGCGGGCTCGGGCGCGGCGGGCGAAGGTGAGCACGCCGCGCGCGAGCTGCGCCCCCTCAACCCGCGCGGTCCGTGCCCCTCTACCGTACCCGGTTGCCGCGGTTTGCCGCCCCGTGCCGCTTTTGTCGTCACTTTGCCGCACTCGATGCGTCACCACGCGCGTTGTGTCGAAATGCTTGTTCAATTGCATTCCATCCGCCTCCACTGATTTGGATGACTAGTTTTAGTATCGTAGCGTGGGTTTGCGCCGACTGGGGTGAAAGTTGAATTCCTCGCCTCTATAAGGGTATTACCGACAAAAACAAGGACGACAGGGACCCCGTAAACCAAGGGCGTAAATTTAGAGCGCCCTTCTACTCCCAGCACGCTACGCCTCTAGTATGTTTGCAGTATTTGTTTGGTATACTCCAGACGTTTCCTCTTCGTACCGGATTACGTCACTAGTTACTACATTCCGTTCGTTGGATGGCATGTCTTACACTTGTTCGCATACGTTGCAACCCCAGGTCTGACTACTTTTTTTATTACGAATTTTGTCGTCACTATTTGCTACACTCAACGCGTTGAAGCTGGATCAATTTCCCAATTACTTCGAATGGTTGTTGTAGTCCCTTTCCGCTATAGTCAATGCAATAAAACTCCCATAGCTTTTATCGTCAGTTAGTCTGACAAGACACGTTGCAGCCTTGTTGTTTTACTTTGTCGGTATTATTCGGCACACTACCGTAAATTTACCTTTTTGCACGATAAGTATGTGCAAATGCGTGTAATATTTGGGCACAATGGGCTTTCATCGTTCATCGGTATTCTGCACCGATTGGGTAATCCGTGTGCTTATCTTACGTAATTGTCCGCTTTATTCATTCTACCAGCATATTTATCCATTATTGTATTCTCTGTTACTCCACGTAATTTATCTATTATAGTATTGTGCTGTTTGTAAAAGTTGCTTATAAACGGGAGTGGGACTATGCAATAATGTAAGGAATAATATTTTTTCACTACTTCTTGACTCTCTATTGAACAGTTTTTCTCGCTATATGTTATATGTGACGTTCTTAATGAACATATTTCTTTTATTTATTTGGAAATGTTTTTAAGTACAATTGAAATAATTTCATACTTCTTTTAACATAATTTACGTTTTCTACTTCACTCATTCAGAAATGTTTAATCCTTATAAGTATTCAAGTCTATTAATTCTTATTATTAAAATTAGGTAGTCCCAAAATATTTTGGAAGGATAAAATTATCTCACTAAACAAAATTGTAACATGCATTTGGTTGCATTTTTATGTCTATAGTTTGATTCATAATTAGGTGTCCAAAATGTAAACAAAGGTGTTGACCTATCAAGAAAATATGTTTCAAATGGTAGTTTCTTTTTTGTCGATATTAAAGTAATACAACAATAATAAAATTGTAATCTAAATAAATTAAGATTAATTCACATTTTCTAATGTTTATATCACCTCAATTTCGTCCTATACAGTAATAATAATAAAAAACAAAGTTTATGGTAGAAAATTAAAATGTGGTAATGGTAACACAATCGGACATCAAAACATTTGTTGTGCCTTCATTTTTAAGTTTCGTAGCTGATATTATTCATTTTCGTGATTGTGATCGAAGTTTGTTAAAGTTTTTGTTTCTTGTTCATTTTGACAGTGACATTTCTTTGTTTACATTTTGGACACCTAATTATGAATCGGACTAGGTATATTTGCAGTGTAAAAAATTTCACAATATTTCATAAAAAAATCATAGCGATTTCAGAATAATTACACAAGAACACATAATTACATGTTTAAATATGTTACGTTACTCAACACGTTGAGAGTATTTCAAATTGAAACGTTACGTGTTTGTTTCGTTATATTAGAATGTTTTAAATATGTAATACAGGATCAGGTAGCGCGGAGGCGGGCGGCGACGGGCCGGCCGAGCGCAACTCGGGCGCGGAGGCGGGCTTCGACGCGGCGTGGCAGCAGCGCGCGCCCGCCGCGCCGCGCCGCCTGCGCGTCGACAGCGCCGAGCCCGCCGCCGCCCGCTACACCACGCGCGTCGAGCGCCCCGCGCCGGCGCCCGCGCCGCACGCGCAGCACACGCAGCAGCAGCTCGCAGACATCGAGGACGAGAGTGAGTTGACAAGAGATTGTTCCATACATACACGTAGCTTGGGAGTCGCCCTGCACTTACCGCACCCGCTGCAACACACGCAGCAGCAGCTCGCCGACATCGAGGACGAGAGTGAGTCTTATTTGTCTGATGTGTTTATTTTTTACTTACATACACGTTGCCATCGGCCCGTACGTGCTACGTCCGCAGCAGCAGCTCGCCGACATGTAAGATATATGTTCTCGATTATTCTTTACATACACGTAGCTTGCGCATCGTCCCACGCAGCGTCATGCCGTGCTCGCAGCAGCAGCTCGTTGACATCGAGGACGAGAGTAAGTTGTATGTTTTAGAAACGTAACTCCTTTGGCTTTATAAAGCACAAGTGAGGCCCCACATGGAGTACTGCTTCTCTGGGCAGGGGCACCACAGTATCAGCTTAACCCAATTGATTCCGTAGCATTTGTAACGTATTTTCTTGATAGGTCAACCACACCTTTGTTTACATTTTGGACACCTAATTATGAATGAGACTATAATTCTTTATTACAATTTATTGTAATACCCAAACGACAAGGATATATGTCAGTAAAATAAAATAAATAAATTTCATACTTTAATTTTGCAGAAGGCGTTAAGCTCGGCCTGGGAGATTTCATATTCTACAGCGTGTTAGTGGGTAAAGCAAGTTCATACGGAGACTGGAACACCACTCTTGCCTGTTTCGTAGCTATACTAATCGTAAGTAATTTTTATAAATATCAATTTGATCACTTAATTTTTTTTATGACAAAGATCTTACTATAGAAACAATTCATGATTTTTTTGTAAGGTAAAAAGTATATGAAGTTGTGTATGTGTATGTAAGTATGGAAGTTGTGTATGTAAGTGAAGTATGTGCTACTAGTAAAAGTGTAAGTAACAATATTTCTATCTTAACATTTTGTTGTCTGTTCCAGGGTCTATGCCTTACATTGCTACTGTTAGCGATATTCAGGAAAGCATTACCAGCTCTGCCGATCTCAATAACATTTGGCTTGATATTCTACTTCGCCACACGCAGCGTGGTCAAGCCCTTCGCGGACGCTCTCGCCGCAGAACAAATATTCATTTAGCTACCGCCACTCCTTCAATCTACTATAGAATTCAGAATCAATAGATAATAATAATATAAACTATTGATACGCGCCACGCTTAGTTAATTAAACCGTTCAATAGATAAATTAATTAATACGAATATTCAAACAATGTACTGTAATGTAACAATTTATGTAAATTTAACTATGCAAGAATTAATAGGACAGTCACAAATTGTTACTGAAATTACTAGAGCATCTAATAAACCAATTGTAGGTATTATAATGTAGGAGTAGTTAACTAAATTATGAATAAAACATTGCAATAAAATTGAATGGACATTTTAGTAGATACTACTTGTTAATTAATTTGTATACAACCCGTTCGTAGTTATTAATTGTGACCAATTTTTGTCTATTAAAATTTAGATAGTTTTGCTTAAATTGTTAAATGTGATAGGCAACAAATGGTTAAAT
Organism: Epargyreus clarus clarus; assembly: GCA_014595695.2. Lineage (NCBI taxonomy): Eukaryota > Metazoa > Arthropoda > Insecta > Lepidoptera > Hesperiidae > Epargyreus > Epargyreus clarus. The sequence continues at coordinate 3,128,358 of JACTTY020000051.1, forward strand.
TTGATTAATACTTAGGCCCGTGCCAGACATAAAGAAATATTTGAACAAAGACTTTGCTCACACATTTGAACACATTTGTTTAAATTTTGTAACCTGTCACTCATGTCATGGTCTCCTGTCAACTGGACTTTGCTCATGTGTAGCAGGCTCTGCGTATATTTGAAGTTTAAACGCTTTGATGTGTGCTCGAAAAACCGACACCAAATGGCAAAGTGCAAATATTTGCTTGCTGCTTTGGACAAATACTCAAATACACGTTCTTCACTGTTTTCAAACATGTGTTCAAATGTTTGTGCCATACAGGTGTTTTAAAAATCCTCCCTGTATAATGTATATCAAGGCTCTCTATGAACGTCGAGTGACGTAACATACACATTCGACTACTATACACCCTAAAATTATGTTTAACAATGAAATTTAGTCGTGTGTATAAAAATCACGTAACTGTGTTTTTTATTATCTATGATAATCTAGTAAAACCATACTTAGAATTTATTCGCTACGCAGTAAAATACTAATATATGAGGCTTTAGTACTAAAACACGATTATATTGCTAAACTTACAAGCTACAAACAATTTTTCTTCTTTATTTCTAAAATAAATTATAATAAAACATACACGTTTAAGTCGATACCTTTATATTGTTAGGTATGCTCTTCCGTGCGTTCAAATGAGCTCCAATCCTATTACTGTTGCGGTGAGAACTCACGGGGTGTTTTTGTTCCAAACCATGAAAATGTAGGTAAATGAAACCTGTATTGACGGCGTTATTTATTATCGCGGTGTGCGCGATTGCCTGCTTGTTTCATTATAACGGTGGGCAAATGAGATCGATCTCTTTCCGTATGATTTGCGACCGTGTTACACAGGGTTGGGAGGTGCGGCCACCTTCATAAATGCTTAATAAAATCGCTATTCTACATCTACGTGCGAAGACGAAAGAAAAGCGTTCCGTGAGTTCTCATTTTTAATATGATATAGATCGCAGACCTGTTACAGATGTTGTGTACAAAATAAAACATTTTTTTTTTATTTCAATACAAATAATAAGAAAGATGGTATTCCATGTTAAATCTCTTTATTGTATATTATTCTTCAAATTATTATTTGTTGGCATCTTATTAAAGTATGACATTCCAGTAGGTCAATCCCAATTTAAAACTTATCAAGTTCAACGTTCAACTTATCAGTAATAAAAATATAAATATTTATGAATAATTTGTTTTTTTTTCTTTCGACACCTTGCTGCACTTTCGATAAAGTTGATTAAGAAATACTTTTGATAGTCGTAAATATTAATATCTTATGCAAACTAATCAATCTGTTAATTTGAAAAACACTCACTACTCTAGTCTATAGTATTGTGAGAGTTGTAAAAAAATAAAGGTACACCGCGCATTTTCAAATAAAACTTGCAATCAAGTAGCTCTCCTTTTTGATAATTAATGGATGGAGTGGAATGTTTACCGTGTGTACGCCATGAGGGTGTGGTATCTGTTAGGGCGTACACTTATATTGACGAGTAAGCATGTAGCGCGGAAGGCCAGTGATCCACCGCGGGCGTTAGTCACGTGCAAATACGCGGTATGTATCGGCGCCGTTCAACTAATTTTGAAAACAGGCCTGCGAGGAGCACCCGCCACCTCTCAAAAAACATAATGTAAGCGTGCAGGTCTCTGGTGCTGCTTGTATTTTTCCACACAAACACACGAGCGTGCACTCGCACCAGATAAAGCAGACTCTCTTCAACCAGGCAGATAGCTCAGCAGAATTTTCTGCTATCCTAAAGCGGAACTGTGGAAAATATTTAACATATAAATATAATGTTAAATATTTTCCACAGTTCCGCTTTAGGAATGTTACACAAATAAAATTAAGTTTTATTAAAAAATGATTTTATTCAGACTAAACTTTTCCAACAAAGAGATTCAAACATATTGAATGTCTTAACCTTATCCCATATCCCTTTTCTTTAAACAACATATTCAAGCTATAAATTTTTATAATAAATAATTATTTAGATTTTTATTTTAACACGTCTATAACAATATCTTATAAGGCTTTTATAAAAATATTAAACTTCTGAAGTTTCTGTCATAATGTTAATTATTTATTGCACTGTTTATTTGCTGGTAACTGACAAGATCTAGGTAATACCCATTTTAATTTAATAAAATGTAAAGAAAAAAGTATAATAAAGGTATTCTATAAGATAATATATTCGTGTACTATTCGAAGTTTTATAGGTTTGTAAATAGTTAATTTGTTATCAATTCCACAATAAATTTTACAATTAGTCCTAAGCCTCAGTTAGTAAGTCTAGAAAAAATTAATACTTCGACAAATAAACAAATAATATACTTTTCAGATCAATAATTACGATTTTTATGTATACATATATACAAGGATTTTGTTCTATCCGATCACAATTATGGAATGTTTTTTGGGAATAAATGAATGAGTTTGACAACGACTTAAAAAAGTCTTATCAAAATTATAATAAGCTTTTTTTTATATATAACAAAATTATTGTTTTTTAAATTAGTCTAAATCTCTTAAATACTTAAAATAATTCTTAATTTTGATCCACTACTCAATTTCAGGCTCTTGTAAAGGCTTAAAATACCACAACCATGACTTACACATTAGTAGGGATTTCGATAGGTCCACTTTTTTTAATCACTTTTAGTGGTTCACGTTTTTGGTTTCATTGTATCTGATGGAATTTCTTCATTGACCGGTATTTCATCAGGTACTACTTTTTTAACAATGATTTGAGGCTCACCTTCAATTGGTTTTCTAGCTTTCTTCTCTTCTGGTGTTAATCTTTGCACTATGATTTGAGGTTCATCTTCAACTGGTGGTTTCTTTGCTTTTTTCTCAGGTTTGACTTGTTTAGGAGTAGTAGCTTTAGGAGTTTCGGCTTTAGATGCAGGCTTGTCAGTGCTAGGAGTCTTTTTTTCCTTGTCCGATTTTTCCGATTTTACAGTGTTGGGTTTAGCTGGAGCCTCTTTTTTCGGCTCTACCTTAGGAGCTGCGTTAGGTTTAGATTCAGGGACCACTTTTTGTTCTTGAACAGTTTCTTTTTTCACTTCAACCTTAGGAGCTTCTTTTGGTTTGGTTACAGGAACCTTTTTTGGTTCTGGTGTAGCTTCTGCCTTAGTAGCAGGTTTTGGTGTACCTTCGGTCTTTGGTTTAGTTGATTCAGGCGCCGCTTGTTGTTTTGGCTTCGTTTCTGTTACTTTAGGTGTAGATTTAACAGCTTCCTCTTTAACCACTGGCTTGACTGGAGCTTTAGGAATTGTGTTCTTAACTTCAGGTTGTTTTGGAGGAGTAGTTTTCACCTTATCACCTTGTGACGATGGAGGTTTTTCAGTGGTTGTTTTTTGAGTTGGTTTTTGTTCAGCTGGTTTGTCTACTTTTTGTTTGGGTTGATCAGCAACTGGTTTTTTGTCCTTCTGGACTATTTTTTGTTCTTCAGCAGGTTTAACTTTCTGAGGAGCAGGTGTTTTTGGAGCAGACTTTGGATCGTAAAAAGCTTTTTTCAGAAGAGGTGGTACAGGAACAGAGCCAATGAAGTTCTGCCTATGTGGACAACCCAAGTACAGCTTATCGTTATAAACAATTGCGTCACTGATATGATCAATGCTACGATCCGTATTATAATGAGAAGATACAACATTTCCATTCCAATCAATTTGAACAATTCCTGACATATCCGGCCCAAATCCAGATATTGTAGCAAAGTGTCCAATCTGAAAATATATAAAATTATGAAAAAATATTATTAATAAGATATATTCCACACTATAATTGTTTACTAAATATAATTTGTTTAAAAAGAATTACGTCATAACTGGTGTAATGCATAACGTGCTTTGTTAAATGTTTGTATACGAAAAAGATAGTAAAATATGCTTAATATGAAATTACAAACCGTATAAGTGATTTGTTCAAAGATTGTGTGTGGGAAGTGTGTATTTACAAATTCAAATGGTAATTCAAGGAGCCTCATGAAGCGCGCCGCGAATTTCCTTGCCATCGGCGTGGAGGACAGAGATTTCAAGAGCAGAGGATGTTCATCGTCGAATGACACGTATAGAGAAACTAAAACACCAGATCCGTCGGGCAAATTACGTATCATGTCTGGGGTTCCTGAAAATAAAAATAGACATATTATTTTTCTATCTTGCATTTTGGAGTCTAGAGGCTTTAAAGGATTAGCTCTCCTCCAAATATAGTGATGTTTTGGCGATAAGGAATCAAAGGCTATGATGATGTGTGGTACGTCTGCCTTTTCCAAATCGCAATCATGTACTACTTAGAACGACTAAATATTCTTCTCGTCTCACACCTTTCGTACATTATAGTGCATCTGGATCGTTTTATATTTTTCATTCCGAAAATTTAGGATCCTATATTAAGATTCTCTGAATACATTACTACTAGTTGCTTGATTTTAATTTAAAATATCTCAGAAACCCAAGGACACCACTCTAGGCAATAATAAGTACGAGTAGGTACATGTGGTATTGGCTGCGTAAATACAATAAGTAACACTTGTTTAAACATCCACTTTACCTACTTACTACTTTTACTGGCCATTTAGTTTTTTGAAATGCATATAGTCGACATGTACTTCTTAAAATTTTGTGTTTTGCGTTTTTGTGCAATGTGGTGTTCACACAGGAAATATACGTAACCGACATGAACTTCCGAATAGAAGCTGGATCAAGAACATGTTTCTTTGAAATGGGAAAAGCTGGCCAAATAATGGAGCTCTACTACCAAGTGATAGACGGCCAACACGGCGATTTAGACATATCCGTCGACGTAATAGATCCCGAAGGTGTCAAACTCTTAGCAGACTACAAGAAATCGCAAAATTCTATAATCATGGATTTGGTAAAAGACGGAGAATATGTTTTTTGTATGGATAACACGTACAGTCTCATGAACTCAAAACTAGTGTTCATGAATGTTGTTATAGAGGATACTGTTAAAGAGAAAGATGAGAAAGTGTCTGTCGTTGACGGGGACGGTGCGGAACACGAAGAGGTAGAGATAGTTGAGTGGGTGGGAACAACAGAAGACGGAGAAGAATACAAAATTGACGTGACACTGATAATAGACTCGTTGATAAAGACACTAAACCACGTCATGAAGGCCCGCCACATGTTAGAATTATACAGTGCAAGTAAGTCCAGAGACAGCTACATGGCCTTGGAAGACACTTTTATTGTGGACGCGTGGTCTGCTTTTCAGATTTTATTCATGATGATTGTTGGACTTATTCAAGTTTATATGATTAAGAAATTATTTACCAAGCAAATCTATACTGCAAAAGCTTAACTATATATAACAATGTTGTAAGTTAAGTAAAAAGACAGAAGAGATTGTAAACATGAATAGTACTGCCTGTTTCATATTTGCAATACGTAAGAGTTATAAATACAAGAGATATCGTTTTTTTATATAACCATTGTTTATAACTATATTTTACTTTAAATTTTGTAGTTCATAGTCTGCAGTAATATACAAAATAAAACTTAAGGTAGTACCTACTGTATTCCTACTTGAACAGGTTTGATTTTAAAGACCATTGCATACTAGTTTACTTCCTCCATAAGTAAAACAAAACTATCTCAAAATATTTAACAATGTTTTTTGTAAACCTGTGTTTAAAAATACAGGTTTATAAAAAATGTAACTTTACTATAAATATCCAATTATGTACAAAACAATATGCTAATTACCGCGGAACTTGTGTCCTTACTTATGTATATTATGTAAAAACTATAAAAAATATGTACCTACAACAGTAATGTGGTCATAAAATCTTAATTGATATTTTGCTTTAGACATTTCAGAAACAACATAGTTTACTCTACTCGATAAGATAATGTAAAGGGCTGCGCTCAGTTCCGCAATGGCACGGCAGGGATAACCTGGTGCGGGGAAACAGGATTGTATCCTGACCGAATGAAAGTATAAATAGAATGTTCAATCATATTCGGTACTACAAAAATACGCGATAGGCTTAAGAATGCATTTTAGCATGCGTGCATTCAAGTCTTAGTTAAGTTATAATTCTATTTGTCGCATTTAATATAAAATCTCTTCCCGAGTCGTGAGTGCAGATCCAGGTCATAAAAACTTCCTTATCAAGTAAAAAACTACTGCCTGACATCTTAGTCTCTGTTATCAGTATAAAAATATGCAGTTCTTGTCATGCTCATGAAACACATTTTTAATAGTAATGTGCATTCTTTTGTTTGGATTTATATGTTCATTTAAAGATATTGTTTTGATTGTGATTGTTTTGATATACGATTGTGTTTTAAATTACCTCATTTAATATTCAATAATATGATAAATGTTGTATGGAAGTAGCTTAATGTTTTTATTATATAACATCCTTATATTAAATAACGCTGACAATGTATTGGTAGATTACACTAGCATATAATGCATTTTATGTCACTCCTTTCAATTATAATATATAATCATTCTTCGACCAGACTTTTAACAATAGTATTTAATTTACACGAAAAGGAGGAGATACTGAATTTGTTTGTATGTATTTATGTGAATTTCCATATCATATCCATATAAAACTTACATTTGTGTATCACACTTTTACTCGCCAAAACATAAAAAGCAACATTTAAAATTCATGAATAAATTTATTACTGTAGGTTTTTACCCTGAAAATATGTTGGGAGTCTTGTATAAATATGGAAAAATGTGTATTTTCAATTACACAGATGAGTAAACATATAAATTATGCCAAGTAAATATATACAGAAAGGGAAATAATTTCTTACCTGGCAACCCATTGGCGAACACCTCAGTAGAGCCTTTTTTGGGACCATCAATATAATACTTCAGAACTCGCAATCGGTTTGTTTCACTAATGAGCACAAATTGATTGTCGGGTGACATAACTATGCCATTTGCAAACCATAAATCATCAAGAAGAACTGTACTTTCATTCTTGGCTGGATTGTAGCGGAACAACCTGCGTAATAGAGTTTTTTCATCAGAAAACATCATTGAAATTTTGTATATACATAGACACTTCAAAGCCAATTGTTACTTAGTGATATCCAGTAAAATTTACAGAAGAGCAATTTGAACTCGAAATATTGACAAAAACAAAAGAACATTCACATAATTGTTGCATTGAAAATATTTATATGTCTGTTAAAATCATTTACATTTAACACTTGGGTGAGCTTATTTTTTGTAATATGTATTTCACTTTAATTAAATCACTCTGTACATGTTTCGCAATGTTGCTTAGTAAGGATTGCCTTTCAAGTGTTCATATGCATTTGAGAAAGCAGATGTGCATGTATTTTTAGCATTGGATAAAGGTGTGCGCACTAATGTAACACATACAGGGGGAAAACAAATTGATATTGAAGGTTGGATCATGTAGTTCATAAAAATGTAATCCATCGTTTTATTTTACACTACAGAAATGTAACTTCTTATTTGACCATAAGAATGCAAATATTTTTAATAGACACATATACATTTATTATTCATTGTACAATTACCTGTAGAATGTAGTACCATTACTAAATAGGCATATAGCTAATTGAAGTGGACTTTAATTACCTACTTCATTATTTATACAGATGAAATCACAAGACAAGATGAAAATCACAAGATGAAGATGAATTATTTAAAAACAGATTAGTCAATTGTAAATTTGCTAAGTAACTTTATTCTTGAGATGAAATTCCAAGAAATGAAATAAACTAATAATCAATAATTATATCATCAGTTATAGATAGTAATAAATAAGCAGCCATAGCCTAGTAGTATCAACTTTGACCTTTCACACTTAAGAGTCCTGGACCAGAGTACTAGACATACACCTCAAGTTTTTCAAAGTCATGTGCATATAAGAAATTATCACATACATGCACGGTAAAGAAAAAAATTGTAAGAAAATCTACTATCAATCTGCACTATGCCAATGGAGGTGTCTATTGCCCAATCCCAGTCTGAAAAGAGACCCATGCCCAGCAGAGAGACAGAAATAAGTTAACGATGAATATTCCAATAACATGTTGCACATACCTTCCAGATGGGTCGGAAACAATTGCAAATACTCCATCCTTCAAATTGTAATCGCTAGTCGAGTCTGTCCAGTACAAGTCGCCATTAGCAGCCAATGCCACAGAATTAAATAACATTGGTTTCCTTCCTTCAATTTCTTTCCGTGGTGAGACTAAAAGCTGCTTCTTATAAGATTTCAGGTCCACTCTCCAAATACCTAAGTAGGCATCAGCGACGTACATTTGCTTGCTTTTATCATCAAACACAAATCCTAGAGGCCTTCCACAAATGTGCTCTTGTGCTATTCCAGCTGCAATAAAAATATAGCCATATTAACAATTTTGTGTGTGTCATATTTTATTATCATTAAAAAACATAATTATATAAAATTCATGTACAAATTCTTTATTTTTCAAGAAATAATTTTATATAAAAATGAAAATAATATAAATATAGTATGGAAAGTCTACTTACTACATGGTTGACCTATTTGAGTAACGAAGGTCACATGCCCACCATGTGAGATTTTCACAATTTCTCCAGTCGCAAGACTTGTGTACAGTTCGCCGTTCCATAGTTGGAAACTTTCCGGTCCCAGCAACTTATCGATATAAACTTTTCGACATTATTCAAGTCACCGTTAGGAGCTAACGCGCCTGTTCGGGTTGCGTCGCGTCAAGTCTGAGTAAAAAGAAAAAAAAAATGTCGTCAAATGACTTTCACTTAACGGTAACACTTTGGTGAACGTGTAATTACAAAGTTCAAAACTTACTCGATGCTCGTAAACTTTGTATACGGCGGCAGGTTCGGTATCAATAAAATTACTGCAACTAGTCCTGCTATGTATAGGAAAAATTTTATAATCCGCTTCAATAACCCGAATATAAAACCCATTATGAAACTTCAACAAAAAATAATATCCACTTCTTTATCAAAAAAATATCATCTATAAAATGTAGCACAAGCTCCCAACCACATCACTTCAGCCGCTTTAAAGTAAAAGTGTCAGACCGCAGACGTCAGTCAGAAACAGAATTTTTAAATTTCACTTGACAATGACATTGATTACACAGATAATTTACAAAAGTAATTAATCCACAGACTATTCACATTTCGTTCGATATCATCGACAAACTTATCTATACGTGTGGCTTAATAATCTTTGATAGTTAATAAATTGGCACTTGGCAATGTCAAAATTGTCAAAAGTTTTACACCTGACCACTGACAGACTCTAAAGAGATTGTTATTGTAATAATTTGTAATTTATAAACTTATACTCACTTATATGGAATAGTATTTAATGCACTAAAATTATGGCTGATGAAACCGTAAAAATATCTGCAAAAACATGGGCACGCACAGTTGATAGTATAAACAAAGTAATTCCTGATTTATTTGTTTTTAACCTAATACAAGTAGTATTAGTAGTATATTAGACTAATCTATAAGTTTTTAAATAAATTGTAGGAAGGATATTCAGACGGTGTTGTTAACGGCCAAGCTGCTTCATTTCAGTCCAGTTTTGACGTTGGATACAATCAGGGATTTGAGTTTGGATTTAAACTAGGACTTAGGAAAGCATGTGAGTATTCTTTAACCCAACTATTTGTATAGATGTATTGTATACATGTACAACTACTTGTTATTATTTTAATTGTTATATTTCAGGGCAAATCATACACAACAAATAATAGGGATAACTTAACAGATCCTAGGAGAATAAATTGTCAGATTGTCTGAACATGACACAACTAATGAAAACATCGTAAACTGTACAACCGGCAACTGGAGAAGAACAATGAGTTTTAAATACTCTTTTGTAATAATACAAAGTGAATTTTAAAAAAATAGTAAGTTGTCATTAACTTATTACTTCCTTTGCTAGGCACGGGTCTCCTCTAAGAGAGGGGTTTAAGCCATAGTCCATCCGGGTGGCTCAATTCCAGACTGGCCTTTCACATTCCTGAGAACTTCTTTAAAAAAATGAGTAATTTTAATATATAAGTACATTACTGTCTGAATAGAATAATTATTATGTAGGTAAATCTTAAATGAAATAAATCTTTATATATTTAATATTTTATTTTAAGCACTTATATACTCCTGCCTTATTACATCTATTATGTTATAAATAACACCTGATTTTTTTCTGGAGGTGGCTCATTCATTTTCTTGCTTGATTTCCGTTTTGATCTCATACTGGTGGCATTGTACCATTGGTCATGTCAGAGGACATAGTATCTAGGGTTCCTGTTTAATTGTGATATTACCAGGGTACCTTCGCAGCTTTATCACCACTTTTATCATTGTTTTCAGTTTTTACGGTGACTCCATTTGTCTTAAACAATTAATGTGATTTAGTAAAGTATAAATATAAGTAACAAATAAAGTATAATATAAGTATGTCAGTAATATAGTATAAGTAACATAGATATTGTATGAATATAAATCAATTATATTGAAATATTCCAGGAATTTCTGTTTTCTCTTAAAATGCATACTATATATATATCTTTCCTAAGTTTTCTGTTTGTAAAAGCTGAACTGGAAGAGCCTTACCCTTAATGGTCTTAATACCATACCTTTGTTGAAAAAAATTCTTGTAATAAGTATTTCTGTTTTCTAACTGTAAAATTGCAGCATCCTGTGATTTCATTCTTGTAAAAATTGTATATATAGACTAATCTGATCTATATGTATACACTAAATAAAAAGCTCACCTGATTGGAATGAATCATTGGCAATGGGAATTGTCGAATTAACTCAGCCAGTAACATGTCCACTCGTTGGCGTTGGAACAGTGTGGATGGTTCTTCTTTGGGGGTGCTCAATGTATCTTTAGTAGATGATTGATTGTTGTTGAAAGGGCTCACACCTAAAAGAAATTATAGTGAAAATGTAGGTTAATTAAGGGTCTTCATCACATGTATACCTGACAAACTATTTATGTTATTACAAGCTTCATTTTGTAAACTATCACTCCTTCTCTTCATGCTGAGCACACTACATATGGCATAGACACTATGAAACCCGGCAGTTTCCATCACATACATAAATAGTACTTAGCCTAAAGACAGTTGTATAATGAAGATAGTGTATATTTGTATTTACCACTTTTATTTGGCTTAAAGTCCCACCAGTACCCCTTACTGGGATGGTATTTGGAATATGACATGGTTTCTTCAAGAGAACCTTGTAGATGGTGTACTGCTGATAACTGAAATCATTTGACAATTTAAGTTTCAAAGTTGTCAGTGTTTTTCTACCTTTCTATTGTATGAACCCCTTAGTACTCTATTATCTTATTATAATATATCAAATACTCCAAACTCTAACCATACTCTTTTATTTTTTAAATAAGATTTCATACTTAACTATATAAATGCAAATATTAATTTCTTAGTAAAAATACTTGTATGTTGTTCAAACATTTTACTAATTCTTTTTAACTTGACTATTGAAGTTTTGCATCCTAAACCAAAAACAAAGAAGACTTAGCATGTGTTTGAATAGATACAATTTTATGGTTAAGACAAAAAGTTATTATTAATAAAGATAATTTTCAATAAACATAATATGTGTCTGCCGTATGCCTTACCAATCTTGAATTCAAGACGCTCGCCAAATCAGGTGCTTGATATACAATACCGGCTATAATGTAGTAATCTGCCAGAGGAATGGTTTGGATGGGGCTGTGCCTCTGTTGCTTCCGGATCACATACAATATTGGGTCTTGTACGTGCAGCAATATGTACTCCAGGCCAGTCATATTTCTAAACACAAAAAATTTGGAATATGTTATGTTATATTATTACATGCACGTCAGTAGCAGCAATATGGTTGATGAAAATATAGGACTTGAAAGTAAATTACAGTACATTTGGACTTAACTATAAGGGCAAAATTATATCTTGTTGGATTCTCTGAATTCTGATTCTCTTTGAAGTGTGTGGTGAAGAAGAAACACATATAAGTTGTTTCAACATAGTCTCCATGAGTAACATAGAATCTGTGGACAACATTAGGTAATACTCATCCTACTTAGATTATTGTAGATGTCCTTGCGCGGAAAAGTCACTACGAATACAGTTGGACTGCATACTCATTTGCTATTTCTATAACATTAAAAAAAATCACTTACTGTAGCTGATCCATACTCAAACGCTGCATTTTTACCACTTCATTGTTGCAAGTGCGATCAAAAAATGGGTTTGATCTTTCTGAAAAATATTCCATGATATTTGAAGGGTTTAACGAAGGAATCCATGCCGAATCATGCCAGGATAAACCAAGGGGATTTTCAGGAGCTACTGGCATGTGCTCTATCCTTCCTGGCATCATTTTTGTTTCTTTTGCTCGTCGTTCGCGTAATAGATTTTAAAAACAATGTGCACCGAGTTTTGAGTTCTAAGACGATATTAAGATAAGTTTATTAATATTGATTATTGCTCTAAATAGTCACAATTCACAACATAACACAAAATCACAAGTGAGCAAATGACAATTGACAAATGACATGACATGACCATATATCAAAAATCAGACAAATTATTAGTTACTAATCCAAAACTATCGGCAAATTATAAAACTATCCAAGCTTTATTATAAAAAGATTGAGGTCAATGCTATTTTTGGTATTTAATAATTTGAATAAAAAGAGGCCATTTATCATTCTTACGAATTATACTTAATATTTTACATTCTGTTCTTTGATAATGAAAAATGGAAGTTGTCTATGGCTAAAAATGACACTGACATTTGTTTTGCTGACAGTGCTGACAGTTTTCATCGAATTTATTTTCTCGCTTTCTTGTTTGGTCTTTTGTGTGTCACTATTGTGGAAAATGTAATCATAATATATAGCTTTAAAGGGCTATAAATGTGCTTAAACTAGAAATGTAAAATAGACAATGTGTTATTTAAATATACTCGTGCGGGTTAACAATTTGTCAGTCAAATCGAACATACTCGTGGACTAAGATAGTAAATGTATTGTTTCATCGAATAATAATGAACGGGTCTAATAGCTTAGTTGCTCAAAATTCTCTGCTAAGGAGTTCTAGCAGCAGCAGCACCTCAGGGATGAGGGTGGAGGCTGTTGGGAGAGGCGCCACATCGAAGGAGAACACGCGGGACAGTTCCGAGGACCTGTTGGATCTAAAAGGCAAAGTCGAATCGCGATTGTTGTCAATGTGGAATAACGTCAAGTTCGGTTGGACTGTAAAGTTAAAAACAAGTTTTTCGAAGGAATCTCCAGTTTGGCTCCTCGGGCGGTGCTATCACAGGAAACTGAGCCCCAGCGGATCATTGGAATCTTCCACCGAAATCGGTACGGAGGCTACTGCACAAGACCCTATTGAACAAATATGGTGAAGGCATTGAAGGCTTCAAATCAGATTTTATAAGCAGGGTATGGATGACATACAGGAGGGAATTCCCCACCATGTCAGGATCAACATTCACAACTGATTGTGGTTGGGGATGCATGTTGAGGAGTGGACAAATGTTACTTGCACAAGCTTTAGTCTGCCATTTTCTCGGCCGTTCATGGAGGTGGTCACCAGAAAAAGGTATACAGAATGCTAGAGAATTTCAAGAAGATTGCCTTCACCGGATGATTATAAAATGGTTTGGTGATAAGTCATCAGTGAACAGTCCTCTTTCCATTCACCAGATGGTAAGCCTGGGGGAGGCTTTAGGGAAGAAACCTGGGGACTGGTATGGTCCCGCTTCTGTTGCTCATTGCCTGAAGGCAGTCATGGCGGCTGCTTCAAAAGAAAACTATGAATTTGATAGTTTAGAAGTGTATGTTGCTCAGGACTCTACGGTGTACATTCAAGATGTGTATACTCTTTGCAGATTGCCAAATAGTTCCTGGAAGTCATTAATTCTCCTGGTACCTGTTAAACTTGGGACAGATAAATTGAATCCAATATATGGACCGTGCCTGACATCACTTCTAACATTAGATTTTTGCATAGGCATCATAGGAGGAAGACCAAAGCACTCACTATATTTTGTTGGCTACCAGGATGACAGGTTAATACACTTGGATCCACATTACTGCCAGGAGATGGTTGATGTGTGGCAACCGAACTTCTCCTTACAAACATTTCATTGTCGCTCACCAAGAAAAATGCCAATAAACAAAATGGATCCGTCGTGTTGTATAGGTTTCTATCTAGCAACGTTGCATGACTTCGAAACATTTGTAAATATAATTAAATCATTCCTAGTCCCGAGGGGTGTGTCCTCGAATAACGAATACCCCATTTTTACTTTAAACCATGGATCTCGCACTAATGTTATGGACCCACCAAATATTAGATACTCTATTTATGAAACTGAACAGAACTGGGTTACACCAAATATACAAGATAGTGATACTGATTTGGAGTCAGAAGAGTTTGTACTACTATAATTTGCGAAAACATGCAAAGAAACGGTCTTAGATAAATAATTTTTGCTAATGTACTTGTATGAAAATGCTAAGTTATTGAAAATTGATTCACAATATCAAAGATGTGAGAAACTTATTAAAAATACTTATCGTAGTTGTTAGAGATGAATTGTACTGACACTTAAGGTTTAAATTATTATCTTATGTATAATGAAAGTGATATAAATATAATATGAAATAGGGAATCATATTGTTTTTCCTTTACCTCAGTTTAATTTACCTATTATTATACTATATTAATTAATTGTAATTAGTTGTGGTTTGCAGCCTCAAACATCCTGGCCGGTCATAAAACCAAACCAGTTTTTTGTTGTACAGTTTTGAAGATGTCAGAACATACTATTTATTTCTACTGCAAAAATTGTGTAAATACAAACTTTGATGAAGCTTTGTGAATTTTATGTCAAACGTGAGGCAAAGAGAATAATACCATATCTTGGTAAAAGGAAATATGGTCAGTTATTACAGTCTTACCTATACTTACCTATAGTCTTACCTACTTATCACAGTCTTGTACGAAGGCCACATGTTCCTTGATCTTATGTTAATTAAATTACCTACATAAGCAATACATACTTATTTATTATTACCCATTATGCATTATCATATCAGAACTTGCAGGCATCTTAACACATTAAGCTAAGCAACGTCAATCGCCGACATGGGTTGGATGGGTGACCACTGGCTACTAGTGCCAAAATTTATTACGTGTTCCTATATTCCTGAGGTCGAGGACACATTAAGCTGTCGGTTCCGCTGCCGTTATACCTTGTAAGCTTTATGGTAGTCTGATCACAGGTAACGAGAGTAGGCCTCGATTAACTACCACGGATACATAATGGAGCAACATGACGAAGTATGCAAGTGTGACAAACCCATGTTGGTTTGGTGGACCAACGTGTTGAATTATGCATCAGGCTTTATCCAGTCGAGGGGAGAGATCAGTGTTCAGCAATGAGACAAAATTTACCAGTTGGGTACCAGTAGATACCCAAGGTCAGAATAGGTCCGTATCTATTATCACTAGGGCCTGCGATATGATCATATTTTGTAATTGTTATTTCCCTACCTATTCCAAACAACAGCATTTATTAGCCAACAACAACGCTTTCCCTTTACTTCTATTACGAAACTATGTCCGCTGGCATAAGGTTGGCAAAAAGTACCGAATAACCGATTAAGCGACGCAAGGAAATACGGTAGGTGCTTTTAAAACGTTTGTGTTTTTACAATCTTTAAATCAGCATATAGATCTTTAGTAACCGGCCTTTGTAAAAGATATTTTTGGCAGAGGCGTAACCAAGTCTTTATGTAGCGAATGGAAACCTCTATTCGAGATTATTTTCTCTTCATCTGGCGTCCATCGCTACATTGAATGCCTACGTACCTTTGCTGTCGCGCCTGGGACCGATATCCACAGGCGTTTCAACTAGCGCTCGGTAATAAATATGGCAATGCATTTGTAGGTGACCTCAGGTAGAAGTATGATAGACAATTACAGATATCTATAAGCGGCAGTAGCAACGTAATCTGATGGACGGCATGCTTCTAGGTATTTCATACATACATAAATAGCACATAACTTAAGATAACAATAAAATTATCGATTGCTACTTTGTTTTTATGTAATGAAGCATTACAAGTCACAACTTATACCTATAATGCAGATGTAATTAGACACCTATGTTGTATAAGTAATATGTTCTATGTGGATACTGTTACTTAAACTGTTCTGATGTAGATGTAGAAGGTCTAAAGTTAAAAATAGTAGTTACCATCTTCTTTGTATTTTTAAATAACAATTAAAATTATTCAAAGAAATAAAAGTATATTCACACAATAAGTCCAGCTACTTAGATGTATTCCAGCTATTCATTGTTTCCTTAAACTCATTAGTCATATAATTCAATTTCCCAAGCATTCTTTGTTTCATTAACATTGAAGTCACTTCATCGGAATTCAAAATAACTGCGTCATTCTAAGCTCATAATTACGATACCACTTTGGCTACATAATGACTTTGACTAATTTGGAAAACACAATATAACAGTATCGAAACTGTTGCAGGAAAAATTGCAAATTGAATTCTACATGTATAAATATTAAAAAAGGTTTTGTACATTTAAATAACATTCTTCAATTCATGTATATTATATTTCTTAAAACTTAATAAATAAATTTGTGATATCATCATGTGGATGCTAATTTTTATCTTTTACTGGAGGAGGGTGTCTTATGAAGTAGTGCACGGCGTTATAGACTAAATGGGGCGCAACATTATGGAGGGGATGGATTCTGTTCAGTTCATTCTTGTGTGATCCCAGGACCAATGGATCAGTAGCTCCTGTACCATGTTGGGCAATGGCCAGCCCGCTCAGGGTGTAGCAAGTGTGGTAAATATCATGAGGTCTGAAATAATAAAAAAGAATTACTGATTTTAAGCAAAAACAACTATTATAAAAAAAAAGAAAAATATCAGTGTAATATATTAGATTGTATAATTGGCGTCAAACTGCTAGTCCGCTCTGAAGTTGTTGTGAACAAGTATACAATTTCCTATGGCGACTCAATTCAATTCTATATTCAGAGCTGACTAGCAGTTTCATGCGGGCTATACATATTCTATTATAATGGTGTGAATATTTCAAGCTATCCATAATTATTTTGAAGGTATATAGGTGGTGAGGGAAACCATCATATGAAAACCTACATACCTACATGCTCAAAAAACATTCTCGCAGTTGATGACCCCCATGGTTGATTAAAGTCAACCTTATGAGAATTGTAATGTAATAACAATATCAAGTTCAACTTACTTTCCGGGCTTATCAATGAGTCCCCCATCTGGTGCTTGGCAGCATACAATTACATATTCTTGTAAGGCACCTTGATTGAACAGAACTGTTTCCATTAACTCCTTATCTTCTGAAATTTTATACCATATCTATTAAATATATGTGGGTAGTATAACTATACTAATATAACTATATTATGTGTTCATATTGATGTGAACTGAATGAAAATTAAGGATTTCAATTTTATATAATTATCTATGTTTGTTTAAAGGTTAACAATTATCTATTACGAGATTTATATTGGATGGACTGTGATACAAAAGTATTATAACACTATCATAACATTAGAATTTCTACTTCTATAAATAAATTATGTACTTCATTATGTTGAAACATTCAAAGATCACTTCTGGAGACTGCTTTGCCCATAACTTTGGGAGATGGTGCCTCCAGAGCCTTATATCAAGTGTCAAACATTATTGTTCTGGTTTAAAACATGTTATAAGGGGGAGAGACACATATATAAATCTCAGGTGTTCCAACTATGGAGTAACAACATATATGTGGCTACTCATTATTAGTTTGACTATATGCTTGTTTGCTACTGCTGAATATAAAAAATTTTGGTATAAAGCACCAGATATTTACCTTGTGAAAGAATTGCACTTATAATAGGAAATATTGCTCCTTGCCAAAAAGAGTAACAGCCATCAACAAGCTTGTTTGTCCGCCCTTGGAAACCACCCTCCAGCTTCATCTGGCGATTCACCCCCCATCTAAGTAGTGCATCAATATCACACAATTTTGTCCTATTCAATAAAGCAAGTGATGCAATACCACAGAATGCGTATCCCCCATGTGCCTCCATTCCTGGTGATCCAGCAAATCCACCTTCATATGTCTGGCAGCTAACTATCCATTCTGCAGTTTTGTCAAACAGAGCATCTGTG
Source organism: Epargyreus clarus clarus (assembly GCA_014595695.2). Lineage (NCBI taxonomy): Eukaryota > Metazoa > Arthropoda > Insecta > Lepidoptera > Hesperiidae > Epargyreus > Epargyreus clarus. Next base: position 3,146,640 of record JACTTY020000051.1, read on the forward strand.
TAAGTGTTGGTTATCTTGGCTACGCTGACTGCACAATATGCTCCTCTGATATCCTGCTCTCCACCTTTGTGGAGAGCAAAGGAGCCGTCCACCTCTCTTAAGGTCCACAAAAACTTTTGCAATGAGCTCCTGTCTATTGAATCATATGCTTCATCGGTCCCAATGATGCTAAGAGCATTGACGGCTGCATATGTGGTGCCAAGATGGGGATACTGGAGTGGTCCTCCACCGTAACCTCCCTCTTCATGTTGGCATTGAGCTAAAAACTGTACCACATGGGACAGAGTTTCTGCGTCTGGCATGTCATTCAATATCCATAAAGCATGGAGTATCCAATATACAAGCCAAGGTCTACTGGCATCGAGGCATTTGTAACTTTTTGGTAGATTTTGAAGCCAACTTTTGAGTAGTTTAATGTGAACATTTTTGTGAAGCTTCGGAAGCTCAATGTCAATAGATGCTCTCTTCTCAAACTGCTTATATATTTTTAATATAATTGCTTCCACATCCCTCTAAAATAAACATTATATATTAAAGTTAATAAAGTGCTTTTATATGTTTATTAGAAGAAGTATGTGTTCTTATGTTTACGAAAAAGTGTCTAATGTTGGAAATTTGGTTTGGTTGGTTATATAGAATCCTTACATATGGGATAATGTAATAAACCATTTGTGAACTAAAGGTTGTAAATCTATGAAATATTAAAGCTTAAAAATGAATAACTTACATTATCGAATAACTCGAAAGCCACAAAATTTGTGTATATTTATGAAGCAATAAAGTAAGTAAGTAAAGTGAGCTCCATGAGGTGCTCCAGATTACCTG